>JAWNNU010000962.1:1602500-2802500 GCA_035044585.1 Scaptomyza polygonia | reverse complement strand
ATGTTATGTCCAGGTCCAAAGACTCGATGTTGATGTTGATGTCGATGTTGATGGTCTATGCATTTATGCTTTATGGCCTGACCACGTATCAATTATGTGCCAAAGTGCTAATGGCTGTTGACGGCTCAACAAAAAACGTATGGCATATACTGAGTACTTAATACACTCTCAAGCACTCAATGTCCAATTTGTGGGTGTTGCACATAGAAATTCCGCAGCAAATATGTTCTCACTAAACACTGATTTTATACATGTTCACATAGAGAAGCGGCCAGAGCGAGGTGGCGGCAGAAAAGTATTATTATTCAGTTGCCTCAGGGCTGCTGTCTTTAAAGATTTTTTTTTCTTTGTTTTTTGGTTTGTTTGTGGTGTAAAAAGTGAAAACTGGTTTTAATTGCTTCTCTTACGTTGCACTCGATGCACCGATGCGCTACAGATCGCGTGCAATATTTGACTTGAAACAACAACAACATTTCAATTATGACACAAATCCATTGCACGCCACAAATAGCCAAAAACCAACGAAGCGAACATTTGCCTCATCTATTTCTTTCTTTCTTATATTTTTCTTGTGCTGTTTTTGTGTTGGGCCCGTTATGCATCTGCATCCAATTAGGTATTAGGTTGAGCCGGGAGCTAGTTGCTTTCTTTGTCGTCCTGCAAAGACCTCAACCTCAACCAGGGCCTGAGCCCATTCCATTGGCCTTTTTTGGGCCAATGCGCTAGTAACTTATACGCTTGTCGTTCACAGGCGCATGATTAATGACCAACAAGGGCCGAGGCCAATCCCAAATGGAAGTCGTGTTACAAACACACAAAAAACAGCAACAACAGAAAAAAAGGATGCCAACCAATCCCCCAGCTACGATTTTGCTGGCAATTGGCTTGGCTTGGCTTGGCTAGCTACTAGGTAGCACTCTGTAGAACCCTCTGCCGACTGGCAAGCTGGGGCAAATGATATTTGAGCCGATTCTTCAATGAGCTACTGCAGTGGCTAAGTTCTGGTTGCGATGAAAAAAGATTGCTGCCTGCCACCGATTCTAAATAGTATGAGCCATGGCAACAAGCATCAACACAAGAATAAGAACTTAAAAAAAATACGTAGTAGAATTTTTACTAAAAAAAATTAAATCAAATATTATTGTTTGATATTTTGAGGAATCTTATTTAATGTTGCTTTAATAATACAAATGCTAACACTGTTTTCAGGCAGTTTTAACAGAGCTATTAGCGTTCGAACAAGGCTTTTAAGCCACGGAATGAAATATCAACTTTATGAGGCATTTACCAAGTTAATAAAATGAATTTAATATAAGATTCAAACTACAACGATTGTCGTATGCATTAGTTGAGTTTAGTAACAGCTTAAGTTGCCTTTTCTAAATTCCAGATGTTAATTAAATAAAGTAATTAAAGTTAGGTACTGTGTTGACATTGTTTACAACCATTTGAATATTTAGAGTTAAAATATTATTATTTCTCTTAAAAACCCATAATGGGTTTAAGGTTTTATCTATTGAGACTTCCGTGCTTTTTTAACCCAGCCAGCAAGCCTCAATTTGCCGTGTGTAGTGTACAAACAAGTAAATCGCTGCGATATATGTAAGTTTCACACCTGAATGTAATCGAATTTTTATCATTTTACCTCCGCATTGCATTGTTGCTAGGCAGCCTAGCGAGACACAACACACACAGCGACCTAGGCCCAGACTCTACTAGCTCTGGCCAGCAAATTGAAATTTATTGCCACTGAGCCACTACTGGAAATGCAATGCAAGCGAGTTCCGTAACAAACGCAACACAGTACAACTAGATGCTTAAGGAGGGGATGATGAGGGGAATAGCAATGGTTAGAGGCGGGGAAGGCGATGCAAAATTTGGTCAGCCAACTGGTCGCGTATGTGGGTCGCATTTGTTAGTCAGACAACAACAATCAGCGACCGATTGCAACTCCTTGGGTCCTGGTCCTGGTTGTGGTCTTAGTCTTGGTCTTGGTTTTGGTTGTATCGCATTGTTAGCTAAGGCATTTTTGGGAAGTGTGACATTAGCCCATTAAAGAGAAGTTGGACGATTGGGGCAGAGAGTATCATCGTATTATATCTGTGAATCGGGCATCGGTCAAATCGGGCATATCGGGCATATCGGGAATCGCGAATCAAGACTTTGTGCACATTGATTGTCCGTCAGTCAGTCATGGAGTCAGTTTTGGCGATTCAGTCACTTAGCCATCAAATGGCACTGTGGCCAGTGGCAGTGTCAGTGGCAGTGGCAAACGGCAAAGGCAACGCCCGCACGACTTGGACTTGAACTCGGGGAGCAAGTTGCAAGCAGTTGGGACTTGCCACCGCCATCGAAGATTTATTGCTTAGATAAGCGCGAAAAGTTACAGATGCTTATGCTGGCAGTAGGCAGCCAGCCACCGCAAGGCGCAAGTCTCCATTTCAGCTCTTTTTAGATCTTACCCAAAATGTACGAGGGGTACCTAAGCAATTTATGCAGAGTCAAAATATTTAAATATATATAGCTTAAGCATAGTGTTGTAAAATTCATGAATTTTACTTAAACTCTCTCAAGAATCTTTTATGTCAAATTTATAAATTGATAAGCGATGATATTTAGTCTTGGAACTCTTGTTATAGCCCTCGCTTTAAGTGCCTGCAGCATGTTGTCGACGTCGTCTCGTTAGCGTGGCGCGATTGCTGGACCCGATTGGCAATTGGCAACGGCAGAAGCAGCAGTCGAATCAGCAGCAAACATTTCTAGTCAACGTCTTTTGGTCTAGGCTTAAGGGCCGCCTCGATAAGCATCACACACACACACACACACAGCCTTGCTAGCTTTGGCCTATGGGACTGGACACAGAATCAGCCAGAAGACGGGTCCTCGCTAAATTAGTGGATGCCGCTTTTAATTCCTATCGCCTTATCAGCGCAGTCTCATCTTAAATGAGGTCAATTATCAATGGGCCGCAGCCAAAAGTGCAAGTTGTTACCCCAAACTCTAAGCCAGAGAACCTTGAATAGTTGATGTGAGTGTGTTGTGGTACTAGTACTAAGTAGTAGTATAACCAGAGCCTAGATCATAAAGTAAAGTTTCACTTTCGATTGCGCGAGAGTAATAGAAACTGCACATTAAACGCAACACGTGCCACGCTTCATGGGAGCAGCCACAGCCACAGCCACAGCCCCAGCGAAACGTTGCACGTTGCAATCAATCACAAATGCAATGCCTAGCTATAGCTTAAGCTCTAGCTGTAATTAGCGCAGGGAAAAAAAAAAGAAATAGCTACAGTGAAATATCGCACAATGCACATTGTTGTGTGCATATAAAAACAAGGAAAGCATGACGAAGTCAAAGCAGCAAACAGTTAAAATGTTGTTCGTATGCAGCCAAGGCAGAGAAGGCCGCAGAACAGATTGCAATTTGTGCAAGCAATGGAGCAGCAACTTGGCCAGTTTCATTAAAAAAAAAACTGTATATTGTTGTTGTTGTTGTATTTTTGGTTGAATAACAATAGTAATAATGGTTAAGTGCAACAATAGCAACAAAAGTGAAAAGTTTCAC
Source organism: Scaptomyza polygonia (assembly GCA_035044585.1). NCBI lineage: Eukaryota > Metazoa > Arthropoda > Insecta > Diptera > Drosophilidae > Scaptomyza > Scaptomyza polygonia. The sequence goes on along the minus strand of JAWNNU010000962.1, from coordinate 2,798,936 downwards.
CTGATGATGGTGTTGTTGTTGCAATTGTTGTTAATACTTTTACTGCTTGTTTGTGCAGCCCATAAGCAATTGAAAAATCGACGAAAAGCAACAAACACTAACTTGCATTAACCGCACCTGATGCTTAAGCTACAATCATGATGAAAATTTGCTTTAATAAAAATTGCAAAATAAGCGAAGCCAAAGAGCCAAGGCTTAAACTTAAAGTCATGGCCAATTCGGCTGTTAGTCAAAAGCTGGCCTAGTTATTATATTTTTTTAGCCACATCAATTGTTGTTGCTCATAGCCCACAAAACTACAAAATCAAAAATTGCAATTAAGAAAAGTTTGGTGTAATTGATGTTATTGATTTGAAGTTCAGGTCGTTTTTATATCTGATCTATTAATGATAAATTTATTAAATTCGAACATTCAATATTAAGTTTAAAATATAACATTACTCTTACTCCTTAGCCTTAAATAATATTTTTATGTCCGAATACTCAACTTAGTTGCTTAGTTTAAATGTCTTTTTACTGCGTTTAAACATTGAGTTGAGTTTTTTAATTAATAATTGCATAAAATTGCTTGTAAAATTATAGAGGCTCGAGTAAGGCATACAAAAAGTACAGCTGCTAATTTAATGTGTGCAGATCACTTTCAAAGGTTTGTTCAAATCGATTTTGTTTTTCTTTAGAAAACTCTCCGCTTAAAGCTTGTTGGTCTGGGCATTGGACTTTTGCTTTTGCGTTTGCATGAACGTGCCATTGGCAACATGCACAAATGTTGACCTTTAATTACGACAACCAAAGCAACAGCGACAGCGACAAAAACACAACAGCAACAACTTGTTTTGTGGCTGGCCACCGTTTGCATAACTACGCACATAGCAACAACAAGATGCAGAAGCTGGCAAAAATGCACAAACACCAAAGGGGGCAACAACAAGAACGACGACAACTGCAATTTGTCCAGCTGCATGAGACAAACACACAGAGACAGGCTAAAAGAAGAGAAGAAAAAAACAGCACACACGCATGCAATAGCAGGAGAGCTCTGGGTGACAAGTGCTTAGTGTCAGCACCTTGGTTAGCATGCAGAGTGGATCGCACTCTACCCCTCCGATCACCCCATTGCAGCATGCAGACACAGTGTTGACAATTTTGTTTGAGTTGATGCCAGGATGTGGGCATGATGGTGTTGGGTTGTGGGGATATACTATACTCAGTTTACACATTAATTATCACTTTTGTTGTGCTGGACAGAAGCTGTTGTAGCTGTAATAGTAGTTGAAGTTGAAGTAGAAGAAGTCGACAGACAGGCGACAGATGAGAACATTAGAAGACAGGCAGCACTTAGTTTGTTGTCTAAGTCTTTTGTTTCGATTGTACGCCAATTTGGCATTTGTGGCAAGTGATAAATGAACTGCTGAAAGCCTGAAAGCGGGTGGGGCGTTTTAAAAAACCAGCCCTATAGGACAACGAACTGATTTATGCTTGTGAGGCTGCGATAGTAATCGATAATAATCGATAGCAACACCCACTTGATAGCCAGACAGACGACAACCTCAAGAGAGAAACAGAGGGCAGAAGGCAAGCAAAAGTTTCCAGGCGTTCATACTACATATATGTATGAAAATTAAATTATAAAATGCTTTACAAGTGGGTCGGCCCCCATTGAGTATTCAGCCGGCCACGCCTCGCACCTCTCTATCCCTCTCCCCTCTCTCACTCTCTTCGAGTCCGGATTTAGCAATAAAATTGCACAGCAACGAGGGTGGACATGCGATTTCCTTGACATTTATGCAATGCAACTGCAGACGCAGTGGGGCGGTATCCAGCTTGTCTCGGCCACAAGCACACAGCTACAGCACAATCCTGGCTTTAACCTTATACTCAACGAGTCTCTGTGCCTGCAGTGGCACGCCCCACTCGTGTTGCAGATGCGTTCGCGAGCCGGGGAGCCAAAGCAAATAGCCTCTGGACAGATTTTGTCTTTGCTCACAGTGCAACACGTATCAATTATAGGCAACAGTATAAAAATAACAACAACAACAACAACATAAGCACAATCTCAAAAATGGCCAACGACATCAAATTATTGGTTTCGGGCCAAGCGAAATTTTTAGGGCAAAAACACACATAGTATGAAATGGCTCTAGACCAAAACGAACAGCCCAAAGCGGCACAATATAAAAGGGACAGGAATTTTGGTCTAAAGTTTAAAATAGGAAAACTTTTATATATTAAAAAGAAAATTTATTATATTTTTCGAAGATTTTCTTTATACACTTTCTTAATTTTTATCTAAATATAAAATGTAAGCCAAATGTCTTAATATTTTCTTGCCCTAAATTCTAAAATATTCTAAGCCCACTCCACTACAAGATTTCACTCTAGCCCACAGCAACTTACAACTTAGCCAAGGGTTATTTTTAATATATGTATTTGCATAAACATATTTTTCTCTTTTTTTTGTGCTTTTACCAATCAACTGCAGTTAGGGCAGCAGGCGCCAACAGCAATGGGCAGCAATCTAGTCCGATGCCAAAACCAATCCAAAGACAAAGACAAAAATGCAAAACGACTTTAAGTGCCCACAAGCCGAAGCCAGTTAAATTCATCTCCAAACTCTCGCTCACTCGCTCACTCTCTCTCTCTCTGTCTCTCTCTATCATCTGTGTCTGTGTAGATTTTTAGCTCTGCGCTTTTAGTACCTAATGGACAACGGTCAGTGCACAGGACTGAAACGATATTACCAGAAAGTCGAAGCAATGCTTGGTTACAGTCCTGCATAAAAAATGATTAATTCCTGGCCTGATAATTTATGTAGACACATAATTCACAGCGGGACATATTTTAGCTAGAGTTCAGGCCGCAAAAGCGTTCGCCACTTAAAGGCAGCTCTAAAAATAGCACAAACACACACACACCTAGTATGAGTGAGTGTGTGTGTGTATGTGTGTGTGTGTGTGTGAGTGTCGGTCATATGCTTATGCTAAAAATAAAAGGCTAAAAACCGCATAGCGATGAAGGCATCGGAGCGCACATTTGATTTAAATTGAAGTTAAAGCCAAAGCCAAAAGGCTAAGATCAAGGCTATTTCTATGGCCATGATGATGGTGGCGGTGCGGCACGGAACGTGGCCTACTCGCCTCAACCAAATATCATCATTATCATTAAATATTTATGACTGGGCTTAAGCTTTGGCAGAGAGCCCTAATCAAAACGTACCCGTTGCCATTTCGCTGGAAAAATTGTCAAGTTCGTTGCCTAAGTCTTTTGTTTTCGAATTTTTTATTTGTTATTTTTTTAAAGCTAAGCTTATTTTTCTGGGTTAAAAATATGTTTATACAAATTTGTGTCAGTGACGCTTTATTGGAAAGATCAACAAAAATGGGTACTAAATATTCCGAAATAAAATGTTTTGTTGGTTAAATTATTAGTTTGAAAATATTTATATGGCGTTAATTGAAAACTCCAGGCTAAATACTTAAAACTTGAATACATCTCTATGGAGTAGCTTGGCTTGCATTCGCTACAAAAATATAATCTAGGAACTCTTAGAAGAACGTTAAAATTAAAACGACTAAAATTAAAAATAGTTTCGCTTATTAAACATATAATAAATCTTCAATAAAAAAATATACTATTTTTATGAATAAGAACAAAAAACATACTAACGTTGTGTTCAAGCTATCTTATTATCCTCATGCGTCCCTTTATTACACAAACATCGTCTTGATCCTTATCAAACATCCTATCTATCTCTATAACTTCAACCTGCCAACTTAATTACTAAGCCCTCAACGTTCCATTAGGTCGAAATGGTAATCCTAAACTCTCACTTCCTACTTATGATTTAAGGTCCAAACAAACACATAAAGTAGTAAACGCCAACAAAGTTTATTTCTCCATTGGCAAGTGTCTTTCCGACTCGATGGGCGCCATCGTCAGCCAAACGGTTGACATTATTATGATATTCAGCAAGCTTGCAATCGCATTAGTTATCCGGTATATGCTTTGAGCAGCACTTCCTTAGAATTTGTCGATATCCACATACAAACAGGCACATTGTCAATAAATGGACAAGAGAGTCAGAGAGAGATAGAGGGGGAGAAATATGGCCATTGAATGCTCATCCTCCTCCACTGATTGAGTCAGCTGTGGCAGCATAATTTGTGTCCCAATCCCAACATAAGAAGCTGGCATAAATTCTAGGCAAGCAACAACCATTCCGACCCCCACCCCCTTCCCAACCAACAAGCTGGCTTTCATTTCTAATTTTTGCATTTGGAACACTGTGGGATCGGCTACCGTCCCCAATGTACAATGCCCAATGCGCAATGCTCAATGCCGATGTCGATGTTTTAGCGCATTTTATTGCTTTATTTGAGACTTTGGCATCGCAACGCTTGTCAATTTTACAACTTTATAGAGGGCTAGCGCAAGCGAGTCTTATCGTTTGCATATTTATGCCTCGCTCGATGGCCATGTCTCTTAATATTTTTGACATATTGGCTATGTGCCATGTGCCGTGTGCTGCCTTGGCTAGGCTAGTTGAGCCAACCATTGTCTGGTTGCCCCAGAGCTGGACCTAAGGCTCTTTGCCTGCTGTCCGTTTGTCTGGCTGTTCTGAATGTTCCCCAGCCTTGTTCCACCGACCAACCGACCGACCGACCGACTGTTGTGTGAGAGTCTCATTGTTGTCGTCATTTGTTGACTGCGCCTTCCTTCCACAGAAATTTCTGCAAAAAAACCTCAGCTCAAGGAGGTTTCGAGAGTTCTGTATTTGCGTCTGCATTCAGCATCTGCGTATGGCTGCGTGTCTGCTTGCCTGTGTATTTGTGTCTGCGTTCGCATTTGAATTGCAAATCCTATTATGACTTGTGAAATTATAATTTTTCTAGCCAGCCCGCCGCACAGCCACAGCTATAGCCACTCCAGGTTCATGTCCATGTCCAGTCCCAGTGCTTGTATGTATGTATGTAAGTCTCTTCTCTTGTTTGCTGTTTTGTAGTATGTGTGGAGCAGGAGGGTTCAATAGCATGAATTATGCATATGCAGGCGCTTTCGGGGCGCGCACACACGCATCCCATGCACTTAGTTATGATAACGTTGCACATTTTGCTGACCAACTCAAGCCAACTCCTCACTCCCCTGCAGCGTCCTCGTCTATTTGTTTTGGCGAACAACAAAACACACGCCCCACACTCCAAACGGATGCGGCAACAGCATTCGCATTCCCATCCAAATGGCCAAATGGCTTATGCTTTATGCGTAGCAGCTGCTGCTGCTTTTGCTGCTTCTGCTGTTTTGAGATCTAGAGACGATGACGCTGACGACGCCCCCTCCTTTGGTCTGCTACCGCAAAAACTCGAACTCGAACTTGGGCCCAACCATATTGCTGCTGACAGAACAAAGAAGTCGTTCATTTGTAATTGTTGTTGTTGCTGTTGCTGTTGCTGCTGCAAAAAGGGCAAACACGTCCAAGGATTACTACTCCAAGCAACATATGTAGCTTTTGTACATATAAGTATGTATGTATTTATGCTCATATATGTATGTAGACAGAAACGGACGTTTTGCTTGCATATCTTTTATGACTTTTGACTTGGCTTTGACTTTGGTCAGGTTCGAGTTGAATGACCCTAAACACTAACACACAGACACACGCACGCACATGTTCTGGTCGACCAGATGAGCTGTGTCGAAAAATCCATGAAAAAGATCCATGTCTAGCAAGCTAGCTTCAAGGTAACAGCAACAATCTTTTATGCACAAATATTTGTAGGAAGCTGCAGACTGCAACAGCTAATTAAACAATGTTTCTCTCGAGAGATTCTATACAAGATTATGTTCAAGAATTTGTGGGTGCAAATAACTAAAATAAGTTTAACATACGAGAAAAACTGATTATTCTTTTTAAGAAAACTTGTAAAACATCCTCCAAAGTCCTTTGACATTCAATATATGATACTAAGAGCAGAGCACAACTTTCCTTAAATTCCAAGCTCCCTAAAAGAAAACCTTGGGATTGCTTTAAGTGGATGGTTTGCTATTTTGTTAGCTCATCCACTTATGGCTGAAATAAGCTGCCCATTAGCCGAGCTTCTTTTTCTGCTACACCAACTCTCTGACCTTACACACAAATCACTCACAATTAGATGTCAGTCAACTGTTCCAAACTGGTCAACTAGCCCATGATTACTGACTGCCCTCCGTTCCATTCTTTGTTTAGGCTGACTGAAGAGAAAGAAGCAGCGATTTCAGCTATGACATTACCTCAATGTCAGCGCAAATTTGCAAATTAGCCGCAGACAACAAAAGAATTATATATGCACATTATATAATGCGGAGTACCAAACTAACAACGTCAAATGGTTGCTGGTTGTTATTTGTTGTTGGGTAGCACACAGAAATCCAAAGCCCAAACCAAATCAATTTGCTGCGGTCTACAAAAATGAAAACGAGAACGAGAAATCGTCACAGGTAGTGCTTGAGAATCTTGAATCTGCATACACTATAAAGGCAGTTAGGTTGGCAGTCCACTCAGCCAGGCAGTTAGGCATCTTCTCTACAAAAACACACATACATACACACATTTTTCCCATCATTAACATTGCACAGACAAAATCTGCATACAGATGAAGTTAAGCCGACCGCAAAACATGCGTACTAATTTACACACACTGACAGAGATAGAGAGAGAGAGAGAGAGAGAGAGAGAGAGAGAGAGAGTGAGGTCTTTCGTCTGCGACTATTTGTTTCACGAATTCGCAGTGCATTTAACCCGAAGGCAAACACAAAAAAAAGCAAAGAAATAACAAAGAGATGCTTAAAGCCTAAATAAACTAATGGTGAGGTATGCTCAGCTTGTCAATATCCTAGCGAAGGATTTTACTATCAATTTTAACAAAATCTAACATCTAACATCTAACATTAATAAGCAAAGTTATTGTATGTTAAATAGTACCTGAACTACTTTATCAGCAAGACACCACATTAAGATACCTTATAACATTTAAATCAAAATAATCAATCAAACTGTTTATTAGTCATCCTAATAGCTTTTATAAATAAAATTTTCATTTGTTTTCTTATCTTTAGTTGCAATTCTATGTTTACATACTCACTTTGTATAGGGTATAAGAGGGCAAGCAGTCAGTGGCACTCTCTGTCCATCGGTCCAAACAAGGCAAAAGGCATGTCCATCCTCCTATCGTAACAAGAACAATTTGTTCTAATGCGCCGTGGCAGCAAACGTAAACGCAACAGCAGCTGAAGCTCAAGCTGTACCTAGAGCCATTGTAACAAGGAGCTAGGGCTGAGGAGGTGGTGAAGGTAGTGAGGGTGAATGCATAGTAAAAGGAAAGGGCAGCCACCGAACACGCAATGGCCAGAACAAATGCAGACATTAAGCTGCTACGAGCCATGGTTAAATCGGCGTCGCCAGACGAGGCGCACCTTAACATCGAGTGACACGCAATGGACAAACGCCAACGCCACAGCTAACCAATGTTGTTCATCCATATCATATACATAGAAACATATTACATACTATATAGCCATGCCTACAAACATATATACGAGATAAATAAAACTTGCCATATATCTCGCGAGCGCAAAGTTTTCCTTATGCCCAGCAGACATTTATTAGCGTTTCAATAAATTCGTTGTGGAAATTTCATTAATCGCCGTTGGGGGAGCCTACCTCTATGGCCTCCTCGGCTTCCTCGACTCTCGGGCAGCAGGTGAGCTAAGTCTAATGTGGAGGATGCCACTGTTGTGTAGTTGTAACTGCGCATGCATGGCCATAAAAATATTTGCCGCCTAAATGTGAGTGGCTTATAAATTTGCACAAACGCGACCATATATAGCATTGAAGCGTAGGTCCATGTGGGGAACCTGGAGGGGGGACAGACCACCAACCAGTAAACTGCCAGTTGTACATAACTGTTATTGTGGTAAGCTTGTTGTTGGACATTTGTATTTCGTTGGCTGTGTTGGCAATTTAGCCCAATAGACTTTGTGATATTGTCAGAAAAAAGCTTTGCTTTATAATTGTATATTAAAACGTCCATCAACTAAACATTTATATGATACTATTTATTTCGTTTGGGTTCTTAGGTTGTTAATGGTTTTTATATATATTTGGTTTCGTTTAATGGGTATGCATTAAATACTTGCGCCAATGCAGCGAAATTCAAATGCGTCTCAATTACATAATAAGCATGTTTATAAGCATGGACACAATGAATGCTATTCAAATTGTACTTAAAATAAATATATAAAAATCAAAGCGTTAAGCACTGTTCTGGCAAGTTTTCATAAAACGGAACATATTTGGGTTTTGGTTTGTTTTCTTCTTTTTTTTTTTGGTATAAATTAAATTAAGTTTATGTTTGTAAATTCAAAAGTTTCAGTGCTTAAAAATCGTCACATCTTTGGAATTAATCATTTGGTAGGATTTGTCTATTCAACGTTTTGGGTTTAAGCTTATTTTAAATGGCAAGAACTAATTGTAAAACGCGTTTCTCTGTATGGCACAGTTGCTCTGGTAAAATGATTGCTTTCTATTTCTGCTTCATGTAGTTGGTGGCAATCTTGTCGAGTATCGTATCGATTGAGAGCAGCTCCTCATTAAACTTTTGCATGGCTTGCGCCGGCACAATCCACTTGAGAAACTCCTCTACATTTAAACGTAGCCGGGCCAAAGGCGACAATGTCGCATCGTCATGCGACGGACGCTGTGCCAGTTTCAGTGACGCAATAATAACATTGTCAATTAAGCGTTTCTCATAGCCTAGCTGACGCAACTTCTGCGCCGAGCTAATCTTTTTTAGCACCACGGCCATATTGAAACGTATGCTGGATAGCGTTTGCACATCTTCCGTTTGACTATCGTTGAGCTCCTCCGTTTTGCATTTACTGCATTGTTCGGTATGCGCCTGCAGCTCTACTTTGATCTTGAAGAACTCATGGCATCCGGGGCACATGTATGGCTTTTGCTGTTTGTGTATTTTCTCCATGTGATTCTTGAGATGTGCCAGCTGCGAAAAGGCGACCTCATCCTTGCACAGCAGGCAACGAAATGGCTTCTCGCCCGTATGCTTACGTATGTGCAATTTCAGCACGCTGGAGTGAGCAAAAGTCTGATGACAGATCTGTAGGGCAAATAATTTAAACTTATTTGATATTCTCCGGTTGAGTATGGTAATCAACTCACCCGACACTGATATGGCCGCTCTCCTGTATGCATTCGCATATGAACATTGTACTGGGATTTTTGTGTGAAACACGAATTGCAAACTTCGCAGACATGCGTCTTGACCGCTGCATGTTTCTGCATGTGAGCGGCCAGATCCTCATCCGCTTCGACGGTCTTATGGCAAATGTCACAATTGAATTGACTAAGTTTATGGTGCTCCTGATTGATGTGGGCGCGAAGCCTTAATTCGTCTGCAAACTGATTTTCGCATATGGAGCATCGATGCTCCATGCCCTGCTCGTGGCGTTCCATATGCACACGCAGAATTGCATTGGTCGAGAAGCTGGCTGAACAATTTGTGCAATTGAATCGCTGTATGCTCGTCTTGTGATGGGATACTACATGCTGTTGCAGCTGCAAGTTGATAGAATGTTAGTAAAATTATATTCTTTATATGTGGCATTACTGTTACCTGACCACCTCGCGCAAAACGTTTCTCGCAGAGCGCACATGGATATGGCTTCTCACCCGAATGCAGACGCATGTGCAGCTTGAGGCGGGCTTTGAGGGCAAAAGATTTGGGGCACTGGGTGCAGGCAAACTGTTTCTTATGCTCATGGGCGGTGGTTATGTGGTTCTTTAGATTAACAGCCTGACGAAAGCATTTGCCACAATCGGCGCACTTGTGCGGCCGCTCATCGGAATGGATGAGCACGTGACGCAGCAGATCTGTTCTGCCACCAAACTCCTTGGAACAATGGCTACACACGTGCAGCTTGCGTTTGCCTGTTTCTGCTTTGCGAGGTGATTTCTTGGACGCCGGCTGAACGTAGTCTGCATCCTCTTCGGCATCTGTGGAGTCCTGCTCGGCCTCTGCATCACCGTCCAAAGACAAATCCTGCAGACTGTGGAGGCTGCTTTTGCGTCGTTTAATTGCAGTCGCAACTGGTGAAGAATCGCGTGCCGCCGGCGGCGATGACAGCGAGACGCCACTGTCCGTTAACAGTGAGGCGACATCCTCCTTGGAGAAGCTGCGTCGGCTGCGTACCATGCTGTGTTAGTCTTATGGCTATTCCTGCACCCGGCACCAACTGCTTATTTACTTGGGTAGGGGGGTTAATGTTTCTACAATACTTTCTTGTTAATTTTATGGGTTTTTGATTTTTTTTTGTATTTATTACTTTAATTTAGGAAGTAGAGGATTCCCAAACACCTTGGATTATAATAGCGATTTAGTTATAGTTTCGCTGCAAGGAAAAAGTTTAAGAGCTGTTATTTATTAAGCTAGCAATGCCACGTTCTAAACAACAACTCACAAAACAAAACACAAAAAGCGAACAACAATAAGAATTTCAGCTGTGTCGACCGAACTTCAAAAACTGACTGACGATAAGAGTAATATCAGAGGGGGGCGGGCTAGAGCGCAAGAATAAATACATAATACATACACGTAGCGAAAACGGTTGGCTTAACGAATGTTAAATATTATTTATTTATTGTTTTTTAGTCAATATTAACCGCATTTTGTTTTTTCATAATTTTTCACAGTGTATTGATATTCCAATTGTTTTCATCACTTTATCAGTTCAAATTTCCAGGTACACACACACAAAGACATACACTCATATGTGTAGCATTGCTTAAGAGTTGTTTAGTTTGTTTTCTCAATCTTTTGTTTGATATGCGTGAGAGCGGGAGAGTGAGAGAGAGCGGGAACAAAAATGCTGATAAGCTAGCAACAAAGGCAATTAACTGATAAGGCACAGAGCCTAACAAGTACTTTTATAGGGAGACAAACAGATAACACTTTACTTATAAAATGTGGTAAGATTTTTTCACTGTAAAACTGCTGCTGCTGCTTCTGCTCGAAACTTCTAATGAAATGACATATTAAAGCAAAAGAACTGCAATGGAAACAAAAAACAACTGTAAAAATCAAGAACAGAAGCGATGACGACCCTGGTAATAGTTAGCCCGAAGTGCAATACACAAACACATCTGGCAACCAGATTGCTCATACATGCATACTTATGTACATATGTACAATCACACACCCAGAAGATTTTTTAATACCATTGGCAACGCTTCATTGAAGTCGCCAAAAACAAAAATAACAAAAAAACACTGAAACTGAAGCACATGTAAAACCAACAGCCAAAGGGCGGCGGCGCACGCCAAACACTACTCACTGTACTGAATTTTATGAACTCGACGACAGCATTGAAGCATGATGGAGTCCCAAGTTCAGGGACAGGGCCACAGTTCACGTTCACAGCTGCACGTTACGCAAATGAAGCGTAAAATGAAACTGAAAACTGTATTGAAAAAAAAAACGCGAATTGAAAGCGCGAAACCAAACCCTAAAAAGAAGCAACAACAGCACACACTTTTAAAGAGCTTTAACTGTAACTATTGCAGCGTCGCGACGCTGCTGTTGACAGCAAAGCTGGCCGTACGGTAGCCAGCGATTCATTAAAATAAAAGAGAACGTTGAAAAAAGCACGAACGACAGCGAAAAGTCACAAATGATATACAATCATATAACCATATGTATAAATGTGTTTGTATAGATGTGTTAAGGGAACACAGAATACAAAACAGCAATTTTGTAATGCTAAATAGGCAAATCGCCAGCGGCACCAGCAGCAGCAGTCAGGGAAGCAACCCAATTGCAGGGCACATCGCGGAAGGGGAGGGTCAGACATTGAAGTCTTTTGTTTGTGTCGACTCTGAAAGAAGATCAAATACTACAACAGCAGGAATATTTGTTAGTATGTACACCAGCACCAAGTGTTTACAATCAATAATACATTATACTTCATACACATATGTACATACAATATGCAATTGCCAACACCACAATTAATTCACATTGTTAGGAAAATCAAGAGCAACAAAACATTTAGACGACTTACCCGCATTGAAAAGCGAATTTTAGAAGAGAAGCTGGAAATCATAATGCACAGCACACAAACAAACACACGCATGAAGACACAAACACACTTGACGTAGCTACATATTTTGCATAATTTGTTTAAATCAAAACAAACGCCCATTTTCACTGCACATTTCACAAACCTTTGGCAGTCTAGCAAACAAATTTTGGCAAACGCTCCTATGCCAGCTATAGGTGTCAGCTCATTTTACATTTTATACGTTACATCTCACAGGCTACGTTCATAATCAATAGTTTAGAGAAGTTTTTATTAATTTTCCAATACACCCCGCAGTGCTGTGTTATTACTCTAACTTTCTGGAGATGGAACTGTTTCGATTTTTACATACCGATAAATTAATACTTGAAATTTGTTGGTATTTTTTGTTGGTTGCGGATATTAAAAATTTCTTAAATACAAATTTTATTTTAAAAAAATTAATGAAACACAAATTTTATATTAAGAGTTTTATTAAATAAAATTTAAAACGCCAAACGTTTCATGAGCAGGTACATGTGCTGATCCACTTCAAAGCCATGCAAATTGTTGGCATCGCCTTGCAAACGCATCAGCAGACCACCAAACGAAACGTATGCTGACAGACGAGAGGATTCGTTGTGTGCTTCATCGCCCTCAATGCGATAGATCTTGCCGTACATAACATACTCGAAGCTGTCGGCTCGCGTGCCTTCGTGCTCCATGGGATTGTATTCACCGCTGTCAGGGCAACCATCTTCGCGCAGCGTTGTGGCCAGCACCAAACGAAATTTGTCTCCCAACTCCATTGGGTACAGCCACGAGTTGATGTCCAATATGAGGTCCATTTTGAATGATTCTGATTCACAATGAAGGCGGGAAACACGATCAAACTTTTTGCCCTCAGGATCCATGTCCTTAACGTTGAATATATCTTCAAATAATACACCAGCCATTTTATCTGAGAAAGAAAAATATTCATTAAACTCGGTTTATTTACAGTAGGCCGCCAAAAATTTACTTTAAGTTCTTGTCTACAATGCTGATTAGATCTAAATATGGTTTTGTTATTGGCACAGTCTACAGAAACCAGTTACTTTATTTGCTTGTAATATGCGTCAATAATTATCAATGTTATTGTTATATTTTATTTTAGTAAAATTACAGCGTTGTCGGCACACTGCTTCAGCGTGCTCTAACCAGGGATGGATTGTAAAGTTATTGTTAATGTGTGGCGGTGAATCGATAAGTCATTTCAATACACTAAAGTGAAGAGTGCTGCCAGATCACTAAAGTTCAACACAGACCATGAATGGCGCAGATTTCAAATTTAATTTGTATTTTATTCCATTCAATAAAACATATTTACAAGTGTTAGCAACATTTACCACATCTGCACTTTATCAGAAAAGGCAATAATGCGACTGCCCGAAAATATTGGTCTGCGTATGGCGGGCGTCAACTGAGCAATGGTTGGCCTAGTAAGCTTAGCTGGCTTCCTTCGAAGAGGTGCGTTCAGAATTAAACGCTCAGCTCTGAATGGTCTGCGACGATCCACAAAAGGCAGCGTTAATTGTGCTGCTGGAAAGGCAGCACTTATTCCATTAATAACCTTTGCAGGTAACCTCTGCGGACTCGCCGTCAATTTTGCAGGTCTCCTCTGCGGCTGCACAGGACGGAAGGCTGCAAAACGTTGTACCAGCGGTAGGATAAACTGCAATTGTGGCCGTATGCTAGCCAGGCTTATGGTTGCTGCACTTTGTGCCGTAGGGAGTTCTGGTGGCCCATAGGTCTCGTCGGGTGGACCATAGACTTCATCGGGTGGCCCATAGACTTCATCGGGTGGTCCATAGGTCACATCCGGCTGAGGAAAATCAGGCGCCGCTTGTTCCCCAGGCAACTCAAATGGTGGATCAGGAATAAAGCCAGCTGCTGGATACGGCGCTGCTGCTTCTTGTCGCTGTAGTTTGGGTCCCGGAAACCGCAACCCGTCCACTTGAAGACTCAGCACTGCACCAAGCACCACCAATATTCCGCTTGTACCAAACATTTTGCTGTCACAACAATAACTGCTGCTGCCACCTAACAATTCTCAGCTATAAATACAACTAACCAATAGATGACCTTGAAACCCAAAATGCAGACGAGGCCGCTACGATGACTTATACGGTCTTAAGTGCGTCAACCACAATTACGTGTAGAAAAATATTTGGAAACTTTATTTTGAATTTGATTTTACATGTCTAAGGTTACAGTTACAGTTTGAGTAGCACTAACCGCTGAGGAACTGGCTGCTGGTGCTGCTGGCGACGTGATTGTGGAAAGCGTTGATAAATCCTTGCTGGTTTGCTGCTGCTGTCCTGGGGCTGGTCGAGTGTTGTGGAAACGGCAATGACAGTTCCATCATCGTCTAACTGCACAAGCACTTTATCCTGATCCTCAGGGACATCCACATCTTCAACTGGTTGTAGCCTATTCGCCTCCTCGTCATCTTCAATTGCAGGTATATCGTCTGTTTCAATGGGTGGTTGCTCTTCCGGCTGGGCTGCTGCACCTGCAGGTGGGCCGTATGTATTATCTGGCGGTAGATAACTAACTTCCGGCTGATCAGTTGAACTGGGCAGATCGAAAGGAACTTCGGGTGTAACACCTGCCACCGGATAGCCTGTGGGTGCTGCATTTGGCAAGGCTGCCTGCTCCTGACGCGCCAGCCCACGTCGTGGCACGAATCTCTGACGCAGTGGCTCCGTATTGGCCGCTACAACTAAGCAAAGCAGCAGAATCGCAGACACAGCTTTGACCATTTTGAATACCGTTTAATTTGTGTTCTAAGTTCCTCAATTGCTGTGCCTATTTATAGTTCTCCCTCCAACAGATCTGTCTGGGTTTCTTGATTAATTATGCTCGTCACTTTCCGTTGTAGGCCTAGCTTTCGGGTAGGTACATAGCTTCTCCTGGCTTTTTTTTATTTTCGATTATGTTGTTTTCAGTTTTAATGCTGGCTACGTGACCCTTTTCCCAATTAAAGGCAGCCCAATGCCAAACAAGTGCCAAATACTACTTGTTGCCTGTTCATTAACACGCTGGCCAAGCCGATTCCAATAAGTTTTATAGGTTGTCCATTCGATCGTTTGTCTGGTTTTAGTTTTGGTGGGTTCTTGGCTATTCATAATTTAATTTGATGGGTTTTACGAAAACAAAAAAATGACTATCAGCCTTCGCAGAAACGTGTCCCATTAGCAAATATTCCCATCTAGGTCAAGCAAAATGTTAAAATATTTATTACTTATTTTAATAAATAGATTTTCATTGTGTTCTTGCGTAAACTAGGCGTATTTTGTTGTGGCTATATTGAAGCTTATGCGAAAGTTGGTATAGAACCCTATTAAATCCTCTTGCAAAATAAGTTGACAACAATAAGATTTTGTTTTATAATCAAATAAATGAGCTTACCTTGAGATAAATACTGCATGTAAACTCTAAAATGCGATTTTTATTTTATAATTCTGTTTTAAAAATGAACTTTGAATTCCAAACTTTCAACTGCAAAACTTCGTCAAAACTGAACCAATAATTATAGTTCAATACTACATTTTTAAAACACCTACTCTAAAAAAGTTTGAAACGCAATTTAAAAATAGATTACCATATAAATAAACCTTTACATGAAGGTTCGTAAAAACTTGGCTTGGTAAGGGTTCAAAACATTGAACTTTCATAACTTTTTGAAACCTGAATCGTGTTCAAATTTCGATTTCATATAAAGTCTTTAGATTCTCTCAAATATTTTAACTCAAAATATTTTAAACTTTCAACAAATATTTCATATATTTCTTATGAATAACAAAAGTTCTTAACATTGTAATAAATCGAATTTCGCAAAATAAAATATCTCAACAATATTATTATGCTCGGATGGTGTAGACCAGAACTGGCTGGGATCGTATGAACTGTGCTGCACGAAGTTTCTCAGCAATTGGAAGACGACGGCGAAGTCTTCCATTGCGCTGTTGTTGGATCAGACTGGCTGGAATGGGCTCTGAGGAAGGATCCGCGTCGACTGGTGCCTGATCCTGATCAGCTGCAGCTGCATCATCAGCCGGTGGGCCATAGGTATTGTCCGGTTCGGCGGGTGGGCCATAGGTATTGTCCGGTGCGGCAGGTGGGCCATAAGTGTTGTCTGGTGGCCCATAGGTCAAATCTGGCTGAGCCTCCGTCTCGTTGGGCAAATCAAAGGGTATGGCAGGCGTAACACCAGCAGCCGGATAAGGTGCTGATGCAGGCGTTGGTGCAATGTCCACTGCAGGATCCACTGACGCCGGTGGTGCAGCCTCCTGGCGTGCCAACTGGAAACGGGATGAGCGATTGCGCCAATGCGCCGGCTCCGCAAGAGCCACTGCTGCAATGGCAGCCAGAAGAAGCACAGCGCCGGTAAACTTGAATGCCATGTTGAGCTATTGCTGAGTTTTGTTAGAATGATGATGTTGTGTATTGATCGTTGCGTTTTTATATACAACATTCAACATTTTTGGCCAGTCATAAATGGCACAGCGAGGGACACCCTTACGATTGTATCTACTACTATGTACGAGCACACAAAGTACGCCTACGTGACAATATTTAGTCAAGGGCCCAAGTCTAAACTTTAACCAATTGGCCATTAAGTCGTTTTTGGGCGGCTTAACTCTGAACTTCAAACACTTAATGTACAGTGGTGTAAAATGCTTTCAACGGCTAAAGAAACATTCAAAAAGTATTATGTTTGTATACAGCAATGAGAGCTTTACAAAGCTCAAAAGCTTTTCTAGTAAAAATGTGAAAGCTATTGTTAAAACTTTTCTAACTTTGATTTTTTTATTTTAAATTTATTAAGCACTCAAATAAAAATGCAATGTTATTTGATTTTGTTCTACTGTGCGGCGCCTGTTTGTCATGCAGGTCAATTGGTTTTTGATTTTTTGGGGAATTGGCTATGAAATGTTTTTTTGACTGCTTTATATGCGGAACGTTGCAAGCGGGTCTAGAATCGCCACAGTCGTCGGGGCCATGGCATGAAGTGTTGTTTTCGGGGGTATAAAAGTCAACGATCCAAATACGAACGGCAACAAAACGCATCAACAACTTAGACGATCATGGCACGTTATCAAATCCTTAGCTCCATGCTGCTGCTTCTGGCTATCCTGGTAGTGCATACAGCAGCCCAGGCACCTCGTCGTTTAAGGAACAATCGTCAGCGTCAGGCATTCGCTAGGCAGGTGGTGCAACCAACACCTTATCCCTCAGCGGATGAGCTTAAGCCAGAGGAGCCGGCACTTATCTATGGCCCACCACCGTCGACGGCGGTTGATGATGAGTTGCCAGCTGAGCAGGAACAGCCAACGAATAGCTTTCAACCAGATGATGCAGAGAATGTGACCGATACCGAAGCAGAGGCATTGGAACCTGAGGAGACGACACCAGCAGCAGCAGCAGCAGCTTCTGCTCGTTTGCGCAAAAATCGCCAGAGATTGGCCAAACTGCAGTCGAAACGTCAACGCATTGCTCGTCTGGAGGTGGCTCCACTTCCAGTTGAAGCTCCAATCTCAGCAGTTCCACAATTTTACTACATCAACGCACAACAGCAGCAGCAGCCCTTTTTATTTGCCTACAATCCATCTGCTCAGCAGCTGTCTTGGTAACATGTTTTGAGGATTGATTGATGGTTATTGATTGTTTTGTTTTTTTTTTTCGGTCTATTAAATTCACTTTTAACATAGAATCTGCATATTTATTGGTAATTTTTCTTTCTCTTCAGCGTTGACATTTTTTTTCCGTCGTCACTTTGCCATTAACAAGCTTTCTTCAAGAAACTCAACGAGCCATTGCTCTTGGCCAAAATGCTTTTTACATTGTTGCATTTAGTGGTGCATTGATGATGCTTCTGTTCTTGTTCATTCCCCTGCCGTTCGATGATTTCCCGTGGGACCTATTATTCTTACATTTTTTTATATTCTTTTGTTTGGCTTTCTTCAATGCTTTTCAATTGTTATTCACAATAGTTTTTCTGCATCGTGAACTCTTAAAACAGCTTGCTTTTAACAATGCTTGAATAAAATCGTTACAATTTTTCTGAACAGTTGGTCAAATGTTCGTTTAAGATAACTAAACTAAACCAAAGATAAGTTGATAGAATACCATGACTAATTTTGTTATTAGTTTAGAATATATTTCCTAGAGTAAAGTAAATTCTTTTATTATGCAAAACGTTAAAGCACAAACATATACATTACAATGATATAGAAACAGTTCCAGAACTCTACTGCTACCTAAAAATCCATTTGCATTAGAAAAAGTATACAAAAATCAGCTGAGCTAATTTTCATTCCAACATTTTGATAACAAAAAGGAATTAGCATTATCATGAATCGATATAAATGCTGAAATAGATAAGAAGGGAATTCCTTTTTATTTTATCTATTTATATATATCTTATCAGTCTTGTGAGCAAGATATATAAATTTTATTTAAAATTTAAAGTTCCATGACTCAAATTCTATCAGTTTGCAATCGAACTGCGCAATGGAAGGTAAAAAATTAAATATTGAATTTGCTAAAAATGAAGAAGGTGCCATCGGCGAGGATAACTTCGTAAGTAGAAAAAATACAAAGCACAATCGAGCCAATTAATTAAAAACTGTTAATTTAGTTGCAGTTAAGTGCTTGGGAGCATTTTGATAATCAGTTTGACTCCAAGCTAGTTGATATTAATGATTTGAAGGGAAGACTTTCTGAGCTGGAAATAAAAGCATCCGTTTTTGAGGATAAGGAAAATCTCTATAAAGATAAAATCAAATATATGGATGAGCTAATTGCTGCGCTCAAAGCGTCAATTGAATCTTCCCAAAGTCAGTCCAAGGACAATGACATAAAATCTAATGAGATCAAAATAATAGAAAATGAAGTGCACATAAGGGATTACAAGAAACAAATTGAAACGCAATGCGAAACAATACAAAATCTTAAGAAATTGAATGAAGACCTGAATTCCAAAATCAGCGAAACCGAAAACAAAAAGAAAAGACAAAAAATTATAATAACCATACCGTACGGAACATCAAGAAAGTACATGATCGTGCCAGGTTTGGAAAAGATATTTGTGCCCACACTGGAACATCATATAGCTGGACCCGGTTGGCTTGTCATTCAGCGTCGTATCGATGGCATGGTTGATTTCGAAACCAACTTCGAGGCGTATTATAATGGATTTGGTGATGCCAAAGGTGAATTTTGGCTGGGATTGGAAAAGTTGCACAAAATAACAAACCATCAACAACATGAACTATATATTCGTATTGTGGGATACGATGACAAGCCGCACTATGCTCGATACGATAACTTTGTGGTTGGTAGCCAAGAGGAGAAGTTCGAACTTAAGTCACTCGGTGTATACTCTGGAGATGCTAACGATTTGATGCGTCTGTGTGAGAATCGACCATTTGGAGTGGGACTTAAGACATTCAGAAATGGTTGGTGGTGGTACGCAAATGTTATTCCCAACTGGTGAGTAATTAATTTCAATTAATTTTAATATTTATTTATTTATGTGTTATATTTCTTTGTAGTAATCTTAATGGCAAATTCACAAAAACAAAGATCGAAAATCAGGAATACATGTTTTGGGGTCTCAAGGAATATGGCAATAAAGGAAATTTTATAAAATCTTCACAAATGTTAATAAGACCGAAAACTAATTAAAGAAATATATTAAATAAATAAATAGTTTTTTATTCACAAATAAATACGAGTTTTTTTATTGATTTGAATACAATATGTTTAACTTAATTTAGCACCAAATTCTAACCGCAATCTTTTATTGCATATCATTGCTCACGTTTTTGTTTTTACCACGGGGGTTTTTATTATTTTGCCGTGAGATAATTTTAATGTTTTTTTTTTGTCATAAATAAGTAAGCATTACTTTTGTTTTTTAGCCACCGAAAAAAGATCCCCGCGTCTGAACGGCACCAACATTTGGCCTCGAGCTATTTCTTAATGCCTCAATGGCTTGATAGTTGATAAACCAGAATGGTTGATTATCCAAGGGCAGTTGACTTAACTGATTCACATAATCCCGATCACCATGAGCATCGATGGGCAGTTCATTTGAAATGGGCGTGGCAGCAATGGGTCGAAAGCTGGATGCGCTTGTTGAAAACGTTGGAACACTACTTACACCTGCGGCACCACCAAAACGATTGGCCACGCCAACGGGCACTGATGTTGCTGCTGCTGCTGCAGCTGGTGCGACATCGGGCACATAGGCGCTTATTGGCAATACTAGAGGCACACCAACTGGCGGCTTTTGTGGCGCACCATAGGCCAAGTTGATTGAGGGCGCCACTTGTTGCGTATTAACTGCACCAAATCGTGTGGCAATATCCACACCAGTAATATTCTCAACAGCTGTATTTTGTGAGGCATGATATTTATCCTTTTGACTGAGGCCACCAGGTGGACGAGCTCCCGCAAACGAGGGTCGCTGTGCCTGGGACACTTCAAGTAGACCGATAAGCATCAGCATGTAGTATAAATTGTTCAACATTTTCAACTAAATGCAGATTTCACTTTTCACTGCACTCAAAGATCGAAGTACTAAAACGCGTCACGTTGTTTGGTTGTTGCCTTGTTGCTGGCGACTGAGAGTTGAAAGCGTTTGTCAAATCATTTAAATAAGATCTCAAGATGCTGCTTATCTTTACAGAGAGCGAGAGAAAGAGAGAGAGAGAGAGAGGGGGAGAGAGAGAGAGAGAGCGAATGCAGCAGAGAGCGAGTTAAGGCAGTTTGTTGTTTGTGGCTTATCAATTTTATTGTTACCCGTTCTGACCCCAAATCAAATCAACTCGAACTGCAATTTCTCTCTCTCTCTCGGTTTGTGCTTCGACTTTAGAAAATATGAACAAATACTTTGTTTTCATTCGCTTTGTTAACAGAGATCAGTTTAGCTCTTAGCACAAAAAGATGTTAAATAAGATTAATTACGTGCTGTCTGTTGTATTTAAGCCTCCGTACTCAGGCTAAAATATAATTTTAACAAAGAATAGAAACAAAGCAAAAGTTAATTTATAGTTGCCACACTTAACAGTAACGCCCAAAACTGCGTTGCAGCTAATTCCCAAAAATGAAACAATCACCGACGATCAAAACAGCTTAAATAAGATGATAGCTTTATAATTGGTTATTAAAGCAAACTTTATAGATCTATTGAAAGAGTATTATATTCTAACTAGTAGACAACGTTAATTGGGTGAATGTTTATAAAAATATGCCGGTTAAAATGCATTTAAAACAATTGAATTAGTTGCACTTAGTACTTATACATAAATCGTGCAAGAGCGAGAGATGAGATTGTAAAAAACTTTCTTATTGACTTGCGGTTTGGGAAATACCCAAAAGTCAAGTTGTAATCTTTGCTGTCATTCTTTGGGGTTCGTCATCAATACCTTGTTTAATGACGCGCGAACGCCTGTTTCACAACCGGTTTTTTTTTTAGTTTTTGTTTGTATCACGAACCAAACGATTTGGGGAGCAACCCGACAATCCATTGTGATTCATACCGAACCAGAGACAGAATGTCTGTTAAAACTTTTGTCTTATGTTTCTAAACATTTTTATTTAATTTGCAATTGTTTACAATCGAAAAGTACATTTTATGCTTTTTATTATTTTGTGTGCTTGAATTTGTGCATATGCCGTCATCATTGAGTGTTTTGTATCGTTGAATCGTCATTGGCTTTTGGGGGGAACTTGTTTCGAATGCAGTTTTTTGTTATCTAGAGACGTCTCACAACCGAGCGTGGCACAATCAGTTTGGCTGGGCGAACTGCTGCCGCTGCCACACGGCGATAGGCAATAGGTTGAGCACGACGAATATTTGCTGCAACCAGACGCGCCTGCGGCACATCAACTGCGGCCGGCAAATCATTACCGAGCACTTCGGGTGGACCGTATACCTCATCGGGCGCATTATTGGGTGCCAGTGATGCATCTGGTGGACCATAGACGGCATCGGGAGTGGGCTCAGCGGCAGCCTCTTCGAATGGCACCTCCGGTTTCAGTTCATCAGCTGTTGGATATGGCGTGACGGCAGCTGAACCAGCAGCAGCAGCAGCATCTGCATCCGCTGCTGGCGCCAACTCCTGACGAGCAAAGTAACGTGAACGTCCACGACTCAGACGTTGGGAGGAGTAACGTTGACGTTGGTGCTGCTGCTGCTGCAGCTGTGCATCACTGACAGCCAAAATGCAGCCGATGCACGCGATCACTAATAGAACTTGCAACTTGGCCATAGTGAAAATTACTTGTCTGTGTGTGTCTAGAAACCTGAAGAACCGACAACTGCTGATTGTGTTCTACGATCAAGTTGCTTTTATAGCTAGGACAGCAATGGAATGGAGCCAGCTGTTTAATGTGCGTTGTGTTGTCGCGTCAAATCCAAGCTTGGACATCCTTTTTTGGCATAAACTCAGACGTCGACGGTGCGGCGGTGGCGGCGGCACTTTTGAGAGGGCTAAGTGAGTGGGTGAACGGTGGGTCTATTTGCAAACGACGTGACAAGAAAGAAGTAACAGTAGCAGCCAGCGCAGAGGTAGACTGGATGTTCCTTATTTATAGTTCCGCCATTCATCAATCCAAAACCGGAGCGAATACCACTTGAGTATACAGAATATTGTGCTTGATAATGGAATGTGTTTAGTTGCTTTTTATTGGGTTTTGTCAAGTGGACAAATTTATTTTCAAACAATTAATGGATTATAAAAATAGTATAAAATATGTACATCAAAATAAATAATATGCTTTATGTATTCGTATTTTAATGTCTTTTTGTCTAACGGAAGGCAATAAGACAATTCTAATTTTAAGTGTTTTCTTTAAACAAAGCCATTATTTAAATTTTTTAAAAAATCTATTGACTTCCCTTTCTAATATTCTTATTCTCTTTATTATATGTTTCCAAAAGTTTGTAACGCTAAAACCAGTACGCCATTAGGAGAATATTTTATCAAACTAAAACACTTGCTGTTTAATGGATAAAGCTTGATAAAGTCGGACGTGACATGTAAGTTGGTTGTAGCTAATAAGTTGCCCTTGATGGTTCACCTTATGCAGTCATTGTTAGCATAAATATCTATTAAAAGTATTTTTGTGCTTGTGTATAAGAAATTCTAACACTAAAACCCAGACGGAATTAATGCAATTTGGCAACAAGTTTTCGCTTTCAATTGATGTATTCAAGTTGTCAATGGTTTCGATACTTTTCAGTCAGTTTATTATACGAATCACGTAGGAAACGCATTTTATTTCCATAGAACGTGGCAACATCGACGATTCGGACGTGGTGCACGTCGATAAGCTGGCAAGCGAACACCAGAAATATATATATGCATATACTTAGATAAAAAACAATATATACTACTATTAAAAAAAAAAATTCATTAAATATGATAACCGTGCGCCTAATAATATCTCTCGATATTACGGCTCGACATGGAAAGACTCTCGCTTTCATTGTCGATTGAGAGACCTTAGATAATTCGAGAACATTTTATATAAAAACCAGACGCATTCGGAGCGTAAATCAGTTGAGGGATCAGTACGATACAGCATGCAGTGGATAATTGTCTTAGTCGCATGCCTCTGGGCTGAAAGTGGCAGCATTGTGGAATCGCGTCAGATACGCATCAATCGTTATGCGGTCAGCGTGCAGGAAGATGAAGTACAGCAGGCTCGGGTGAAAGAGCTAAAGCCCACACCATATCCGGCAGCTGGATATATACCGGAAGGAAGAGCCTTCTGGCTGCCAGGTGAAAAAAGTGGGGAGGGACCAGGTTCTGATTCAGTTCCAATCTCAAGTTCTGATCTTGGCTCAATAACAACGACGACGGAACTACCAACAGATTCACTCGACTTGAGTACGACAACAACATTGGATTCAATTGTTACCACTACAACATTGTCACCCATTGAGTTGCGTTCTGGTCGCGCCTTTCCCAAAGCTCCGTATCCAGCTGCCGGATATCGTCCAAGTCGAGCTTTTACACTGCCAACCGAAGTAAATCAGGGTCAACAGCAGCTGGAAGCTAGAAACTTAACTGCTGCAACTCCAGATAGCAATGACAAGCATCCCGTTTGCGGGGTCAGCACAAATCCATTGATGCCAACACCAGAACCCGGCTCCAAGGATGAACCCGATGCTGAAAATGTAATTTTTACGGCCAATCAGGGCCCAGCTGTACTTGTTGCCACGGCACCCAAATCTAGTGGCATTCCATTTGCAATTCCACTGCGCTCTCAACCCCTGATTCAGGCGCCGAGTCGAGGATTTTTCTATACCACCCATGTGGAGTGGTGAGAAGTAGGAGGCAAATAAGTACTCGCTACATATTATTATCAACTCATAGAATAAGGAATAACTTTTGATTTTCTAATGCAATTTTTATATACATGCACTCACAATTAATTTATGAAAATATATTTGAAACGAAAATCCTATTCCTATTATCCTAATAATCAAATTTTTCTTCTGGTTCATTTTGATTGTCGCTTTCAACTAGAATTTCAACATCGTTGCTTATCTTTCTTGATTTTCTATCACCAAATGATCTTCGGTCTTTTCCTAATTTTCTTCCAACGGAACTTCTTCATCTTCCGGTTCCAACTTAATTTTTGTATCATCGCTCCACTCGATACACTCTTCTTCATCGACAATGAAATCATATTGTTCTTCGTCAAAAGTTTTATGGGCAGCATTGCCTTCCTTAATCCGCATACCCAAACCTTTATGTGGCATCAGTGCAGTCAAGCAGGCAGGCTGATTTGTGCTCTGTAGACCTGGCACTAAGAACGCCGGTTCCTTTGTAGGTACTTCCAATAGCGAAATCAGTGGCAGTTTGCGGTTCGACATTTCAATGAGTTTCTTTTGATATTCGAACTTTACTCGGAGGCGAGCCTTTATCTTATCTTCAACGCTGAGTATCTTCAGGCTGGTGATTGGGGACTTCTTGTAAGTGTGTGCGGGTGGAAACGGCTCTAAGAATTTCGGTATGTGTCCTTTGAAGCGCTTTCTCAAGCCAAATCCAGTCATCTCCATCTGTGGCGTCGGCTGTATGTAGCCTCCGGCTGGCTCCGCTCTCCACATGCTCATAGTTCCCGATGCCATCGGTGTAAAGGATTTCGTGTCGCACGTTACTTGCTTGTCACCAACACCCTCAACACCCAATTGAATCATTTCCATCTGGAGCTGCAGCTTTGCCTGCTTTGGGGATAACTTAAAAGCTTCCAATCGCGTTCGTCCTTTGTACTTCTTGTTAAACTCAACCCTCAGATCACTAACATTAATGCCCAGCAAACGAAATGCCCTCTCCACATCATAATAACAAGGCCTTGTACGACTTGCAAGTGCTGCACTAGCGTTTGTAGTTTCTGCTATTTCCAGTAGTTTCGATTTGATTAAATCGACCAATTTGTCAAACACATACCGCGTCTGTGTCCGGCAATTTTTTTCGGCGAGCATAAAGGTCACGAGATTACAAACTTTTTCCTCCTTGGCACTAATTATGGCGATAATCAGAATTAAAATATGTAAGGAAAATTTTTTACCAGTCACGAAGTTTTCGGACACAAAGCCAAGAAAAAAATGTGACCATAGATAAATCAGATTCTGATCCAAGAAGAAGACAAATGACAGATATGTCATCAAAAATATATCGGTCTATCGCTTATCGATATGAGATAAGAAGAAATTACAACCTCTGCCAACAATCAGCACAACAGATTCACTCGACTTGAGTACGACAACAACATTGGATTCAATTGATACCACTACAACATTGTCACCCATTGAGTTGCGTTCTGGTCGCGCCTTTCCCAAAGCTCCGTATCCAGCTGCCGGATATCGTCCAAGTCGAGCTTTTACACTGCCAACCGAAGTAAATCAGGGTCAACAGCAGCTGGAAGCTAGAAACTTAACTGCTGCAACTCCAAATAGCAATGACAAGCATCCCGTTTGCGGGGTCAGCACAAATCCATTGATGCCAACACCAGAACCCGGCTCCAAGGATGAACCCGATGCTGAAAATGTAATTTTTACGGCCAATCTGGGCCCAGCTGTACTAGTTGCCACGACACGCAAATCTAGTGGCATTCCAGTTGCAATTCCACTGCGCTCTCAACCCCTGATTCAGGCGCCGAGTCGAGGATTTTTCTATACCACCCATGTGGAGTGGTGAGAAGTAGGAGGCAAATAAGTACTCGCTACATATTATTATCAACTCATAGAATAAGGAATAACTTTTGATTTTTTAATGCAATTTTTATATACAAGGACTCACAATTAATTTATGAAAAGATATTTGAAACGAAAATATGTCTTTACTGTGAACATAGGAAATTGAGTATTCCTAAATACTATTTACATCCTATTAATCAAATTTTTCTTCTGGTTCATTTTGATTGTCGCTTTCAACTAGAATTTCAACATCGTTGCTTATCTTTCTTGATTTTCTACCACCAAATGATCTTCGGTCTTTTCCTAATTTTCTTCCAACGGAACTTCTTCATCTTCCGGTTCCAACTTAATTTCTGTATCATCGCTCCACTCGATACACTCTTCTTCATCGACAATGAAATCATATTGTTCTTCGTCAAAAGTTTTATGGGCAGCATTGCCTTCCTTAATCCGCATACCCAAACCTTTATGTGGCATCAGTGCAGTCAAGCAGGCAGGCTGATTTGTGCTCTGTAGATCTGGCACTAAGAACGCCGGTTCCTTTGTAGGTACTCCCAATAGCGAAATCAGTGGCAGTTTGCGGTTCGACATTTCAATGAGTTTCTTTTGATATTCGAACTTTACTCGGAGGCGAGCCTTTATCTTATCTTCAACGCTGAGTATCTTCAGGCTGGTGATTGGGGACTTCTTGTAAGTTTGTGCGGGTGGAAACGGCTCTAAGAATTTCGGTATGTGTCCTTTGAAGCGCCTTCTCAAGCCAAATCCAGTCATCTCCATCTGTGGCGTCGGCTGTATGTAGCCTCCGGCTGGCTCCGCTCTCCACATGCTCATAGTTCCCGATGCCATCGGTGTAAAGGATTTCGTGTCGCACGTTTCTTGCTTGTCACCAACACCCTCAACACCCAATTGAATCATTTCCATCTGGAGCTGCAGCTTTGCCTGCTTTGGGGATAACTTAAAAGCTTCCAATCGCGTTCGTCCTTTGTACTTCTTGTTAAACTCAACCCTCAGATCACTAACATTAATGCCCCGCAAACGAAATGCCCTCTCCACATCATAATAACAAGGCCTTGTACGACTTGCAAGTGCTGCACTAGCGTTTGTAGTTTCTGCTATTTCCAGTAGTTTCGATTTGATTAAATCGACCAATTTGTCAAACACATACCGCGTCTGTGTCCGGCAATTTTTTTCGGCGAGCATAAAGGTCACGAGATTACAAACTTTTTCCTCCTTGGCACTCATTATGGCGATAATCAGAATTAAAATATGTAAGGAAAATTTTTTACCAGTCACGAAGTTTTCGGACACAAAGCCAAGAAAAAAATGTGACCATAGATAAATCAGATTCTGATCCAAGAAGAAGACAAATGACAGATATGTCATCAAAAATATATCGGTCTATCGCTTATCGATATGAGATAAGAAGAAATTACAACCTCTGCCAACAATCAGCACAACAGATTCACTCGACTTGAGTACGACAACAACATTGGATTCAATTGATACCACTACAACATTGTCACCCATTGAGTTGCGTTCTGGTCGCGCCTTTCCCAAAGCTCCGTATCCAGCTGCCGGATATCGTCCAAGTCGAGCTTTTACACTGCCAACCGAAGTAAATCAGGGTCAACAGCAGCTGGAAGCTAGAAACTTAACTGCTGCAACTCCAAATAGCAATGACAAGCATCCCGTTTGCGGGGTCAGCACAAATCCATTGATGCCAACACCAGAACCCGGCTCCAAGGATGAACCCGATGCTGAAAATGTAATTTTTACGGCCAATCTGGGCCCAGCTGTACTAGTTGCCACGACACGCAAATCTAGTGGAATTCTAGTTGCAATTCCACTGCGCTCTCAACCCCTGATTCAGGCGCCGAGTCGAGGATTTTTCTATACCACCCATGTGGAGTGGTGAGAAGTAGGAGGCAAATAAGTACTCGCTACATATTATTATCAACTCATAGAATAAGGAATAACTTTTGATTTTTTAATGCAATTTTTATATACAAGGACTCACAATTAATTTATGAAAAGATATTTGAAACGAAAATATGTCTTTACTGTGAACATAGGAAATTGAGTATTCCTAAATACTATTTACATCCTATTAATCAAATTTTTCTTCTGGTTCATTTTGATTGTCGCTTTCAACTAGAATTTCAACATCGTTGCTTATCTTTCTTGATTTTCTACCACCAAATGATCTTCGGTCTTTTCCTAATTTTCTTCCAACGGAACTTCTTCATCTTCCGGTTCCAACTTAATTTTTGTATCATCGCTCCACTCGATATACTCTTCTTCATCAATGAAATCATATTGTTCTTCGTCAAAAGTTTTATGGGCAGCATTGCCTTCCTTAATCCGCATACCCAAACCTTTATGTGGCATCAGTGCAGTCAAGCAGGCAGGCTGATTTGTGCTCTGTAGACCTGGCACTAAGAACGCCGGTTCCTTTGTAGGTACTTCCAATAGCGAAATCAGTGGCAGTTTGCGGTTCGACATTTCAATGAGTTTCTTTTGATATTCGAACTTTACTCGGAGGCGAGCCTTTATCTTATCTTCAACGCTGAGTATCTTCAGGCTGGTGATTGGGGACTTCTTGTAAGTGTGTGCGGGTGGAAACGGCTCTAAGAATTTCGGTATGTGTCCTTTGAAGCGCTTTCTCAAGCCAAATCCAGTCATCTCCATCTGTGGCGTCGGCTGTATGTAGCCTCCGGCTGGCTCCGGTCTCCACATGCTCATAGTTCCCGATGCCATCGGTGTAAAGGATTTCGTGTCGCACGTTTCTTGCTTGTCACCAACACCCTCAACACCCAATTGAATCATTTCCATCTGGAGCTGCAGCTTTGCCTGCTTTGGGGATAACTTAAAAGCTTCCAATCGCGTTCGTCCTTTGTACTTCTTGTTAAACTCAACCCTCAGATCACTAACATTAATGCCCAGCAAACGAAATGCCCTCTCCACATCATAATAACAAGGCCTTGTACGACTTGCAAGTGCTGCACTAGCGTTTGTAGTTTTTGCTATTTCCAGTAGTTTCGATTTGATTAAATCGACCAATTTGTCAAACACATACCGCGTCTGTGTCCGGCAATTTTTTTCGGCGAGCATAAAGGTCACGAGATTACAAACTTTTTCCTCCTTGGCACTCATTATGGCGATAATCAGAATTAAAATATGTAAGGAAAATTTTTTACCAGTCACGAAGTTTTCGGACACAAAGCCAAGAAAAAAATGTGACCATAGATAAATCAGATTCTGATCCAAGAAGAAGACAAATGACAGATATGTCATCAAAAATATATCGGTCTATCGCTTATCGATATGAGATAAGAAGAAATTACAACCTCTGCCAACAATCAGCACAACAGATTCACTCGACTTGAGTACGACAACAACATTGCATTCAATTGAGTACTTGAGTACGACAACAACATTGGATTCAATTGATACCACTACAACATTGTCACCCATTGAGTTGCGTTTTGGTCGCGCCTTTCCCAAAGCTCCGTATCCAGCTGCCGGATATCGTCCAAGTCGAGCTTTTACACTGCCAACCGAAGTAAATCAGGGTCAACAGCAGCTGGAAGCTAGAAACTTAACTGCTGCAACTCCAGATAGCAATGACAAGCATCCCGTTTGCGGGGTCAGCACAAATCCATTGATGCCAACACCAGAACCCGGCTCCAAGGATGAACCCGATGCTGAAAATGTAATTTTTACGGCCAATCTGGGCCCAGCTGTACTAGTTGCCACGACACGCAAATCTAGTGGCATTCCAGTTGCAATTCCACTGCGCTCTCAACCCCTGATTCAGGCGCCGAGTCGAGGATTTTTCTATACCACCCATGTGGAATAAGGAATAAATTTTGATTTTTTAATGCAATTTTTATATACAAGGACTCACAATTAATTTATGAAAAGATATTTGAAACGAAAATATGTCTTTACTGTGAACATAGGAAATTGAGTATTCCTAAATACTATTTACATCCTATTAATCAAATTTTTCTTCTGGTTCATTTTGATTGTCGCTTTCAACTAGAATTTCAACATCGTTGCTTATCTTTCTTGATTTTCTACCACCAAATGATCTTCGGTCTTTTCCTAATTTTCTTCCAACGGAACTTCTTCATCTTCCGGTTCCAACTTAATTTCTGTATCATCGCTCCACTCGATACACTCTTCTTCATCGACAATGAAATCATATTGTTCTTCGTCAAAAGTTTTATGGGCAGCATTGCCTTCCTTAATCCGCATACCCAAACCTTTATGTGGCATCAGTGCAGTCAAGCAGGCAGGCTGATTTGTGCTCTGTAGATCTGGCACTAAGAACGCCGGTTCCTTTGTAGGTACTCCCAATAGCGAAATCAGTGGCAGTTTGCGGTTCGACATTTCAATGAGTTTCTTTTGATATTCGAACTTTACTCGGAGGCGAGCCTTTATCTTATCTTCAACGCTGAGTATCTTCAGGCTGGTGATTGGCGACTTCTTGTAAGTGTGTGCGGGTGGAAACGGCTCTAAGAATTTCGGTATGTGTCCTTTGAAGCGCCTTCTCAAGCCAAATCCAGTCATCTCCATCTGTGGCGTCGGCTGTATGTAGCCTCCGGCTGGCTCCGGTCTCCACATGCTCATAGTTCCCGATGCCATCGGTGTAAAGGATTTCGTGTCGCACGTTTCTTGCTTGTCACCAACACCCTCAACACCCAATTGAATCATTTCCATCTGGAGCTGCAGCTTTGCTTTGGGGATAACTTAAAAGCTTCCAATCGCGTTCGTCCTTTGTACTTCTTGTTAAACTCAACCCTCAGATCACTAACATTAATGCCCAGCAAACGAAATGCCCTCTCCACATCATAATAACAAGGCCTTGTACGACTTGCAAGTGTTGCACTAGCGTTTGTAGTTTTTGCTATTTCCAGTAGTTTCGATTTGATTAAATCGACCAATTTGTCAAACACATACCGCCTCTGTGTCCGGCAATTTTTTTCGGCGAGCTAAAGGTCACGAGATTACAAACTTTTTCCTCCTTGGCACTCATTATGGCGATAATCAGAATTAAAATATGTAAGGAAAATTTTTTACCAGTCACGAAGTTTTCGGACACAAAGCCAAGAAAAAAATGTGACCATTGATAAATCAGATTCTGATCCAAGAAGAAGACAAATGACAGATATGTCATCAAAAATATATCGGTCTATCGCTTATCGATATGAGATAAGAAGAAATTACGCACATTCAGAAAGAACACGAACAAAAGGATCGTTAATTTAAAGTCAAAACTGAACAGTCAAGTTTCAAAACTGAAAGTCAATTCAAAACGAATATGGATCACTCGTGGATATTTCTTCGTTTATTGTCTTATTCTATATTCATGAAAACCAACTTTAACCTGCAACACTTTAAACAAAATAGTAACAAGATTTAGTGCAAATTGTGCACATAATTAACAATGAAAGGATCATCTAGGCGGATGGGCACAATCTCCACCGAATGCACCACTGGCTGCAATTCGAAATCGCTGTCAACGTGCGTAAAGCTGCCCAGTTGGAGTTCATCGTGCGTCGTTACCAGTTGATCCCGTTCCAATTCCAGTTCGAGTCCTGTTCTATCGAGCAGCACGTACTCCGCCTCGGGCTCAATAAGGGCCAACTCAACTGCCACATTGTTGTCGCCAGCTGTTGCCTGCGGCTCTTCGGCAATTGTTATTGTGGTGTTGTATGTGGCCACATTGGGTTCCGCCGAGTCTTGAATAGAGGATAAGGTGGAATTGATGGCAAATAGTTTTGTTGTTTCTGTTTTGTGGTCGCTGCTCTCAGTTGTTGGCTCGGTTGTGGTACTGTCTTGCTGCTCGGTTGTGGTTGGCATCCTTGCCTCACCACTGCCATGCTCGCCATCCTCCTCAAGCTGCTGTTCGACTTCGCCAGGTCGCTTGCCGGGCGTGCTTAAAAGCAACAGCTTGGCCAACTTTACTTGTGGCGCGGCGTTTGCAGAATCAACACTGACCAATCCAATTTCAACAGTGGCATTCTCTTCGCGACTTTGTGGAATGCTGCTCACTTCTGGTTCCACTGTAGTCGTTGCAATGTCCTCGATTATTGTCACTGTGGCTGTCTCCTGTTCCTACTTATCCTCGTTACGTATGACGGCTGCCTGGACAGCCACCAGGCATAGAACCGACAATGCAACACAAATATCAAATTCTTTCAACATATTTGCTGCTTTTGTTTGTTTGTTTATGTTTTGCTAACTAAGCGTTGACATTTTCCAGCCGCGCGTATTTATAGTTGGTTAACATTTTACTAGCTGCCCCTCACTGCCTTCTACTCCCTGGCAGCTGTCATAATTTTTTATTTTTGTGCTTTTGCCCAGAAGCGTCCAAATCGACACGTTGCTTCCGCCTTGCCTTGTCCAATCCGGAAATGTAATTTCATTTGTATTCGTATATGTCAGTGTGGATGTGTTGGTGGCTTGGCTTGGCTTGGCTGCTTTTGCTGCTTTTGCTGCTGACCAGTGACTCTGATGTCCGACGTGGTCATCGTGTCAATGGGGAGGCCAAAAGGCGAACAACGTTCGTTACACCTTAAACCTGCCCCGTTGTTGACCGCAATGATGGTCACTGAGTCAGCCCTCAAAATCGCTTTTCATTGCTCCCTAGTTGTTGTTAACTTTGTACATATGTGTATGAGTGTAGTTGTGTGTCTGTTTGTGTATTGGTGATGAGCAAAGTTTGTGCCTGAACAGTTCCAATTGTTGGCAGTTGGCAGTTGCCCGTTGCCCGTTGTTGGCCATGCTGGTCACGTTCATTTTGGGTGACTTTGTTATCGTCTTAAAAGCGAATTGAGAAAATTGAAATAAATAGCCACATGTTGGGGTACCTATATATATATGTATATTGTATATCCACACATAAACACACGTAGACGTCTAAGAAACAAAAAAGACTCAATGTTTAATAAAAAAACTTCAAGTGAAGTTCACAGCCTTTAAGCATGCCGATTGCATTATTTATATTTATTAGGTTTTTTTTGCGTGATTTGCTGGCACTAGTGGCCTTTATTATGATAATGAAAATCATTTGAAGTAATACTACACACAAATATGTTTTTTTTTTAAAGCAAACAAAAAGTTTTTTTTTTTAACGCTTCGTTACTAAATAGACATAAAACGAGACAACAAAAAAAAACATTTAACAAAATATAAAACGAAAAGCTTATAAATCGGACTAATATTTAAATAGGAGCACATTAAAGGTTCCATTCTTCAACTATGCATTGTAAGAACTTAAAATAATAGTAAACAAAATCAATTCACATTAATACTAAAATTAATAACATAAAATGTAGAAGCAAAGAGCAGAATTCAATCCTGAAATAAATGTTTCACTTTTATGCGTATACTAAATGTGAAGAAAACTATCTTTCCCTTATATTTCAGCGCTTCCTTTGGATACACGTTTTACAAAAATCAACATAAGTGTCAAACAAAAAATGCAATTCTTGAATTCCTCGGCATTGCCTTATACATATATATTCACCATTTAACTTCATACAAAAATTATTTTTGAATCAAAATTCCTCAAGCCAAGAATAAAACATACGACATTTTATACATATATTATTTGTATTTTATATAAGTTTATTATCGAAAATTCAACACTACTTATGTTAAAAATATTGTACGTCTTAAGTTTATTATTTTATGTTGTTGATTTTCTTGGTTTCGTTTTTCTGGGGGGAGTTTTGAGTGACTTTTCAACGAAATTTCTTATATCGAATATATGTATTTGTCATTGTAATATGTTTAACTATTAATTTTTTTTTTTTTTCGTTCTGGTGTATAATAATTGCATATGATCTGATCGCCTGTTGTACAAGTAGTAAAGTTGGGAGGGGAGTCTCAAAAATGGCATTGGATATACTCGTATATCATATATATATATATATATATATATATATATATATACGCGTACGGTTTATATTAATATATATATATATATACATATATATATATATATGTATATAGCAATGTACACATGGATTTAATTTCGATATCGACGCTTTATAAATAAGAGCCTTAAAACATCGAGATATGTGTGCTTCGTTTAGATACAAGATACAATTTGTTAAGTACAGTTACGATAATTATTGTTCAACGGGTATTCAATGTGAAGTTGTTTTTATCTTTTGTAGTTTTAGACAGATATTCGTTTTGTCGTTTTAAGATTTAATTTTATATTTATTGTATTTTAGATGGTATCTCCAAGCATGTATAAAATGAATTTACGTCTACTTACAATATATGAAATGTTTTTTTCTTATTTATTTTTTTTTTTTGTCTTTTTGGTTTGTGCTTTGTCGACAAATTTGTTTTGCTAAACTTACAAATAGCCCAAAACAGCCATCGGGAAGCACATAATGCTCTCTCTCTCTCTCTCTCTCTCTCTCTCTCTCTCTTTAACTCTTTCAATGCGTCTTTTTGTCGTAGAAGCCTCGAGCGATTGATTTCTAAGCGCAATTATAACAAATAATAATTTAAATTAATGATATATTTTGTATTGAAAACATGTAAAAAGCTTTCAATTCTTGTTTGTTTTTAGTAAATTTAGACTATTCATTAAATAAAAACTGTTTAATACATTTAAATATCCACTTTTTGATTGCGTGCCTAGGCAATGTTATGCACCTTGGCCGACAGACAATTGTGCACAACAAATACAACCGGCTTTGGACAGCATTCCATGTCCAGTTCCTACAAAAAAAAATAGCATTAAAAATTAATAAATTTGTTATTAATTTGTTATCAAGTTACTTACAATTTCGCCATCATCGCCAAAATCCAAATATAATAGACGTGAGCCGTCATCGGCTGAGCCTTTCAATTTATCGAATGGGAACTGCCAGAGCTGCGTTTTGTTTGCCACCGCCGCCGATGTGGGCGTGGATGAGGCGAAACCACCGCAATCATATAAAAAGAAGCCGCGATTTATGTGCACAACCAATTGACATTGTCTGCCCTGATAGAGGCAACGAAACGAGAACTCCCGCTGCAAGTTGACCGCCTGATGGGAGCCCTGAACCAAAGCACGCGCCCATGCGGCCATATCCCTGTGCGTCTCCGAGCGCAGCCAATACACCAGAACACCCCGTGCCGTGCCACAACGTACACAAAATACCGTTGTTTGTTGCCCCTATTATTGGATTTAAAAAAAAAATTATCCACAATCGTTAAAGTTTATATCAACTCACATTTAGTGATGAGTTATTGCCAGCGCCGGCGAGTCGTGTGGTGGCTAAAGCATAGCTCTCCAACGGGCGACTCCATGCCTCCACAGACCAGGGTGCACTCTCATATATGCGAAACTCGCGCTCTGTCACTGCCACAAAAACAGGCAGCCACTTGTCGCTCTCATCGGAACTCTCGGAGCTGGAACGACCGCTGGGCTAAAAATCAAAAAGCAAATATTAAATCGTTTATCAGTTTATTTGATTGGTAATAATTGCAACTTACACTTACCACCTCACCGGCAACGCCACCGCCACTGTTTGATGTGCCGCTACCACCGCTGGCAGCACCACTGCCACCACCACCACCATTACCACCACATCCACCGCCGCCGCCATTGCCGCCATTGGCGCTGCCCGAACTGCCGCCAGCTCCATTGAGACGCTTGCTTAGCCAACCGATATGCTTAAGCTCACCGATGAGACTCATCAGCGCACGATTGGCCTCAACCAAAGCGCGCTGCGTGCTACTGCCCATGGCCGAGTGGAGAGCATTGAACCAGACTAAGGCTTCCGCTGAGTCGGCCGCACGCAAGATGCACGAGTGCACGCCATCCGGTGAATGCAGTTCCAAGCAACGATTTTCTGCAAAACAAGTAAAAGAAAGCTAGGCTTTAAGATGCTTGATGAATAGTTTCTCGTCTAAACTAACCTGGATCGATGTATTTGAGATTGCGCGCCAGATGCGTTAACTGCAGCGGAATGTAGCGTGTATCGGCACGTGGCGTTGTCTTTGGCGTCGGTGCTGGGGGGGATGTTGGCGCACCTGGACCCAGCGGGCATAGGAATGCACGCTGCAGCTCCCAGCCCACTTCGGATATAATGCTTGCCTTGCGAAAATAGGGCGTCACTTCGCGCAAAAATTTAACTGCAAAAACAAATCAGACATCCGACTTCAATATCAATATACATTTATGTATGAGCAAATGAATATGCAAGAGGTGTGTGTGTGTGTTTGTGTGGCATCACCACACGATTTAGTCATCGTAGCAACCGCACACAGAAATGAGAGAGAGAGGGAGCAGCAGTTCAATCAGTTTGTCCTTGCCAGCATCGTCAGCATCGTCAAATACAAACGATGCGGCATAAATTCATTAGAGTTTCCGCTCCATTTTTATTCGATTTGCACACACACACACACACACACACACACACACAATTATTATACAAGTCACTTGGTTGCACAGTGGCACAAGTTTTTGCAAATGAAAATTAAATAGAAGTCATTAAAGATGCAAAAACTTTTTAATTATACTTAAAGTGAGTAAAGCCAAATTTTTTAATAACAAAAAGCAACTTGAGGCTAAGCTTTTATAGCAACAAGGTGAAAAAAGTACGTTAAGGGTTAATATAATACCAAACTGACTATCTTTATATAATATTATAAGACCCCCGAATATATATTTAAAACATTGATTAGTAGAAAAAATTTGTTAATTTTTACTAAATATGTTAAAAATAAAAGCTAAATAAGTATAACAGTATAAACTCATTTTCCTTAAATATAGATTTATATGCATTATATATTTTATGCATTAAGTTTGCATTTTTACTACACAGCCTACAAGTTATATCGAGAATATAATTTTTTAACTCAGATTTTGTATGTTTTAAATACAACTTGAGCCACTGTGCAGGCGCTATGCAAATGTTGAAGTCAGGTGCCTTGTAACAGATAAATACTCGTCTAACTGAGAGTCCAGAGTCTGGTGTGTGTGTGTGTTTGTTTGGGTGTTCCGCCCACAACATTTGCACATTTCCGTTAGGCGACGTTGTTGTCGTTCGAGTGATTTGAAAATTCAATTTTCACACTTAATGCCAACTGTTGGCAGAGCGCAGAGCGCCTGGCGGTATTTCTTGTGGGAGCGGGTGGGAATTTTTTTGTGGGTGGCTCGCTTTATGCGACTCAATTCGTGTGTTTAGCCCAACTAATTAGAGCAGGCGATGGCTCCCGGGCTGACATAACCGTCGCACAAAATCACAACAACATCCCTATCATCTTTTCGCCCGCTTCCCGCTTCAACTTCCACAAACACTTGCCGAGCATCCTCACTAATTGCTTCGCATTTACGTGCAACGAGGGGGTTACGAAAAGGACGTTGTCGTTTGCTGTTGCTGTTGCTGTTGCTCTTGTCCCAAGCTCGCAGCTCAGTAAACATTTACATACAGAAATATGCAACCGACAACTAACAAACAAACAAGCAAACAAACAAGCGAGCAACAAAATAAAAAATATCAAAAAAAAAAAATACAAAAATGCTTGCATAGAGTCAGGCGTTGCTGCTGGAATCTGGCATCAGATGCTGGAACTGAAAGACTGGAGAATGGGTTAGCTTGGAGTGCACTAAAAATGCAAACAACCCAAACCCAACAAAATCCAAACGCAATGTGCAAAAGTTTAGACACAACAATAACAACTGTAATAAGTTGTGCAAATTTTTGCATTTCTGTTTAAATAAAGTTGCAATTCCAGCAAAAAATAAAACTAAAACAATCAAACTATAAAATGCTGTAAGCCAAGTGTAAACTGTTATATGTGGACTGTACTTAATGCTTGTATTTAGTGTAAACAAGCACACATGACCTAAACACAAACATTATATAAGCTTAACAATTATAATCGTTGGTAATTAAACTTTATTTGCTTCAAAGCATACAAATATTTAACATTGTTAAAGTACTTAAAGCCAAGCGAAAAAGTTCTGAAATTTATGAGATAAGCTTATGAAACTGAATACTTTCAATAATAATTAAATAAAACTAAAATCATTTACCAAGTACTTTTTATATAAACTCATTTGAATCAAGCCAAAAATTGTATTTAGATAAAAATAGTTTGTTTTTTTTTTGTGTGGCATTCAATGCAATGGAATTCAGGTGGTTTAGGTTTTTTTACACCTTTGGCAATTGTAGTTGTTAAGGGCTAGTCACATGACCACCACTCGCATAAATCACAGCCGGAAAGTAGCCAAAGTGGGCGTGGTGACCAACCGGGTCGGGCGCACAAATATGATATCAAGTGCAGCCGTTCGTACGTTTGTTCTCTCTCGCAAATCGTGCGTTAAAACTTTTGCACAAAGTTTTTCCTCGAGTTAAATCTCACGCGCTGCGGATGTGAGGATGACTTAGCAGGGCAAGGCAGGCAGGTGGTGATGGGAAGCAAGGGCCGCTGAATCGTTGGCATGCCCACAAAAGTATGCCAAGCTGTAAAAACCATTGCTAATGGACTTTTGGTAGGCAAGCAGAAATTGGAAAGGGAGAAAGGGCAGGCTAAACCGTAGCCAAACTGCCGTCAACGCCTTTTGCATGGGCGACGAAATCTGCCGTTGACATTTGGCAGTTGGAGTTTGGTGATTTTTTTTTTTGTTGCGCACAAACTGGACGGCAAAAGTTTGGCGCCCCAGAATTCCCAAGTTACAGCCGCCAGCTTATTTAAATTATAATAATGCCAGACGGAAATGCTGCCGCTGCCGGTGCCGCTGCCGCTGCCTTGCCAACAACTTGGCCAAGTTGTAAATTGAAGTTCATGCCAAAGATGATAGCGGTAAAACGGGCATGTGGGAATGCAATAAAACCTGGAGCTGTTCCTGAAGCCGTCGCAGATCGCTTTGTTAAGCATGTCGTC
Organism: Scaptomyza polygonia; assembly: GCA_035044585.1. Lineage (NCBI taxonomy): Eukaryota > Metazoa > Arthropoda > Insecta > Diptera > Drosophilidae > Scaptomyza > Scaptomyza polygonia. The sequence continues at coordinate 2,759,662 of JAWNNU010000962.1, read as the reverse complement.
GCCCATTTTCACTAAAGGTTTTAGATTGCGATTGCCATTTTGGCTGTGATTGTCATGGCTATAATAGTTGTGTTAATGGACGCGCTGCTTATTATGCCACTTTACGTGCTTATAGATCTGTGCTACTTCAATTTAATGAACTGCCTCAAACTGCACAATTACCAAATTATGAAAGCTCACTTAACATAAACAATGCGCAACAAAACAACATACCAAATGGGAAGTATTATTATGTATACGCTATGTATGGCGAATGAATTGTTTTGACTATGCCTTGAAGAATGTGACAAACACAAAAGTAGATAGTTAAAGTAAGTAAAACCTCTTCAACTAAAAAAACTTTTTATACTAATAATAATAAACTTTTTAACGAAACAAAAATAATATTTTACTAAACGTTATTTTAACTTAATCCAATTTGTTCTCATCATAAATAAACTATAGTAAAAGTCAAATATAAAATCTATATTTATGTATATGTTTGCATAGAGTAGTCACATTTCTTCACCTGAGGACTTTAAGTTAGAGCATCAAATAGGCGACTTCAACAATTAAGTTTCGTGTTTTTTTTTTGTTCATTTATTCGCTCTAAATTTTTGTTTTTTCCTTCGAGGGGAGACGACAAAACTTTTGGGCGAAATGGATCAGTGGCATGTGCGAGTGCGAGTGCGTCAGCTGCTGCGTAGCATGCAACTCACGTTGCCCAAAACGATGACGACTACGACTACGACGAAGCTACTGTCATGGGCAGAGAAACGAACGAACGTGCCTTTTGGGTGTGTGTTAAATTAAATGAGGTATCATGTTAAAGCGGCGCTTAACATTGAGCTTGATGGCTATTTAGTTGGTTTTGATGGCATTCGATATGTGCTTAATATACATGTATTTTGCGAGTTGTTTAACAAAATTTGCATTGACCAAGCAAAGAGTTATCGTTATCATAGCCAAAACAAAAACAATAAACTGTTTAACCTTGCGACCAATACTGAATTCTGATGTAGAATACCTCAAATCGAATATTTTGTACTTATATATAAAAGGGAGTGCAGTTACAGCAGCCAGTCACATACCGTTAACATTCGTTCAACAACGAGCAACAACATGAAAACCTTTACCGGATTAATCCTGATGACGCTTTTGATGGCTGTTTGCACTTCAGCAATGCCACAACGCCAGCAACGTCGCCAATTCAAGAGTCAGCGTCAAGTGGAATTGGTTAACTCTACACCATATCCGGCAGCTGGTTTTCGACCAAGAATACCCTTTGATCTGCCCAGTGAAGTTGTAACAACAACGACGACAACAGCTGCACCCATTTCCAAGATAACAGAGGAAGAGGAGGAACAGCAAACCGACATTGAACTTAATCCACGCACACCAGCCAACAGCTATGGTGCACCCGATCAAATGGAGGATACGGTTGAGGTTGTGGTTGCTGGGCCAGGGCCAGCACCAGCTCAAGACTTTCAGCCACCGGTACGCGAGGCTGTGGAAGATTTTGCCGCTGTTGCCGTTGATGGCATTGTTGCTGAGCAGCAGCCTGTTGCTGATCTGCCTGCCATGGACGAGATCGATGAGACGCCGCTAAATGAAAACGAAGAGGAACTAACCGAATCCACCAAGGCAGCATCAGCACCTGCCAGCACATATGGTGCACCCAATAATCCCGCTCATACCTACGGTCCACCCGAACTCGAAACGGATTCAACCCAAGATAATGAACTGGAAGTTGAGGAGTCACAGGTGGAGTTGGTTGAGGAGCCGGAACAGGAGTTTATCAATGAAGCTGCACTGAACTTAAGCAACGGTCGTTTGATTCTATTGCCCATTAATGCTGCCGGACGCCTTATCCTAGCCGTGGAGCAGCCCAAACAACAATCCGGACGCATTCAACGTCTGCGCAGCGAAAAATTGCGAAGACGTCATTAAACGGACAAACACTATAAACTCTTTGATCAACAAAGTATTAAATACATATGTATGTTTGTTGCCTGACTTTAAAGCGACTGGTTTTTTGTCTGTCATTCTTTAAAGTTTGTTTTCTGTTTGTTGTCAGTGTATGGCAACAGCTGCTGCCGGAAATGGAATTGGCTAACAACAGAGTCAATCTATTCATTGCATTGTTTATTGGTCATTTCAACCATTTGTCCTTGTTCAATCAATCAAGGATCTGATCTTGAACAATCTAGTTTAATGAAGGTTTTAATTCCTTTTCCTTTAATTTCAAGCTAAAACATCAACTTAATTAATCTCTCTAAATCATGTGCTGAACTTTTCCGTTATAAATAATTTTAATCAACTAAAAGTCGCAAAGAGTTTCAGGTAGCGTTTTCTTATTTTTAACTTTATTAAACGTTTGCTCTTTATACTATTTGAATTTTATCTCAAGCTTGAATAACTTTCATGGTATAATTACGGTAGAAGTTCCTCATTGTGAAGCATCTTGAATTCTCTATTTTATTCAAAGTGCCGCACAAAAATAAGAAGACGACAAAAAAAAAACAAGTTTGAAAATAAAATCCACTTCAGGCAGATGAAAATGTAGTGCGTAGCATTCATTTGAATTCGCACGGCATTTGCCACGCCCAGCAAAGCTAACAGCAACCACCGCCCACCTAGCCCGAATGGCATAGTAACAGTATGTGTATGTATTTTTGGGGGGCCATTTGATCAAATGGAAAGAAAACTTTTCTCATTACTCATTGCCAAGCCAAGGCAAACAAACAAACCGACGAACCAACGAGCTAACCAACAAGCCAGCGAGCGCAACTAACGGCAGTCAACAGCTAAGAGTCAACAGGCGAAAGGAGATGGCTGTGGTGTAGGGATTGGATGTTGTTGATGGGGGATTTATAACAGTACACAGCTGCAGTGTGCAATAGCATCAACAGCAACAATAACAATAACAAGAGCGATAAGAGCAACAGCATCAGCCGGTAGTAACTTGCATGTTGTGCTGACTAATCCCACGTATGCACCATTTACGGCTACACTGACAAAAAACAAAAACAACAACAAAAACAAAACAAACATACCCTAAGTTGACAATATAAGCTGCAATACATGTTTATTTACAGTCATACTTCCATACAAACAACTTCCTCGTAAAGAAGTTTTCTATTTAATGAATTCATTTCCGGAACCCTTAAATTTAGTTCAAACAAAAACCCATTCGATGCTATAACGAAATTTATTCTTGTCCCCATGAAAGTTTGACTGTATTGAGCTTATTTGGTTTTTTGACTGACTGACTGCTATCAACGTACAGCAAAAACGAAAAGCCATAGCTATCTAATTTTTTCTCGACATAAACGCAAATGGATCGTTGGTGAAAAGTAAGATTGAAATAATCCTGGTTCTCCCTATTACTTTTGCCTTAGCGACATTTTATTTTGTTTATTTTTTTTTTTTTTTTGTCATAAATTCGATTGCCTTTACACTGCTTGTTTTTTGTACTGTATATTGCTACCCCAAAAACTTTGTACATTTTGTTTGGCTTGTTAGTGTTCGACTCGCTTAGTGGCACTTTTCAAGCACTCCATAGTATCTCTATCTATGGACGAGCGTCAGATGTGCAAATGCTTTTGCCAAATAACAATGTCAGTGTTTGCTAAAAGCGGGTGGATGACAAAAAAAAATGTTGGGGGGGTAGGGGGGTGGCACCTACCTTCCAAATCCACAACGCGACCGGCACGTTTGAGAGCACGAACCGCCTCATCGTGTGTGGCATCGCGCAGCTCCTCTCCGTTCACTGTAAGAATGGCATCACCCACATAGAGTCCCTTGGCCTGGTCGGCGGCCATGCCACGAAAGATTTTCGATATGAGTATGGGCATTCGATTCTCGCGGCCGCCTTTGATTGAGATGCCCAAGCCATTGTTGTCCGATTTGATGATGCGTACATGCCGCTTCTGATTGGCCACATGATCAGGTACATCGCACATGTCCAGGCCAACACCATCTGCATTATTGTTATTGTTTAGGCACAGATCACCATTGTTGTCGTTATTTGTTGTTCCCGTCCCGCTACCAGTACCAGTACCAGTTCCCGTTCCCGGTCCCGTTCCTGTGCCCGTGCCCGTGCTCGTTGAGCCATCCAGTTCGGTATCCTGCATGCCTTGCAACGAGGCAGAGCTGGGCAATGTGCCATTCTGACCGGCGCCGCCACTATGATTGCTTCTGCAATGGCATACAATTAAGAAAACTTTATCCAACTCAAAGATCTAACTTACCCGATCGTTCCGTTTAGTGTCGTCGATTGACCATCGTTGGAATGCTGCGACGTCTCACACGACTCATCCAAACTAATAGCTAGAAAATCCGTTTCCAGTGTGACCATCACACGATACCAGGAACCACGAACTCGCGTCTCCAGATTGCCGCATCGCAAACCCGACGGCGATGGGGAGTTCTGCTGTGGCATGGGCTGCTGTGCCGCTGGCGGCGCACGCCCCAAACTTGACGACTCCACCATGTCGCGCTAGCTTTAAGTCCTTGCAACACAAATACACAAAAATCTACATTGCAAGCTGGAACGACAAAAAGAAGACAATTAAGACAATGTTCAGTCATTCCTTAGAGACAAACTTTCCGTCTTAGTTAAACATAAAAGAAAAGAAGTTTAATTAAATATTTATAAATCAGTTGCAATGTTTCATCAGCTTTTCAATCAGTTGTTCGGCATCAGCTCAGAAAATAAAGCTCATTGACAACTTAATTTCCTTGTCAGTTCGGAGAAACACAAAGAGCATTAGTCGGTTCAATATTAATTTGGACAGGTCAAACTGTCAGAGGTCAAAGAGAGAGAGATAGAGAGAGAGAGAGAGAGAGCAAGGTGAAAACATTTGTGTGTTTGTGGGTTACAATGAACAGATATCCAAATGAAGTGTCCGCAAGGCATCTGAAAATTTTGGAACAGAACAACACCACCGCACAACACATTTGTCATTGTTTTGCTGGCCAAGATTTATTGCGTTTCCCTCGAAGCACATGCCACAACAACAACTACTACGACTACTACTACTACTGAGTAGAGCAAGAAGAAATAGACCAGCAACAAATAGATAGTAAGATGGATAGATGGTTGACGCAAATGCAAATGCAACGAATTGAGCGCATCCCCTGCAATAACAATAACAATAACGGCAACAACACCAACAACCCGTGGCACATTTCACATCCATTCCCTACTTGGCAGCAACAGTCGTAGGGTAGCAGTTGCAATTACGCATCTTGTCGCCGCCGCGGGAGATTTGCGTTGGGGTTGGGTCTTTGGTTTTTTTTTTTTTGTCTGATTTTGTTTTTGACAAGTGACTGTAATCCCCTTTCCCCATCGATCCATTCAGCCAACCCCCAATTTGCTATATACACACAGCCTGGAGCCGAAGGCAGACATCCTACTCAGATTTGTATATGTCTGTGTGTGTGTGTGAGTGTGTGTGGCATTTGTGTATATACATTTCCGCTGACGCTTGAGCAGGAAGTAATTTTACCACTGCATTCGGTTGCCCTGCCCTTCTGCATCTCTGCCGGCATCGTCGTCGTTGTCGTTGCCAGAGTCTGTTTACTTTGCAATTTATTGTGCAACATTTGTAATTATTATTGCAGGGCCTGCTTCTCCATATCTTGGGTGCTGGCTGGCACTGCCACTGCCACACACAGGAACACAACTGCCTGCAGCCAGGCAGCAAGGCTGGCAAAAAGTTTCTTCATGAAAAGCGCCAAGTGTGCGAAATCCTTGAGACGGCAACGGCGTCGGAGCAGTGCAAGATGACGACTACGAAGATGACAGCACACACTCATAATTGTAAGTAAACACAAACAAATAGCAACAAACACACATACAGACATACACTCAAACACACACACACACACAGTGCAAGGCAGGGTAACTTTGATGAGGAGACACAACACTCTTCATATGTTTTATGAGGGCAGTTTAATACGTCAGTTTAAGAATGACAAAGTAAAGTACAAACAGCACGACAGACGAATTACATAAATCAAATAACATTCATTGAGAATTGAAAAAAAAAAGATTTTCTTTTCGTATAAGCAACTACAGTACGCCCTCGCTTAACGCAACCCTCGTTAAACGCAACTTCTCGATAATTGCAACACCAAAATTCTTAACTTGAAAAAACTGTACCTCATTTTACGCAACTTTCTAAGTGAATCATACAAAGTACAGACCACAATTTCTAATTTAATCAAAAACTTAATGAATTAAAATGAAATCCTAGCAGATAAACTCGATTTACTTTGATTTAAATGATAAGAAAATGCATCTACTTTTGGAAATAGATCTCGTAGCCAACAAAAGATTATCCCTCGATTTTCGCAAAAACCTCAGTTTTCGCAACAAGCCAAATTCTAATAGGTTGCGTTAAGCGAGGTCGTACTGTATTTACATTGCAGTGTACAGGACTTAAGGATCGTACACTTCAACAAGAACTTAAAAATTTAGTTTTGTAGTATTTTTAACTAAGGATCAAACCAGAGCTGTTAAGTTACGATAACGATTAGTAGTCATTTAATTTTTGTTCGTTTAACATTATGTTGCCTATATTAGTTGTTCTTATTGTCACTTCAATATTTAAAAAAGCTTGATAGATATTCTTATAAAATTAGCGATAAAAAAAATGTATGAAAAATATTATATATTGATAAAATACATTAAATTTAATTACAAGTACACTTAAAGCCACCCTCGCTTGTCAGCCTTGTTGTGCCATTTTATGCCTAGCTAGCCAGCTAGTTAGCCACTACCATTTGCAAGCAGCACGCTGTGTCTAATTAGACGAAGTCCGCAACAACAAAACAAAAATCAAACCCAAATATTAATGGCTTGCGGCATTCGCATACAGTTACAAACATACATACATACATGTATGTATATGTAGCAGGAGATGGAGGTGTTATTATTTTTGTTCCTTATATATACTTTATGTGTTTTTCGTATTTTTCATTTGGCTAATAAGCGGACGTTGCTTGTCGTCAGCCGCACTATGGGGCCATTTTTCATGCTGCGCTTTTGGCTAATTTAATGCTAGGCGGTCATAAATTATGCGGCCCCAAAAAGTAGGCAACACAAAATGGTAAACGAAAATAAAAAAAAATAAAGTGAGAAGAATTTATAAAAGCCTGGGAAAAATGGCAGCATCAGCTGCTGCAGCACACACACACATACGTGTATTTTGCAAGTTGCATTCAACTCGAAATTTTTATGCGCGCTTTTCAGTAATAACGTTTTGGCCGTGTTTTCTTTTTTTTCTGGCGTCTTTTTGTTTTCAAGTTTTTGCCTGCTGCATTTGGGTTTTATGTGCCAATTTTTTGCTATTTTTCAAATGTAAAATGTGCGAAGCATTTCAGCATTTGAATGTTTGTGAGTATGCGTTTTTGTATATTGATATACGTATGTGTTTGTGTGTGTGTGTTTGTGCATAAAGAAGAGCGAACAAGGTGGCAATAAATACGCAAACGCTTCCGACGACACTTTGCCGCATTCCTCGTACCGCCCCCACCTCCTGCTCGTTCACTTGTTGTATTTATCTTTATGTATAAACATATATACAAATGTGTGTTTGTCTGTGTGTGGCTGCGCCGCCATCAAAAAGTCATAAAATCATAATTTGTAAACGAGAATTTATTTCGAAAAATATTTATGGTTTTATGCGCTTCTTTTGCCCGTTTGCCTGTCCTTCTGCTTGCTCCTTTCAGCCACGAGTATTCGCGGAATTTATCCAATGGCAAAATAGAAGTGTGTTAGTGGATGAGTGTTTTGGTGTCTGTGTGTGTGTGTTTTACCCCCCACCACTTCATTACAGTCATGTCTGCTGGTTGGCAAGCAAACAACAACTTTGTTTATCCTTTGCTTAGTCTGGCCATTTGATACTATTAATTTGATGCCAAGCTTGGCCAAATGGATATTATTTTTATTTATTCTAGTTTTCCAGTTCGGTTTTGTAATCTGTTCAGTAGATAAAACGGTTCAATTGACTTTGTGCACTCGGATGGAACAACCAAGCGAAATACAAATCGGATTTCGTTTTTGCAGTTGAAGCAGCAACCAGTTCGACAATAACTTAAATAATTTGGTTTAATGAGTGGAAAGCTAAATCATTAATCAAACTAGGAATCTTTAAAAAATGTATTAAGATTGCAAACCTAAGAACTTTCTTGTTGACATCGTAGAAAGTTAAAAAAAAGTTTAAAGTATTTATTACAAGTAACTTTTCCCAAAAGAAAATGCATACAAAACATTTAAACAAGCCAAAAATATTAAATGCTCTACAAAACTACTAAAATCTTCTAACAAAATGGTTTAAATGTAAAGACTTTAGTGATTGTCCATTACAAACAGATTTAAATCAAATCAAATTAAGATTAGTTTCAAGTTTCAAACTTTTTCCTCTCGTATATTTGTTTAGCAGAAACACTTTTACTTTAGCAGTTGGCTTATTTGTTTAACCTTCTGACCATTATATTTGGATTATTGCAAACACACGCACACACCACACACACACTCTTACTCACACCCATACAAGCACACACACGCACACACACACACATGAAGATTGGCCTTGACATAACTAATACCTAGCCACCCATCTAGCCACAAGCTACACTTCGCTTTGAGTTCTTACTCTAGTCGGGTGACGGCAGGGGAAAAGAGTGTGGTGTGTGTCCATGCGATTTGTGGCACAGGCACAACGCCAGCCAATCCGTGCGGTTAGCCTCTTAATCATTCTTAACAATGTCGCTTTTAGTGTTGGCATCGAAACCGCTCAACTGGTGGAAATCGATATCGTACATACTATATATATGTATATACATATAAAAGTATTATGTTGTTGTACACTAATGATCTTTAAGTACACACAATTTACTAACACAAACACACTAACACACACACATGTGAAAGGTTTGCTTAACAGGGAAGTTGGTTGAATAAATAAATATTTGGTATAATGATTAAGTCATTTTAGTTTAAGTTGTTGTTGTTTTTGTGTGTTATATGAACGGCTTGAAAAATCCAATAGATATTAGAAAACGAATAGTTAAACTCCACTTGAAGTTAAGTATTGATAAAGATAATAATGATTTAAATATTAAATACTGGTTTATAATTTAAAAAATTAAAAAATGATTCAAAATAATTATTTCATTATTTCAAGTACACCATTGACCTATAAAATCTCGGTTTATACAAAAACAAAATGCTCTAAGGATTTATGCTATTTAATTAAATTTAGATTTAAGCCAAAACTATGAAAATGCTACGTTTTTATATATTTATTTTAAACTTTTGAAAATAAGCCAACCAATGAATAAATAAATAATAAATCACAAATCAAACAGTTTTATGATTTTGCTTTAATCATTGTTGTGGTTATTGTTACTGTTGTTGTTATCGCCCACGTACCGCCCCGAAATTTAATCCGTCCGTTCGTTTGTGTTTGCTTTCATATTGATATATTATGTGGGTAACCACAAAAACCCGCACGCTGCGCGACAAACAAAAGCTAAAGACCAACACACACACACAATAACATAGACACACACGCACACACCTATCTGACCACATGGATTACCCTAGCATTCTAGCAAATGTGGCAATGCTAGTACTAAACCTGACCTGAGCCCGCAGTTTGACCAATTATTCAGCATTGATTAATTATGAAAATGCGTTTATATTGATTGCCGTGTGTACGCCTAATTCAAATTTCAACTATTCCACCTTGCGTGTCTGTTTATGCATATTAGCTGCACGCAGTCCAAAAGAGAGAGGGAAAGGCTCATAACAATTACCAAGTGCCGATTGTTCGTGTGTGTGTGTGTGTGTGTTGGGATTATTATGTATTGCCCCCGCTGGCAAACACTTTACTCCCCTCTGTCTCCAACAACCCACAACAAATGCGAAAATGCAAATCAGGTGAAATGTGCCAAAGTGAGGCAAATAATGCAAATGCTTCAAATGCGGCAAATACACCAATTGGTTTGGCTGTTAAGTTAAGCTTTTGTGTGAAGATAATTATCTCCCTCTGTCTTTCTCTCTCTCTCTCTCTCTCTCTCGCGCTCTCTTGGCGTCGCCTTTTCCACACTTATTAATTGCCAGTGTCTTGGCATAATTTGTACTCATTTGTCTGTTGAATGCTGAAGTGATGTGCCTGCTATTGTTCAACAAAAAGTCAAGAATCTGCTCACGTACTTCATGGAGAGGCAGCAGCAGAAGCAGCAGTAGCAGGAGGTGAAGTACATATATATGGCGGCAATGCGGCTTGAGCCTGGTTGCAAATGCAAAATGTGATGATGCAGCTTCATTAAGTGCAATTTAAGTGCAATATCTTACTTGGCTCTGCCACTGCTTATGCCGCTGCTTCGGTTCGCTTCGTTGAGCTGTTGAAAGGCATGATGACAAAAGGTGCAAGGTGTAGACGAATAAGAGAAAGAGAGAGAGAGAGAGAGAGAGAGTGGGGAGATGCCTAAGACGAAGGAAACGAATGAGCACAAAGTTCTCATTCCTTAATGCAAGTAATTGCACGTCGCTCTGATTAAGTTGGGCGCAATTTGGGTTTTTTGCTTATTTATCTTTCTTTTTGTTTTGTTTTTGTCTCGCTTGAAAAAGGCTAAGCCAAAAAGCGGATTATGTCTTTTCAAATGTTATTTAAACGATGAATTTAAAAGTTAGCCGTAAATTTAGCAAATGCCTTTAAAGTCTGGTTTGCTTTAAAAAACTCTTAAAAGTAGATAGAATTTTTGATGCATTCTTCCGTATGCATTCCAATAACGGCTCTTTATTCCTCTCTCGCATATTAAACATTTTAACAGTTATTTTGCGAGCTTTATCATTATCGCAGCCACAATTTTAATAGAGGCATAAAAATAATCATCGTTTAAAAACTCTTAGCTATCAAGAGCTGCGCTCATAATGCTCGTCAAAGAGAAAAGAAATTACAGTTATCTGTCAACACTTATCGTCAAATGCATGTCAATTATGACTTAAATGCTTAACGCAAAAAGCCGGCAGAACGAAGGACATTGTTTTGACAGGTGGCTGCAGGGCAGGGGGCAAACCAAAGATGGGTATGGGAAGTGGATGTGAAGGACCAATGGGTACGAAGGCAAAATGGCAACGCCAAAGCCACTGATGATGTTGATGGATGCTGATAGTAAACGGAATTAACTTTCACGCACTTTAACGACGTCGACAGCGACGCAAACAGCAACAGCGACAGCGACGATGCTACAACAACTTGAATGAAAGAAAAAGCTTACGCTAATGGCAGACAATGCTGCTGCAGAGAGCGCGCGCACAACTGGAAAAAGCTCATTCGGCAAACGCGCGTAGTAAATGTGCGGGTGAAGGTGGAGAGAGCGTGTTGGCAATGTTGGCAGGGGTAGGGCGAGAGCTGCGGGTCGCTTGTGCGGCGGCTGGTTTGACTGGTTCGGTTGTGTGTAGTATGACTGCTGCTGCTGCTGGGGTTGGGTTGTGTTTGGGTTGGGTTGGATGTTGTGGGTGTTTGTGTCAAGTCAAACAAAACATCGCTGATGACATCGACGAGCGAAGCTTAGAATTCAAATGATTGTAAATTAATAAACATAGCATGACCATCACTGCCTCCACTCCCCCTCTCCTTACATGACTACATACATACATACCTTCGCGAATGAGAGTGTTTGTAATTTCGAAATGCTTTTTGGCTTAACGCAAAAAAACAATTAATGCAAAACTTGACAGCAACTTTGAATTGAATGGTTTCGTTAAGCGCATGCGCTAAAACTTGCTGCACTGTGAAGCATTTCTATACGCTCACGCACACAATCAAACGGCATCGACGCGACGTACTAAGGATTTTCGGTGTAAATTTATTTTTATTTTATTACACTGCGCGTTTTTGAGCTATAATTATATGCCTTCACTTGGCAGTTAAATGTTTATTTTTAATTATATTCAAACACTATTTACATAAAGCAGCACAACGACAGTACCGACAGCGACGAATGGCTGCCAATTAACAACTGGTATTATTATTTCGTCTAGCGCTTTTTTTTATTATTATTGTTTGTATAGAACACAAAGCTACGGCGGCGACGTCGACGCAAGCTTTGCCTTCAAACGAGCGCAGCAAACCCGTTACCGTTAGAAATTGAACAGCGACTGAGACGACCGACGAAGCAATGCAATGCTGAACAAGCGCACCAAGCACAGAGCGGAGGTTGGTTAAAGCTTTCACTGTCCGCGTTGGCGTTAGCGTTGGTGTTGGCGTTAGCGTTGGCATCTATGCTGCTGTTTGGTGTTGATGTGTATAAGTGTTGGCAATTGCTATTGCTTGGCCCGGCAGCCATAAACTAACTATGTAAACTATGTTAACATTATTAGTCTATGCTATTTCGTAGCAGCCAAAAACAGTGCTGCCACATCTATGCATTAAAGTGTTGCACAACTAGTACGCATACAGTGCTGCCACAAAGCTTGCATAGCTGGCAATGCTATTAGTAAGCAGCTGTAACTGATTGGCGCCAAATTTGAATTCTGCTCTACACCAATATACAAACTATAAGTTATTGCTACTTTAAGCGCTTTTCAAATAGGAATTAGGTAATTAAAAATGCATTTTAAGTATGTTAAAGGTTGAGCGCTGTAAATTTTAGTTAATAGTTAAACCACAAATGACACACTTAAAATTGTTTGTGGGTTTGTTGAAATTGTAGCTGTAAAAACAAATATAGAATTATGTATCATTAGCAAGGCAACAACCAAAATAAATATAGAAGTCATTTATCTGCGGGTGGAACCCGCTTTCAATTCAATGTCCGATCAAGACGCGGGTGCGCGAATCCAACGCTATTCGAATGGGAATTTCGCCTGGCAAAAACAAAAACAAAAACAAAACAACGTTACCACCAGTTTTTGGCTGGAAAATGTTTTCCACGCATCCAACGCATTTCTCACTCTTTGCCTTGGCAATATCGGTAATCATCAGCAAAAACAAAAAAAAAACTTGTTGCAAGTTGTCTGTCTGTGTTGTTGCCGGCGGCGGCGGCAGTGGCGGCGGCTGTGTTGACCCGGCCTGGCCAATTATGTGCCGCGCGCCAAGTGGTGAAATCGATGAAGATGCACAAAATGCAAACGCACTCTGGCTAATGGTCAATATGGTGATGGTGATGGCCTCTTATATGTACGATATGTGGCCCGGACAATTATGGCCAAAAACCAGGCAGGTAGGCAGGCAGGCAGTCGAGCAAAACAGCCAACAGGTGGGTTGTGGCCCGTTGAATCTCTTTCTCAGTCTGTCCCACTCTCTATCTATCTCTTTCTCGCTGTTTGGCTAACGAGCTGTGAACGTGATTATAACTGCTAGGCCGACATATGAAAATTATGTTCAAAATGCAATTTGGCCAACAACAACTGCAACAAATACAATGGCCAGAAGCAAACCAGAAGCTGAATTCAGATTAGGCAACAAGCAAGCAAGATCCCCAAAAACATTCATAGAGTGAAAATATTTGCTTTGCATTTGCAACTGTTGTTGCTGTTGTTGTTGTTGTTGTTGGCGCATTGTTTGTTAATGCCTTTGCCGGGCATGGCCAGAGCCAATAAAATATGAATTTGTCTCGCTGCTGCTGTTTTTTGTTTAGCTTCTTCATTTTGTTGTTGTTGCATGTTGCTTGTTGCATTTTAAAGTCTAACGGCGTATGATAGCCACAAACAAAACAACAACAAAAACAGGTGGGTTCAATGAATCAATGGGGTCAAAGTCATCGTAGTCTATTAATATTATTTAAACAGAGTAATAGAATGTAAATCGATTCGAATGAGCATAAAATATGCTAAAAAAATGTTGTCAGATAAAAATAGTTGCAAATTTAAAAATGCCGCCGCTTCATAACTTTCTTTGAATGGCTAGAAAGGTGGCAACGCTCTTGTAAAACGCACCAAAAATTATGATGATGTCCATTAATTATGGCATTTGCATAAGCCTGGCAATGCCCAAACAGCTATAAAAAATACGTTATGTTGGCTGCGCCTTGCATACAAATGTAAATTTGGCGCTTAATTCAAATTGGTTAAACCTTTAATTAAGAACATCACAAATATTCGGCTATAAAATTCGATTAAAACTCACACGCAAAACTAGCAAAGAAAAGAAAGTCTAGGATTGAAGTAAAATAGATTTATTTGCTGACATAAAAGGTGAGATTTGATGTCCAAAAATTGTTTTTGCCGCCGGAGCCAGCGTTTTGTTGCAACTTTAATATGCTGCTGCTGCTGCGGTTGCCGCCGTTGTCAACAATGTAATTTATCAGGCAAGCGACATAATTACCTGCCACTTATGGCAATAAAAAAAAAAAAAAAATACATCCAGCCCATGGACGAAGCGGGAACTGGGAACTGGAAATGGGACTGGGGCAATAAAGAGGAATGGGGGTGGCGGGAGTAACTGGAGATGCATTCAAATGCTGTCCACAAGCAGGCGTGTATTGGCTAACAGCTGAAGGATTTATGTTCTTACAAAACGCTCCAAGGCGCCTAACAAGTGAGCCAACGAAGCTGCTTGCAATACAGAGATTGATCGTCCGTCCGTCTGTTCGTCTGTCTGTCTGTCCGTTCGTTTGTTTGGCGGGCAATGGGGCGTATGTGCAATGAAAATTCCCGATGCCGTTTTGGTTTGCCACCGTTTAGCGCCTTTAGCAAGCAGCAAACCAATGATTCCCACACCAGTTTTTTTTATTTTTTAAGCCGGCAACTTTTGCTTTGATCTGTTTGTTTGTGTGTGTGTGTGCTAGGAGCTGTGAAGTGCTTGCAAATCTTTTCGTGTTGTTGGCTGGAAAGCGTTGACAAGTCACATGAGCATTGTGCTGCCCGATGTTGCATGCAACATTGCCCCCAAACATTTGCAGCTATTGTTGTTTTGTTGTGATGAATTCAACTTAGGCATATCATTCGCGGAATGAGAAGATATATGTATTTATATATTTGACTAACAATTCAGGTTTGGTAATAGTTAAAGTCGACACATTCTGAAAAGATAAAAGAAAATAAAGTCACGCATTTGAGGCAATGCAACGAGAACACCCTCAACACCATAAACTTAAAGGAATCTCAAGCGCTCTTTTGCCGATTGCATGTTGCCGATAAGGCGTGTGCCGACGCCAAGAAGAAAAAGAAGAAGAAGAAGAAGAGGCAGAAGTAAAGTCTCGATCAATCGAAGAGGCAAATGTAGGCCTGAGATATCTGTGAACACGGTAGCTAACATGCTTAAGTTTAATTAATGATAAGAAATCTGTATCTAAGGACGTTGCCGCCACACGCTCCCGCCACATAATGAGCCCAAGATCTTGAGGTAAGAAACAGTAAGAATTCAGGTGTCCGTGTGTGCAACTGCAACTGCAACATCGCCATCGGCATCTCAATATCATGTAGATTTTTGCTAATGTGTAAACTCGACGGCATCGACGTTGGCCAAACAGTTGAGTAGCTGCTGCTCTCAAACTCGCCATTAATTAGTTGAATTTATTAGATGGTCATCTCTCTATACATATCTCTCTCTCTCTCTCTCTCTCGCTCTTTCTTATTTTTTCATTCTTTTTTGTGGCTGCAACGCCTGGGAATTTTTCAAATCCCTTGCATTGCTCTTCACACTATGCAAACAGCAACAAAAACTTATAAAAAACCGGAACGTACTAAATATATATATATATATATATTTGTATATATACGCATGATACCTGACTATCTGTGTGTGTATGTACATGTGCGTGTGTGTGTATTTGGCTTTTTACGATGTGGCTTTGTTCATGTTTGTGGCCATCGTTATGGCACCAAATATTTTATCATCTGCTGCTATACGTGGGATTAGTGGGACTTGCGACTTGCCACTTGCATATTAGCCGTAATAAATGGCCAACATTTTGTTCCAAACCAATCTGGTCAGTTTATGTTCATGTATTGACATTTGATTGCTTCCCAGATTGCCTTATTAGCGCAGGTGAAATAGACTCTATATAGTAGATAGTTGCAACTAGACGTTGCACTCAAAGAAAATCGGTTTTACTAATCGATTAGCATGGGTTTTAACATTTAATCAATTAAGTTTAGTTTCAATTAAAAAGAATTTATTTGTAGCTTTAATAAAAAATAATACAGTTGCATGATTTTGTAGACCTACATCAATTATCTATGGATCTGTCTTGATTTCAGTTGGCTTAAGATATTTAACTTTAAGTATTAGAAGACAGTTGGGCGTCGCTTAATCTGCTTTCAACTCTCAGTTTATTGCTGGTTTTGTTTTTTGGTCACACAAATTTTTGGCATTGCCACAAAGGCAATTGCTTTTGGCCCGTCGGCAACGGCAACGGTGGCGGCAAACTCACCTTAGAGGTTGACAAAATCGTGTTTGCCCGATTGTTGCCCCATCGCACACACACACACACACACCGACAGTTCCGCATTGAATTGTTGTTAAGAAGAAAGAAAAAAAAAAATTTGGTCGGCGGATTGGAAGGCAAACTATGCAGCCAGCCTCTGGTTTGGAATCTGCGCATCTCGAAAGAAAAGAAGTTAAAAAATTCGAATGCGCCCTGCCTGGCTGGACAAATGTGCAAAAACATTTTAATGAATTAAAACGATCAAACGCTAAAAATACATAAGACACATATTTTGTCATTTATCTTTCAGTGACTTATTAAAAGTGATTAAAGCAATGAGACTGTTTTGTAATTTCAGCTTGAATAGAAAAATGATTTGATGGAAAATATTATTTTATTATTTATATTATTGGCAGTTTGTTTTCATATGTTTTAATTAAAGAGGTGTTCATGATTAAAGACTATTAAATATGCTAAGTTATTCTGAATATTTTATTCTACTTGTTGCATTTATTTATGAGTCTTTTTTTATTAAATTTTTCTCTGAATAAACCAACTTCTGGTCGGATGTTTTAGGAAGGAAAAAGTTCGTTAACTTAGGATAAAGTGTGAACATGTTTTAGGCTTTTTTCTCTTTCTTTCTTAGGGATCCAGCTAGAAAGATTTTCTACTCGCTTCCTCTCGCTCGAATATAAGATCAATATCTAATACTTAAACCTAACAAAAAATTACAAGGAATTGCTTTGTATAAGACGAATAACAAATACTTATACCTTATAAAACGACACACAAGCTTTAAAGGATTTGTTTGAATGCTTTGCTGCGTGGCTTAAGTCACTTGTAAGATCTTTAAAGATCAAATTGTTTGCCTTTTACAAAAAACGCATTCATATTCATCAAAGCCAAACTGAACGTTTCGCAATTAGTTGCAAAACGGGCATAAATCAAACAGCTAATAAGCAACCAAGTTGCCAATTACAAAGACAAGCCAACAAATAACATTTGTGCTGAGCTAGTAGCTCACCTACTACTACACTGAAGTTTCCGAGGGATTTCTGGTGCAGGTGCAACAATGTTGCGGCGCCCAACAGCTGCTGAAATCAACGGAACTTAACTTTTGCTTGGTAATGTGCTTGGTAATGATGCCAAAGTGGTTTCACTTTTCTATACATATATATATGTATATATATATACATATATATTGTGCGTTAATGCTGTTTGCTATTGAGGCCCAACCTCTCTTGGGCTGCCGCAGACTATTTAACAATTTTTTACTACTACTAAAAAATGGCAATAACAACAACAACAACAGAAAACAGAAAAGATGCTATTGAAATCTTCTTCGTCGTCGTCGTTTCGAGTCTGGCTGTTATTTGTAATGCGGGCGTTGCAAAAAAGAAGCGTTTCGGTTGTAAAAATCTGGCTAATGGCAAGTTTGTTGCAAAAGCGTTAATTAAAGAAAAAAAAAAGAATACAAACCAACAAACCAACAAACATACATACAATACATAAATGCAAACAATTAAGCAAACAAACAAACAAAAACTTTGTTGCCAACTTTGACATTTTATGCATTTAGATGTGAAAAGAAACAAACTCAAGCTGAAATTCAATTGAATGTTGCACTCATTGTTGCACTAATTTGGTTTGTTGTTGTTTGACAGTTTAGTCTATCAGCGTTTGGTAATCGTTTGTGGCCAATTGTGCCCCGTTTTGGTTACCAAATGAATAATAATCCTTAATATGGAGCACACAAATGCGTTCGCTACAATTCTCATAAAAGGCCTTACATATTGACATTTAATGCCAAAACCAACAATATTTATTTGTGTGTCTTTCCCTCTCTCTCGCACTCCCTGTTCTAGCTTGCATGATTGTTGCATGGGAATTACAATTATGAGCAAGATTTTTTGAAGATGCAGCTGCTTAGAATTGAGCATGTTGTGATAAGTGGCATGATTGGATACAGAGCTTCTTTAAATTTAGAGCTAATATGCTTGTTTAAGGTCATGGCTGTCAAACGATATATATCGATTACTTTTGTGCTGCAGAAAGAGAGCTCAAAACTGAAATTATTTGAGCAGCGTGTGAAAACCCAAATGAGATTTTTGCATTTATGATTTTTAGGTTTAAATCTAATAATATATGAAACATTAAGCTTTCACATTATTTTGCTGAAAAGTAAGGATGGTTATTATATTATTAGATATCCCCTTATGATTGTAAGATTTAATATATTGATCATATTGAATTTATATGATTTTTTGTAAGTTATAAAAGTACAAATTTTACAAACTTCTTTGAACATTTTCCACTCTTATACTGATACCAAGTTTATGGCGTCTAGGATCTATATACTACTTGAGTCTTCGATTCTATCGATTTAACATATGTAAAAGGCAGCTTATACATAATCGATAATCGATAGTAGTGCACCTAGTAATCTATTTTATAAGACAAACTCAGCGGCAGATAAGTAAATTATACACTGAGTTTTAGAATATTGTGAAAAACTGCAAAAAAATTTGTAAATGGGCAATTATTGTTAAAACTAACTGCCAAGCACTGCAAACAAGCCGCTAATGTTCCAACGCACACACACACACACACACACACACAACTACAGTAAACACTTTTTTTTTGGGGTCCAACGTGCGTGCATTTTCACAATGTGGAACATGAGTTTTGCATTTGGCTGTTGCCATTAAAATGAGCGCAAATTAAATGCGGGTCGGCAAAATGTGTTGCACAAACTCAAAATTAGCACACACACATACACACGCAGTGAGATGGGTGGTGGTGGTGGTGGGGCGGACATAGTATGTTGTACTTGAATGTTGCAAGCAAATTATGCTGGCATTGACACGCTGCAGACGCTCCAGCTTTAGCATTTAGCTGCAATCCAGCTGCGAGGTGCCGATATTGGTGGTGCCACCGTGTTGCTGCCGTGTGGCAGGCAGGCAGGCAACAACAACAATAACAACAACAAACAACAGCAGCAGCTGTGTCAGCCAATAAAAACGCGCATTAGAAAGGTAGCAATTGCTTGCTGCTGCTGCTGGTCAACAAGATTAAAAATCAGAACGTGAGACATTTTACAAAATGCTCTTTGACTTTCGCTTGGTAAAGCAAAGTAAGCGAGTTGGCTTTTAGATCCAGTTCAAATGTATTGTCTATGAAACATTTATCTATTATCTATTGTTGAACAACAGCATCAAGATCAGCACTTAATCTCAATCATTGTTCAATGTTTTTACAATCTTTCTCACAGTGTTTGCCCGTAGTTGATAATCTTTGGGAATTGATTTACTTAATTACTAACTTATTAACTTACAGACAGCGCTTATAAGTTTTAGTTGGCTTTACTGTAACTTATACATATAATAATTTAGTCACTATAAAAAGAGTTCATATTCGATCTCGAAAAAGTGACAAAAATAGTGTATAAAAATCCTGCGCTAGTTGTAAAACTGTTCCAGGAACTTGTGAAATATTTTGAAATACTTTTAAATATTAACTTTTACGAATATTTATAAAAAACGAACCTTCGATTTTTGAACGTTTTCTTTCGCATTTTCCCACACAAAAACTTTTGACAAAAATTCAGTTGAACCAAACCCAAAACATCAATAGAACTTTAATGTGAGGCGGCTGCCGAAAACGTATCAAATACAAGTAAAACTGGCTAAAAGGCCGAAGAGGTAGTAGTATAAGTAGTTGAAGCCTCCCGGCACAATTGTCATGGACCGTCCATTCAAATGTCACAAATTGTTTGCCAAATCGCGCATTGGACATGAAATAGTTTCGACAGTTTAATTTGCCAGCCCCGAACGATGGGGCGATGCCAATTGTTGCAAATGCGGCATGCGGCATTTGGCGGTAAGTTGGATAAGTTGGTGACTTGTTGGCTAACATGAAACACCTACCAAATGCTTTTCGGCCATTATTGATCGGCAAGTTAAGGCAAACTCAGCCGTAGCTTGTGGCATTGTGGCATGCAAATGCTTAAATGCCTTCTCATGGGGACAGTCGTCTAGCGGCTCTAGCTGCTTCTGCTGCTGTTGCAGATGCAACCAATAGATATGAACGCGGCGATAACGTTGACATTCCACCTAAATTTATAATTTTTCGCCAAAAACTTTGTTCGCTTGTTGTTGTTGTTGCGACGAAAAAGCTTTTAATTTTTGCCGCCAAATCCGCCCGTTCACATTTTCTCTGTCTGTCTTTCGAGCGGATTTGTCATTTCATATAACTGTGTGTGTGTGTGTGTGTGTGTGTGTGTGTTCATACGGGTATTTCCAGTAGTATTCAGTTGAAGCCAAAACCAGAGACTTAGTCTCTTCGTTTGTCTATTTTTTTTTTTAGTGTATTCAATATCTGCCATGATCATTACCATAACTGATCTTGTTTTGTCATGGCGCCTCCCGCTCTTCCCTTCATTTGGCTACTGTTTGCTTATTTTGTTTGTTTGTTTGTTTGTTGTTGATGATGATTTTCTGCGGTTCATTTGAGTCACGAATTGCTCGCAAATGCCTCTTGGACAAGAAGCACTTGGACTTGGCTAGCTTTGCACTGTTTGGCTTGTTCTTTTGTCCGTGATTTTATTTTGATTTGCGCCACAAAACTTTTTGCACACGACAACCAACAGCAGCTGAATCTTAGGTGCTACCCCTTCTCCCAAAAAAAAAAAAAAACAAAATCGCTGTCATTGAATTTTAATTTAATTCAATGCTAGTACAACAACAAGATGAACAGAAGCAACATTGAAAACCGCAAACATTTGAGAGAGACTATTACAATGTTAACTGAAGATCGCTTTGCGATAATAAAAGCTGGGAACATTTTTTTCGGTTATAGTAGCTGCTTGCCACTGCTTTGTGCTCTGATTCCCATTATTGGCATCATGATGTTGATATTTGTTCCACAAAAATACAAAACACAACAGAATGTCTTCATTTATGCCATGGTTATGCTAATGGATCTGAGATCAAACTTTATACTCGCGCTCTTTCGATCATGATTGTTGCTCTCTCTCTCTCTCTCTTACGTTGCATTAGAAGCTTGTCTTATATGATTTCTCATTAGTAAGTATAAGAGTTCGCTCCTTTTTGCGTGCGTCTCCGCTTAAAATAGTATATAAGACCAATAACTTAGACTAAAACCTTATAAAAGCCACACGCAAGCCAATTTTTAATAATAAAAATTTAATTTGTGGCTAACAAATTAATTTCAAAGCGCATTTACACCTCCTAATCTCGAATCACTAAATTGTCGAATGGAGCCAAAAGCCGCACATCGAAGCCAAAGCAATTGCCAATGAAGTAGGCGTTACCAACACGAACACAAACACGAACACTCACACACAGACACAGACAGAGGCATTACGAGGCGCACCTAAGCGGCAACATTAGTGTGGCAATTTTCCCAAGCTGAATGAAGCTGGAAGTTTGTGTTTCTGGAGACCGCAATTACTGCTGCAAGCGCAACGCCGGCTATCACTCGCGCCAACAATATCAATATTTATGCAGACGATAACACCTTCTGATTTACGTCAGTGTTGCATGCAGATGCCAAGGAGTAGACACCGTAGACGCTAACGCCCACAGAAGATCTTTGGCTATATGTTGTATATAGTTTGTGATTTTCTTTTTGGTGCTGTGGCATTGGCATTGGCAACTATGGCAACTATGGTAACATTGGCGGCGGCGTTTCGATTTTTCTATTAAGAGCTCAACACTTGCGCTACCGCAAGCAAGTTGCAACAGGCGCACAACTTGCAACAGGCAAACCAGCAATTTTCAAGTTAACGCCCCGCATTGGCAAATCACAAAATTATAACAATAATATTGGGAGTATGTGGCTGTTGAGACAATCTTTAAGCGGTTTGTTAGTTGGTTGATAAAAAATAAAATAGTTATTATAATTTGTTTGATATTTCATTTTTGTATTTTTTAATAAGATGACAGTTTTTGTTCAACACTAAATTTACGTATAAAATCATTTACAATTAAAAAGCTACCTTTATTGGACTTAATAAACTTAATATTATAATTTTTTGAAAACAAGAAATAACAGAGTAAAACCTACTTCTATTAGGATATCGATCAAATAGATATAAAGATAAAAATAATATAATGTTAATAAATTAATTATTTTTCATAAATCTAACACTCAAAAATTCAGCTGATATTTTTTCTATCAGCATAATTATCATTTCCTATTTGCAATCTATATATGATCCAGGGTATAGAAAGTATAACATGTTGGACATAATGGATATTAGCATAAATTTTGTGCTGGCTACGAGTAAATGTTGCTGCTGCTGCAGTTGATTGCTATTGCCACAAAATGTTGCCGGCAACAAATCGCAATTGGGAACAAGATCGAGCGGGCAGACAACACGCCGGATAGGGGTGCCCCTGAGAGGCTGAGCGGGGTAGCCCCCATTTGCCCGGGCTTAGATACATTGTCGAGTGTCTGTGGGAAGCAAACCAAAACAAAAAAAAAAAAAACAAAAAAAAAAACCGAAGAAGCACAAAATTTGCTAAGGCAAATAAGGCGTAAAAAGTACATTAAAAAAAGAAAAAGTAAACAAAATACAAAATACGAAATAAAAATAAAGATGCGCATGTTTATTATTGTTGGCTGCAGTGAATGTTGCATTTATTATTTATTGAGTTGTTATTAGTGCAAACTACGCGCCTTGTTTATCTGATTCGAGTGGCTGGCTGGATGGTTCATGGTTTTATTTTTGCATGTTGCATGTTCAGGTAGCTGAGGCAACATGTTGCCGCTACGTTATGCGCATGTTGTTGTTGCATGTTTGTTGCAATTCTAGTAGTAGTAGCTGGTAGCTAAACATTTTGAATTATTATTTTGCACCAGAGCAACAGAGGCAGAGGCAACTTAATTAATACATTGATGATGATGTGAATGAAGCCCAAGTGCTTATCGCCAACAACAATTACCACAAACACCAATCAAAGCGCAACAAGATACACAGAACACACAAAACACTCACAGTTACAGATACGATACGTACAACAATAGCCTGCAACATTGGCCATTGTCAGCTCCATATTGTGCCGCATGCTGCCGCTGCACACATTACTATTTTGAGCTGAAAATTACTTTATAGTGTTTGTGCGCATAAATTTATGTAATCGTTTGTTACCATTTCTGAACTCAACTGAACGAACTAAACTTAGCCAACAACTCGCCACAAAACAGTCCACAGCTCCATTGTCGCCACAACAACGATGGCATTTTCAATCCACACCACCGCACCACCAACAGCATGATGCATGCCCCACTCGACCCAAAGTCGTTTGCTCTTTTATCGCACATTTGCGCATGCGTTTCACACTTTTTTCTTCTTGCGCTCTCTCTATATCTCTTTATACGCGCAGATATTCGGACTATGTTTGGCATGCGTACAACTTGGTATATATAATCAGGAATTTTTTTTTAGTATTGCCTTCCCGAAGTCGCCGCCGTCACACCCCCACACACACACAAGAAAAGTGAGAGAAAGGAAAAAGTGTCCTCTGCTTAAGGCAATTATAACTTTGAAAATGGTTTTTTGAAATGGTTATTTGAAATGGTTTTTGGTTGGATATATACTTATTGATTTGGATAATCAATTAAATATGAGCCGATGATATTGAACGGTAATCATGCAACTTAAGTAAGTAACTAGAATCCTTATCGAACGGTCTCTAACATAATAAAGTTTGAACAAAGTTTGCTAAGAACTTAATGGCTCCGAGTAAATACCTCACTTTGAGTTAGAAACACGATCCTGGATCTCATTTCTATCATAAGAAAGCCGTTAAGAAACTTTTTAAAAGTTTCAACGTCAATCAATTTTCAAAAGTTAGGTTTAATTTCTGAAGAATTTTACCTGAATTTTGTTAAGCTTATTAATTATTTTTAAAATTTTAGCAAATATATATAAAAATGCGTTTAATGTGAAAAACCTGAGTTTGAACATTGGAACACCAAAAAGGATCACAAGCTTCCTCAGTACCTCAACAGTTGCTCTCAACTCTACCATTTTGTTCAGCAAAGAATAGAATCCATTAGCGAGTTGTTTATAGTTATACGAATCATTTAACTATTTGCACATTCTTATTGTGTGTGTGTGTGTGTGTGTTAAATGAGGTGTAAATTAAGGAGTAACTAGTATTTTATGTATACAGCATCGATAGTAACACCTACCTTTAGCAGCCGTTTAAAGTGAAGGGACAACCCCTAAACCACTTGAGAATTGTTTACGTTCCAGCTGCTCTTTTCGCTCCGCCCGCTCCGCATTGAGAGTTTGTCATCAGAGTTTTCGGTTGTGTCACAACAACAAGAGCAAAATGATTGTTATTATTATTATCGTAATGGAAACAGCTAAAGCACATGCCATTATTATTTAGCCTTTGTTAATGTAGAAAACATTGCTCTTTGTTTAAGCAGATTGTAGTTTACAATGTGTTCTTGTACCCTGATCACTTCGGTTCACTTGGGTTGACTTTATGCGGTATGTCGACGCTGGCAGCCAAACAAATTTATTGATTAATGCCCCGCTTTGCTATCGGCTCTTGGGTTTTGTTTGTGCAACAACAAAAGGTAGCGACAACAACTCCCAATGACAATGACCTTCTGTCTGGCCAGTGAATAACAAAAAAAAAAAAAAGAAGTCAACTCATAAATAATGTCAAGCGTCGCATCGCGTCGTTTGGTGTTTGTAGTTTGTAGTTTTCTATCCCAATCACAATCGATATATATTTTGTCGTCTGCCTCCTGGCTCTGATTTTGTTTTTCACGAGCTGTCAGCATAGTTTTCATTATGTTGCAACTGCAACATTTGCTACGCATAACTCATTCCAAGCAATATAAGGTTCATTATATAGCAATCAATTTGTTTTGACATGTTTGCAAGGCGTTCAAAATTGACTCGAAAATTCGCAACACTTCATTAAAATTGTATTTATTTGTTGTATTTGAAATGGATGATATTGGAATTGTATCTGCATCTGTTTATGTTGTATGCAGCATTTGTATCTGTATCTTTTGCATATTTTATTCACACCTTTAAGATTTGATCAGTTCTACAACTTTTTAATCAAAAGAGTCGATATATCAAACAAATATTTATTTCAGTTTTATAATCGTTCAGTTCCTTTTCTCTCATTTTCAGCGCCTTGAACGACAAATTGCACTCTGTTTACTTGACACTCAAAATCTCTTTTGTTCCACACATTTTCCACTTTGTATTCGTCACTTTAATCCAACAATTAGTCAATACCAAACACCTTTCACACCTTCAATACGTATCGATGTTTAATCTAATACACTCACACACAAACACACACATACATGCGGACAAGCAAGTGCCGTCAATGTCATTTATTTGAGTACAAAAGTACACGGAGCGTATGTAATTCAATTGCAATCACAGCAAGTGAACCTGGTGGCATTTAAAGTTAAAAAACGAGACGATGGGGTGGGCAGGAAGGGAGGGATTCACTGACTAGCAAAATTCAGAGGCAGATCCCCAACTTCGGAACAGCAGGCAACAATAACAAGAAGAGGGCAATGCCAAAAGCGCAGCTGGAAAAACAGTCAACAAAACAAAGATTTGAGTTTAGATCAAAGCGATTTCACCGCCACTTGCTGTTAACTCGATGGCGCTCAAGGTACACAGTTGGACAATTGGACGGCTGGACGGTTGGAGACTGGACTTGGGAACTTGGGGGTCCTGCAAACAGCGCAATGAATCGGAGAGGATGAGGTGGAGTTTGTATAACTAGTGTCTAGTGGCTTCCCAGAGGCAAACACACAGATGCGATGTCAGGCATTGGTTTTTCTATTTCGTTTTGTGATACCCATTAAAAAAAATGTTAAAATGGGTAGAATGTTGTTGGGCAGTCATAAAGCTGAGTGCTATCGATAACTATCAATTTTCTAAAGCTATATGGTACATATCTAAAGCTCTTAAGGACAGCTTTATGGTTTATTTGATATGTCACTAACCTAATGTATGTCAATTTTTTTATATTATCGATAACAATGGACAACCAATGACCATAAAATTCTGAAATTGTTTAGATGGTGCTCTCGTTTGAAAGCTTAATATGTCTTGTCACAGTTTGATTTAAAAACCAACATAAATAGTTTTCACAGCAAACATAACCATTTTCGTTACACAGGATATCTTCGAGTCGAAATTTATTTACAAACATTTTGTTGCATGTGTTGTTTTGTTAACTTTTTGCTGTTATTTTGCTGTTGCTTTGGTGATTTTGTGATTTTTGCTTTGGCTTTCAAAGTGTGTGCAAATGTTCGCGTCAGGCAATTTGCTGACGCGTTTGTTGTAATTAAATCGATTGGAGCTCCTTCTGGCATCGATCTGATCGGCAGCCATTCATTGTGTGCGCCCATGAATCTATCTATCTCTCTTTCTTTGTGTGTGTGTGTGTGTGTGTGTGTGCTGTCCAAAAGACCATCTGCCTGTGCAGCCTGTCTAGCCTGGCCTGGGTCTGTTGTCTGTCTCGATACACTGGGGCGGTCTTTTGGCCTGGTCGCGAGTCGAGCATTGCGCTAATCTGCTGGGACGCCGACTCGATCGCCGTCGGATCGTTCGCTTGTTACTCTTGCATACAAATGACACAAATGTATGGGGCCGCGTCTGCTTTGCTTTGTTTTTTTTTTTACTCTGCTCTGCTCTGTTGTATTGTATGTATTTCTAATGCCGTCACAGGCGATCAGATTTGTGGCCACATCATGCTGGCTGCGCTTGGCTCGGCTTGGCTTGGCTTGGTTTGGCTCGGCGATGGAACATTTGATTTCACTTCGACGCTAATGGCGACAAACTGCCGTGGAGCGCTAAATTGCTTGCCGTTGAGGACCAATTGGCCAATATATAAAACCTATACGTCGTCAGCAGCAGAAGAAACAAAAAATAAAAAAACAAACATTTTGCCAAAATTAGATTGCAATTTATTGATTTTTGTGTCAATCAGTCAGGCAACAAATTTCTTTGATGATCTTGTGTGATGATGATCTACATGCTAATCAAACCACATTGCCGCAACGACCAATTACTCAGTGCAACACCTGAACACAAAACAAATGACTTAGGCGACAAACTCGAGTCAACAACAGCAACAACAACAACACTCTGATTACTTTGAGTGTGGATAAGTAATGGCTTGCATGTTGGTCATTTGTCTTCATTGAAGCGAAACAGTGCTCCACAGACTCCACGGCCAATGCGATTATTGTGAATGCCTTGGGGCTACTTATCCAATGCTGGCGCTTGTTGTGATTGTGATTGGTTAATCATTAGACGCGGTTGGACTACTCAACGGCTACTGTTGGCTGGTGGTAAATGAAATTATCAGATTGGCTACGACTATTTAAACAGTTAAGAGATTGTTTCATTTTGAAAGTTAACATTTTAAATAAAAACAACTTTGCATGAAACTTTTATTGTAGAAAGAAAAGAATTGAATAAATGTTTCAACAACTTGAAATTACTATTTTAGTGAGTTCTCAATAACTACATACATATATATAAGTGATGAACTGATGGCTTCTATTCAAAGAGAGCGAAGCCCATATCGTCATCTTCAGACTCAGACTATATATATGTAAAATTAGTAACAATATTTTTGTAACCAAAATTATTTTAAGTTTTATTTACATTTTCTTTCTTGTGTCTCATATACATATATGGTATTTAACTTAGATATTTGATTTGCACATCCGAAAAGGTAAGGTCCATTTGGCTAAGTAGTTTTTGCCGTTTAGCATTGGCATGCAGATTTAGTCTTTGAAATGTGACAGCAATGTTTTTTTTTTCTTTTTGGTTTTTGCCTGGATGCCTTATGGTGGATATGGATGTGATGCTGGGATGCTGAGCGTGCTGGCCCCGTGACACATTCACATTGCACATGCTGCGCTTCTAATATACGCTACCCCCACATCCACCTGTACACCCCTCCGCCCCCATCACCCTCCAGCACCCAGCTGCATTAGCAGCAGCAGCAGCAGTAGCGGTAGCAGCCTGCTGTGGTTGTCAGGTGAGTGAGAATTGTGTCACATAGTCAAGCGCTGACACTCGGCTTGAATGCTTGAATCTCTGCATTTGTATTTGTATATTTGACTACACTTGAAAAAAAAAAAATATAAATATTAATCCTGAATTGAACATTCTAATAAGTGAATTTTGGAGTTGTTGGAGTTATGTTTCCAAAAATACTTTGAAAAATCAATATTTTTGGATATTCTAAGAAAAATTCAAATTTTTATCTAGAGTCCTTAAAGAGTTAATAAAATAGAATAAAGTTGCTTATTAAAAAATTTTAATGCCTTAAAATAATAATATAAAACATACAAAACAAAATTGTAACAACTTTTATCCTAAATTTATATATATATATATATAGGTATTTTTTTGCTCCATTCAGAAATTTTTGCAAGATTTTTTCACATCCTTAAGAATACAAAATATTTCTAAAAAACAAAACAATCAACAAATTGTCACTTTTTATACCTAACACTAAATAGCGGTTTTTTAAATGTTTGAGAGAAAGGTTTCTTTCTGAGTGTATATCTTGTGTCTTGGTCTGCAGTTGCAGAAATAACGCGGCTAGCGGTATATTTGCTAACCAAAGTTTTTCCTGGAAACAATCGGCGAGTGTGCAGCGTTTTGCCTGTTGCAGTTGTTTTTGTTGTTGTTATTTGGTTAGTGCTGCTGTTGCAGGCAGCAGCCTCCACTCCATAAATCTCGCCACACAATGACAAAATATTTGCAAATCGCAAGGCGCGCTTCAAGAGAAGCCGCCTCTCGATACAAATCTATTTTCGTTTAGTTTGGTTCGGTTCGGTTCGGTTCAGGTCCCGGGCATTATTATATTGTTCCATGCTTCATGCTTAAGTCGCAGTCGCCGTCGAACTCTCAGAGTCGATTCGGAGAGCTGGCGAGCGGCTTTTTGCCATCAACTTGTTGCTTGTTGTGCGGCAGCCAAACAATTGTCTATTCTTTTTCAAATGCAACTGCCGCCTGGTAGCAGCAGCAGCAGCAACTGTTGCTGATGCGCCACAATCAAAGCAACAACTGCAACAGCAAAGCGTCTCAAGTCTTTGGCAAAAGACTCCCTCGGGAGTCGGCAGCATCCATGTTGCATGTTTGTAGGCTCCTGTTACCGCCTAGGGGTCCTCAGTGGCTGTTTTGTTGTTGTTGTTGTTGTTAGTGTTGTTGTTGTTGTTGCTGGCTGCTTCGGTTTCTGGGCGCATTTAACATACAAATTGTTACACTTACAAGTGAAATTTATTATTGCTCTCACACTCGTTGCGGATTCAGTTTGTGTGTTTGTCTAAACATTACTCATTGCAGGATTATCATAAGCTTTGCTTACATCTTAAACGTGCATGATTTCTCACTTCTTATATCCCTTACCACTTCGAGGCTTTATTTTTAAGATGTATTGTTAAGTGCGATCAATCATGCTTTAGCCGATGTCTGCTCTAAGAGTTAAATACTTTGACTTGCTTAATCTAGCAGCTATTAAAGCGCTAAATGGGATCCACTTGGACAAATTATAGCAGTTTTATTAAATGCGTTTCTCACGTAAATTCAAGGAAATACAAGTTTGAAATCTGGTTTAGAATTGTTTAAGTTTATAAACAGAAAACTTGAGGAAAACATTTTTAAAGCCTTAAGACTTTAGTTTTAAAGCTTTTCTTTCAATATAAAATTCAGAATATTATACTATGTTATTTCATGTTAAATTACAAGCAAGCTAAATACATACGTTGTCGATATTAAATAAATCTTAAGCTATGATTTTTAAAGCGATTGCATATTTAACTAAGACATTATTTTTACAAAGGAAAAAATCATAAAGTAGACCAAATCATTTTATTTTTAGCATTAAATTAGCAACATAAATTGTGTATCAAAAGGAAAGGCAAACTGACAACTTTTTTGTAGTTGCATTCAAGGCAAGTAGTCTTTACATTTTTTTAGTATATTTTGGTCGATCAGCTGTTCAAATCGAATGTGCCAACACTTAAAATTAGATTATACCATATTTGTGCTGACTGATTTTCAGGCTGTAATCGCGATCATATTTGGCTGCTACTGTTGCTGTTGATGTTGCACATGCGCAATATTTAATTTTGGATCGGAATCGCTACCGTTGCCAGTTGCCAGTTTGGACAGGCTTTAAAGCTACTACTACTACTACTAGAGAGGTTAGTGATCAAGTGGCGGTGCAGTGGTGCGGTAAGCTTGTAATTCAATCTGCTTGCATTCAGACATGTAACAGCAATTTTAAAACAATTTTCAACTTACTGACAGAGCGGCTACCGGATTGGCCTGGCCCCAGCTAAGCTGAGAGATCTCTCGGCAACGGCAACGCTTTTGAGTGACTTTGGTACCAATCTGTCCATCATCATTACCATCAAGTGTAACATTTGTGACGACAGGCAGGCAAGCAGACGACAGACAGACAGACAGACCGACCGAAAGACAGACACCAGACACAGAGACACCGAGACATAGAGACGAAGAGGCAGACACAGATGCTGCCAGCCGCCGCCTGTGAGCGAGAGGCAGTTGCTGCTGTTGCTGTTGCTTCTGTTGTTCCCGACTGAATCGATCTGAAAACTGAAGCTGCTACAGCGTGCTGTGAATGCCAGCGCAATTACTTTGTAATTTAAGTTATTGATTGCCACGCTGCGAATGCGAGCTGCACACAAGCTGCCACAAGAGTATCCAACATCCAACAGCCAACATTCAGCCGATCCAACTGCCGATCTGTCTCCTTCGATCGTCTCCATCTATGTCTCGGTGGGGCTGTTTAGGCTTTGACTTGATCTCAGGCTTTGTCTTTTAGATAATCTTAACGTCGCACCGTTACAATAGCACCCAATGCTTTATACTATTTATATACATATATATATATATGCCCTTTAGCAAAAGAAATGGGTCGCATCGAGCATATTAGCTATGAAGAACGGGTTGGCTGATAGAATTAATCATAACTAAATATACATTATGAAAATCATAAGTAAAAGTATAAAAAACTTAAACTTAAAAAAAAAATAAACAATAACTTTTGTTTGACAACAAATATAGCATTATATATGATAATTGAAATACCAAAAAAAAAAAAGATGATTTGGATTCTTTTATTTATTACGATTTTCACTAAAGGATATCGAAAACATTCCTACTTTTGGATCAATATCAAAAAACCTTTTTTCAACAGTTGTATTTTTATATCGAATAGTTTATAGCTCAAAGAAGTAAAGCGTATAACAGCATTCACCATTTATCCTTAGAAATTTTTTTATTTATTTGTTAGTTTTTGCTCTTTTTATTTTATGCGTTCACCTTAAAAATTAATGCAGTCGCAACGCGCGGCACTCGATTATTCCGACATTTTTCATGTTTGGATTAGCTGCGAGTGATCCGCAAGAGAGAGAGAGAGATTCCAGATTGTCCAGAGCCATGAGTCTGTGAGTCGCTAGCCATTGATTCTGATTATGGCAAAATTCAATTTAGATTTTTGTAATCATTTAGTTGTAGCTCCGCTCTTTTTTTTGTTTTTATTTTTATTTTTTGTTCTAGGCACTTGATTGGTAGCTGTTCTTGATTTCATTAAATGCATTCGCTGGCTTTCAGCCATTTGCAGAATTTTGCTGAGCGGTTTTTTTGTTTGTCATTTTCGCATTGCTCGAATGTGTTGGCCATTCGATCCTTGGTCTTCAGTCTTCAGTTTGACGCCAGTTGATGATGACTTATAATTGCAAAGAAGACGGACAAAAAGAGGTGGACAAAGGAGAGAGAGAGAGAGGGGGGTTTAAGAAAACAACAAGTCTGTAGTTTTATTGTTTGTATTGTTGTTTTTTTTTTTTTTTTTGTTTTATGCACTCAAAACTGTCATAATTTATTGTATTGTTGTTGTGTTGTCTTTTTCTTGAGTTTGGTTTGTTTTTTTTTTTTTATTGTATTTCCAGCATTGACAACAGGTTGAAGCATTGATTGTTGTCGTGTTGTTGTAATGCTGACATTTATGACAGTAATTTGTTTTTCAATTTGTAAGCCAGTTAGAAAAACAAGCTCAGCTCTCCAGCTGGACAATTTTACAGGCAAAAAAAAGCAGTACACAAAAAGTGTCAAAGCATTCAGCTGGACATAAAATATATTTAACGATAGTCGAAGCTGCCTTTCGATTTGCCAATAAATTGCAGCAGGAGCTCGAATAAGAAACCAAGTACTATTTGATTTTTTTTAGTAATTTATAGACTGCAACTAACAACAAGAGTTAAAAGTTATAAAAATGTTTCATGTTTTTATAAAATGTCCAAGCTAGCTTCTTATTTAACATAATGCTTTGTTGTTTGAAAATAAATAATTAAGTTTTTATTTCTGTGAGTTATTTGTGTATTTAAATGTAAGAGCAAGTAATTCACATTATTTCTATAACTAACAAAGGAGCTTGAAGAAATGTTGCCTGCTCTAAAATATTACAATTTCACTTGCGCCAAATGTAGAATGATCTTCGACCTTAACTTTATCGACTTTCTTTCATCATCAACTAAAAACTCTTTAAAGGTCCTAAATTATTGGTCCTTAAACAACAACTTAATACATGCATCGAGTATATTTTTAGCTTTAAAATCTTTACAAACAGAAAACATATTTGGCTTTAACAAACACAAAAAGGTGCCACAACGTTATGTTATGTTTGTTGTTGATCACAAAGGTTTAACAGTTAACTGTGTTTGGTGCTGTTTGAAGTTGAAGTGCACAAATTTGGTATATCAAATGTTATAGGCGCTAATTACTCTTTATTGGTAGCAGCAGCAGCAGTTGACGAGCTAGTGTCCACATCATTCACATCATATTTCACAGCAATAGTTGGGCCCTTTTATGGTGTTTGCCAGCTTTTACGTGCCTTGGAGACTGAGAGACGTTGAGAGATGATGTGGGATAGCTTGATTTGTTGTCCTTTATAGGGGGATATATGTAGTATATAAAATGAAAGGCGATGCTTTGATGTTTGAGCGCAGAACTATGAATATGGCAAAAGGCTCGATGGATCGATCGATGACATTGAAGAAGGCATTTGATCATTTATTCGGTTAGTAAGTGAGTGAGTGATCGTCATTCAAGCAACCATATGCATTTCACATTGCTTGAGGTTCTCTATTTAGTTTAGTTTGTACGACTTTCGCCGACGCTTCAGTCGGATCGACCGATCGATCGACTAACAAAGAAATCAAAGCGAGCCTTCACATTGCGCTCAAATAATAAATCACAATTCGAACCAAATCAGTAGAAAATCCCGTGCCATAAGCGGTCAAGTGTTGTCCATGAGTGCCTCACTAATTTGGTCATTAATTGGCATTACTTATACGTGTGTGTGTATATGTGTGTTTGTGTGTGTGTGTTTTTGTCGACTCTTCGCTGCTGTTATGACTAAATTCTACAAAACACCCGAAAGGCATAACTTGAGCTCATATATATATATATATAAATTGCTTAAGACAAACGACACATTTAATAATAATAATAATAGTAATAATAATATTAATTCTAATAAATGTGCCAAAAGCAGACAAAACTGCATGTAAAAAATACTAATAAAAACAACAAAAAAAACTTGTCGCTTTTCGCAATCGCAAACGCAATCACAACTCGAGCAGAGAGAAGAAAGTATCGATTTGAAAGATTTGGTCATGCGATGGTGTTTTCTTACGCAGCTGGAAGCCATTTTTAGCTAAGATGAACGATGATCGATGATCGATGATCGATGATACCCAGGTCGCGCATCCTAAAGCTTTACCAACACTAACAACAACAACAACAACAAACACAGCGGTGGCTGTCTTCTTTTTTTTGTTTTTGTTGTTTCGAAATGGACTCGCAAACAACGGCAGCGCCCAGGGGGCATCTTGTTTAGTTTTGGGGCTGTCGTCTCTTACACATTGGTGGTTAACCAGTAGCCCCAGCGATAGCTGATAGCCTCAACTTCGCTCTTAACACAGATTGTTGTTTGAATGCAACAAGTTCATTCTGTGGCATTTTTGGTAAATTACTTGCCTCCATGTGACGTCTGTATTGGACAATCTAGATCATGATCATTTACGACACTTTATGACAGTTTGCCGTCGACGTTCATGTTATCAATTACAACACAAACTGTCAACATAATAAGGCAAACGCCAAAACGCTACAAAGATTTTATTATGGACTTGCTGTAGACACACGAGTTAGTTGGGACAGTGACTGATTGCTATCAAGGCAAAAACCAAAAGCATTACTCGCGGATCGCAGGATTTTAACAAAGAATTAAGAAACTATTTCAGATGAGTCTTAAAACATTTACAGCTAAGTAAGTAGTACAACGAGCATACAAAATGCGATCAAAAAACTATAACGGTATGAGTGGGATAATACTGCAGTCACAATAAATTCCTCAACAAATCTCTCTCTTGAAAAAAAAAAAAAACAGAGACAAGAAAAGGATTTAAATAAATCCATTGCAAGTTAGCAGCTGATGTCTTAGCCTGATGACTGGCATGCAAAATGTCAGACAGATTTATGAGAACGGACAGATTTGGAGCATGAGGTTGGCTAACTAAAAATAGGAGACAGAGAGAGAGAGAGAGAGAAAGAGAGAGAGGAGGGTTGGAAACCGACAGCAAACGATGTTACGCATTAGACAAACAACAAGCAGTCAGACGAGTCGAAAAAAAAAAAAACAAACTAAAAGACGAAATTAAGCCGTATGCTGATTTCATTTTAATTACGATGCCCCATGCCTCATGGCAATCAGGCATGCAGCAAAGCTGGATCAGCTTAGAGCGACAAGTGCGTAATGCACAAATGTGTGTGTGTGTGTGTGTGTGTGTCGGTTGCATCTACAAACGAGTATGAATATAATTACTGAGTAGGTTGAGCTTCAACCCAAATAGTGCAAGTCGACAGCGAGACAGAGAGAGAGAGAGAGAGACAAGACTCTCTCTGGCGTCGTGATCACTTAGCAATCGTCACCTTCGTTCAGTTGCCATTCGTCAAAGTTTGTTAATGTGTCGGGACCAAGTGCAACACACCATAACTCATTTGCCAACTAACTAACTGTTGCCCAAAACGTTTGGGCCATGTTAAAAACTCAAAGTCAGACCAGGTCTAGTTTCACGTCACGCATTTTAAACTTGAATAGATTTTAGCTCCATTTACACCCCCCATTTTTCCTTTAACCCCCTACCCCCCCTCGTTGAACCTATAACTATGAACAAATTGGTTGCAGCCTGCAGCGCAACAATGCAATATGAACAACAAAAGTGATTTGCAGGCGCAGGCGAAAGTTTTTTTTGCGCTCTTTTATTTGTAGGACTTGCTTTGAAACTTGGAAGTTGGACTTTCATTCAGCTTGCCAGCGACACGTTGGCGACATTGACAAATGCATTTGGGAACACAGCCAAGACGACGTGCACACGCATACAAAATCGACCAATCTATAGCAACACCAACAACAACAACAACAAAAATTTTAAATTAAATCTGCAGATAAATGTATGTTGACATATGTGCTTGCAGGGCCCTTGTCTTGGTATAAATCAGCTAGGATTATGTTTTGTGGTCTTTTGTAACACTTCCTTCAGGCAATATAGTTTAACTTTGAGTTGTTGCAATAACAGCTTTTAACTTCTCAAAGATGAATAATTGTTGTGGCTAACAAATAAAGAAAAGTTCATATTTTTTATTTAACTTTTTTTTGAAAGAGTCTAGCGTCCAATCAATTTATTATATTTCATGTGTATTTAGCTTGATATCTTGGCTATCTTCTCAAAGACTTTACAATCTAATCAATCTATATATGTACATACATATATATATGTATATATCGGAAATGTCATTAAAATATATATTTTTAACAAGAATTGTCGCATCAGATAAAAGTATTTGGCGGTCTTTTTGCATGTTGCTTCAAACGTTTTGTTTGGCTACAGCGGAAGTTTTAGTTTATTTGATTAGACTTTGTAGCATCGTTCGCAACGTTTCAATAACTACACCTTCTTACCCCCCCCTCCCGCACTCACCTTGCCCCATCTGGCAATTATGGAGCGCGTGACACTCGCCGCTTTTGCCGCTTATCTTTTATTTAACGTGTTCGCTCTGTATAAATATGGAGGAACCGGAGCTCTCTTTAAACTCCAAGCCATGGCCAAGTTGGCAATAGCTTCATTTGTGTCGCCTTTTTGCCGTTGCCGTTGCCGTTGCCGTTGCCATTGCCGTCGTCCTCCTTCTTCTCCTTCTCCTACTGCACTTCATTAATTATGCGAACGGCTTACGTTTGCAACAGTTGGCTGAATGGGGAGCAGAATAGATGGGGCACGGCACCATGCGAATTTTATAGTCAACGTCTAGGTCTGCATCATCATCATCATCATCGTAGTCATCGTCATCGTTTGCCGGCATGATAAAGTTGTAATTTGTTGGCAGTTAAAGGTGTTGCTTATAGTGCAACTAATCGACGTAATAAACTAAACTATGCGTAGCTAAACGAGATCTCTCTCTCTCTCTCGCCCTCTCTCTCTGCAATTTGTCGCTAATAAACCTGATAATGATGATGAAACTAACGATGATGCTTGTTAATTATGATGAATGCCATAACATCAATCAAATGGAGCATTATGTGCAATGCAATTAAGTTTAATTTTGTTATTCAATTTTACAAAAAATATGTTACATTTTTACTTAAATATTCTTAGCATATATTTTTTTTAATTTAAGAAAACTATTTAGATAAAACTTTGTCTAAAAACAGTTGGACTTCCTTATAAAAAATCTTAAGGTGACAAGAAAATACATCGTTATAGAGAAAATACTAAAAATAAGATGGGTTTTTGTTGGACCAATGTTGGAAATTCAAATCTGGAAATTAGTTCGTTGCATAAAAAAATTTGTTTAACGGAAGTTTGTTAAATTAAAGTTCGACTGTCAATCAAGTTTTTTTTATACATTAAAAATGTATTATCTTATTCTGAAATTGAATATGAATTTTTCCATTTATTTGATTTAAAGTATCTTTCTTGTTTTAAAGGCAAAAGCAAGAAAATGAAAGATTTTTATTAAAAATAACTTAAATTTTGAGCAAAAAATCGATTAAAGCCATAGAAAAAAAAATACCCGACACAAATATCCAACAAATGTTTTAGCATGCACATTTTAATTGCCATAACACAAATTTTATTTTCATGTCAAACTTTCGGTTGCAGGTTATTTTGTTGCCGCTTGGAAAGGGCGTATGCAAATAGAATTGGTGTCAACAAAAACAACAACAAATATACAAAAATATGCGCAACAATAACACAAACAGACGGGGCTAAAGTGAAAAGCGCCCAAAGAGATGTAAAGTTGCAACAAGCAGAACCAAAAGGTAAATATGTATGTTGCTGCAACAAGTGGTTGCCCATTTGGCATTGGTCTCGCTATCTTGCTAGATACACCGATGCCAATACTATATACCACCAGCAACAACAACAAAAACACAGACGGAGGCAAATGCAACATGTGCTGCAAGCAAGAGAAACAGAGCGAGAGAGAGAGAGAGAGAGTACGAATACTGGCCATAAACAAATATGAGTAGCTGTGCAGCCTGTGCCTAGCTTCTTCTACTGCATGCCGCTGCTGTTGCTGCCTTAAGAAGTGTGGGAAAATTTTCGGAATTTCTTTTGCTCACCCCAACCCCCCCTGTTCCTGTGGCAAGAAGACCGGTTTTTGGGGGCAGGGCATATGGGGATTTGTATTTCGTTGCTAGTTTGGGCTCGGCATGCCAACTAGCGAAATTCTTTTTGATAATTTAATTTAAGATATATTGTATATAGCCTTGCCACAGCTGATGACGATGACGACCCCTTGACCACAATGAGGCACGCGAATGAAGCGCAACGGATTTGCCTGCCGCCCAGTTTGTCTAGTCTTCTTCTTCTTCTTCAACTTTTCGTCTCCTCCTCGTCCTCCTCCTCTTCTCTGTGACTCGTCACTAGTTTAGTGTGCCGAATTTCAGCTAATCATCGTCAAAACTTAAGCTCGCCTAGCAACACAACAGGGAAAGTTGGCTTAAAGTCCCAGTTATATACAAAAAAGCGTTTAAATGAATAGTTTCGATATTGACATATTTATATTGCCATTATTTTGAACACCATCAATAAGTTGTTCGAAGGGTCAACGTCAAAAAAATCGAGCAACAATTTTTGATATTCAAAAAAAATTCTTTTTTGACGATTAAAGAAATTGGCAGAATTTTTAAGTCAAGATATTCGTTTCAAGCTCTAAAATCATAGATGTTTATTTTTTCTTATTTTTTAAATTAAATTTTTGTTTTTATGTTGTATTTTTTCAACTGTTGCAAAAATAATAGGTTAACACCTAAAAAAATGATTTGAACTCGAACAGTTTGAAATTTTACAAACGCTTAATTCCTTTTTTTTTTTTAAAAATATTGATTGCTTTTAAATTAAAATAATTTTTTATTTGTTTTTCTTATAGTTTGATTGATTTCAAAAACCTACAAGCCATTTTTAGTATTCTGTTCGCTATTTATATATATGCGGCGTCCTTATTGCTTTGAGAACAATTCACTTCAAAAAATCGAACATATCGAGAACAACAACAATTGGCAACTTGGCCAACAGCAGCAGCTCTCCCAGTGGGCCTCGAAGCGTTTTTTGTTTACCGCTCGACAAATTGCTGTGCTTTTGGCATCTGCGCCTCAGTTACCGGTATATAACCATATATGGGAACAACATAGACACTTTGCGTGCTATAGTCTTCTTTCTCTCTCGCTGTCTTTCTGTCTCTCTTTCTCTCTTTCGTTTTTTTTTTTCTGTCTGCACTAAACAAATTGTTAAATTTATTGCCAGTCGTAAAGAATGGTCGCAGTTTGGAGTCGGACAGTCGACACCGATCGCACGGATGAAAATTCCTATTGTAATAAACTCGAACGAAGTTTGAGCAAAATTTATAACCTTATAGTGAAATAGTATAGGAAAGAGATCCTCAGTCAACTTTGTACCATATTTGTGTTGGATTTTTTGTGACATCTTTGGCATTTGGCGTTTAATTAATTAGTGAACGTGAAATATTTGAAAAGAGATTTTTCGTTTGCCAACATTGTTTTATTGGCGCCGTTGTCAATCACTCAATCAATCAATCAATCAGCGAAGCATTCCTTAGCTACCATGTGGAGTGAATAATTGCCACACACACGGCGAAAGAGACAGACAGAGAGAGAGACAGAGAGAGAGAGGCAAGAGCAATATATAATAAAAATGACTTTTTAGTTTTAAATGCTACTCATTCGAGGCTTTTAGCTTCCGTTATGTTTTTTTTTTCACGTCACATTAACAATTCAAAAATTGTAACGAATTTCAATACAAACCTCATAAATACCTTTTATCCAGATCTTTGCTTTGCTGGAGAGCTCAATTACACCAAGTTTTAGAAACGTTCTGGCCAATCCTACCGGCCTCCCTCCCTGCACCGCCTTCAACACAAAGCGCAAAGCAAATTAGGCAGCCTAGGCTAATGAAGAATTTACATTGTTTGCCAAAACGAATTATTATTAAGCGCGAGAGGCGGAGGCTGGGGCGATTGAGGATTGTGGATGCGCCGATCTCTTTGCGGTCAAAACAAAACAACGACCAATTATATCGCCGAGCTTTGATCTCTTGGCTTACGAGGCCGACTGTGCCACTGGCTGTGGCTGTGGCTGTGGCAGTTGCACTAGCCCAGTTGTTTGCCCGAACTATTAAGCATACCGAAAGAAAGTAGCAAAGCTGCAAGTTGCAGTTCCATTTGCTGCGGCAAACCATGAAAATGTGATGCAATTGTTTCTGGCATTTCGTTGGCATTGCACTTTGTTCTAAAGCCGCCCCACAACCAACTAGTATTGGGCGAGGCAACCAATTCCCACCAGCATTTGCTGAGATATGCAATACTTCCCAAACTTTAAATACATATTAGTTTTACTATCAAATGAAAGCCCAAAAAGCTCCAATTCAATTAATGTCAGTCGTTAAGCAAGAAAAAAGAAATACCCAAAACGGAGATTTATATTTATTTTTTTTGCTCGCAAAACTGAAATCCATTTAAATATTTTGTCGCATTGGACCAAGCCCTAAAGTCGTCGTTCCACATACATATTTATAATTAGGTACGTGTTAGTGTGGCATTTCACCCAAAAGCCAAGTTTAAAGGCGCTCCAATTTGTCACTCACTTTTTTAAGGTTTTTCTTTTTGAATATTTTTTATTTTTAAATCTGCACAATGCAAAAGGTGTTAAATACCCTAACTGCAAAGAAGTTGATAAATATATTTAGCTTGTTGTTAATTTTTTGAGAAACTTTAAAATTGCTTAAAGCTCATGATATTAAAAAAATTAAATGAAAAAGCTTCTGTAAAAATTTATCAAATAAATTTGTATAAAGCTTTTTTAATTAAGTAAAATGTGGAACTGATAAACTATGAAACTAAATTTTATTATTATGTACCTAAAGTTAAATGCTTGAAATTTAATGAA
Organism: Scaptomyza polygonia; assembly: GCA_035044585.1. Taxonomy (NCBI): domain Eukaryota; kingdom Metazoa; phylum Arthropoda; class Insecta; order Diptera; family Drosophilidae; genus Scaptomyza; species Scaptomyza polygonia. Next base: position 2,718,695 of record JAWNNU010000962.1, on the reverse strand, counting down.
ATGTGTATAATAACAATATTTTTATCTTAATTTAGTTTCATAAATAAACGTTTTTTCTTGAAGTTGTTATGCTTATTTAATAATAAATAGAGTGTATATGAATTATGAATAATGCTTTTTAAAAGTTAATATAATATTTTATTTACAGTCCGCTTAAGGACCCAAAAATAAGCTTTGTCAAAAATGTATTTTTGAATATTTTCTAGCTTTTTATACAGTCTTTCTTCCATATAACAAATTTCCGTACAACGTTTATATATATATATATAACGAAAACATTTCCAGAAAACTCCGATTTGGTTTCAATGAAAAACCCCTTCTATATAATGAATTTTCTCTGGAACAAAGGTTTTTCGCGTCCTCTTGAGATTCGTTGAATGGCACTTCGATTGTTTAATATTTTTGTCAAATTTGAATAGAGTATTTGGCAATCAGTTTGTTTTTATTTCTTGTTGATTACCTGCACTATCTACATATATCTTGTGAAAGAGGAGCGTCTGAAGCGAAGTGTAGCAACAACAACATCAACAAAAAGAGCAAAACCAGATCGCACAATTGTTATTAGGCTCTTTTGAGCAAATGCCGCCAAACAACAACAACAACACCAACAACGACGATGACGATGAACTGAAACTGAAGCACGCGCTCTTAACAAATTGGGCTACGAATTTATACGACTGCTGGAATCGAGAGCGGGAGAGAGAGAGAAAGGAAAAGATAGATGACATCACTGGCCAAATATGTGTGCCCCAAAAGGCGCGGCCAGCGCAGATGCGAGATGTTTGCAACAACGTTTTGGCGATGACGCAGATGCGACAACGACCTTAAGGCCAAAAGATCTAACTTAAAAAAAGAGAGCGAGAGGCATTGTATGTTGACACTCGATCATCGTGATGTGGCAAGCTGTGCCAGGACATTGTGCTGCAACTATTACCCGTTTTGTTGGTAGAACGAATTTAAATTCAAGATTCCAATGCCCCGTTTCAATGTCAGCTGAATGTTATGCAAATTTTTTGTTTAGTGGCAAGCTCTTCAACGCGTTGATTTATGTGTGTCAGAGAGCGCCTGTTTGGGCATAAAACTGAGTCAAATGAAATTAACAACGCTCTTATCCAGGATACGAATCCTGAACGCAGCGGCGACGACGACGACGACACCTTTATGAAGTGTCAAAGTCAAGCAGCATCAAGTTCATTAATTTGACATGAGCCGTGCTCTTGAAATAAATGGCTACTCTTCTATGTTTATATACATAATTGTTGCATAATAAACTCATTAATCATTTTTTGAATGAACTACATGTAGTCCGGAAACGGGTTAAGTGGACGGGCGGGGAGGAAGAGAAGTGAAGTTTTACTAATGGTTTAAGTTGATGTTTTGATGCATTTCCATTTGGAATATCCTTTTTTTTGGGTTCTTTGAAGTATGCATAGGCATCTGGCATCATTTGTTAACATTTGTTCTTTTACGTCAAGTAAAATTAGCACCGAAATGTTTCGGAAAAAAAATTGAATTTGAATATCAAAACGATTATGCTCTGCAAATAAATTTAAATATTTTTAGTGTTTGGTTGAACGAAAAATAGAATTTGTTTGATTTTAAGAAACATTTTACACTATGCCGCTTTAAATAATATAATTTTTGTGTACTTCATCCTTTTATATGTATGTATATATAATCAAAGATTTAAATCTGAGCTCAATTATATTAGATTGGCGCAGGTACTAAAGACCTAGGCGTAATACATTTTATGTTTCTTGTTAGTAGAAAAAATACTTAATTTTATGTATATTCGGATATCGAACACGAAATATTGTTTTTAAAGTGATCAAGTTATTTATGATTTATAACTCTATATTAAAGCTGGAAATTAACATCTTATTTCAAAATTTATCAAAAACAGTATTAAAATATATTATAGCATAATTAGAAATTGAAAGAATTTATTTTTTTCAATACAAATAAATTCTTATTGTAATAATATTCCGCCAACTTACCTTTCGTGACTATTAACAAAACCCAACACATTTCCTCGTGTGCGTCAGTCTATCTTCCAAACCATATATCATCTATCTAACGTTTCTGGTTAGTAAGTAAAAGCGTTTAGTACTTTGTTTGTATGGCAAGATGTGTAATAGGTGGTCCGTCTTCATCGACAACTTTGTTGCTGTTGCTGGGCAACAACATTGACAGCAGCAGCATCTAAAATATGTTCCGTGTTTTCTGCTCTACTCTATCTTTCTCTCGCTCTCTCTCTCTTTGTTTCTGTTGCACTCACACACCCACTCTAGACGCCCCAACAGTGCGAGGCAACGGGGCGAAATGCAATTGTAAAAATTGAATTATTCATGGCGATTGTACGACAATCAATTGAAATTGAAATAAAATGCTGCTGCCAAGACATTGTTGTTGTTGTTGTTGTTGTTATTGTTGTTGTTGTTGTACTTTTTTTTTTGCTACCGCCTTTGACATGTGCGCACAGCTATCTTTAAGCTGTTTTTTGTATGTTGAAGTTTTTTTCGTTGTATTTCTTTGGCTTGCGTTCAAAGCTGAAATTGTGATTTAAAGTATCTGTATCTGGATCGATTTGGCAGGCAAGCGATTGAATATCGCAATGTCGCCATGCGGCCATGTTGCCTACCCCACTCCTAGCATTCCCGCTTGTTCAACTGTCCTCTCGGCACTTGGCATGCAGCCTGGCCTGGCCTGGGCTGCAGATTTGTCGCCTATTTTGCTGGCCATGGCTTTTTTTGGGCAATCGAACAATTTGTATTTGGAAATGTTGCATGTTTAACTCTTTCAACATCCTCATCAACGGAATTTCGTTTTTTATTCATTTGGCCTTGGAGTCTTTGGGTAGAAATTTTTATGCATCGATTAGCAGGCAAAGAAAATGCAACAAGTAAAATTTACATAGTGGAATTTTGAATGCATAAAGATGGTTTAGGCTAATATTATTTGGGCCTTTGAATGAGATTTTATTTTAGAAACTATCTTAACTTAGTTGAATAAATCTTTTTTTCTGGCTTTTGCTCGCTGCTCAAGCATAATTTGAAGTAGATTTCGCTCTAATAAATATGAGCAGACATCAAAGCTAATGCCCCAACTCATCACCACGAGCACGCGAGTGATCTCTGTCTGCAGCAGTCAGCTACTTCTTCTTTTTCACCAGCTTATGACCAACTCAAACCCAGTGCCACTGGGGCAGACTAGCCGCATAAACTTAATTAAAATTAAACCGCTGCAACAGATGTGCAACAGATTTGACTACTGAGATTGAAATGACGACTAAGAGAAAGAGAGAGAGAGAGAGAGAGAGAGAGAGAGATTATGAAGTTTGCTGACAGTGTGCAGTGTTGGCCAAGATGCAAGATGCCAACTATTCAACTCTCTTCGTTGCACAGTTCCATGGCTAAATGCTGCTCGTGCTGTGATAAATTGCACGTCATTTTAGAGTGTTGCGCTTCCTTGTTACTCCGTCAACGGGTGTTCACACAGTGGGGCAGAGGGGGGTCGTTGGTGGTATTAAATATATATATCTTGGCTTTCGTTGGGATCTCAACTGCAAGTGGTGTTATTAAAATGAAATCATCATCATCATGAAGTGACACAAGCGCATAGTCTCCAACCATAACTCTGCCTCTTGACTCTGTTTCTCCCTCATTGTGGATCTTTCTTAGATCTTTGTAGATCAACTCAATGTGCTGAGCTTCTTGCACTTGCTTATGACACAGAGAATTCAATTAGTTATATAAAAGAATCCTTAATAGCGTGCCACAAATTGTTCTCTGCGTTCAGTTCTAAGCTTAGCTCTAGCTGTTTATTTCATTATGTTTTATAAGAAGAAGAAAAAAAACAAAATAATTTTTATCTAAAATACTTTTTTCTGTAAACGGTTTAATTGCTTGCTAAATACTAAGCCCAAGCGCACCTTAAGGACCGCTTAATAAAAATGTTAAACACTAATACTTTGTACTTCAAGTCAAAGCTCACATTAGTACACATTAAAACGAAAGACTTAAGCGACAAACTCGTTTTCACCATTTTGTACAACAAGCAACTAATATCATATGAAAATGTTTGTTGTTGTTGTTGTTTAACGCTCTCGCCGCTATGCTTTTATTTACACAGCTCGACAGGCAGTAAGTGCCCACCTCTTTGGCACATTAGTCCAATACGAATACAAATGAATGCACATTTACAATATAAACACAGACACACACAGCTGTGCTATCGTGGCACATGCAATCGAGCGATAATAACTGTACTGTGTGTAAAGTCAAACGCAACAACAACAGCAAACAACAACGAAAAATCAACAGCCAACCACATCGAGAAATTCAATGAAAACAAACGAACGCTAACGGAGCGTGCCGCTGCCAACAGCCAACCACAATTCAGCATGAACAGCATGAAGAGCAACATCAAAGAGCAGCAACAAAACAATCGAACCCGGCTTTTAACAGCACTCACACAGCACTTAACATTAACAGCAAACAGAAGCAGAGACAGCAGTAGCAGCATTCGCAGAAGCAGCGCAGCAACAGCAGCTGTTTCATAGCAAACAGGAAATAATTCAATTGTGCCCTATGTAAAAGTAAGTGATTTTTGCAGTAGATCGTTAAGAGAATTATTATATTTGTTTCTTTCTGCAGAAGTTCTATTTTATAACGATTTTTATTTAAGCTAATATATGGTTTTTCTCAAAAAAGTTTTTTTTTTTCATATAATTTAAGCCAATCACACTTCTCGAAATGATCTCAGTTAAATTTCCTGCTGGGTTATTGCAGACGCTCTCTCATACACGCACACACAAACACATACTCACTCTCACAATGAAGACGCGTGCGCGCGCGACTTCCAAATGCTGCTGGCTGCTTGGCTGGCTGGCAGCCTGATGATCTTTGAGGCCAGGGCCAGTCGTCGTCAGTCGGTTGGTTGGAGCTTAGAACGATGACGACGATTTAGTCTCGGATGGGCGCTACGCTGCAAAGCATCGCAAGGCTGCAGAATACCGCTACTTCAAAATTATCACTCACTCTCTTTCTCTCTTACTTAACACTCACACACACACACAGTTGCACCCGAGCGCGCGCGCCAATACTAAATCGCGCTTATCGGTTATGTTCGTCACGTGATTTCACTCACGCGTAAGATTTTGTGTGTGTGCAAAAAGCCGTCGATAAATTGTCTGTTTGACAAAATGAAAATGCAAGCAAAGCAAACAGAAAGTTAAAACCAAGCAAAAATAATAATATCTTAAAAAATACATAAATTTGTGAAAATAATAATATATGTATATATATGAAAAGTTATTGTGAAAGTGAAAAGTAAACTACAATTTTAACTGAATCATTTATGCAGTTAACTGCAGAATAATATTGTGACAAGGTGAGCGCTTAACAAATCGTTTTTAAAGAAAAAGATAGTTATTAAACAATTTAAAATAAACTAATTAAACTGTGAAACCTATAATTAAATATCGTATGTGTGTGGTGTTCACTTTTTATTAATCATTATTTTAAATGTTTTAGCATTGTAAAAAAACTTATTATAATGTGCAAGATTTTTATTATTAAACAACATAAATTAAACTTTTTTCAAAAATGGTTAGAGATTGTGCTAAAAAAGTTCTCAGCTTAAGAGATCTTTTCAATTACTTAAAAGGATACCAGTTTCAAGATTTCTAGCACTTGATTTCATATAACTGTCAAGCACGAAGGGATTAGCTAAACGACTACACACACATACATACAAACATACATACATACATATAAAATATCAGGAAACCAAACTGAGAAACAAAAGAGACTCATTGACATGCTCATTAATTATGTTATTGCCTTTTGTGCGATAAGTGTCAAGAAATTATTACAATAGGGCGACGAGAGTTGTTGATAAACGTACAAGAAAGAAAAAAAACAAATACAAAAAAAAAATAAAAGATGCAAAGCATTGAAGATATTCAAGCATTTAATTGTCTAACTGAAAGGGCTACGGCTGAGGTACAAGGATCAAGGAGAGCGGGTAGCGGTGAGCGGTGAGCGGTCGCCAGTCAGGAAGCAAACAATTCAAACTAGAGCGTGTGACTCTGTTGAATGGATTTGCATATTGCAAAATGTCTTTTGGCTTTAGGCAGTAGGCTAATAATAATGCATATTATGGGCAATTGTTTATTGTCGTAGATCTTTGAGTTGTTTTTAGATGCTTTGCTCCTGTTTTGCCTGCTTTTGCCTTTGGCCTCCTTCTCCTTCTGCTTCTCCTTCTCCTGATCCTTCGCTGGTCTTGTCTTTCTCTATTTTATAACTGCTTCAAAATATTTTCAACAATCGTGGTTTGCTTGTTTGAACACCTTTTTTTTCTTCATTATTATTTTCAACAGCATTTTGTTTGCTTTAAAGGACACATTTATGTTTATTATTCTTTGCCATGCTTATTGCTGCAAATCCTTTTTACTTTCTGACAGCCTACTTGATGAGCTTGTTGAAATTGAAATTGTAGTACAACTTACCCATAAATACAAAATGCACAAAGACATTCAAACTTTAACTGATCTTGTTCTCATTGTTACCAAATGAATGGCGATTCGGTTTGCTTCTGTTGTCAGCAAAAGACATCAAAAAAATGCAGCTTAAAACTTGTATTTTTTTTTAATGTTGCTGCCAGCGCTCGAAACTTTGACTGCAATCGACAGCTAAACTTTGTTTTGTGATTCTTATCACACAATTGCAGCAAAAAAGAATTTAACTTTTAAAGTGATGTAAATTTATTGATAAAAGTATTTTATTTTTATATATTATTGGCACTAAGATAAATGAGAAAAACCTTTTTATCAGGTCGAAATAATCTTCACTCTGTTAATAAATTATTTTTCTTATGTTCATAAACTTAAGTTTAATATTTTTAATCCAACATCAAAGTAGAATAAAAACTCTTACATTGTTTCGAATTAATACTCCAATCACAAAGAGATGAAAATAAAAATGCTTACTGTGAATGAATTTTTAGCAAGCAATTAGCATTTGTTGAGAGGATTATTTACATAGAGGTTGCGGCTTTTTATGTGTTTGGCAATGGTCTTAAAAAAGCTTAATTCATAATTAAGGATATGCTGCATTTTTATGATTTTTCAATCTTCATTAAACTGACTGTAAATAAAGACAAATTAAACATGATAAAGATGTTAAAACCTTTTTAATTGGTTTATTACATTAATTAAAGTTCTTTATTGAGTTTTATACAACAAATTCTGACAAAAAACAGAATTAAATAATATAATTTTTCTATTTATTTATTTATGCATCAGTTCTGCTATAACTTCTGTAGATATAATTGCTCAGTTTGCTTAAACAAAGTTAAATTGATTTTCTTGAGAGAGATTTTACTTTACATAACTAACATAGTTTTGTTCATATTCATCTTTAAAAAAAGTATTGCAGAGTTTTTTTAAGGAAGTCAAACGTTGACTTGCACTGCAAAATAATATTATACAGGTTCATGTATTGTGTGACCCAATAAAGTACTCGCTGTAAATGACAAACATTAAACATAAGCACTTCACGTCTTAGCCACAACTAGAAGAAGAAGAAGAAGCTGAAGTTGCCATCCTTAGCCCATTCTCGGTTAGTTTGTTTCGTTATTGTGTCCATATCTTGACACTGTTTTGCTGACTGGCTGACTGGCTGACTGGGTGACTGCCTGGTTGGCTGGGCAGGAGGGCGAACCGTTTGGCAGCTTTGCGGTTGCAAGCACCGCTCAGCAGGTGGTGCGACCCGGCGTGATGCTGCTCCTGTGATAATGGCAAACACGCCAGACCGCCACTTTGCATATAAACGCGCGCTAATGGACACCAAAGGTGACAGCCAATGTGCCTAAATTGGCAAACATTAAATTTGCACCTTCACAGCGGACAAAATCGAACAAAAAAGAAAAAAAAATATATAAAAGAAATACCAAAACCCAAACCGTGACAATTTAAGGCACAGCGGTGCGCTTTTCCCGAATGATGCGAAATAAAATGAATAAATAAGGAAAAACTTAAACTGAATTTTTGATTGGCGATCGCAAAACAGTCGCCAAGGGAAAAAAGGAAGAAAAAAACCAAAGCTAGAAAAGCTTAAAAAAAAATTTATTTTATTATTTGTTGCAAATATATTTCTTTTAACTTTTATTTATTTTATTTAACGAATTTCAAGCCCTTTTTCATGTGTAATATTTGGAATTTTTCAATCTTTGCCCCAGCAGCATTTTCACGCTGATCAAAATTCTTGACGCAAATTTTTGCAGCAGCTTTTCTGTTTTTTGTTATTTGACCTTAGCTTTATGATCACACAAACACACACACACACACACACACACACACACACATATAGAGACACAGAGTAGAAGAAACAAGTAAGTAAGTACATACATTAGATGTGTGAACACGACCCATCCTCGGCCGGCAATGGAGAATGAAGAGAGTGCCAGAGACGATCAGGCCAGGAATCGAGTCGAAGTCGAAGTCGGAGTCGGAATCGTGGATATAGTATGTGTCTTTTGTGGATGGTGCCAGCCCAAACCGGTCGCTGCATACCTCAATTTCTAACCACGACCTGTGGCAAAAACAAAAACAAAAAAAAAAAACAAAAAACTTAAAGAGAAACGCAGTGGGTCATCGGTTATTCTGTTGTTGTTGCTTCTTCTTCTTCATATAATTTTTTTTTTGCTTTGCTGATAATATTTTTACTGTTATTGTGTGTGTATGACCATGGCCTTTTCTTGGATCATACAGCTGAATAATGCAAGGCTGTGCCAAAACATTTTATCACTAACCATAAATAATTTGAAAAAAAAAAATGAATAAATTTAACTAAGACTTGAACAATTAGCAGACTTGCGTCATTTAATTCCAGGCTGGCAAAGCATTTTAATCAGTGACCTTTAGTTAAGAACTATTAAAAGTCAAATACTTTTCGTACATGAAGCGTTTCTCGGCTACAGAAATCGAGACTGGTTCCTTTTTGAGCCTTACGAGCTGATCACCCGCATATCATCCATAATTGCAATTATTCATTTTTTTTATCCAAGTTTCACACCAATTTTAAATATAAGATCTTAGCTAACAAACAACACTTTTCTATGTGAAGCTGTTTGTTATATAAATAAGAGATTTAAAAGCAGTACGTTATTTTGTCATTAGGTTTATAAGAATATTATTTCATAGGTTGATTTAAAAAGTTAAGCCTTCTAAGCGAGTTCTTACTTTGTGAACACCAAAACTGAAATTTGGTTCACACTATAGTTTAATTCTTTAAATTTTTTTATTTAGTTTGATCAAAACATCTACAACTAACAAAATGAACTACTTCAATCGTGACTTAAATTGGTTCGAAGTTACTCTGAACGAAGCGATAAGAAAATACTTTATTTACCTTTACCTAAAACTTATTCTACTTCTAAATAACATTAGTTTTATCTTATTAAATTCAAGTTTATAATATATATAAAAATCATGCAGTTGTTAAATCATAAATAAAGTATATCAGTGAGCTTCAAGGTATAAAATTCTAATGTTTTTCAAAATAATTTTATTAAAGAAAAAAGAAATTGATGTGCTTAAAACAAAAGTATAATCAACAAGAAGTTTTTCACAAGTTTTCACCACTTTGTTGTTATGCATTAATAATAATGTTCCAAGTTGTTCAACAAATCGGTTTATTCTTTTTCTTTACAAATATTTTCGTTATAATTTTGAATTTTTATTTTCTATTTTTATAGATGAACCAGCTGTGCAAAGTATGCGGCGAACCGGCGGCTGGTTTTCATTTTGGAGCATTTACATGCGAGGGCTGCAAGGTAAATATTATCGCAAATACTTTTCAATTAACCAAAGTCTATCTATGTGCCAAAACAATTATAAAATCGATTGTGAGAAAAATCTAAAATCTCAAATTAAAATCTTTTTTGCGCCAAAAAAGAAATATGCCGTTTGAATCCAGCTTTTACTTTTGCAGGCATCAAAATTTATTATTATTGCTATAATTAAAATTCAATTCGGTGGATTAATCGATTTTTAATTGACTTTAAGTAGACGCAAGCGCACAATGAACATAAACTTCAAATGCCATGGGAAAATTTTCTGCACAAAATTTAGAGCACACGATTTCTTATAAACTATAAACTATATACATATATAGAGCTCTAAGCTCAAGGCGAGCACAATGGTAAACTGCAGTCAATCAAATAAAAATTACATGCATATTAGATGACTCAGCGTTTTGCAATGCGACACACACACACACAGCATCAAAGTTCGTTTTTTTTTTTTTGCTGAACATGGCGCTCAATGAACTTCAACATTCAATGCGAAGCAGCAGCCAACAAACAACATCAACAACAAGTGGCATGACTTGGCTAGAATCGAAAACAACAACAAAACTAAAGAGCACACACACACACACACATACGTTATACAATAATAAATGGTGCATGAAACTCTTTTTGTTATAATCATCATCAAAGTAGTTTGCCAAAAAAAAATGAATTAGCACAAATTTTGTAATTGAAGCGTTGAAAAGAGTTTCTTTTTTGTTTTGTTTTTGGTTTGTTTCAGTTTGAGTTGGATTTGGAGAAATTATGCCACTTGTTGAATGCTAATTACAGTTTTTGTTGAACACAGGTGCAAAAAGGCAACTAACAACAATTTGATTGATTTCGGTTAGACATCAAAATATGTTCAAGTCATTCAGGCATTTTATGTAGGGCGCTATAATTATATATCCAAGTTGAAATCAATATAAAATTGTTAGAGAAAATAGATTTTCATAAAAAATATTTACTATATAAATTAGTCACTTTCAATCAATTTACATTTGCATTAATAGCTTGGTCTGTTTAAATATTAAATGATAATTAAAAACTTTTATTAAGATAAAAACATTAACATATTCATCATTGATAAATTATACATTACAAATTGAGGCGAAGGCCCCAGCAGCCAGAACTCCTTAAACGAGTATTAAGTTTTGTATTACATACTAGATTTACTTTAATAAATAAATTAAGTAAACAAATGTTTTTCTTAGCTTTTCAGACTCAATAAGAATCCCTTGCTTGCATTGTTGAAACAAAAAAAAAGTTAAAGTTAAAACACAATTGGTTTCCTTCTACTTATCTTTTACTTGTTATTTTAAGTCTAATTATGAATGACACATTTCATAATTTAGATTTCAAATACTACTTTGTAAGAGTATTTAAACAATTTAAAAATGGCAGAAGCAGACAATATCATTAAAAAAAAAAAAGCTAATAAAAGTAGTACAAAGAAACTTTATAAAATTTTTGAATAACAAAAATCCGTAAATCAGTCAGAATCCTTAGCTAAGAACATATTTTACAGATATATATTTATTAGATCATTTATCACAATATAATTTGATTTTATATGTCAAGGTGATACTAAGTAAGGGAAATAATTATCAAAAATAATATATAAAATCATAAATTGATAGTATTTTGACTATGACATTTTTGTCTTTGTGTTAACATATAACATTTGCTAATTTCAACCAATCAATTTTATAAAGATTTGATAAAGGTTTTCCTTAAAAATACGTTTAACTTCGAAGTCATTATTTTTCGTTTTGTTTTTACCTTTGAAAACGTTTATCTAACCATAGTTTTTAATGTACCATATACTAATCGCTTATCAAATCTTTGCCTCATTGCAGTCGTTTTTTGGACGCACTTACAACAATATTGCAGCCATAGCCGGTTGCAAGCACAACGGCGATTGTGTGATCAACAAAAAGAATCGTACCGCTTGCAAGGCATGCCGTTTGCGCAAATGTCTCCTTGTGGGCATGTCGAAGAGTGGATCTCGTTATGGTCGACGCTCCAACTGGTTCAAGATACACTGTTTGCTGCAAGAGCAGCAGGTTGGCGGGCCCGTTGGTTCCGGTAGCAATGGTAGCTCCAATGTTGTCAACGCCAATCTCGATCAATTGGCGCGACTGCAGCAGGCGAGCAATCAGGCACGTCAAACCTATCAGGACAAAACGAATCCCTGCATCAAGTCCGCAACGGCAGTGACAGCGGCAATGGCCACAGCTCCACCAACGACAGCATCGCCATCGTCTCGTCCATCACCCAGTTTGCCTGGCTTCCTGCAGGCAGCCAAGTACTTGAACGAGCAGCAGCACCGTCAGTTGAAACTCGAATCCCGCCTCAGTAATACACCCAGCGATTCGGGTGCCTCATCGGCCGGTGATCCAACAGATGATGGTGGCACCAGCGTGCTAAGTGCCACAACGGGCAACAAACGCAAGCCACTGCGGCCGGGCAGCTCGGCCTATGCGGGCAGCTCCGAGGCGGATCTGGCAGAACAGCAGCAGCGACGTCATCGTGAACTCTTGGACATCTTTCGCAGTCATTCGGAGCCATTGTACAGCTCATTTACGCCGTTCACATTGCCGCCAGCTGCGCTAATGGGCGCCACTTGCAACATGCCGATGTCAATGCCACAGTTCAAATCGGAGCTGCTGTTTCCCTTTCCAGCTGCCAGCCCGGCGGAAGATGAGGAATGCGATGAGCCCATTGATTTATCGCTACGTTCACGTTCAGATGCTGTGAGTCCTGTGGCAAACAGTTCCAGTCCACCGCTAAGTGAGTCAGCCAACCTGCCATCATCTGCCACATCCAACAGCTCCACTCCGTGCGTTAGGAAAACCACACCCCTCGATCTTACCTTGGTGACACGCTCGCAGACCCTCACCGGCTAGGCAGATCGAGTTGGTTGGGTGAATTCAGTGAAGAGTGCCAAACTAAAGTTAAAAAACAAAATAACATTTAATATATTTATTTATATTGGTGCCAGTGAAAGTATGTACAAATTAATTGTTTCTTAGCACAATTACAACAAGACGAATTCTAAATAATTAAAAAAAATAATCGAATAACTAAAATAAAAAATAGTTTAAATAATGTTTAGCCAAATTTACACGTGACTGTCGTTTATTTGTGTGTTTTTATGTATTATTTTTGTAATTTATTTAAGTGTAATTGTATTTAATTTAATTTTATTTTAAATTTTATGTTACTGACTTTCTGTTTTGTTTTTTTTTAGTTTTAAATAATTTATTTGATATACACTTAAGCCTAAAAGAAAAACAAACAATGTAAGAGGCAAACAAATAAAAATAATAATAAAAAAAACAATCATTTTTAAATCTAAAATGTTTTGAATTAACTTTTGAATTGTTATTAACATAAAGTGTCATTGATGTTATGTGATATGTTAAGGGCATGTTAATTAACAGCTAGCTGAAACTTAGACAGCCATTAATCAAGTATAAATTACACTTGAGACAGGGAAAAAATATTTTTTAATTTATGTAAAAGTATAAAAACATGGCTGATAAAATTTGCTTAATTATTCTCCGATATTACCGATGAGGCTATTTATTGATGACATCATAAGTAAGGTTTATCTACTTGAAACTAAAACTAAAAATGATTTTATTTTTATTTCTTTGGCTTTTGTTTGTAAGTTTCTTCCGTTGACATTAAAAATTGCTATGAATTGACACAAGAGCGGACTTAACATGACCATCTGCAGCAAATTGTTCAATATATGTGTGTATTTATGCATGTGTGTATTGGCGATTCAACTGTCACATGATCCATGCTTATGTGTATATCCATCAATATCTTAAACCACAAACAATCCTTGGAAGCACGTTGAGCCAACGTTGCCTTATTCATTACGTAAGCAAGTTGACATATTTCCAAATGTCAGTGTGTGACTATATATAAATGTAATTATGACAACGTTGGACAGATGACAACAGATATGACAGCAGAAAAACAAAAACAAAGGCACAAAACAAATGACTTAAGCAACGAACTAAATAAGATGATGAGCAAAAAATCAAGCAGACACGAAATTTTGCTTTAGCTTTACAAAATTCTCAATACAAGTACTTTTTAAAAGCATATACATATTCCATTTAGATTTGAATTATTTTTCGTTTTAAAAACAAATGACTTAGACAACAAACTGAAAGTGAAATCAACATTTTAGCCTTAGTATTATGTTTCTCATTGGCTCAGCCTATCCAAGTGAAAAGGTGGACTCTCAGACACACACACACACACAAGCAAGAGTGTTCACACATTCATCTATTCATCGCTGTAGAGAGTAAAACACGCCCCATGAGAGTCGCTAACAAAGTGAGATACCAAAAATGAAACAAAAAAAAAAACTAATATTATCCTCACACGCACAATTAGCAACGCCACCAAACAGAAGCAGCAAACATAATACTTTAAACAAACAATACAAATACATAAATGCATAAAGACGGACAGACGGACCGATCTGAGCATAAGCTCAGGTTGCCCGGCAACCTCAATGCCTATTAAAAATGCATTTATGCATTAAGCTAAAGCGAATTGCGAACCCGGCAAACTGCGAATCCGGCAAGCAGCAAGTGCAGTGCATTATTTTGTTCAAATGGCTTGCAGAGTTAATTTCGCAATGATGTTATTGCCGTCGCTTATAGCGTTTAGCTACTGTGAAACCGCTAAAATCGATTACTTGACTATTAAACAGTTAAACTTTGTTGACTTAAGTTTATTTAAGTGAAAGAAAGAAGTTCCGTTTTGTTAAAGGTTCGAAACTTTTTAGAATGAAGAAGGAAATTCTTTAAAATGAGAACAATCCTAAGCACAATATAACTATTTTCTTTTTACTAAGATTTTATTGATAAGCATTTATTAAATAAAAATTATCAAATATTCAACAGTTTATTAAATCTTTAAACCATTTGTGTTTTTTTTTAAATGTCATCACATAATTTAACCTACTTTTGTTCGCCCCAATAATAATAATTGTTTTGAGGCCAATTCCCTCTTATGACCATAAACACATGCATACACATGTACATATGTATGCATGTTTGTACGTGTGTATCAGATATGTCTTAGTCTGTGCGCGTGCGCCAAGGCAGACAAGACAAGACAAGAGATGGATTGCCGTCAGGGAGTCTCTCTCTGAGTCTGAGCGACAGTTTCTAGTTTCATACAAACATGAGCATAAGCAAGGAGGAGGCAGTGTACGGGGCGACGATCTGTGGCATGCTTAAAATTCAATTGAATATTGAATTATTGCATTGAATTTCATTGTTTGTAAATGCTCGAATCAGTTTTTTTATTGTAAACTGATTTCTTTCTTTTCTTTTGGCTCAGTCATCGATTTATTTATTTATTTCGTTTTTATTGTAGTTCGCTGTTTGAAGTTCGACAGTCGTAAATAGTCACACAAAAAATTTATATATATTTTATATACAATATGTATTGTGTTACATAAGTAGATCTACATTTTGGGTGGTCTATTTAGGTTAAAAGGATTTATGAAGAAAATATTTAATAAAGAAATCGTTTAGGAACAAAATTATAGAAGCAAACTGGTCCCATACTTTTCAATGCGTATTGCGAACTCAGCGCAAAACCAAACTGTTCCGAGTTCGGTGAGTAACAACAACAATATTGGTCCAGAGAAATCGCATCAAGCTCAACAAAAACAACAAAAATGTTGTTGCAAGAGTTCAGAGTTGTCAATAAAAATTAATTGCAATTTTATTGCCACCAAACGCAGCTCCTGCATACAAAGTAAATATCAGCAGAAATAAATGCAGTGTAGCCTGCAGGGTATTGTCATTTATCAATTGAATTGGTAACAGGAAAGCAGAAGATTATTTACATAAATAAAAACTGTGAAAATTAACTGATATTTTTATCAATATCAGTTATCTGAATTTCAATGGTGATGCTGCAAATCAACGACACGAGCTTTGCAGGCCATTTCGATGCTGTGCCCGTGCCGCTGGCCAATAGAACGGCTTATCGTTGGTCATGTAACTGTGTACATTAGCCACAATACTTGATTTACTTAACAGCCTAAGAGTATGGAATACTTCACATGCTATGTAGCTCGTACCTAGTTCACAATGATGTCTATCGTTTAATGTGACGCTGTGAATAGCAAATATATCGATACAATGCGGTCTACAAGTGAATGGCAACATCAAAACAACACAGCTTATAAATTGCAATAAAACAAAACAGCAATGCTCGAAAATGTATCCGCTTAGCTCTCAAAAACGATCCTGGACATTTGCAAATGAAGGCCAGCTGCAGGAATTTCGAGTGGAGCAAAACACTAAGTACATAGATGAGCATGCAAGTGAAGCGCCATCACCGGAAAAAATCGACGAATTCTTTCTGACGCCGGCTGAAGAGCGTCTGTTGCTTCAACAGTATGAAATTTATATGGTTGAATTTTGCCGTCGCTTTGATCCGCCAATGCCAAAATGCGTAATTGGCACTTCATTTCATTACTTCAAGCGATTCTATCTAAACAACACGCCCATGGACTATCATCCCAAGGAGATTTTGTAAGCATTTTGCGTATACATTTGCGTTTTTTACTAACCTTTTCAATTGAATTCTAGAGCAACTTGCGTGTTTGTCGCCTGCAAGATAGAGGAGTTTAATGTAAACATTGGTCAGTTTGTGAACAACATTAAAGGCGATCGCAACAAGGCCACAGACATTGTGCTATCAAATGAGCTGCTGCTAATTGGCCAATTAAACTTCTACCTCACTATACACAATCCATACCGCCCTGTTGAGGGCTTCCTAATAGATATAAATGTACGAAATGCAGTATAGTTTATGTGTCGAATAAACTTGCTATTTAATTCTCTTTTAGACTCGCAGTACTATGAAAAATCCAGACCGCTTGCGTCCACATATTGATAGCTTTATCGAATCAATATTTTTTACGGACGCCTGTCTTCTACATACACCATCGCAGATTGGATTGGCTGCAGTGCTGCATGCGGCCAGCAAGGAGCAAGAAAATCTCGATAGCTATGTAACAGATTTACTATTTGTATCGGCGCGTGAGAAGCTTCCGGGTCTCATTGATGCCGTGCGTAGTAAGTTTTTTCTATAAACATTTTTATTTGTGTGAATAAGATAAAGTTGAATCTTTAACAGAAATACGTATGCTGGTTAAAAATTATCAACCGCCTGATCGCGAAAAGGTCAAAATTATTGAGAAAAAGTTGGACAAGTGTCGCAATCAAAACAATAATCCCGAAAGCGAGCTGTAAGTAATTGTTTATATTGACCCACTTATAAGGGCTCATAGTAAATTCTTTTATAATCACAGCTATAGGGAGCGTTTGCGTCGCATGTATACCGATGAGGATGACATGCCAGGCGAGGATGGTACATTTCATATAGCTGATGTCAGTTCGGATACATCAGCCATGAATATCAGTCAATGAAACTACTTGTTGGTTTACATCAACTCCAGAGGAGTGCATGTTTGAATTATGTGAATAAAGAACATCAACAGCAAAAAATAAACAATAGCCATTTAAATATATAAAAAAATATAATTGTTGCAAGTCAAAATTATTGCAATTAACTCAAATTACATTTAATAATGACTTTTCAGGTCATATGGGATCCACTTTAAAGCTTTCAGGTCATTATGGATCATGGCCAACCGATAAAAATAAAATATAATATAGTATAAATACATTTATATTCTCTAACTTTTTGTTTACTGCAAACGCTCATCTCTAGTATAGAAAACAACGCTGTGCCAGCTGGTGCCACACTTACAGCCAGCTGTATGCCGGCTGAGACGCCAACATTTCTTTATTCGCAAATACATGTGTTTGTGTGGCGATTGAATATCCAACTGCGCATGCATATTTTCGTTGAAATAAAGCTGAAAACTGTTTTAGAACAAAAAACTGTGATAAGAAAAATGTGTAATATCGATTTGTAACATTCGCATAGGCCTTGATACACTTCCTCGAATCAATCTTATCATTGCCAACAAGAAATCGACAGAAACGAAAAACAATACAACAAAAATCTGTGCAATTAACAAAACTTTTCCAACGAAAACAAAACACAAAGCGGGAAGCACCAGTACCAATGCAAATACCAGACAACAATAGAAAAGCTTTAAAAAGCTTGCACAACGCTTTTGTTAAAACGGTGCTTTCAGTTTGATTGGGTCAACCGAAGGCGGAAGATGTCGGGGTTGCTCGTTGTGCCGCCGAGTGTTTATAAAAGCAACAACAACTGCACGGTTGAATAACAAACAATACGAGCTACACAATAAACCGTATTCATTCGAATATTAAACCATTAGCAAAAAACCCTAATTGTTAGAGTTAATTTGCAAGTTTTTTCCTAAAGTCAATTCAGACGATATTAAATATATATTAAAAGCTCAATATGTTCAATGCACGCGCACAATACGTGTTAATCGCAATTTGATTGGCAACAAGTGTGACGACAATACTAGTAAAATAATTAACAAATCAACAAATACTAATGTATTTATGTGGCAAGTGCTGCTATCACACAATTCGAAGTTGACAACAACGAAACCTTTTAGCACCTTTCCTGAGTCACTTCTTCACTTGCTCTCTGTGTGTACACACCGTAATGGTTTTTTTTTTCGGGTTGTACAAATAATACGTAGCGCTCGAAGAATGTCGTGAAAATTATTTAAAAAAATATTCATAAATTTTTGCATACTTTAAAAAGACTTTTACATAAATAGAAGAAAAAGCACTTTTAACAAAGCTGACAAAAAAGGAAGAAAGAGTTATCTGGAATCGTTGTGCAATATTATTAACGAGAGTTCAATAGTCCATTGATACGGCCTCATATCAATGTAGGCAAAGTCTAGTATAAAAAAAAGAAGAAGGAGCATAAAGTTGACCAGGAGCACATAAAACAAAATGTCAAACAACAGTCAGGGTAGTAGCCCTGAAACAATTCCACTTAATGGCAGTACAAACAATAACAATGGCAATGGCAATGGTAAAAACGCACAAAATAAACCAAAATTACAACCAAAGTATAGCATACATCGGGATGTGCTCACACAGGAGATAGTTATTCGAGAGACTGGCTATGCGGCCAGAGACAAGAGCATTCCATCCTCAATGCACAATTGCTGGCGTCGCTGGAATTTTCTATCACTCTTCACCGGCATCATACCCATACTGCAATGGCTGCCACAGTATTCGCCGCGTCGGGATCTAGTCGGTGATATAATTGCTGGCTTTACGGTTGCCATTATGAATATACCGCATGGCATGGCCTATGGCATGCTGGCTGGCGTTTCTGCCGGCAATGGTCTCTATATGGCTGTGTTTCCGGTTCTCGTCTACATGTTTCTGGGCACCTCGAAGCACATCTCGATTGGCACCTTTGCTGTCGCTAGCATGATGACTCAAAAAGTGGTGCTCACCTATGCCACTGTGGATTCAAGTGCACCAATTGCACCAATATTTGAAAATATAACAACAACAACAATGTTGCCGCCTGCTGAAAATGTTATAACACATTTGGAGGTGGTTACCTCATTAGCCTTAGCCGTGGGCATTGTCAATGTAAGTGGAAACTTGAATATGTTACGAATGTAAAAATAAACAGTCGAACTTTCAAACAGCGAGGCAAAATTCGTAATACTGTTTTCAGTGTTCTTGAAATAATCTCCTAATAAGGAGGTTCGACTGTAGTGTATAAATATTTCCACGTAATTAAACTCATTTGCTTGCAGCAGCTGTAATCTGTAAAGTCATAAAGAAATAAAAACTGCAATGTTTGTATTTACAACCGACAATTCGGAAGCCATATCTGTACCAATTTACAGTTCAATCTTATCTTAAGCTGCAGTATATTAACGTAATATTTACTCGAAAACCTCAGCCACGCAAATATAAAGTTTACAGTGACGTATCGTTAATTGTTTTTTGCCAAACTTTCCATAGTCCACTTAACATCAATATCAGCAGGGGCACTTGACAATTTAATTAATGGAAAAATATAAAAAAACACTTCAAAAATACTGCTTACACATCTCAATGTTTTTGTCAATGTCAACTTTAATTATAGCTGCTGATGTCCTTCTTCAGGTTGGGCACACTTGCCGCGTTGCTGAGTGAACCGTTGGTGAATGGCTTTACAACAGCTGCAGCATGTCATGTTGTGACCGCACAGCTAAAGGATGTGTTTGGCATTAAAGTGGATCGTCATAAGGGTGCCTTCAAAATCATCTACACTGCGATTGATGTGGCCAAAGGATTGCCAAACACAAATCTCGTTAACTTTGGCTTTTGCATTGCTGTCATCGTTTTTATGATCATCTGCAATGAGTGTTTGAAGCCATGTCTGAGTAAACGTTGTCGTTTTCCACTACCAGGCGAACTAATAGCTGTCATTGGTGGCACACTGATCTCCAAGCTTTGCCACGTGTATGAGGAGTTCAATGTGCAGCCGGTTGGCACGATACCGAAAGGACTGCCAATGCCAGAATTCCCGCGTCTGGATTTGGTGCCATTGGTGGCTGTGGATTCGATTGCGATTGCCATTGTTACATATTCAATTATCATGTCCATGGGCTTAACGTTTGCCAAGAAGCATGGCTACGAGGTGCGCGCTAATCAGGAGCTCTTTGCCATGGGCATTGGCAATATTGTAGGTGGCTGCTTCTCCTGCATACCGCTGGCCTGTTCCTTGTCGCGTTCCGTGATACAGGATCAAACGGGTGGCGTCTCACAGATTGCTTCCCTGGTCTCTGCCTCGCTGGTGGTCGTCACATTAATGTGGATTGGACCCTTTTTCAGTGATCTGCCCAGATGTGTGTTGGCTGGTGTCATTATTGTGGCACTGAAGCCTATGTTTATGCAAGTCAAGGAGCTGAAGAAATTCTCAAAGCAGGGAAAACTGGAAATGTTCAGCTGGATATCCACATTCCTATGTGTGGTGCTCATCGACATCGATATTGGACTGCTGATTGGTGTTTGTGTATCGCTGTTGGCATTGTACATAAAAGGCATGAAGCCATATTCCTGCCTGCTCGGTTACATACCCGAAGCACCAGGCATATATATGGACATGAATCAGCATCGCAATGTTATGCAAGTGCCCGAAACGCGGATCTTTCGCTATTCTGGCTCTCTCAATTTTGCCACAAGTCTGTTCTTTCGGCGTTCCCTCTACAAGACGGTGGGTCTGGACAAAAGCAACACCAACGCTAACAGCAAAGATCAAAAGACCAGAAAGTATGAGATTGTGGATGGTGGTGCGAACACAGGTCAACCATTTCAGTTCCTCATACTTGATTTCTCAATGCTGGGCCACATCGATGTCGCCGGCTGCAGTACACTTAGTGATATCAGCAAGGATCTAAAGACTCGTGGCGCCCAGCTGCTTTTGGCTAATCCTGTAGATCGCGTCTACGACACCTTGGTGCATAGCATGGCTCTGCGCGAGGGTCCATTTGACATCTATCCCACGCTGCACGATGCCGTCGAGTATGCAAATGCCGTTCGCTCAGCGTGAAACACAACTTAAAATGGATTGTAGAAACTACTTTCTTCTATTTGTTAAGATTGTTGATATGTTTAATGATGATAAGTTTGCCCAAGTGCTTAGAACAATTCTGAAAGAATTTTAACGTTAATTACTACAAAATGTCAAAAACAATAATAGTTTGTACTTAATATGTGGCGTAGCGCAAAGGGCGCAGAAAGTAAACACCTCCGAGCAACTGAAACTGTAATAAACAATATGTGTTTTGCTTGAAATAAGCAATTCATAAATTACATATGTACATATATACATGACGTATCGGTGCTAATTAAGGGTGTTATTTTCTTTGCGAAAAAAGACACTGAAACTTTTAATAAATAATAAAAAATTGAATTGCCAGAAATAATTTTATGATTTTCTAGTTTTTTATATGAATTAAGTATGCTTAACATTCCAAGAGTTGTCACAAAAACGAAAAGACCAATATTTATTATCGCTGCCATAAATGCCGTTGTCAAGAAGCAGCCTAAATTATTAACTCGACATTGACAACGATAAAAAGCTGCAATGCGAGCATTGGTGCCTGACCAGCTAACAATTGTCGATGATGGATGTTATCAAATCAGCTAAAATCCTATTAGTCAAAGAATTTTGTAGCCACTGATAGCGATAGAATGATAACACAACTATAAAATTTGAATTAAAACAATTTAAACAATCATATGATTCCTAAGCATAGCTCGATAAATTAGCTTGATAAATCGTTTTTTGCAGCACCATTATGTATCGATAGCCAACAATAAGCAGATTGCTATAGTTGGCAACGCCAAAAATAAACAATAACATTAGTAAATTAGATGGAGTCCTTAATTAAGTACCGGTATAGTTTTGTGGCTGGCGCATGCGCTGCCGTTGGCAGTTTCTTTGGCAAGTTGCCAAGTTTTCTCGGTGCGATGAACCTGCTGCAGCCAACGACGTCACAAGCATTCGGCGGCCATGCGTATGTGGGTAAGCAATTGGAAGATATCCTCGAGAAAACAAAATTAATTAACCCTTTTACACTTAGAATTTGCATTGTTGCAACTGCTGCCGTTTGGCTTAATGATTATCTGCAATATTTGCAATCTTCGTTACTTTCTGAAGGCCTTGCAATTAAGCCAACAAACACTGACAGCCACTGTCTTAACGGCTGCCTCCAATTATGTACTATCGGTACAGATATTTTAACTAGCACAACAACAAGCACATCATTATTATTATTGATCCTTCAGTTCATTCTAGGCGTGCTCGTTTATCGGGAACCGTTGACAGCACTATCCGGTGTGGGCATAAGTCTTATATTAGCTGGTCTCTGGTTCCTATGCGATACCACAACGGATATAAAAAAGAAACAACTATAATCACAATAAAATTCCATTCAATATAAGTTTCTTACTTAAATATGTTTGTTTAATGTCACTATTTTGCATATACATACATATTTGTTGATTTATTTTTTCTATTTATAATGCACATACGTGGGGCATAATGTTTCTGTGTTTTTGTTTTTTAAGTATACAGCTCTAAATATGTATATGTTTATTGAATATGCTGAATTGTTATGTGCTTGCAGTAAGAAAAAGAAAAGAAATACATGTGTAAACAAAAAATTGTAGTAAGAGCACAAACTATAAATATATATGTAAGTGTTTATAGTAAATTACATAAGTTGCATCATATTTTCATTCATCCATTCGCAATGTGTATTATATTAGTTCATTAAATATAATTTGTATGTTTTCAAAATTGTAATTTAATTGCTAAAACGTATAAATACTTTTATTTTCTGTTTCAAACTAATTGTTTTCTTGAAAAGATTTACGTTCTTTTCCAAGCTCCTTTCCGTTTGCAGCTGTTTCTCCAGTGCAAATGAACTTTTTATCTGCATCTGTTTTTGTTTTTTTTTTTTATTACTGTTGCTGTTCGGTTTTAAAAACCCTTTGCATTTCATAGTTTTTTGTTTGTTTGTGAGTGTGTGTTTTCTTTTGAACTTTCCTGTATGCTTGAACTGTTTTTTTGTATTTTGTTTTTTAAGTGTTCTAAACTAGATTGTTCTTTATATATTTATTAATTAATAATTAAATAAATCATAATTATAAAGAAACATTTAATTGTATGTTGAAAAAAAAAATGCACAAACAGTTTTTCCTTTCTGTTGTTTTTCATCGTTCTTCTTTGTTTTGGAGCTTTTCACGTTGCTGACTAACGGTAAATTAAACGTCACCGTGGCAACGCTGCTAATATTTCTATGAGCTGTGTGTTTCTGTGCTCATAAATTGTTATGCTTATTAATGTGTATGTGTGTTATGTGTGTAAGAGGAGCTTTTTATTTAATACATGTCGCCGTCGCTGTTAATAAACGCTGCTCGCTGTTTCAGTTTTTATTCTCCAACCCGAGCGGAATGCGCTGTTGCTGAGATTGGCGTTGGTTTATGTAACCCCCACCACCACCATTACCACCGCTGCCGCTCCCGTTGCCACCCGGCCCACCACCAGCCGTGTTGCGTCCTCGATCGCCCATGGGTCTTCCAAAAGGTCCGTTGCCATTGCGTTGATTGCCACCACGCTGGCCGCGATACGAGCCGCCACCGGCAGAGTCATAGCGTGATTCTTTATTGTACACACTGCCGCCTCCACCCCCTCCGGCGCCATTTTGATAGTAATTGTTGCCACCGCCGCCGTTGCCACCGCCCGACTCATTGTTACGGAAGTAGACGCCACTGTTGCGTCCATTTTGCTGTGACGACGAATTGCCATATTGGCGAGTGCGATAGTTGCCACTACCATTACGTCCACGTTCGTCACCACCACCACCGCCTCCATTGCGACGCTGCTGTTGATGCTGATAATTACCCGAGTTGCGTCTCACCTGGCTGCCATTGTCTGGCTGCGAGGAGTTCCAATGATTGTTGGTGTTGTCATTTTCATTGATATAGCCACTGCGACCGCTGCTGTTGTCGCGAGGTGTTGCCCATTCCTGTTTGCTGTTACTGTTGCTGCTATTGCTGCCGTTTGAGGCTGCACTGCTCATGGCATTCATTTCGCTGCTCCATTTGTTGTTGTTGTTATTGGTCGACGTTGGCGTTGAGACTTGATCCACCTGTAGTGCCGATGACTGCGTCTTTAGCACATTGGTCAGAGCAACTGTAGCTGTTACATTCGTATCATTAACTACAACAACACTACCACGCGGATGCCATGGCTCATGGCCGTCGACATCGTTATTAACTGGCGGCGGCGGCAGCTGCTGCTCCTCAAGCTGTGCCGTCTGTTGTTGCTGCGGCTTGAGTCCCAGCTGCTGTTGCAATTGTTGTTCATAGCTGACATAGGAAAATACGGCAGTCACATCACCCGGCTGCATGCCTATGCCTTGGGGTGGTGGCGGAGCTTGTTGTTGCAGCTGCTGTTGTTGCTGCTGCTGCTGTTGCTGCTGTGGCGGCATACGTGTCATAATCAGCATCGGCTGCTGCTGTTGACGCTGTTGCTCGTATGTCAGGACTGGGGAAAAGAGTTGCTGCTGCTGTGGAGGCTGTTGTTGTTGTTGCTGCTGCTGTTGTTGCTGCTGCTGTTGTTGCTGCTGTTGTTGTTGCTGCTGCTGGTGCTGTTGCAGGGACGGGAAGGACTGATTGGTAAAAGTCAGTGTTGTTATGGGCAGCGGATCATCCACATGGTTTTGCTGGTGCTGCTGTGGTGGTGGCTGTTGTTGTTGTTGAGGCTCAAAGACCAGTCCCTGCACCGGCAACTGCTGTGGTGGCGGTGCCAAATGCTGTTGTTGCTGCTGTTGCTGTGGCGGCAACACATCCGGCGCATCCAATTCACTGTCCTGCAGAAAGTGGAAGCTGCCGTTACCCAACACCTCCGCTAATGGTCGCAGCTGTTGCATAAATTGCTGCTGTTGTGGCGTTGGCGCCTGAATAGCAGCACCAGCTGTTGCTGTCTGCGTTGCCTGCAGCGGTGGCTGCTTGAAGAAACTATGCTCCACAGCGCGCACAGTAGTTGCTCTAAAGTGCTGGGGCTGTTGGCCCGGCTGCTGCTGCTGTTGTGATTGCGAAGGCACCGTTGGCGATGCAGCCACGCCCACCTGGGGCGCCTGCGATGGAGGCAGTGTCTGCAAGGCCTGGAGATTCACGGGGCTACTCAGCTTATTCGACTGCTGAGCAGCCGGAGGCACTTGCGTTCCCTGCGGCGGCGGCGCCGATCCAATCATAACATGCACAGCCGTTGCATTGCCTGGAATTGCATAGGCACCCTGGACAAGCATCTGCTGATCTAGGTCGACGGGCAGCGCACGCTGATGCTGCGGCTCATGTAACTGTTGGGCACGTTCCGGCTGCACAAGCTCGGGCATTGAAGTGCCCGCATCGGCAGTAATCGTTAGCTTGTCCAAGCCCTCTTCGAGAGAATCAGGCGCTGATGGCTCCGATATAGGCGCATCTCGTTCAGCCGATACCGAAACATTATTCAGCAGATTTTCGCTTGCCTGCGTTCCGCTATCCGTGCTGTTGCCTTGCACAGTCTGATCCGACAAGGGAATTAGATAGTACTTGTCTAAGTAGCCGTTGTCTTGAATCTGTTGAAAGAGTGCTCGCAGTTTCTCGAAGGTCAGCTCACCGTACGGCTTGGCACGTGCATTGATTGTCATGGCAAAGAGTTCGGCTGCCTTTTGAGCGGTTGCCAGGAAGCTGACATCCTCGGCAGTCTCCGGACGACGCATTTGCACATCCATGCAGCTAAATTGCAGAACATATTAAACAAATATAGTTAATATATAAAAAGATGGTAAAATGTATAAAAAAAAGGTTTGACTTGAATTGTATCATAAAACAAATACGTTAGTGATAATAATTTTTACAAAAACAGCATTTATAACGTTGGATTATTCTTAAACGATTTGGAGACATAATTGAAATTTAAAAAGAACTTACAACTTCTCGAGCGTTTCCAAATCATTAGTCTCCAATTTACAGGCGCCATTCTCGCCGGACAAAAAATCGCTACGAACCTGCTCATCGTTAAAGCAGGTTAGAACGTTTTGAATCACCAAGAGATCACGAATCTTGACAGTCTCTGCCAAAATCTTAGCCTGGTTGTCCTGCACACATGGTATTTAATGTAAGGTTATTATGTTTGATTTGTGAAATAAATAACATACCTTGCGTGCCTGTTTCTTTTGCTCTTTTTCGGCCTCCTTGAACATCGACTGCGTTTGCTTGGCGAAGTCTCGAGCAAAATCCAGAGTTGCCAAAACAGAATCATATTTGGCAACGGCCAAGGCCTGATCGCCGCTAAGTTCCTTGCCGCTCGCTTGAATAGCGCGATACGATTCCAGTTTAGTCTGTGTGCATGACAAAGAAGTGTAACGAATGAATCATGCTTCGCTTTGTTCTTGCATATAATTGTGTAGAATCACTAAACACAAAAACAAACAAAGTGCAATCCGAAACCAATACGAAATCTACCGACTGCTTAAAAATGTCGGGCACATAGCATAGCACATAGCACATAGCAGCGCTGCCAGAACAAGCGCAGGCACTCTTAAATAAATACGTTAAATTTGTTTAAGCGTACCTCGTTACGCATAAATACACTGTTAATAAGCCATTAAGTATATATTCGCATGATTTGTTATAAGGACATTAACATTTAACTTTTAGCTGCTAGCTTAAACAGAAAAAAATTTTTTTTTTGTTTTTTATTCACTCACGGCCATTGATCTGGCAACTCTGAAATATAGCAAACATGGCGTCGCGAAAAATCGCGAACGAGGGGAAAACGCAGCACGAACAATAAAAAAAACGAAACAAAGCGGGCGACGAACGAAAATAAAAAAAAAATGGTGGGCAATGCTTTCAGGCCCATTTTAATCATATGGCCTCAATTTAGATTTAATGTTTATTGTTCTCTTACCTTACGCTTCTCTAAGTTGCGAATCTTGTGCTCAATGGTGACCAAAATTTGCTTCATCGGGTTGTACGGCTCGGCAGCTGCGGCCGCTACAGCAGCCGACAGTTTCAGTGCTTTGGCATTGACATTATTGTTGTTGGTCAAATCAGTTTGGCTGCTGCTGCTTTCGATGACACTGCCAGGATCTAATCCTGCCACCACAACAATCTTAACACAATCGGCGAGATTGGTATTGCTGCTATGCTCTCCTCCATTGCTAGCGTTGCCGTTGCCATTGTTGCAGCCGCCACCACCCACGCCGCCGCCGACGCTGCTGCTCGCACCAATGGAGCTGTCCGAGGCGCGTTTCTCCTTGCTATTGTTGCTGTTGGTGAATGTGGTAGCAGCCGAAGGCATTGTTTGCCGTGTGTTCTTCTGGTTGCTTACTACTTTTACGTTAAATTAGGAATGAAATCGAAATTGCTGGCCGTTCTTCTTCTTTTTTTTTTGTTCTTCGAAAAACTTAGGGATGGGCTAATTTACTCTTCGATGACTTTAAGTTGCTAATGTCACATATACGATACGTATCGCTAACATCAACTAACGATATATCGCAGTTGACAGCTACCGATAGTCTTGAGCAAAAACAGATTTCGGTTGAAAAAAACATCAAAATAGGCTGGTTAAAGAGAGGAAACGAGTAAAATCAACAATATATTATCAAAATACATCGGTATACCTATCATATTTTACATAGTGCAAGTGCTTATTTTTCGCGCCAAATGAGTTTTTTCACTCTTCCAACAGGTGGCGTCAAACTCATAGCAAATTTTCAGTACGAATTTTAAAAATGTTATATTTGTGTAAAATAAAACCAACTATTAATAATAATCATAAAGATATGAGTATTCGATTTATACAGAGCACTTTAAGTCGTGCCTACTCGTCGACCATTAACAAAGTAACCCTGATACCGGGTGATGGCATTGGTCCAGAGATAACCAAGGCGGTCCAAAAGATTTTCTTAGCTGCCGAAGTCCCCATTGAGTGGGAGCACGTTGATGTTAGGCCTGTGCGTAGGCCTGATGGAAAACTTGGTATATCCCAAGCCGTTATCGATTCGTTCAACACGAACAAGGTTGGCTTAAAAGGCCCTCTAATGACGCCGATCTCGAGCGGCCACTGCTCGCTCAATCTAGAATTGCGCAAAAAGCTCAATTTGTATGCTAATGTGCGTCCGTGTCGCAGCATAAAAGGGTACAAGACTCTCTATGACGATGTGGATGTGGTCACCATTCGCGAGAACACCGAAGGCGAATATTCAGGAATCGAGCATTCAGTTGTCGATGGCGTTGTCCAAAGCATTAAGCTGATCACCGAGAAGGCTTCGAGTCGGGTCGCAAAATATGCCTTCGAGTACGCCAGGGATAACAATCGCAAAAAGGTGACCGTGGTGCACAAGGCAAACATAATGCGACTCTCTGATGGTCTTTTCCTTCGTTGTGTGCGTTGTGTTGCTCGCGATTATCCAGAGATTCAGTTCGAAGAAGTGTATTTGGACACGGTTTGCCTAACCATGGCACAGGATCCAGATCAGTTCGATGTGCTTGTCATGCCAAACTTATATGGTGATATAATGTCGGATTTGTGTGCCGGTTTGGTCGGTGGTCTCGGGCTAACGCCATCGGGTAATATGGGTTTGAACGGTGCGCTTTTTGAGTCAGTGCACGGAACAGCGCCCACTATTGCTGGCAAGGATTTGGCTAATCCCACAGCTTTGCTGCTGTCGGCTGTAATGATGTTGCGCCATATGAAGCTTAACTCACATGCCAATCGAATTGAGCGCGCCGCTTTTAAGACCATCCAGGAGGGACACTGTCTGACTGCTGATCTCGGCGGCAATGCCAAGTGCTCTGAGTTTGCAAATGAGATCTGTTCAAAACTTTTATCTGGGCCCACACAAGAATTGCAGTCGTTGTCATATTAAAACGATTTAGTTTTAAAACTTGTATTGTTAATTGGTTCGCTCAAGCATATCGATAACTAAACGCTTTCAAACGATAGTGAAACTATTATTTTTAATCCGCCAGGTGGCGACACTATTGATTGGCGCAAGTTATATTTGCCTTAAAAGAAGTGTTTAATTTGGGTTGTTTGTAAAGATTTATTGGTAAGTTATTTAGTTAATCAATCTAAAATGTTAAACCTTCCGTTTCATTGTCCGTATTTAAGGCAAGTTGTCTGGTGCGCAGTACGCGTACAATTCCATTTTGTCTGCCTCGTACGTTAAATATATAGTTATGTATATTAACATAAATGCTTTGCTTACTTACAGCAGTTAAATATTAAAGATTAGAAATACAATTATAACATTTTTGTTTGTTTGTTTTGTTTTCAGCAATCGCAAACACAAGTTTTTGAAACCAGCAAAGGCTTTTGAAGCCAACTGCCTGGCGCTCTACAAAATGGGGCGATATGTCCTTCCGTTCACTTTCTTTTCGAATTTTAAATTTCCATATATATCTTAAACAAAATTACAAGATTAACTAAACAGAATACAGGAGAGACAGGAAAAAGTGAGATGGGCAGAGTGTGAGAGCAAGCTGCTTAGAGATGTTTTTTGTTTGTTTTGTGTACAGAAAATATTGTTTAAATATACATAGGTACACAGAGTACAATTACAATAATACTTTAAGATTAATAAAGCGTAATTAAAAAAAGATTTCACTACAAACACAAAAAATTGTCGCATCGTACAGACAACTAATTACAAATTTTTTGTTTTTAGTACAAACTACATACAAATACATATAAGGCTCTCTCTTTTTTGTTTTGTTTATGTGATTTTTGTGTCTTTCTTTTTGTGTATAAATATTAAAAATATATAGCTCTCATATTATTGCATCTCCACTATTGCCTACATTAAGAATATTAGAGTTGCATAGATTTTCCAGCGACTCGTCAAATTGCTCCAATTATCGCTGAAATAAACTCCACAGCTTATAGCTGGAAACACGCTTGGCCAGATTAGCAGCAGCGCTTCCTGGTGCCGACATTGTTGTCGTTGTTGATTCGGCAGCAGCGTTGCGACGATTGTTAATCAGCTTGGAACGCATCTGTTCATCGATCAGCTCCTGCATGTCCATTTGCCATTGTTCCAGCTGCTGCGACAGCTCCACCTTCTGTTGTATGGATTCGAGCAGTTGGCTATTTGCCTGCATAAGTTCGACACGCGTTTTGGCCAATTCCACTTCGGCTTTGGTGCGACGCTCGTTGGCCGCATTGCGTTCCGTTTGCGCTTTGGTCAAGAGGTGATCGCGATCGGTGTTATCTACGAGATCGCCTTGTGCCTGATCACGCTCCTCCTTAACATTCTGCAGTTCCACATCTGTCACGGTTACCTTAGCTTCCAGCTGTTGTATCAGCTGATGGCTGCGCTTAATCTCATCCTCCTGCTCCAGCACAAGGTTACGCGTTTGATCGAGCATTTTCTTGAAATTGCCCGCATCCAAGTTGAGCAGCAAGCGCGTCAACTCATCCGACATCGCGGATAGCATACCTTGACGAAATTCAATGGCCATATGATTGCTATCATTGCGTTCGGTGCTTGACATCGTATTGTCCATGGACTCCAGATCCAGTGATATGTCCGAATTAAGACCTATAAAAAGGTAATTGTTATTTTTTATTTCATATTTCTTTACCTCGGTGGTGTTTAAGCTGTTACCTGAATCATCGTCATGGCCCACTTTCAGTGAATCTACCAGGGATTTCAACTGTATAAAAACGGAACGCGCCTCTACCCACATTTGACTGGGCTTGCCAGATTCCGTGAAACTGGCCTCATCCTCATCGCATTCCATCTCAAATTGTAAGCTCTTCTTGCCGGGCGTATTGGAATTCGAATCCTTTAACACAAATTCAATCATGGTTTAGTTTCAATGCAGAAGTCGAATAACTTTTTTAAAAATTTTATTTTATAGTGCCTTTTTTCAGATTATTATTTAATGACAGAAAAGTTTTTTTGAAACTAAAGCTTTTGACAGAGTTGTTATAACTTACCGCTCCCAAACGCTCGCTGAGTACATTGTTCTCACGCTGAGAGCGTTCTAATGCTTGTAAGGTGGTCTGTTAGAACAAAGAGAGAAATAAAAATATGTATTAGAAATTGTTATGCGTTTATTAACCCACATTTAATAAATAAAAATATATTTGTAAAACCTATATCTTTCCAAAAAAAAAAAAAAAAAAAATCAAATTAAAGCAAGGCAAAAGAAAGTCGTGCATAAGATAAGGCCAAAAAGACACTTGAGAAACTGCGCAATTTGTTCTGAACATAATCTAATATTATTTTTTAAAAATCACGATTTCGTTTTTTGCTTTCGGTCAAAGTGAAAGAAACGTGATATAATGCAATTTGAGTTGAAGGTTATTTTTTTTGGAATAAAGCTAACCTCTAATTTTGTTTCCTGTTCGCGAGCATGTCGCTCCAGCATATGAATTCTGTCTGATGATTCCTCTAGTGATGAGGTGAGGCTCTCTTTTTCCTCCTGCGCATGTTGCAGGCGACGTTCCAGTTCCTGGCGTTTGCCAGTGGTGAGGTTTAGTTCGGTTTTAATCGATTCCAAGCTGTTGACGTGCTCCTGCCAAGAATTATTGTTTTAGAAGTGAATCCATTGGATCATTAGCATATATGTATATTTACCTGTAGACTGCTGTTTCTGTAATGATATTGGTCCTTTAGTTCATTAATCTGTGCGCTGAGCTTCATTTCGGTGGCATGCGCCTCCTGTATTTGCTCGGTGAGGCGTGTATTCTGATGCTGCAATTCATCAATGAGTATGGTCTTCTCTTTCTCCGCCTGTCTAATGGCCACATCCTGTGTTGTCAGCTTTTCTTTGAGCTCATTGAGATCGGATTGCAGCTCAAGGACTCGCTGATCACTCTCATCCTCTGCTATGGCCAATTTCTGGCGCAGCACATGCTTTTCCTGTTCAAGTTTCTGCAATGGCAAATTAAGTGGAAAGTTCATTAAGCATACCTTAATAATAATAATAAAAAACCTATTGTTTGTTCTATGACTCGTCAGCAATTACAGCTACAAACACAATGAAAGTAAGTAAAGTTAACAATGTACACGTACAAATAAATAATAAATAAAAACTTTAATTAAAATACCCCAGCCAACAAAGGCAACCGCAAGGTTAATACAGCTCGTCAGGTAATTCGCTTGGAACAAGTATCATTTGCATATTTGATTTTTTTTTTAGTTACCAAAGAGTTGAAAACCTTATCAACTTTGTTATTACATATTGTGAATAACCAACGGAAATCAAGTAGAACAAAAAGAATAAAATCTTCGTATATAAATATTATAGTAAAATAGTACATATTTTAAATTTAAATTGAATTTATCTCTTATTCGCTCCCGCTTTAATTTTCAACAGCATAGTGCAAGCGTTTGAGCCACTGTGCAAAGGAAAAGTCTTCAGCTAAAGATTAACAATGGCGCCTTGGCTCTTGACACCATTGTCAGACAGGCAGGCAAACAAACAAACAAGCCAACCACAAAATTCACATTCATGTAAATTAAAATGCAATTGAATTTTCACTTCTTTTGTGGCGCATCTCCAACCATACAAAAAATGACTGTGCAATTTTGTCATTAGCTGAAAATACCAAAATTAAATCGAAGTTTGCGATAAAAAGAAAATTTTAGGCGATACCAAATTGTATATATATGAATTATGCTCCGTTTATTAAACTGCTTTAGTTGTTTTGTTGGACATAATGTTGTTTGCAAATGTAACATTTTTTTAGATTTCATTGTCGCTCCATTTGGCGATGCATCTGAATCTTGGCCAAATCGGCCAAGATACGCTTGTTGGCGAGCAATCTCTTCTTCAACATATCAGTACGACTATGGACTAATTGCAATACCGTGAACAAACGCAGATCATCGGGCTCGTTGGACAGAGCAACCAATGCTTTCAAAACCTTGCGCCTATTGGCCTTCTTTTTGTCCTTGCGTGTCTTGATCACACGCTCGGAACTCGTACGATGAGGATATGCCCTTTCGGTTAGACCGGCAACATCTGGCTCATCCTCTGTGACGACAGTCAGTGCACGCGCAGAATATTGTATAGCGACAATGCGACTGCGGCGAACAGCAATGCGCTTGCGCTCGACGATGTGACGTGAAAAGTATTTTCTGTTCAACAAGAGATGCGCACGACGGTTTACGCTGCCGCTGATGCCCAGAAAAAAAGCTACCACAGTTTTACCAAAACGCTCTTTGTAGCACACACTTATTTTTTTTGCTACGTGCAAAAGTTTTTTCACACCCTCAGAAGCAAGAGAAAAGTTGAAGTTCATGACGGCAATTTTTCACCAAATGACTATGAAGCAATGATGAGTTCGCTTAAAATTGCTTGACAACCTCTCTTTGTGTCTTTGAGTTGACAGGATTTTCGATTGTCCATTTAAATGTCAAATTTTTATCATACAAAATTGATACAATTGCCCAGCACTGGCTGCATGCAGGGAGCTTACTTTTTGATGTTGTCAGTTTGTTTGAGGCGGCATTGAACAAATGCAAGCAAAAGTTTAATCGATATATGAACCTTCAATTGGCATAAAGTAAACGCAAAGAACACATACAAAAAACCACTTTTATATGCATGACAATCTATGATCTCAAAAAGTTGCTAAGAAAATCGTATTTGCCATTGTTACGAGGCTGAGAATTTGACGGAGTTAGCCTAACAGTAAAAGAAAACCAAAAATAAAATAATCTTTGTCGCTAATAAAATGGAGCGACAAAACAGTAAATGAAAAGCTTAAGTAAAATTACCGGTAATTTGCATAAAATACAAAAATGAAAACAACCACAAAAATTGACGCAGTTGTTGTTGGTGTTGCTTGCAAAGAGGGCGACGCTCGGCTCGCGCCTAAACAATTGCAACTGCAGCAAAAAACAAAATATATAAAAGAAAACTGCAGCCAGACAATGGAAAACTGTTAATAAACAGAAATATACAAATGAAAAAAAAGTAGACTGCAAAACAAACGTTCAAACCGCTGCCAGCTAAAAAAAAAACACAAAACAAAGCAAGAAACAGAGAGAGAAAGAGAGAGAGAGAGAGAGAGAAAGGAGAGAGAGAAAAATGAAAATTATTGTACTTTCTCTGTTTCTATTTCACGCTCAATGAAATGTGTTGATGATGGCTGTGTGCGACGACGACGGCGGCTTTAAAATCAGCCAACAGCGGAAGTTGGCATCAGCTCTTAGCCACAGAAATGAGTTCATACATTATTATTCCCAAACAAGAGTTTAAATGATCCAAGCTCATAAAATTCACATAAAATACGCATAAAAGATGAGCTGCAAACGACCATCACTAATATTCATGCAATTGGCCAGTTTTGTTTTTCAGTTTATTTTTATTACGTATTTTTTAATTTTTTTATACTTTAAATATAGCCGCGGCTAATTGCATTGCATGATCACCAAACGGGAGTTGTAATTTGCATTGACGCCACTCTTACACACACACACACACTCGCATACATGATAGTTTTTGCTCTTTTTCTTACGTTGCTGTTGTTGTTGTTTGCTGCGTGCTGTATTCAAATGCGACGTAATATGACCCACTTTCTTGCTGGTTGTGGTGCTTATTTGGCTTTGCGAAAAACAAAAAAAATCATCAATATTTGTGCAGCACAAATTGCAGCGAGTGTGGGGCAGGAAATGTTCAAATGCGCAATTGACACAAATGCAGCCCTGGTTGGCTGAGTCATCCATGCAACAAGTGTGTGGTTACAAGTATGTATCTACATGCATACAGTATGCAAATTTATGTATTGTCTAATGCTAAATAAATTGTGGTAGAAATGCAAAACGCTCGAGTGAACAATGCGTATTAGAAGTGGGAGTGCAAGAAATTGCAGCAATCGATAATTAGAGCAGCGATAACAAATCGTTATGGCAGGTACTCGCCAAAAGCAACGAGTGTCGTATTGCAAAAGCGATTGTTAATTAAATGTTAAAGCACTGAAAGACTAAACGTCGAGTCATCAAATCATCAACTACGTGCCGAAGACTTTTTGCTAACTTTTCTTGGGTGTTGAAAGCTCGGCAGGCAGGCAACTGCATTCAAGAATTGCTTTAAAATAATAATTAACTTAATTGCACGACAGTCACTTTGTAGAAGCGACAAAAGAATCATGCCAAAAGCAAACACAATGCAAAAGGTGGAGGGTCTAACAGAGTTCTGCGGGCTGTTGGCAAACAAGTTTCGAATGTCAAGCGCTGCCAATTACCTAAGCGGCCTATTAATAAACATTGAAAACTTTAAATTGCTAAAATTGAAAATCAAAATGCCGGCTATGACTCACGTGCATGAGCTCAGCTTTTCAGCGCATGAGTCAATGTCCGTCAGTCTGAAGCTGGCTAATTTTCACAACATTTGTCGAATACTTGTTGCATTTTTTTTTTTTGTTTTTTATGCTGAGGCAGTCTGTTGCACAGAGCTCAACGTTGCGTATGCGCACTGTGGCCAATACAACAGGGGCAGAAAACTTTCCGTTTCTGCCACAGTTTTTCACTTTTGCCATGCCACCAACGCCGCCTACTTTTCACTCGCATTGCAATTAAAATGCATTTGATTTTAATTAGTAGAAAGAAAGAGAAAAAAAACCAAACCAAACAAAACCCGGCCGCAGAAATTTCACACATAATGGCAAATTGCATTTTGCATTTGATAGGCTTGGAAAATTATGCAAATTACACATAACCAAGCGGATAATAAGTTTTTGGCCATTTGAGCGCATTTATATGGCAGCTTATAGCTAATCAAACTGATTAATAGCTATTTGCTGCTGTTTCTATCTATCTGCAATGGGAAGTCTTGTGAAAGAAGCCATTTAACTTGTGCTCAAAACTGTTGAAAGCGAAGCGACAATTATAATTACCATGTTTTCACACAAAACTGACAAGAAAAATAAAACAATGTGTACATATTTAATTAGAAAATTGTTTACACCGATTAGACTTTCGATGATTTAGTTATCGATCTCTAACTTTTATGCAGTTTAAATGCAGCACACTGAGACCAATTGACATATTTTTATTATTTGACTGCATAAGGAACTGTAATGCGCTAAATCGGCAATGACCCTTCACCGCATGCTCCCAAAAACAATAACAAAACTTTATTTCAATTCTACCAGTTGTCATAAAAAAAATTATAAAAAAACAAGCGCAATGCGACATGCTAATTTTCCAACAATTGCCGAATGTCGGCTTATGCTCTAAGGTCACGTCGTCCATTTGACTGACTGACTAGACTGACTATCTGACAGACTGATGGGCAGTAGGCGTGATAGCTGCTACAGTTGACTGCCCAGTTTCAGTACCATTTCCAGTTAGAGTCGCAATGCCAACAAAAAGCAGCCGCCATAATAATAATAATAATAATAATAATAGGCCATAATGCGATGCATGGCGCTCAACAAAAGCATACCATTGTTATGATGTTGAAGGCGGTCAGAGGATGGCAATACTAGGATGGCCTTGCAAAAGCCAAACAGTGTCAGCAGCTAGATACAAAAAAGAAGAAAAATTGTACGCTATGTGCAATATGCGTTACAGGCCAACAAAAGCACAGTCATCAATACTTATATAGAGAAGACTCATCAAAGACTTAATTGGCATTAATGGAACATGAACAGCGGTTTTGTTAAATTTTCAAAGCCGGCAATTATACGATACTCGCAGCTTATTTTAGATACAATGGCAAGCCCGGCATTGAAACCTAAAAAAACATTGATTGAATTCTTAAATGTTACTTGCAGAAAAACAGTTAAAACTCTTGCTATTAATTTAACTACATTTCAGATGCATTGCATAATATTAACCCAAATATGTTGCTCAAAATTTCACGCAAATTTCTGGCTACAAATGAAAAACTTTAAGTTTTAAACAATCACTGCACTTAATTAAACATTTAATATTTATTTTGACATTGACAATTTCGAAAAACATTGTGAAAGAAATGTTTATGATAGAGCAAATTCATTTTAAATTTTTCCATTTTTATTGTGCTATAATTTAATGAAGAGTGCAATAAAACTAAAATATAGAGAGACAGTTAATTAAAGCTAGCTTAAAGGCGTTTGCAGTTCAACAATGGCGTAATTTAACGGTACAACAACAAAAGAGAAAATAATATTTGAGCCGGTAATTATGATTAATTACAATGTTTTGTTGAGAAACTAATAAAAAAAAATAAATTGAGGCCCAATTTTATATGACGAACGCTGTTACTAAAAATAAAAATCAAAGCAAAAGACGCAAAAATAAAACGTATGAACAAAAAAATTTATCTAATCGAAATAGCGGTAAGTGCAAAAAAAAGACCCAGCACGAGCTAATTAAATCAGACCTGTTATCAAAAATATCAAAACGTGTGATAAGAGCCCACAAAACATGACACATTTTTGGTTAATTTGTAGTTCTTGTTCAAAAAAATAGCAATAAAAAAAAACCAAAGTTGGAAACTCTTAATCAAGGGGACTTTAATTAAAAAATAATAAAACCTTAAAACATACAAAAATTATTAGGCCATAAATTAAAAATGAGTTGAAGTTACGGCAAATTGTGACGCCCAATGCGCATGCGCATAGACCTGAGACGGGCAACCAAAACTTGGCTTCCAGCTCATTCCCAGACATACTATATGTATAGGTATTTGCCACATGTGCGTGGGCTCGACTCTTGCCAAGTCAACAAAGCGCAAAATATATACAGATACATTTTATAAGAAAGCGCCTTCGGGCAACTTCAACAATTAGTCACCGTTGAAACTAAAAGGCAGCAGCGGGAGGTGCAAAAGCAAGCTTAACACAATTAAAAAAAAAAAAAAAAATACAGTAAAAGACGAACAGCTTGAGAGTACTTCAAACTATAAAAATTCCATTGCAAATTGTTAACTTTTGTAGTCTAAAAACAATTTTTTTTTTTTTTTTTTTAAAGTTGAGTCACTTTATTTGGTATTGCGTTTGTGTCTGGATAAAGATGGGTTAATACATTTAATTATTTTATTATTATTTTACTAGAATTTTAAATTATAGAACTTAAAAATTATCTTTTAAAGCTTATACATATGCAAAATCATCTTTTTAAAACAAAGAATGAGCATTAACTCATTGTTATTCCTTATAAAATAATACCAACAATTAAATACTAACAATTAACGCAATAATACCATAGTAAACAAGGTCTTTTACCTTATAGCGACAGGTCTCTTAATTGTCTAAGCATAATATTTTACCTGTACAGTCTATATAGTACCGCCTTTTATTTTAGCAAACACACAATTCTCACATGTTTTCAGCGAACGATTAAAAAATTGCACAAGTCAACACAATAAATTGTTGTTTGGTTTTTAATTGACTTTTCGGGCTCTTTGGCTTAAAAATTGTCGGAAGGCTTTTCCCAAACGCAATTCTTTTGTGTTCCATCATAACAAAAAAACATCAACACCAACAAACGGCAGCACCTCGAATATTTTAACAGCTTTTTAATTACGCAAAAGACTTGGCAAGACACAATGAAAAATTGAAAACAAAATAGTTTAAATATAACTTAAAACTGAAAACTGAAGTTCGAAACAAAAGAGTAAATGAACTTTAAGTAAGCAAAAAACAGCTGTTTAAATAATAATATTGATTATACAATGCTAAAGCGAGGCAAAAGTTGATTGATTTATTTTTAAAATAAAAATACATATGTGATAATCAAAAATCAGTTGGCAAAAAAGATGCGGAACGAAAGTTTAAAAAGAGAATACATTTATACATTTACATTTACATTTACAT
Organism: Scaptomyza polygonia; assembly: GCA_035044585.1. Classification (NCBI taxonomy): domain Eukaryota; kingdom Metazoa; phylum Arthropoda; class Insecta; order Diptera; family Drosophilidae; genus Scaptomyza; species Scaptomyza polygonia. The sequence goes on along the minus strand of JAWNNU010000962.1, from coordinate 2,679,494 downwards.
ACATTTATATACAAAAACGTTTCAAGTTGCCGAATGTCAACATTCATATGTTAATATTTTAATTTCATATTTATTTGGCCAAAATGCCACACCTCATAGAGGGTTAGCCAGTTTCACTTTCACACCTCCTTATTAATTAATATTTATAAATACTTTTTGACTTCTTATTCCTCAAATGTCATTAATATTCTTATATATAGTATTTTTAAAATCATTAATATAAACACAAGAACAATAAAATAATACTTTGCCTTAACGAAGCGAATATTTCAGGGTCAAAAAGTGACTAAAGCTTCAGCTAACTAGTAGCGCCTCTTAAAGCAACTCTTGGATGAGCTCAACAGCTCAACAACAATGGATTATTTCATTTACTAATGCCTAATGCCTGAAAAGTGCAAATTTTTTTTTTTTGCTTGAACCAAAAGACACGAGAAATATTTATGAGCAAATTATGCATGGGAAAAATATGTTTTATGTCTCTTATGTCTATGATAAATGTATGTAGGCTTTGTTTTTATCATCAACTAAATGTCTGTGCATTTGACTTTTGTGCTAAGACCTAAACTTCTTTAAACGTATATTGATTTACTTATGAAGAAGGCCAAAAATAATTTGCAATTTTATAGCTAAGTTAAATGAGAAGCCTTAAAACTAAAGCATATCGTTTATAATCAGGAATGAATTCTGTTTTATCTGAACAAATCTACTTCACATAATTAGCTTTTTTTCTTTCTTTCTAGTAATTAATGTACAATAGTAAAAACATTATCCAACAGCTCCAAAGACTTACGACAACAACTTTATCGCCAACATTTACCATATGCAGTTTTGTTCAAAGTTGTCTTGAAACTTTTATAATGATAGCTGGTTGTAGCTCCTGACTCAACAGTATGTGTGGCAATCTGTCCATAACTCAGGCAGCTAAGCGCACATTATCCAACAACAACAACAACAACAACAACAACAGCAACAAAAAGTGCTTGCCACCTTTAACTGGCTTGCAAATAATTGCAGAGGAGCAGGCGTAAAAAAAAAAAAAAAAACCAAGTGACATGCGACTTAGTTCTCAGGCGATGTTAAATGGTTTCCTGTAGCTTAAAAAAATAGCTTTTGAAAAAAATGTAAATTTCTTTGCAAAAAAGAAAATAGAGCCAAACAAAACAAAAATCATTTACGCAAACGTTTTAAAACAAAAGTGAGAGAGAGAGAGAGAGAGAGAGAGAGACAGGAGATACGAGAGTGAAGATTGAACTGCATTGCAACAATGGAGAAGAAACAGATAAACAAACAACACCAAAAAACACTTTGCCAAAATAATGCCGTTTAGCCAAAAAGCCGTTGCATAATTTCGTGAAACACATACATAACGTATGTATGTGTGTGTTTGTGTTAAAAGCTTAAACTTTAAACTATTTCAAATGCAGCTAAGCTCTTTCTGCTCGTACTTCTTTGCTGCGCAGTCGCGCATGGGCAGCCGAGCAATCGACGCGTCGCCATTCAATTGTTGTTATTAGTCATTGATTCAATCGAAATGGGTTGGAAAATTGCGTTGCACAAGCTTTTAACTTGGCTGCGGCTTGTTGCATCTGCAAACAATGAATAAAAAAATATTTTTTTTTTTATATTTTCGTAAGTCGATCAAAATATGTTAATTGGCCATCAATAGGGCTTTTTAATTGGTTGTTCGACCTTGGGAATTAAGTTTTTAGATAGTTTTTTGATGAGCTGAATACATTTGCTTATTTATTGTCAATACAATATGTATATTCATTTGAGATCTATTTTTAGATTTCAAGACAATTCGCTTTTGATTAAATCGTTTTAAACAGATCAAATCAAGGTTTTGACTTGACTATTTTGTTGCCATTATTTTGTGCTACATCTTTTGACGTATTTCAACCCAACCAATTGACTAACACAAAAATAGTTTATGCCACATAAATATGTTCATCGATGTGCTATAACAGATCTAAGATAGCTTTGTAGTTAACTGATATCTATAAATCGCAGACAAGATTAGCCTTTCCACAGTTCTAAAGATGATTTTGTTGTTGTTGTTTGGGGTGCATATATTATTGTCAAATAGTTGTAGTAGTTATTGGCACAAGCCGAATTATATTAAGCACGCCAAAAGAAGTACACACAAGAGACGCAAGCTAAGTGAACATTTTCCTCTCTATCTCTCCCTATCTTTTACCGCTCCCTTCAACTTACGACACATTGTTAGGGCCACTTTTGGCTGACACTCAAATTTGCTATCAGATTTTTTTGTGCGTGAAGCAAAAATGGCAAAAGTTTTTGACCAAAATTTCTGATGATTTTTGTTTCTCTGCTTTTGGTAACGAAAAAAAATACCCTACGCGCTAGCTGAAGTTGGTCATATTTGTTAGTAATAAAAAATAAAATTCATTTTTTCTTAGACTGATTTAGAAACTGTTAATCCAGGGTATATTTTAGTTGAATGATTTGATAAGTAATTATATTTTTTGAATGGTGTATCATATTTTGTGAAATCGTCTATTATTGTCATCATGCTAACGTTCGATTGGCGTACGAATATTACAAATACATACATACATAAGCTTATAAATATGTGTACAGTATTTGCACTTGTGTTGGCTTTGGATATTGCCAATTGGCTGACAGTTTGAGACTCGTTGTTTCTTAGTCACAATTCAAATATTTTTATTACTGCAATGAAAGCTGGCCAATTAACAGGCGTCACATGTGTACATATATGTATGTAATTATGTATGTCTGCATGTATACATGTGTTTGTACATATGTAGATGTTTGCATATCTTTTATTTGTACTTGTATTTGGGTTGTATGAAAGTTTATATACAAAAATTTTTTTTAAAGAAATATTGTTTATCAAATGTGAAATGAGTCAGTGTGACTCGAAAAATAAAGGTTATTGATTTTATGAACGCTCGGAATAATAATCACAAATGGATATATGTAATATGACATGATATAATGTAATAAATGGTATTAAATCGATAGAGGAATCAAAATAAATTTTTAAAAGCCATTTTTATTTTTTGGTATTCATTGTTATATATATTTCAAACTCTCATATGATACCAATAAAGCCGGATAACACATACTTATACTAGTTACAATATCAGCCTCTCATTTAGTGCATATTATCAACTAAATTTGTATTGTTCCCATGTTTCGCTTTGACACCAAATTGTTTTTTTTTTGAAAGTGAAAATGCTTTCACCTTCAACAATTCGTTAACAATATTTATAAAGATAGAAAACAAAAATTTTGATTTTTGAGTAAGAAAAAAAATTAAACACACACACACATACGTTACATATGAAAGCGAACATCAAAAGGTGTCTCATTGTTGTGGAAGTCTTTGAGTCTTTGAGTCTGGGAGTCAACAAGCCCATCATGGGTTGGTTTATCATAAAAGCGACATTGTATGCAAGATAATTGCAGCATTGGAGCCGCATTTAATTTTTAATCAATATAAACTTTGACAGAGAGTCGAAGGATGATTGGCAGACGGATAGGCTAATGGATAACAATTTTGTTACCGTTGTGGCAACGACCAACATCATGCAATTTTATTTCTTTATATTATGAAAATTAAACCAATATCAATTATGTTTATTATTTAATTTGTAGCGGACATGCATTGTATGCAGTTGGATAATGTTTTTCTTTTTTGGCTTCCTGTTGATTAGATAATATGGAAATATTGTTGTACTGGCAGTAAATGTTTGTGTGTGTCTGTATGTATTTTTAGCTTAAGACATCAAGCCAACAAACATGTAATTTTATAAGTCAACACAGATACACATTATATGTATTTTAGTTTTGAACTCTGTTTGTTTGTTTGTTATGCTTCATTTGGCACAATGAAACAAACAATCGACATCTGTGAATAACTTTTGAAAAATGACAAAATAATAACAATGCCAGAATATTTTTTTTATAAAAAATATTTTTTTTTGTTTTTTTTTTATTATTTTTCATTTTTTTGTATTTTTTGTTCTTGTTATAGGTTTTATAGCTGTCTAAGACTAACATTAGATGCTTTCTAGGTACCTGCCAACCTTTTTTTTGTAAATACAGCATTACTTTTCTTGTTATACGTATTAAGTATCAAGTATCAAATATTTTTGAAATTCCCAATTTCCTTCTTTCGTCATATCTAATCCAGTTTATCATCATTATGCGTTAGTTAACTTCATCATGGTTTATGTATATTTCTGTGCTATCTTGTTTTAGTTATCCAGTTTCGTCATTATCCAAATCCTTTAATTTCATCATTATTCGTTTTTTTCGCAACATGCGTTGGGGGAACTATATGGCTGACTATATAGGCTAGCTGGCTAGCTAGCTAGAGGTGATTTATGTGGACATATTACACCTTCCCCCCACCATTCCATTTCCCAATGTCCAATTTTTCATCCACAATTTCGAGTTCATTCCATCTTATATTCCCTCCATTTATAGATACAGCAGCATTTTAGTGCAATTCACGATTTTCACAATTCTTCTAACAATTTCCGATTTTCAAACTTGCATATTTTATCCACATCGTAGATTTATATACTTCTGGCGTTTGGTTGTGGTCGCCTTGTAACCTCGTTCGAAGAGCGTGATCTCAACGATGAGCGCTACTAGGCACCGATGAAAGTCTGTGCTAATTGAGTATAAGAAGTGCAATTGCTAAGCATTTAAATTGCATTTAGCAACAAAAATGCCAACTACTGGACTAAAATTTGCAACATTCAATTTGTAAAAATTAACAAAAATGCAAAAATATCGAATTTATATATGTTAACAATATTAGTTTAAACATATCAAACTGTTTAAATATTAGCTACACCGAGAATAGATCCAGTGGCATGATGAGCTGATTACACAATGTTTGCAATAACCAACACTTAACTCGGGTGTTTTACAGCACTATACAGCTGCAAAATTGTAAACAATAACATCGAGACATTTTGTGCCAGCATTTTTGGTTTAAAATGCGCTTATAAACAAACATTTTTGAACAGCAATCGCATTAAAATAATCATTTTTGCAACAAAGCTCATTAGCAATAGGGAGTGATTTAAAAAGCAAAAGGGCCTCCAACACATACTGAAAATCCGCATTAAAAACTCAAGTTTCCCTCTGTGACACAAAAACAAAGCCAAAAGCCAGCCAGCCCAACAACGAAAGTAATTTGCCATAAGCAAAAATATATAGAAAAACAGTCACCATGACCAGTTATAGACCATGCGAGACCATAAACAAAGAAAGAAATGCTATTACTGGACAAGTTGGTAAGTGGTAAATAGGCTGACCATAGCGGGTCACAATTGTTTGTACTACATACTTATACATTCATACATTTGTATGTATATTGTACTCAAAACAACAATGTCGGAGCGACCTTAATTTGCGAACCTAAACTATTAACCAGATTATGGTGCTGTTGTTGGTTGTGGTTCAAGTCATAAAGTTGTGAGCCAAGCAAAAGAATGGCCCAAAAAATAAGTTGCCTAGTTGGGGTTAAGGAAATGAGAGGTAGATAAATGAGATTCCCACTCCGAGTGTGAATCAGCAATCAAAGAATTAAAAATAAGCAGAAAAAAACAGCAAAAAAACAAAATGGTATAAAATACATTTAAAAAACTGGTTTTCACCAACACGCTCACTCACATGCAAATGAGTTAATTTTGAAATTTTGCTACTCTGTTTTATTGCTTTTGTTTTCGTTTCGTGTGCAATTTTGGTCGATTAATCGTTGATCAGCGCCGATTTGTTGATGACTTCACCCCAAAAACCTACGTAAGACGAGTTGTTCAAAATTTTGGTAGAACTTTAAAGTTAATAAAGAATAAAAATGCAATCAAATGTCTTCACTCGTTATCTTGAAGCTTATTACAAATATACATACATATAAATACTTATACATGTATGTGTATATTTGTTTGTGTGGGTTTGTTCACAACATATTAAATTTTGTTGTTCTTGGTCAATGTCGGTGCGAAATATGGTCAGTTAGTGAGTCAGCTAATCGTGGACGAAAGGCGGAAAAACATAATTAAAATCGCACGAATAGACGATTTATGCTTTATTTTGGATGGTGAGCAGCAACAATAGTGCTGCCAGATTGTTTAAAGGATTGCGCTACCAACTGTACCAACGATAACAATCGCAGCAGTTCCGCCAATTATGTAATCGATGTGTAATTTTTTCACTTATGTGTGTATATGTTCTACATCCTGTTGCAATCAAAGCGCATTTACTTAAAATTACAAAGTTCTTAGCTTTTCAATGCTAAGAACAAATTGCAGCTAATGGAAATTGCCATTCAAGCTCAACGGGCACTTTTGATAAATTAGAAAAACTGGTTGCTCGAATCAAAACAAATGCAAACTTGCTAACTTTCGAAAAGGCCATGGGTAACCATAACAACAAGTTGAACGATTTATATATCGTATATACAAATATATATACATTTGTACATATGTATGTATGTGTATGTTAAGCGTATCGAACGCCTACACAATACGTTTTATACTGTTCGAAAAATGACCAACAAAGCGGTAAAATGTTAGAGGTAGGTGTGAGTATTTTTAGAGATTCAATCTTGTTTGATTTCTTAACAAATAATAACAACAATTGCCCGTAAATCGTGATAAACGATAGACCTGAACTAAACTCTCAGGCCTCAATTGATAGATCTCAAATACAATTGTTCTCCCCAAGCTGGTTTATTAAAAAAAAAATGTAAAAAAAAAATTTATTAAAAAAAGAAAAAAAAACTTGATCAGCTTTAGTTGGGCGTAGAAACACGTTTTACAAACAAACAATGGCAATATGTAGCAGTTAATTTCGGACGTTTTGTCTATGAACTAGTTGTTGGCGGGTAAACATAAAAATAACAGTTACTGTGAAACCTACAAATTGCCAGATATACTACGTGAGGAAATGTTGAAGAATAATACGCTAGAATGGCAACTTTTAGTAATAATTCCAATATTATTCAATATCGAGCATATTTTTTTGCACAGCAGCAGCTGACCATTAACTCCCTTAAATATTAGAATTGGGCAAAAGGCTGTAGGTAATAATAATTTATATGTATTACAAAAACCAGCTAATCGTAAATTGGCACACAAGCTTCAACAGACCGCAAAAAATTAAAGCGGTTGATGGCAGTAAATAGCCAACGAAACGAAATTAACACCTACTACTACGAACGACGACCAGTCCCAAAGTCTAATTACGTCAGTCAAAGCTATAGCTATACTATATAGTATAAATGCGTGGCCTGGACATTAACTAAAATGACCAAAAACTAACAAAAACAAAATGGCAAAAGTCATTGTGATAATGACGCATCAGAGTCCAAGTCCAAAATCCGTATTAGTGCCTTAAAATTAATTAGACACAATTTGTTTGGTTTTTTTTTTTGGATTTTCTGTTTTATTTTGCATATGCCAAAATCACGCAAACAAAAAACCGGAAAAATGTAGCAAGAAACTTCTAATCTAAACTCACTTTTAAGTGATGTCAAGGTAAGATGCAATGTGCGAGATTTATGCGGCATCCACATGCCACAAGTCCTTCCTGTTGTAGATAGAAAGGGGCTAAGAGATTGAAATATTTGTTTATTCCGTTGTATAGCGGCCCAATGAAAAATTGATCCATTCAACTGCGCCGAAGAGTTGACCTTTGCAAGTTTGACCAATTTCGTTTTGGGTTGGAGCAAAAGCTTTTAAAGCAAATTGGCTTTTTGTTTTCGTTTTCGGTTAATGAAAAATGGAACATGGGAAAACTGTTTCGGCTAGCGTTTGGATGAGCGCCATAATTTTAATGAGCAATAAATGCTCTACAAATTTTTAATGGTTTACTTGGGTAGTATTTTTTTTTTTCAGTTTGTATTTTCTTATAGATTTTTAATAGGCATGCAATTGACAATCGATTATCGGTAGGTCATCTGCAGACATGGGAACTGAAAACTGTTAATTCAAATGGAGAGCGGATTATCCTTGACGCAAGCTGACATAATAACTTAATTCCCTTAAGTGGCCTTCGTGCATAGTACTTTCGAAACTGAAGATGATGAAGTCATGCGGCACTTTTAAAAAAAACACTTTGCATGACTAAACCAACACGTAAAAGCTTCCCAAAAAACCTGCATACGCAACGAATGTTCAAGTTCAACGTTTTGTTTTGCCCTCTGTCCGGGTTACTGACACTACACTTCCTAGAATATAGTTATTTGTTACCTACGCTGGATGGGAGTAGTACGACTAGTTTCATTGGCATTACAAATGACAAATGGAAAGAAAAGTCAATATAAATGATAAGAAAACAGAGTTCCGCTGAAGGGAAAAAGCCATTTGGCATTAGACTAACTAGCGCTCGGTGGTTGGGTGGGGTAGGAGTTAAGCAAATAGTACTGTAGTTTTTGTTAAATACGCAGTAAGCAATAAAGCTAATGGACGGCCACGAACTTGAGACGGGCACATTAAATGCCTTGAACCACAACGTTGTCGTTCTGACTTCGGTGCTATCGGAGCGTTAGCTTTGTAAATTAGCTATAGGATATTGTCTATTGTAGGTGTGTAAACAGGTGCAAACACTGTGGTTCAAGGTCGCACCAATGCACAGGCATTTTGATTAAGATTATCAAACTAACGGTTGTTTGTTGACTTGCCATTGTCTTTGTGGCTATCAGGCGCTCAGCTAAGCGCGTGTTTGGTTGATAAGAAAGAGAATGAAACTACGGTAAAAATGCAACGGTATATATGTATGCACTTGCATGCAACAAATGCAAAGCCAACGTGCATGAAAAATCGATAGCATTTCGTGCAGATAGTACCCGTATATATATACGTCGTATATATATATATATATATATATTTATGTGTACCCACTTCCATCTATCTACCTACATATACATACATATACATACATGTATATAGTTCAGTAGTTTACTGCGCACTTTTGTCGTGAATTCAATGTGACATGCCATGCAAACATTGTGTTGACCATCCATTTGGGAGTTATATGTATGTATATGTACAAAAATACATATGTACATATTGAATTGCTGACACAAACATGCGTTTTAATATTTTATAGATTGTCTCTTTGTTGTCAGTGACAAAATGTTTATGGCTTTAGTGTGTTTGTGTATAAGGTGTATCAGGTAAAATCAATATGCAATAAATTATGCATTCGATAGTTGGGAATATAAGCAACCTGTGCTTAAAGCTACAACAGCTAATCAACAAATCAATGAAATCGAAAGAATGAGTCAGCTTCAAATTAAGTGAGATCAGCTTTTGACTAGTTGTAAAGCGTTGCCAAAATCAATTGTGCAAGCAGCACCTGATCAACGGATTAATTCAGAAATAGTACTTATTAATGTTAAATGGCAGCACTGTCGATAATATATACATAAGTTCGCAACGTCTAATCGAAGGACGCGCCAATTTAAAATACAAATGCACACTCACCTCAATTTTGCCAGAATAATCCTCTATTAGCTTTTCCTGCTGTTTGACAAGCTCTTCGTTCTTTTCGAGCAACGCTTTGCCCAGCTCAGCAGCTAGCAATATATCCGATTCCTTTTGCTGCAATTGAGCCCAAACATCCGGCTCGTTTTCATTCCGTCTTGCCTCCATGGCGCTGATGTAATGTTCTAAACCAATTGAAGCGTCTATTAGTGAGGAGTGCGAATGATGTTCGTAGATTGATGATGACGAATTCAATGCAGTAGATTCGTTAGTTGCTGTTGTTGCTATTGTTGCTGCTGCTGCTGGCTTGCTGAATTGACGTGCGCGCTTTGATTTGTTGCTGTTGTTGTGTTGATTGTTGGTGTTGTAGTTGTTTGATATGGATGAAGCAATACCGGCAGCAGTTATAGGATTTGCTAGTTTTGGTCTATGCATGATCGTATTAGCGGCAGGCAGATGTTGGTCGGGCGGTATTACAAACAACAAAGAAGAAAAACACAAACATAACCAAAAATACAATATACTATATTTCTTGTTATTATTATTATTGCTTGTTACAGATGAAAGCGATCGAGCGAGCGATTAGCGATTATTTATTTATTTTGTTAGCGGCGATATTGGGTTAGGTTTTCAGATGCAAGACAACGCGTTGCAGTCGCTGTTGTTGCTGTTGAAGTCGCTGATGATGTTTAAGTTGTAGTTGAAGTTTTTGTTGTTGTTGTTGTTGTTGTTGCAGCGGTGCCTCGAAGGTGACAGGCTCAAGCCACATGATGTTTCTTCCATAGGTGTCTGCTGCCCAAAAAGCAGCTCAGCATGCGGATTTATTTCTTTTATTTACTTTCAATGATATTCCAAAACACCCGCACGATGATTTAACTGTTGTTGTCGTAAGTAGATAGCAAGTGTAAGTTGGGTAAGTAAGTAGCAATAATGAGAATTATAACCGAAACTGTAGCAAATGGCAGCATGAGGTAATAAAATACGGTATAGTCTAAGAGCTCTTCTGCCCTCAAAAAAAACAAAAAAAAAAACTCCCCCAAAACCTTTTACGTAAAATGAGCTAAGGCTAAGGTAAGCATAATAAAAAAAGGAACATCGGTCACGTTGCCCATTCACAGGCACGTTTTCGATTACAGGAAAGAGTTGTCGTAGGGTTGACATAGTGTGTATATATGTTTACGAACAAGATGATGACATATAACTTCTTTTTTACTAGTCGTTAGGTTGATGTAAAATGAACGTTTAGTTAAGCTGCAGGCAATGTTGTGGGTTTAATATTGGGGTTAAGATTTCGTTTACAGTTACTTAACAAAAAAGTTGAAGTTTACCAACATCTCTTTCAAAAGCTTTTCTTAGTGTCTTTTCAGTTGAATATTTTGATATGCAATTTTATGATTTTAAGGATCTTAAAGAGGGAAGCATGGGGAAATTAGTGTTTTTTAGTAAAGCAGTTAAATTTAGTTTTTAGCCTGTTTTCAATGAATAAGCGAGATTTGTATGAGGAAGTCTAAATTTTATTGCATTTTAGAAATATAATGTGTTTTTTTATTAAACCTGTCACGTCAATTGAGCAACCAAACACACACACACACGAGACCCTTAAAGGGTTAAGCAAGTGTTGGCCTTGTTACCAAAAAAGGTTTCTGCCTAGAAACCTTAAGTGATCAACGTTTTAACATGCCAAATTTGGATTGATTTTGTTTTATTTTTAAGAGCGAAATTTCAAACTTATTTATTATGTATAGAAAATGCATTAGGCAAGCACTTCATGCTTTGCTGCATTTGGTTTTTATTGTTGTTGTTTAAGCCAATATATATTGTAATGCGCCGCTTAACGCGTTCGTTTTCGGCCAACTTAAATTTGTTTTATTGTTGGTTAGCAACACACACACACATGAGGCAGTTGTTCATATTGTTGCGATTGGCTAAATTGTCGAGCACTTCCGTTATTTGTGTCACAGTTATATTACTAGATATATGTGTATTTTTGTCTGGCACTCTAACGAATTTTATTGACAAAACAACAAAATACAACGCGCGCTTTGCATGCATTTAGCTCTCAAATCGGATAGTATCTGTAAGATACTTTCCACTTTCGCAACAAGCAAACTAACTATAGTAGTATATAGTATATGTATTATATATATATATATATATATATATATATATATATATGTATATATTATAGCAAACAGAAACCTCGGTCACGACGACGACGACAATAAGCCACAAGAACTTCCGATTCCAAATCCGAAGCGCGACGTTTGGAGTTCGCCTTTTTGGGTTTTTTCTCTTTTATTGTTGTTGTTTTAGTTGTTATTATTGTTGTTTATGTGCGGCACTGCGATGTGGGTTCGTACAGTACGTCTGAAAGGCGCGAGTGCTCGATTTAAACTGAAACGCTACAAAAATTGGCAAAACAAATGAATGAGTAACCAAGCCAACTTGGTAACTTGGCAACAACACAACTAAACAAATAGCCAACCGATGACTGCTTATGAGCACCGTCTGTTTTAAGAGAGAGAAAGAGAGTGTGTGTGCTTAAGAGAGCATAAGCTGCAGAGTTGTCTAGTGAACGCAAGTTGCAGCTTAAATATGGGTAACTAAGTATATAATACACCAAGGTCACTTAGATATGGGAATGTTTTGAGTGTGTGACATATAATAGATAAGATAAGAAATTCAGTTATAATATATATATATATATAAGCGGGTCTCACTAGTCAGTGTGTCATATTGAGATATCACTTTAAGGGAATAAATATATTGTTTACTTATTGAATTAAAACTTAATATCAATGCTATGTTTTTGCCAGTTTTTATTTCAGTGATTATATTAATTGACATACTTTTGGTATATAATCTGCATATATTACTAATTATTTATAATTTTATTTATTTATTAATAATTATTTAAAGGAAAACTTTTCAATTAATGCACTAGTGACTTGTCTCACTTAACAATCTCATACCAACTTACCCAAAAATTAGATGCAACACTTAACATATAATATTGTTTTTAAATTCAACATTTGATTGTAAATCGAATGATTAACAAACAGTTAAAATTTTTAACAAATAATATTATGTGCAATGTTTTTATTATCAATATCTTCTTATTATCAATCTTACCTATAATATACAAAGTATCTGGCAGCCCTTAAGAGCACACATTATAACTAACCTGTTTTTTGTAAGCGACACCTGAGAGCTCTCTCTCTCTTTTAACTGCCATCTGTTGTGTTACACTCTCTGTTTTGCTCTCTCTTCCTATACCTCTCTTCACCCTTTTCTGGCTGACTTACGAAAGCGTTCAAATGAACTACAATGCAACACAATAGAGGAAAGGGAAGGGGATGATACGAAGCCTAAGCGCACAACAACTGCGAATATTTCAATGAAATTCAAATTAACATACGACAGACCCAAACAGCAAACAACAACAATGGCCAACAAACAAACTCAAGAGCTTCAGCTGGGCAATAACAATGCAGCAGATACCATAAGACAAAGACGTAGACATAGACAGAGGGTCTAGTGCGTGGTACTAAACAAATGTGAAAACCTTTACCCGTTCCCCCCAACATGCAGCACACACACACAATGTGAGCCTCAAGTGAAGACGCCTCAAGCTCAAGTCGCGACTTGACTCGACTTTTGTGCTAGCCACATTGTTCTAAAAGTGTTGGACTCAAGACACCGGATAGACATCTCCACCAGCCATTAGCTCTGTGTGCTTGTGTGTGTTTGTGGCATCCACATTGCGTGGCCTTTTGTTTATGTTTTGGGGCGTCTGTTGATTGTTGATGGCTACTGTTTGGTCATTTACCAAATTGAGCTTTTTGACCATTCGCAATTAACCAGGCGTAACAAACGCAGCTCACATAAATATTCTTCTTTTCGCTTTGTTTTTGTTGTTGTTGAAAAGAATGAATTTTCCGCGCTTCCGTTGGCGATCTTGTTTGAACCGGCTTTAAGGTGGCTTCTTCTTCCTTTTGCTGGTCAACATTTGTAGGGCATCTTGGCTGAAAGTTTGTGGGGCTCTTCAGTCGGGTTTGCTTGCTTCATAAGTTTTGTACTCTCGATCTTATTGGCCAATGTGCCTGCCTCCTTCTTTCCATCTTCTCTCTCTCTCTCTCTCTCTCTCTCTCTCTCTCGGTTGGCGCCCAAACTGGTTTCGGTTTTGATTTGGCTCTTTGTTTAATTATTGCTTAAGATACACTGTGAATTAAGTTGCTTTTTGGCATGATTTACTAACTTGACCAGCACATAAAGCTTTTCTTTAAGGAAAATCCCATTTCTGTTAATGATTCAAACTCACTTTAACTTAATCTTTAAATATCAATAATGTCTAGGGTATAGACAGTGCTAGGATAACCAATGCAATTATTCTTACGTACCATATAATACTATAATTATGTTGATTTTTTTCTTAGCACTTGGCATGAGTCAACAGCTTTCATTGTGGAAGGAGGAGTAGCGGGTTTGGGGGTTCCATTTACCGAGCTGTTTTTTATGAGCAAAGTTGGCTGTTATTGTTTTTTTTTTTGTGTTGTCGCTTTTGTTATTGTTATGCATCGCGTTTTTGTTTTGCTTTGTTGCTTTTTATTTATTTTTTTTTTCAGTTTGGTTTTTCGCAATTCAACCGCGATTTGTAAGCCAATGACAAGAGAACTTGGCTGGGTCAGTCGGTCTGTCGAGTTATTGGATATGTGTGTCAGTGGCAGTTAAGGATCTCAACTCAGTTCAGTTTTGGCGGACGTTACAAGCAGAGCGCAACGGTTCTAGCCCAAAGCTAAAGACACAGATAGATTTACAGATACATTTCAATATCCATTTCATAATGTTAAGCATTCTTAGAAGCCACAATTCTAAGCTCTTAACCCAGAAAAACATATATTGCGAAACAAACATTCCAAAACAATAACTTAAACTCAAACCTAAACCAAAAAGAAAATAACCGTAAAAAGGTCAGAGAGCTGGGCGTGAGAATAAACGGCGGCCAGTTGGTAAAAAATAAAACAGGCAAGCCCCAACCTTAAACCGACACACACATTAAAACCACTCTACAAAAGTAAACTTTATAAAAAAAAATAACAAACAAACAACAACTGTAACGAATCCAACGCATTTTCCATATGGCAACCGTTCTAGCTCTGATCGCGGGCCAATGACTTCCGCTTGAGAAAGAGAGAGAAAGAGAGAGAGAGAGAAAAAAAAACAATGTTGAAATGCAATTGTAGTTAGGGGCCGGAATAAGGTCAGCTTAAAGGCTCGAGCTTGGGTCAAGCCGAGGAAGCATATAAAGTGAGCAATCAACAAGAAGAAAAAAGATGATGGAAAATTGTTCAACATTTCCATTACTAGCTCTGTTTTTTTAAGTCAAGGGGCTGAAGGGGCGGTTCTTTGTACAAATTGTTTGTTGTTGTTGTTTTAGTGACCATCATGGTTTAATAGACGGCTAGTGTAATAGTTTCTACCATTATATTGCAGCTGTTGTTGTCATTATAATGCTGCTTGCTTTTGTTACTGTTGTTTTTATTGTAACCAAGCGGCATTGGGCGCTACTGTTGTTGTTTATTTATTGGGCAAGAGAGTGGAACAGTTGCAGAGCTTCGGCTAGCTAAAGAGAAAACGTGCGCTCTTGCTTCCAGCAAGTAGCTTGTGACCTGTTGATGGAACCTAAGAGCGCAAGTTTGCAAAATGTGGATGGTAAGTGTGGGATGTAAGCAACTACAATACTAAGTGCTTGGTTTTTAAAACGTTTTTAATGGAAATGAACAAATTTCGTTTTACGGGAGTTCGAATTATACTTCTGTCAATAAAAAGTCAATATTTGTTAAGCAACATTTGGAAAACACACTCGTTTATTAAACAATATATGTATGTATTTATATAAATATGTTTATTTTAAATTTGCAAATCGCATTTGCTATACATTATTTTTCTTGGGTTACAATTGTTTTTTTTTTGTCTTTTGTTCACAAGTAATCGTGTGTTTTCTATTTAAAAATGTTCGCTAGAGTTTGATTTCATTACAGGCCAAGTTAGAGATACAAAGTTCACATACATTATTATTATACAAACATAAATTAAATATTTAAAAATATATATGTATATGAGAAAGTGCGCATATCTTAAATCAAGAGAAGTAAGTAGCCATTCCATCGTTCCACAAATTCATTACCGTTTCATTTAGCAGCCAAATGATCCCTACACTCATTATCAAAAGTATTGCAGTTCCACAAATTCGTTTTCGCTGATGAGTTAGGAGGAGGAACGGTTGGAAAATTAGTAGGTTTTTGATAAGGTTAGGATGAGGATTACATAAAGCTTAAATGTGTGTGTTTTTGTGAGTGACCTTTGTGCCAAACAAATAATAAGCTAGCCCTAGCTATTGCCCCGACCAGTGCAATGGTTTAAATCTGCAACACTCGTTTTACATCTACGGTGGGAAAGGCAGCAAATTCGCCAGTTGATGCACGATGCGGCTTTCGTTGCAAATACTCCGTTAAGATGTCTGAGGCGAGGCGGGAGGCTCGTGTGCAAATCTCCTGCTTTTGTGGTAATGGTTGATTGCGACGCTGCATTGCCACTGTATTGATATTGGTTTCAGTGGATTTGGCCTGCACCTGCAGCAGTGACAGCACCCAGGCATGCTTCATTTTGGTTAACTCCGTTTCGAGAGCACTGATGCGCCGATCCTGTGGCTGTGGCACATGTAGAGGCTCGAATTGATTCATCTTCGTGCGCATCTCTTGTGCCTGCAAACGCAAACGCTCGTTGCGCTCATTGTGGAAGGCGCATTTCAGCAGTTGCAGCTCCTCGGCGACCATAGGAGCGGTGCCAGCAGGTGCTGTATAGCTAACATTGGCACTGCCCGTGCCCGTGGCGGATAGATTATGAAGGGAGGAATGCGAATCTGATGTTTGACTCTTCACACCGCTGCTATTCAATTTGAGTTTATCGCGCAGATCGCTCTTCTCGCTTTCGAGCGCATCGATGTCGCTTTGCAGATGATCCATGGTCTCCTCGAATTCCTTTTCCTTCAGCAAGAGCTTCTTGTGCGTCTCCTCGTATTGAAGCTTCCACTTGCCGACGGCATGCTCGTATTCATCCTGCAGCACACTCAACTTCTTTTCGGCGAGATCTTTGCGTATTTGCATTTCGCTTAACTCGTTCAATTTCATCTTGGCTGACAGCTTGAGCTGCTTGATGTCAGCCTCGCGGTTCTCCAATGTGGCAGCCAAAACATTCTTTTGCTCCAGTTGCTTTTTGATGAGTTGTGCGCGCTGATTTATAGGCGTGTTAAACGTTGGAGCACGTGGACCAGCACCTGCAGCTGACATAATCTCATATTCCTTATCCAGCAGATGCTGTGCAATGTGCTGCAGGTCCGCATTGGCCTGACCAAGCAGTGCCTTAAAGTTTTGTGTCGGACCACGATCATCCTGCTCGTAGATGCGTTCACAGGCCGCCGACAACAGAGACCAATATTTGTCCTGCGGCAATGTATGCTCGGCTGCATTATCGCTCTCAATGTTTGCCACAATGGCAGCCAGCGCCTGTTTTGTGGCCATATGCATGGCAGACATGATGCGACTGATATTCTGAGCCAAAGCACGCATTGCATCCATTTTATGGGGCGACAGACCGCATTTGATTACATGTTGATCGTTGGGCAGACGACGCTTGATGAGTTTCACCTGCTGCTTGACGCTCTCCATGTGCTCGTTGAGGAACTGAATGAGCAGCATTGAATCACTGGTGGCACCTGCCTCCTGAATAATCACCTTGGCAATTGCTGTATCATTCAATATTGATTCACAGGCAGCACCCAAGGAGGCAACACAATCGCGTATCATTTGTGTTTCGTTGAGAAGTTGTTCGCCCGCCAGCAGCACCGAGTTCATGGCATTAAAGAATGCCACACACTTCTCAATGTTGTCTGTGGTGCTGTTCTCGTCCAGCTGATTGGATTTCAGCAGCTCAATGATGCCATCGACAATCTTCTCCTGGGCAACCATTTCGGGCAATGAGCTACCAGCGCGCAGCAACGTATCCGGCTGGCAGCTGTTCAAGCCGTACAGGATCTGATGCAATGCACACTGCAAATTGTGAATGTAGTGCATTAGCCGGCACTTGAAAGTATATTGCTGCACTGCATGTCCCTGGGTAACGGCCTCACGTGTGACTAACTCAACGGCTGGGAAGCGTTCGCGTGTCTGTGACACTACAATGCCACACTTGAAGACAATGCGTGAGATGAGCAGTATGACCAATATGGAGTCATGATCACCACCACGATTCATAAACGATTCAGGCATGAAAGCAGTCAGCATATGAACATGCTCATTGGCCTGGCTCAGCTCAATCTGCCGGAGTTGGACATCGATAGCGCGGGTGTAAGCCTTGGATTCGGCAAACATTTGCTTGTAGTCGATTGTCTCGGTGGCGAGCTTGAGACTGGTGTCCTGTAGGGATTTCTGATCGTTGTTGGAGCTACGTTCGCGCAGCTCGATCAACTGTTCGTTGAGCTTCTGGACGAGCTCACGGAACTTGGTGATGGTCAGATCGCGATCATAGATTGTCTCAATGGCAGCATCACGTTCGCGTAGCATCTCCTTCTTGGCACCGTTGGCCAGATCGAGTTCCTCACGCAAATCTAGCTCCAGTTCGTGATTACTCTCCACTAGTTGCTCGTGCACCTCTTCCAGCGCTTCAAGCTGTGCTATCTCCTCTTCCAGCAACTTGACTTTGTCCTCAAGTTCCATTTTCTTTTCGGCCAGCTGTTCCACCATCTCTTCGGCGCCCAGTGCAGCATCAACTTGTTCCTTGAGATGGATAACAACAGTTATGTTTTGATAAAGTTTCTTAAAACTCAAGACAGGACAAAAGTTAACATGGAATAGCGTTAATGAAAATGTTGGGTTAATCTTGATAACTTGAGTTGGAGGGGGGAATTATGAAGAATGATAACGAACTTGGTACAATTTGAATTTACCTCCTGACAAACCATTTTTATGTGGATTATTAGTTTTATGTTGGCCGGCAAAAAGAAATTTAAATAAAAAATTTGATATTTATTTAGAGTTGTTGGAGCGAAAGAACAGCAAAATTTGTACAGTGTTTTTTTGTGGCAAAGCATAAGAACTTTGTGTGATACCAAATTAAGCAAAATTTTATTACAGTAGCAAGCGGAAAAAACTTTCAATAAGAGCGCAATCTAAATATTTAAGTTAAGCTTGGATGTAAGCGAGTTTTTACAAAGTTACAAGCATAGAATTAAAACATATATACATATATATATTAAGACCTGTTTCCATATCCTCACCTTAAGTTAAAGGTTTAACAGTGGCTTCTTGAATATTTGAAAGCTTATATTAGTTCTACGTTATTGAAAATAAATAAATAATAAAAATCTATATTCTTCTTATTTATTCTATAAATCTCTAAAAACCACTGAACATCTATGATCTTGAAATGTAACTGCAAGGAATTGGGAACAGGTCTAATAATAAGAAGGGATTATGGCAATTTTATGCTCACCTGCAAGTCGGCAACTGTCGCCTCTAGTTCATCAATTTTAGAGCTTAGTTTCTCCTTGGTGCGTTCCAGTTCGGTGACCTCGGATCGCTTCATGTCCAGCTCCTTGGTAAGTTTCTGTATGTCGTGCTTGTCGTGCGCTGTCAGATCACGTAGACGTACCAGCGTGTCCTTGAGGCGAATGTTTTGCTGTTCCAACTGCTTGAGCTCGAAGGTGGAAATACCACCATCGGCAGCTGAGATATTGGACTCGGTCTTGTTTTGCATTTCAGAACGGAGTAGATCTAGATCCACTTGCAACTCCTCAATGCGCTCCTTGGACGACTCCAATTCCAGTTGCAGTGTGTCTGCCTTTTCTTCGGCCATTTCTTTGTCTAGCGTGATCATCTCTACGTTGTCAGAGAGTTCGGCCATTTCTTGGGCATGCTGCTCTTTGGCCTCTATGGCATCCTTTGCCTCCTGCTTGGCACGTTGCAGTTCCTTTTGCAGCGAAGCCTGAGCAAGCATGATCTTGCCACGAAACTCCTGCGACTGCTCAAATTGAATTTTCATCTTATCGAATTCACGCAATCGCTCTTTGTCCTCGTTGCGACGCTGCTTAAGCGTATCCAGTTTCTCGGTAACATCGGCCAGCTGTGCTTGCAGCTCTGCGCTCGTCTTTTGAGCCTCTAGCAGGGCAACTTTGTCCTCAGTCGTTGAAGTTGGTGGCGTTGTAAACGAAGGCGAACGCATTGGTTGCGATGGCGTAAACTGAGGCTTCAGTATCTCTAGAAAGCCAGTTTCCACAAACGATGCGCGTTTAGATGACATGGCTGATGCTGGTCCTGGGCCACTTTCAGCTGCTACTAAGACCGCGTTGGAGGCATCTTTATCCTTTATGTTTGGGGGTGCTAGAGATTTTCGTGCTGCCAAGCTGCTGCTGGATCCTGTTCGCTCGCTCAACGATGTTGTGAGCTGTGTGCGTGAGCCAAGCAATGATTGGCGACTGGATGTGAGTGAGGTGCGTGAACTGCTAAGCCGTGCCCTTGTGGGTTGCACTGTGGGCGTGGCACTGCCGGTAGCACTGCCTGCATCGCCCGCAGCTGGAGTTATTACTCGCAGCTGCGTGGGCCTCACGAACATGCCGCAGTTCTCGTCGCACTGAAAATATTGCTGACCCTTTATTGCGCCACTATTCTTTCCTTTCGGCTCGTCCAGCACCACGCCCACCCACTTGCCAACGGCAAAGCTAGTCATGCCAACGTAAGCGACCGTGCCGAACAGTTCCTTGCCGATCAGTTCGACTCGGGCACCCACTTTTAAATTCTTCTCCGACATGATAATGTAGCTGTTGTGGCCAGTTTTGTGCTTGTGTGTTTTATGAAACTGCCGAAAGATGGCGTCGATTGTTTGAGTGCGAGTGTGTGTGTTCAATAAGATACGCAACAGAATAAAATTAAAATTTCCATAAGAGAGCAAATTAAAAACTTACGTTAGTTTATTTTCTATGCACCTGGTGCATTCACGTCTAGCTCCAAAAAAGGGATAAGGCCAGCTAGCTGATTTGCCCATACGATACAAGAAAAGAGAAACCAAAAATGTTGACATCATTGGTCACCAACACAGACACGGAAAATAGCTTAAATTTTGAAGTACCGTGTAATTTACATACAATACATGAGTACTTACAATTAAGTAAAATATATTACTTCAACTTTGTAGAAATTACAAGCAAATTCTCTTAAGTTAAAAATTTTAAGTTTTTTTAAGTTGGAAATATTCTGATTACAACAGCTGTGAGGCATCGATGTGGTTTGATATAAATTGATTGAAATATTATCGAATGACAAGCGATATTTTAGAATATCGAACGATGAACCGGTATCGTAACACTTGTGTAGTCGATAGCAGCACCATATAGGTTCATGCTGTCTGGTCGAGTTGGTTCTTTGTTTACATTTATTGAGAAAGAAATATTTGTTATTTTGTTTTGCAACAATGGACGAGGATGAGCACCTTCACCGCTATGGCACACCTTTGGAGCCCCTGGAAAAAAGTTAGTATTCAGAAAATTCGAGGAACACAATCAAATCATTCGATTATACAGATGAAGTGCCTGCCAAGAAGCCGCTTATGATTGAGGACCAAGTGGTGAAGGACGAAAATGGCAAACGGCGATTTCATGGTGCCTTTACCGGTGGTTTCAGTGCAGGCTTTTGGAACACCGTCGGTTCTCTGGAGGGCTGGACGCCACAGAATTTTAAAAGTTCACGCGGGGAAAAGGCCAGCAAAGTGCAACAGCGCCCTGAAGACTTTATGGACAAGGAAGACTTAGGTGAGTTCGGCATCGCTCCACAGGGAATTCGCACGCGAGATGAATTTGCAAAGGAGAGCGAGCGGGAGCAGCACACAAGCCAACGCAAGCGCAAACTTATGCAACCAGATGCCGCTGGACCCATACCCGGAATGCCAGTGCTCCAGCAACTGTTGCGCCCAGTGCGTGACAAAGTAGCTGTGCGCATTCTTAAAAGCATGGGCTGGAAACCTGGACAGGGTGTGGGCCCACGTCAAACTCGCAAGGAGAAGCGCCAAACAACAGCGCGCAACCAACGGGAACAGTATTTGCTGGAGCACTATGGTGCAGAAGGATTACCAAGCAGTAAGAAGCAAAGAGACTATGAGACTGATAACGACGAAAAAGAGGAGAGCGAAGAGGAAGATGAAGAAATAACGTTTGCACCCGATGACTATGAGCCCATATTCTACACACCCAAAGACAATCGCTTTGGCATGAGCTACTCGGGACTCAGTCGTGCGCCAGTGCTTTCCAAGGCCAGTACAAGCGCTACGCCAATGGAACACATTAATCTCTTTGGCCAGCTAGAGGCGGCAGACAAGCGAAAACAATTGTCCATACGTGGCCAGGCATTTGGTGTTGGTGCTTTTGAGGAGGAGGATGAGGACATCTATGCCAGAGATGACATGACGCGCTATGACTTCTCGCTGGCCGACAAGCAGCCAAAGCAGAAGAAGATGCAGCACGTCCAGCAGCGGCATGTCATTGATGGTTTCAGCGAGGACAAGACCGGCACCACACATTCCCAGCCGTATGCCATTGATTTGCCCCGCGATTTCAAGCCGCGCAACTGGCTGTTGCGTCGCAGTCGTTTTGCGCCCCTCGATGCGCAGCGTGCTCAAGAATTAGCCAAAGCTACGGAGCACAAAAAAGCAGGACTCGGCAGGCACGATTTAAATCCAGAGCAACGCGCTCAGCTGCTTGGTGAGTCACAGACCAAAAAGAATCCATTCAAGACGGCAACCAGTGTCAGTAGCCAACAGGATCGGAGCAAATGTTTGCTAGACCTAATCAGCGCCAAAAGCAATAACTTTACAAAAGGTGGCCTCATCACCACAAACGGTGAGGAGCTGCCAATGCCAACACCAAAGCTTAGCAAAGAGGTGAAGCAATCAAACACGGTGCTCTTGGAGCAAGCAGCTGCTAAGACTAAAAACTTGGGTATGAGTATAAATCGATTTGATGATAAAGAGCCTTTAATTCTAATTAAATAATTGCAGTCTCTAGCACTCCCGCCAGCGGATTCAAGCCCTTCTTGGCCGACGAGGCCAAGCAGCTGCGCTACGAAAAATTTCTGGCCTCCAATCTTAAAGATGACACAGAGATCACACAATTTCTAGCTGAAATGCAGCCAGTGACCCTATCACTGTGGGACCGCGAAAGGGAAACAAAAGAATTTCTACAGGCAGCGAAAATCTATCGGCCGCTGGCTGGTCTCATGCTCGATAGATTCGTTTCCGAGGCAACTGTGCAGCCACAGAAAGCAGAGATGCCCTTCCAGTCGGCGGAAAAACACAAAATTATTATGGAACGCACTAAAACAATATGGAAACCAAGTGCCTTGCTATGCAAGCGCTACAATATTGCTGAACCATTTGGTGGCGCTCTACCTGACGTCGAAAAAGAACTCAAAGCCAAGGCCAAAATGTCCATATTCGATTATTTGGAAACTTCAGTCAATACTAAAGCAAACTTCCAAACGCCCAGTATTGTTCCCAAGCACATTGAGGTACCCAAGCAGCAAAAGCTACAGCCACCACCTACAAAAATAGTGCCCGTTGATAAAAAGAAGGAGGAACAGGATCAGTCAGCAATGCCAGTTAAATCGACACACTCAGTCGCATTCAATCCCAGCTTTGTGCCAAAGACGCCACTGGAACAAGCTGTTGATGAGGCACGCGAAAAACCCATTTCCGAAAAGGTTGATCTCTTCAAAAGCATATTTGATAACGATGACGAGGAGCTGGAGACAGCGCCAGCAAAGGGAGAGCAAAGTGCTGAAGAAAAACTGGCGGCCATGCAAGCAGCCCTTGGTTTGCCCATCACTGCAAAAACTGCAGCAGCGGCTAATGTATTGCGCAATAGTTCTCCGGCACGCGGCATTTTTGCAGCGCTCTTCAAGCCAGTCGATGAGCAGGTAGCTAAGCCCCGAGAACCTGCCCCAGCTAAATTTGCGGCCATTGAGGGAAACAAACTTAAAATTGCATACAAATCACGCAAGGAGCGGCTAAAAAATGACAAGGAACAGGCCATGGCTGAGGTGCCTGTTGAGCAGCTCTATGGGCCAAAGTTGCCGAACGGCCAGTTGAAAAAAAAGTCGCCCAATCATGAAGAAATAAGCATCGATGCCAAGCTGCAGCAGCTGTGGCAACAGAATACTCCAAGTAAACGAAAAAAAGAAATTTGGGTGGAACGCATAAAAAGCAGCAGTGAAGATAGCGAAGAGGATAGCACCGAATCCAGCTGCAGCGAGGATACCACAATAAAGGAAAAGAAATCAAAGACCAAAAAATCACACAAAAGTGCCGGATCCAAGAAGTCCAAGAAATCCAAACAAAAATCCAAGAAAAAGCTGAAAAAGAGCGACAAGGCCAAGCACAAGAAGAAGAAAAGCCATCATTAGGACAACGAACTTTCATATGAAGAAACTAGACATAAATGTAGCTTAAGTTAGCTTAGAAATTTTTAAAAGTTTTTATTTCAATTTATTGGCAATGTGAAGAAATTAAGACTTCAAACGCAAGTTTGTTTTTATACAAAAGTGTTTTGCAACTGGAATTAATTATATGTGGAACTGTAGGATAATTGAAAACCAATTCCATCGAAGTTGGGAGATTTCTTTGCGATTATTCTTAAACGATTGTATTTGATCGTAAGTGCTTCCGGTTCATTGGATCCACAGAATGTCTGACGCAATATTTCGCTGTTATCTGGCAAAACTTCGTAAATCTTGATATTATCCAGCGGACAGTTGCTCTCCGATCCCATATTAAAGCCTTAAGGAATATAAATATTAACGGTTAAATGCCTCTTAAACGAACGATAAAAAAACTTACTTCTGAAATTCAAATACATGGTGTTGCCCGCTGGAACCGATATGCGCCAGCTACAATCCGAATAGTTGCGATTATCATAAGGTGGATTTGTAAACTGACCCTCTAGGCTGGTCAAGTCACCACCACAGCCAACGGGTAATTGATTACTTGTCGAGTAATAAAATAGATGAATATATCTTACACCCCAACCCATCAGGCGTATTGCGTTTGTTGTAGTGCGTGTGGTTACAAAGGAAATGTAAGTGTCGCCACTCACATTATAAATGGAACGGTTCGTCTGCAGATCTGTCATCTATAAATGCAAATAAATAGTTTGTTCATTCATTTCACCTGTCATTGATATACATACATTAAAGAATGCCTGGTTAAAGTACGGCTCAAAGTGCAAAAAGACTAGTTCAAGTGTCAAGGAATATCCATCCGGAACGCGAATATCATTTGTACAATTGGTTTTGTCCCTTAAACCGTTGTCATAATATTTAATCAAGCCATTCAGTGCGTTATAAGTACAATTACAATCTAAAAAGTAAGTTTAGTACAAACTACTATTTTCTAAGATTAAATATATCTTAATTGTGCACTTACATGATTTCTTTTTTATTGATATATCCAAGCCATACATTGACCCTTTACCACTGCTGTGAAATGTTATATCGAATGTACCTTTTGCTATGTCCACAGTGGTATTATCAAATTGACCGCAATAGTATTCAAAAGGTTCCTAGCATAAGATAATTCGAAAACAAAATGAGTTATCAAAACACATAATATTTACAATTTCTTACATATTGCCCTTTAAGCAGCAGATATTCCATGCATTTTCCAGTTAATGGGGAGACATCCTGCAGCTGCACTGAATTAATGTGGAGCTCCAACTCCTCGTCTGCCGTCAATGACCAATGGCAATGGATGCTGCCCTCGTAGCTGCTTGAAAGGTTTTTCGAGTTCAGCCGAAGGTTGACAGTCTGACGAATTCAATAAAAACTCAATAAAGCCCTTTGCTGAAACATAAAAATTTACTTACCCCATTGGATAAGAGTCGCTCATAGTCCAACTGGCCACAGACAGTAGGCTCCATTTCCAGAATCAACTCAAAGCTAATGCCACTTGGCTGGGCCATAGAACCGCTCAGCTTAATCAGAAGATCTGTTGTTGAACTGAAAAGCTTAGTGCCGTTACCAACGACTGCATAATATTTGCCCAAGCTTAAACTTTCATCTACGAGGCCATCGATCACCTCCAATGAGTTGCAAGTTGCACACGAATCACCATTCAGTTGCAGCTGCTTCATCCACACAGAGAGGCGATTACCCTTCGCTGCACTTGCTCGAAAAATGCAATGAAGATCCTCCTCTCCGCGAGTGCTATTCAGTTGATAGTGCCGCACCAAACTCATTCGTGTGTTGCCCTCACTTAAATCCAACCGCTCATTGCAATTTGGTGTGAAGTGTACGTTGGCCAGAAAGCCGCGTCCAACAGCACTCATATAACTCAGTATAACAGCCTGATTGCTGTCCACCATGACAGTGGGCTCGCTAAGGTTGCCACACAGGCGTGCAACACGATGCTCCTCACTGACCGTGCCACCGCGATAGATACTCACATGGTCGAAGCGACATTGCTCGGAGCGATCAATCTCAATGTACTTAAAGCGCACAAAGATCGCATGCTGCGGCGGCGCTGTTACATGCCACTCACATCTCTTTTCAAGCGCATAGCTGTCCGGGTTGTCGCCGATCGGTGGACGCAACGTGAACGGTGCCACATAGTTGCCACCGCAACCAATCAGTTGATATTCCACATCAAAGAATCCACCCATTGAAAACATGCTAATATAGTTTAGGCGCAGTCGTCCATACCCGCTCACCTCAAAGTCCGAGCAAAATTTACCAATGTGCTGCTCCTCGTCACCCACCTGGCGGTATGCTTCAAAGTAGTTTGAGCGACATGATTCCTTGTACCTGTTAAGAGTGTTTTTCGGCTTTACGCTTACAAATAGCTGATGCTTGGTATCGGTGTTAATCTCAAAGTTGCAACTCGTGAATCGTGAAAACCAAACGCCTAGAGAAGATGGATGGCTGGACAATGTTTGCAGCTCAGTGCTGGCCTGCAGCTTGGCATCACAGCTGGGATGGACGATAAAGGTAAAGCCATCGCCGGTGATATTTCCGTTAGTGTGGAACACAATGCGTATTCGCTTGCCCGGCACGTGCAACGGTTTTGGTAACTCTCTACCGCAATATTTGGCAATAGGTTGCCACACCTCCATCTGATAGTTGAAGATCTGCAGATAATCATTACTGCAATTGGGTGCCATTTCAATGAAGAACCGATTTTGAAACTCCAAGCGGATCGACAGGCTATCAACTGTTTGGAACTCCCAGCTAAGCTCCATGTCATTGCGATAACTGTTTGCATCAATGACCACCGGCGGCGTTGGTCGCATTTCCACACGAACTATGTCGCCCCAGCCTCCACGTGCCATGGGTCGACTCGCTTGCACTTGGAACTGACTGGTGCTACTACTGCCACGAAACTGTGTCGCATGGTAATGCAGCTTGGCCTGCGAAGCTTCCAAACGTGTGATATTCAGCTGAGTGGCGTCACCACAGACTCTGGCTAGTTTTATTTCAGATATGCCGCTGCTTATTGTCAAATATTCACGATCGCAGCTGTCGCTAAAACTCACATTTCCACTCAGCTCATAGCCCTTGCTATTTCGTAGTTTCCACACGCAATCCAAGGGTCCGAAGTGCGCGTTTAATGAAGGCAGCTCAATGGTGCTGCCCTCTGCCAGAGCTAGCAGTCCACCGCAAAAGTATCGTTTGTATGTGGCACGGAAACGCTGTTTGCTCACCACACTTTGACGAAGTAGCGCTACATGACCGGCTGTGGTGGCCATTAAAACGGTTTCATTGTTTTTAATTGCTGGAGTGGAAGTACGCAGCACATCATCATGAAATGTAATACTTTCCTGCTCTGACACAAACAGGAGTTGATCTACTTTGAAGACCAGCGTTGTGCCAGGATCAGCCACAAAGCGTATGGAACAAAAGTAGGATGGTTGATAGGCGAGCTCCTGATTGGACAGACTGCCAAATGCCTGGGTGCCTATATCCGGTGGACATGGAGATGCTTCAGTAGAACTAAAACGTGCACGAAATGTGACCATTGGATTCAGCATGATGCGAACCAACATAAAGTTATCCGTTGACATAAAAATACCATTGCCATAGTAGGTATCCAGGTCGATGTCGATTATTTTTGAACGTTGCAAGTTATCATTGAAAAAGCCGAGGGCCTTCTGCCTGATCCGAATGGCGGGAAATAGCCTGCTTGTATTAAAATTTATATTTAAGTTTATTTTTGAAATGCTCCTTTAAAGACGACTTACCTTCGACTTCCGAGTGGGGCGCTCCGCAGCTCAGCCAGATTTAAAATTTCCAGTCGCACACGTTGTCCTTTTGGCACCGTGATGCGCCATTGACATAATCGTATCGCGTTGGTCTGCAACTGCATTCCAATGATATCTAGTTCACCAGATGCAGCTGTTATCTCCCGATAGCAGGAGACTCGATCAACACTATATCGTAGTTGGAATCCACGATAGTTGTTTACCGTCTTCACTGTGACAAGGCGTAGTGCCAGCTCATTGGTGCCAAGTTTTAAGATATACGGAAGGCTCACATTGCTGTATAGAGTGCCAATGATTTCTCGCTGATTTGTCAAATCCAAGAGTTCAATACGGTCTACAGATTCGGGGTACTTTTCAACGGCCTCTGAGCCATCGAACGGCAAATGCAAGTCACTAAAGTTTAGCTTGATTTGTGTGTTCATTGGCGTCTTAATAATGTACTCGCACGCAGCCGGCTTAGAGTAGGCGCCCAGACCAGGATAGTTTTCAGATTTGATGGTACCCATGTTGGAAATATACTGACCACCACAACTGCTGATGGAAACGTTAAGCCGGAAGCCGCCATGCGGCTCACTAAGCTCCGTGTGATAGTGCACCAGGAGCAGATTGCTGGAACTGTGAATCGTTCCTGGACGCTGACAAGTGCGCTGCAGTTGACGTGACAGCATTGAAGAGCCGTCAAAGAGCTCAACGTACTCTTCAGAGCAAAAGCGCTTACTCAATTTAAAATCTCCGACAAAATTGGCAGAAATCGTTTCACCAGGCGGAGCTATAACCACCCAAGAACAGTCGGAGTGGGCATGCGGATAGTAAGGATAGCCGGGTGTGCTGATGTTATAGCTGCTTGCCAGTTGTGTAAGACGCACCTCACCATCGCATTCACTGAACTCGCGGTACGTCAGATTCCACTGATTCTTCGGCGGATTTAAAGGTCCCATTTTCTGGGTCATAAAGTATCTAACATAGGCATGGGGTCCACTTGTGCGGAATTTAGTCGCAGCAAAGCCAATCTGATTGCAAAACTTGCCCGGTGTCAGCAATGGTGCTCCAGCATCCAAGCCGTCGTTGATAAGGCCGTAGTGTGGACAACTTGTATTGATCGGAGCTCCACTATAATCAATGGTAATGTCAATTACTCTGCCGGGTCGCACCTCAATATGCCACTCACAAGGCCTTAACGAGGGCTGGGTAAAGTCCGAGTTGACAATGGTGCCTACGGAGCCGGTCATATTGGAGCCACAATCCAAAAACAGCATGCTCTTAAAACCAGTTCCATTGATTGACGCATCAGTAATGAACTTCATCCGAAGATTCGGTGTACCATCTATGCGTCGTAAAGCTCGACCAGAACTCTCTCTATTATTACACATGCGAACCTCTTCCTGCCAATTCACTAGATTAGTGGAGGTCTCCACGGTTAGATAATCCGCAGAACACTCATCCATAGCCTCCAGTCGAACTTCATTGATATCGACATAGACGTGTTGTGTGGGCTTCAATGGCTTAAAGGTCCATTCGCAGTTTAAGTTTGGTTTGTAGCCCTTCGGGTATCCAGGTGAATTTAGAAATATGCGCTCAGAGTCCATGGTGTAGACTTCGTGGCATTCTTGGCTTTTTTGCGTCTCATTCGAGGTAAGCGCTTGGCTGTCAAGAACGCGCCATTTTAAACGGAAGGCATCGAAATCTGTATTGACTGTCTTTAAGTAGATCACATTACTGCTTGAGGTAAAAAGCCAGGGTGAGGGCTTTATATCAATTGCTAGCGCTGTGTCATCAAAACCATCAAACAACTGCAAGAGGTGGCATAAAGTAGTTTTTAACTTAAGGTAATACCATATTAAATACACTAACCATAAGTCCTGTGTTGTACTCCTGATAATCCAGGACGATAACATGATTCCGCTCCATGAAGATGCGCCAGCTGTAGGACTGATCATCCCCCCGCACTGCGATTGTTGGTGGCGAGTCAATGGTGCCATTTGTACCCTCTGTCAACTCCTGATTGTGTACTGCATCCAAGAAATAAAATTATGAAAGAGCACAAAGATGTTAGCCATGTTTTCTCAACTTACCATAACTCCAGCGTAGCTTAAAACCTTTGGCGCTGCTACCGAGTTGACTGCGAAACTTAAGCCACAGCGAGCTCTTAGCTACTAAAGGGGCAGTGGGCAACTCTTTGTCACAGTACAAGCCTAGGACGTTGCCCAGCAAGCCGCTGCGTACTTCTAGAAAGTCTCCATTGCAGTGCTCCGATTTGGCAATGTCCATTGCTTCAAAGTTCAGCTCGATGGCATTTCCGGCACTTGGCTCAATTAGCCACACACATTCCACATTCGCCGGGTAGCTATCCGGATAGTTGGGTGAGCTGAGTGTGCCGCGTACAGAAGTTATGTTGCCGCCACATGAGTTTTCCACAATGGTATATTGTGCCACTAGGACAATGTTCTCTGAGAAGACGCTCACCGCATTCGTTGGCATAACTAAATTAGCTGGATGCTCTTGGCATAGATTGTAGTACAGCACCATGCTCTCCGTGTTTTGCACACGCAAACCAGTTGTGCAGTTGCCACTAATTGCTGTGCAACGGGGACAATCAAGGTGATTGATATTGATACTGATCTTACTACCCTCCGGCCCAGAAATAAAATATGTACATTCCTCATCCTGTCGAGAGCGTATATAACCTTCATTGGCTGTCAGCTTACCGCCACAAGTCTTTTTAAACTTAATTGCAAATCTTGCCCAGAATCCAGCATTAACCTTCAGGTGCAAACGTAGTTTGTTATGCACTAGATGTGTAGAGGGATCACTTCCACCGCAAGCACGCTCAATTAGCTCTTCGCTGTTGTCGTCCTTGAGGCTTGAGAACTCTAATGCTGCATCGCTGCAATTGGACGACTCTGTCAAGTTAAACTGCTCAAAGCTCAGAGCGAAGTATAAAGTGTCTGGCATCTATAATATGAGAATTGTAAGATATAAGGTTGGAACAGTAACATTTTTAATCGGCTCACCTCGATGGTCCAAACGCACTCCACATCCTTGTCATAAGCTTGAAATACTGGTTCATAGTAACTGGGAGAGGTTATGAAACCTTCACTGGCACTTACATAGCCGCCACAGGTGGCAGGAATCGTTGTATAGGTGGCTTTTATGTATTTGCGTGAACGTTGCCGACTACTAAGAAAGCGGACACGCAACTCGTTGGCCGGCGAGAGTAACGTCTGCACGTTTGACTCCACCTGACAGCTGCGTAACAATACGTGCGATGAATTGCCACCGGGCAGAACAGTCAAACTATCTTGGCTGCAATCATGCTGAGGCGTCTCAATGTGCACTTCACGCAACAGCAGACGAATTTGATAGCCAGCCGGCGCTGCGATGAACCAATTGCAATCAACATCAATGCTATAGGGTGCATTGGGTGACGCGATTGTGCCGCTGGGTGCTTGCAGTTCCTCACCACAACCTAGACGCTTGTACTCGGCTCGAAAGCCCATCGCTTTCTGTAAGTTGTCGCTGGGAAAACGCAGCAGCAAACGATTACCCACGCTGGTGTAGTCCACATCTAAATCACTGCATAGCCTACGCTCGTTTATTAGCTGATCATCGCGATAATCACTCAACAGCACATAATCGAAATCACAACCCTCCGAGAGCTTAACGTTCATGTGCGAGATGGCCAGCTGCAAGCGATTGCTGTTCGATCCACCGCGTATATCCCACTCGCATTTGTTGTTCGTCAAATAGTTATCCGGAAAGTTGGGCGTTTCAATGCCGCCGCTCAACTGCTCCAAACGCACCCGACAATTTGTCTCATAGTCCAGCACAAAGCCGATGCCATCGGGTGACTCCTTGTCAACGTTATAGCGCACCAAAACCCGATTACTGCTAGATGCCAGGTTCAAATGATGTCCCTGCTCGCTGCTGCAGTTCAGCAGCATTGGGGGACTGCGTGTTGTGGGTCCATCGAATATAGTCAACTGACCATTGCATACATCATCCTGACTCTGCAGCAGCAGCTGCACGGTGGAACCCTGTGCGACACTGATCTGCCAATCGCAAGCAACTGCACCACGATTGCCAGCCATGCTGTGAGGTGAGTGTATGGCGCCTATAGCTGAGTTAAGCTTACCACCGCAGCCAGTGGTTGCCATTTGCCAATTAAGATGAAATCCAGCATCTACTTGAAATGAGTCCGATTGGAAGAAAACATACAAGGCGTTGCCATAGGACGGCAAACGTGATGGTATATGGCTTCCACAATAACGTCCAATCAGTGGCGAAGTCGCCTGATCACCATTTCTGTTAGGGTAAAAATACAAATCACATTTTCCACTTATATCTCATTATGCTAAATATAATTCTTAGAAATTACCTTATTTCCAAAAAGTCATCATTGCAGGCCTCCGATGTGGTTTCCAAAGTAAAATTCTGTACAATTAGTTCAATTCGACTGCCAAGTGGAGCTTTAATAATCCATGTGCAATTGTCCGAAACGCCATATCTTGATGGCCAATTGGGTGATTGAATGATGCCGTATCGAGCTGTAGAGATTCCACCACAATCTATATAAATAATAGATATGTATATATATAAAGAGCTTTTATATGTCTGAAGATAAGGTTAGTGAATCTTGTACCTTGCTTGGACGGTGTATAAACCAATTTTACCGTATAGAGTGGTGAATAATCGAATTTTGCAATTATTGTTAGCAGACTTGAATCTGTATATTCGTCAATATGCATTTCATCTGACATTTTTATATGATAAGTGTTTAACAATTTGGCTTCCGTTGCAGTGCTATTATCATATACAAAAACGTTGGCATCACCGAGCACAACCCTTAAATCGATTTCGATATGCTTTCTGCCTGGTACTTCAATGATCCACATACAGTACAACACAGACAGGGTATATGTTTCACTTATCCCGCTTGGATCATTTAGAACACCACCGCATAAGCCTTTCATAAAGCTATACTCCACACGTAACCCTCGACTACGTTGCGGATTGCTTGCACCGTGGAAAACTAAGCGCGCCTGATTGTTTTGTGCAATCAGTTGAAGATTGGTCACGTTCTTAAAGAAACGTTGCTTATCGCTTTCATTGCGAGACAAATAAACCTGCGTATAAAACAGATATGATATGTATAAAACAGATTTGCAATACTATGCAAATCAAATGAACAACATGTGGACGGAACTTACATCAAGATAGTTTAATTCATTTACATCAATCATGGATAACTCGTTGGTCGCAAGAGGCTGTAGCTCTGTATTGCTAAGCGAAAGGTCGGTAATATTAATTCGTACTTGCGTATTCGTAGGTCCCAATATAATGAAAGTGCAATCCAGATGCTCCATGTACGGATTCGGATAGTTGGGAGTGGTTATGATGCCACCCTCGCTATTGCTATAGTTTCTTAGGCAAGCTGCAAGCAAAATAAATGTGTTTAAGTATTAAAAATGTTTTCCAATATGGTCTGTATACCTCTGCTGTAGAGCAGCTCAAAACTTTTTCCAAACTCGAAGCCAGGCAATGCGAACTCATAACGCACCAAGACCACATTGGTGCTTGAGATTAATGGCTGCAGTTCGCCTTCCTCCGGCTGTCCACAGTAGCTTCGCAAGAGCGGCTCCTCATCGCTGTCCCCATCAAAGATTTCCAGTTTTTGCAAAACACAATTGGAGGAACGCAATAGACTAATCCGTTGGAAGCTCAACTGAATCTGTGTGCCGATAGGCTGTTCAATGCGATATAAACAAAGTTCGGACGATGTGTGCCCGCCGATAAAGCCATGCGGTTCGGTAAAAACACCACCACAGCCTGGATGACCAGCAACCACCTCGTAGTGCAGCTGAAAGGAGCTATCTGTAAGATGCATATCGGTGTGAAAGTGTATACTCAGTAGATTGGATGAGCTGTGCAACGGTGCCGGTTGCGCCGACTGGCAGGCTAAATAAAGCTGTCGATCCGCATCATGGATGCTCAACGAATCCCCATTGCTGCAGTTGACCAACTGACTGCTGACCAACGGACTGTTGCCCAGCGTAATCTCATAGAAGCGCAAGAGCAGCCGAGTCCCATACGGTGCTCTCAAATGCCAACGACAGTCAAGACCATAACGTGCCTTGTTTGGATAGCTGGGCGATCGCAAAATTCCGCTTCCACCTAAGACCAAAGATAGCTCTTCGCCGCACACCAAAGGCTGTGAGTGCCAAGTCAAATTAAAACCACGCGCCTGCGACTCATTATCCGACCGGAACCAGAAGAACAACTGCTCCTGGGTGGACACCACGTTGCCATTTCCAAGTGGCAGTCTATTTCCACAGAAACGTCCAATAAGCCGAGCAGTCAGTGCGCTGCCATCATGAACCTGAACAAAATCGTGGCTGCAATCGGGACTAGGCTGCAGATCAAACATTTCGAAGGTCATATTCAGCACCATGCCGCGCCCGGTGCGAATGATGAAGGCACATCGTTCATTGGGCTGATAGCCACCCCTGTTGTCTTCGCTGGGAGGAAACTGCAGGCTTCCTGTCGCATTGCGTAGAACACGCCCACAGTAGCTGCGCAAATGGGAGCAGGTGCTGCCTGTGTAGCCATCCGGACAAGAACATAGATGCCGGCTTTCGGGCAATAGCCGGCAGGTGCCACCGTTTTCGCAAGGATTTGGATGACAATCATCAGCTTCGGCGCACACAGCACCAGTATAGCCTGGCTGGCAGATGCAGCTGGTACCGCGACCGCTGAGCACGCAGGTTCCATTGTTTTGGCAGCTATGACTGTCACAGGGTTTGCGGCTGGCGTCCTCTGAACAGCCGTCAGCTCCATAGCCATGCCCAAAGAAGCCAACTGGACAGCTGCATACGACGGTACCGGAAATGTACTCACATTGAGCACGTGGATGGCATATTTTCTCGCCGTTGCACGAATTAGACTTGGCCTGCGTACAAGTTCGCCCATCTCCTGTCCAGCCTGGTGGGCACCGGCCGCAGCGAAAGGAACCCTCCGTATTGATACAGCTGACACTCGGGTTCTTGCTGCAACCGCCATTGTTGCCATTGGCGCATTCGTTAATATCGCGACAGTACTTGCCATCACCTAAAACAAAGCCAAATTATTACCTGCTACATCTTAAAGATGATTTACCCACCTGTATAGCCTGGCGGACAGGCGCCACATCTAAAGCTTCCCGGCAAATTGATGCACTCCCTGTGACATGGATTTATCTCTGGAGCACATTCATTTACATCCCGTGTGCAGGGACTAGCACTCGCCGCGGTTACATTAGTATCTTCCCATATCCATCCCTGATCACAGATGCAGACATACCCACCCGTTGAGGCGGCGGGCAAGCAGGTGCCATGGTTGCCGCATAGCTCAGCAGACTGATTGGTCAGACATGCGTTTTGACGCAAACGACAGTGGGTGCCAGAATATCCATTACGACAGATGCAACTAAAATTTTAATTGTGAAGAATACATTTCTAATAAGTATGTGTATTTACTTACCGATAGCTACCGGGTGTATTAATGCACTGTGCATCGTTACTGCAAACAGCCAAATCTGTGCCAACATAGTCAGAGCATTCATTCACGTCATCCTCGCATGTCCTTCCCTATAATGGGGTAATGAAAACTAATAAGTGATCGCTTGTAACGGGTCTTTTTTAAGAGAAGATCTGTTTAAGTCTGGCCACACTATACAAAATTATCGAAAATCTAACAGACAATTATTCAAGCATTCACAATAGTTGCCGTTTAATGTTCTACATTTATTAAGAATTATTAAAATTTACCGAATTATTAGTAATAGGTTTAAATATTTTTGAATATACAAATTAATTTTTTAATATGATTAGAACTTTCGCATAGCTTTGGTTTTTGATTACGCCCCATATTTATGAGCTCAAGCAGACGGAGACGCCCACTTGCCCATGTACTCACTTGCCAACCGGTGGGACAGATGCAGTAAAAAGACTTGTAAGCGTCGTAGCAGGTGCCACCATTCTTACAGGGACTTGACAGGCACTCATCTTTGGCCAGATTGATTTCGATGCTGGTCAGAGTGTTTCCTATGACCTCGATACGCTGCAATTCTCGGCGTAGCCCACGCTGAGTAGGTTCACCACGACGTGGGTAATTGAGCATGACGGCCAGTCGCGTCAATCTGCGTTGCACTCTGCGAAACTGTTCCTTGAAAGCGTCTAGAGATAAGGGTTCGCGTCGTGTGGCTGCTGTGTGTGCGGCCATAACACGACGACGACTCTGAAGCAAAGAAATTATGTCCACATCGTTTAGGAGCAATGTGGCTGCCTCGCCCATTAATCGGAACGTTATGTTCTGATCTTTGGCGGCTTCGAAGAGCAAGGTGCCATCGTTGCTACCATGCAGCTGAGCCTGAAAGCGATCTCCACCACCCGAAATCCCTTGGAGTTGCAGGCAGATAAGCAAAGCACACAAAGGGAGTTTAAACAAAAGCTGAGATTTGTTAGGTTTTTGCATTTCTACACTTTCATCTCTTTCAAATTTTAAATGAACAATTATTTTTGTAACAATTATTTTTTAAACTTTGTTTAAGCGTTAACACCAGCACGGATACTGAACCCAGCGGTGCTACTTGCTCCTATTTATATGCAGCTAAAAAGGGGCGTATACTAGAAAGTACAGTAAACATTGTTTAGAAACATTTTATTATCTAACTTGGCTTCACGATATATTGCTAGAATAAAAATCATATCATCGAAATTTTTGATTATTGTAAATGTGCAGCTATTGAATTTATAAAATTTTTTGAACAAGAATTTTTCTACATTTCAAGAAAATAGACGAAGACCAAACGTTTGACCGTGGAAATGTTATTAGCCCCATTAAAAGTTGAGAGACGACCGTTAAAGGCCAAGCGCGGCTGTGTTTGTGTATATTTGTTGCAGAAATATGCCAAAAATATAACGGTTCTATGGTGTAATGGTTAGCACTCTGGACTTTGAATCCAGCGATCCGAGTTCAAATCTCGGTAGAACCTGCTATAAAGGTTGATCTTTTTTTATTGTTATCAATTTTTAACAATATTTTTAAACACTTATATTTGATTATGAGGCTATTGTGAATTCATAAGTTCAGAGTGCAATGCAGAAATAGTTAGAAAAATGATCGTCAATGTAAGTTATGGCTATATAGTATGAGTTTAATCAATCAATATTATTATGAATTGAGTTAGGAGTCAACATATGTACATACATTAATAGGAACAAAATAAAACGTGACCAATTTGTCTAATCAGTTGATTTTAATATTGAAATCCAATGAGTTCTAAAACCCAACTATCAGGTTCAAATCAAATGCATTACATTTTTGCAAATTTGAACAGAAAAACATGTATGCATAAATAATAGTTAATGTATGTTTGTATGGATGTGTACAACACTTTGTAAGAGAACACACAGAAATTTGATCATATTAATTGACAATGACCTTGGTAGTAATTGCATTAAAAAAGACGAAAGTAAGAATATTTGATAGAACACGGTAACAAATTTCTGTTGGCGGTTTACAATTATGTTTTATGTTTTTTTTTTAACTTTTAAAACCAAAATGATCATTGCTTTGATATCTTCGAAAAAAAAATATAAGGCATATTTGTTTGGATAAATTATTGAATGGTTATCGTGTCATATTTTTCTTAGTGTCGCCTATATAAATGGCAGCCATGACAACAAAAATGAAAGCGAATTCAATTCATTTAATAACAAACAGTTATTTAGAGGTACACATGTACATACATTATTAGTATATATATGTACATACATACATACATGAATATGGGGACCTATTATGTATTTATAAATCGGAAAACTAACCGATGCAAACTTGTTGTTGTTGATGTTGTTGCTGCCATATTTTAAGGGGGCCTGATTGTTGTCTCTGTGATTGCGAATTGAGTTGCTCGACGCTCAGTTCCATGCGAGGCGTTGTTGAGTAGACAAGTTCGTAGCTGTTGAAACACACACACACGCACACACATATATTAAGTATACGACGCATGATGCCCGTTTTCTCGAAATTCGTTTTGTCAATGCGCTGCTGCGGTAAGTTATTATACTCTACGTCTTCCCATTATGCAATCTTATTTTATGCGCTTATGCAGCTGCGGAGCAAGTCCGTCATTATAGCGCCGCAGCGCAGTTTCAGCTGCGTGAGCTGCTTGGTAAACAGCTGAGTGGTATCAAGGAGGCGGGCACATTTAAAGAGGAACGCATCATTACCTCATCGCAAAGCACACAGATAACGGTGGATGGCAGCGATCGTCAGATTCTCAACTTTTGTGCTAACAACTATCTGGGACTGTCAGTAAGTCAAGAGTATATCATAAACTTGTCGATCCATATAGTTCTCATCAAAATCTGATCATTAGAACAATCCGGAGATTGTTAAGTACAGTAAGCAGGTGCTGGATAAATATGGCGCTGGTTTGAGCTCGGTAAGATTCATATGTGGCACTCAGGACATCCATAAGCGGCTGGAGCAGAAGATCACACAGTTCCATGGACGTGAGGATACCATATTGTATGCATCGTGCTTTGATGCCAATGCTGGCATCTTTGAGGCAATACTCACGCCCGAGGATGCCGTCTTCTCCGACGAGCTGAACCATGCATCCATCATTGATGGCATCCGTTTGTGCAAGGCCAAGAAGCAGCGTTATAAGCATCGGGATATTGCCGATCTGGAGCAGCAGTTGCGCTCGAGTGATGCCCGTCTTAAGCTAATTGTCACCGATGGCGTCTTCTCCATGGATGGCAACATAGCGCCGTTGGCACGCATTGTTGAGCTGGCCAAGAAATATGATGCACTCGTCTTTGTGGATGAATGTCATGCAACGGGTTTCTTTGGTGCAACGGGACGCGGCACGGAGGAGTATGATAATGTTATGGGCGAGGTGGATATTATTAACTCGACGCTGGGCAAGGCATTGGGTGGTGCATCCGGTGGCTATACCACTGGCCCCGCCGAACTAATCTCTCTTCTACGCCAAAAGTCACGTCCATATCTCTTCTCCAATACATTGCCACCAGCTGTGGTTGCTGTCGGCCTCAAGGTCATGGACATGCTTCTCCATTCCAGTGAACTGTGCCAACGGGTCCAAAGCAATACGCAACGCTTCCGCCAAGCCATGACCACAGCAGGCTTCACAATTGCCGGCGAGAATCATCCCATCTGCCCAGTCATGTTGGGCGATGCGCGTCTCGCTTCTACTTTTGCCGATCAAATGCTTAGTAAGTGTTTATCCCTCTCTCTCGCTCCATTTGAAGCGATATAAATAATTGATTTTTGTTTGTTTTCAGCACGTGGCATTTATGTCATTGGATTCAGTTATCCAGTGGTGCCACAGGGTAAAGCACGCATCCGTGTCCAAATTTCTGCTGCGCACACTGAGGCTGAAATTGATCGTGCCATTGATGCCTTCATTGAGGTTGGTCGCTCCCTCAAGGTCATCCAATGATGTTAACGAAAATTAAATTGCTGCATTTATAAAATGATTCAGGAAACTTTTTAAACATGTTTTGTTGAGTTGCTTTTTGTTTATTTGGTTCATCTGATTAACTAAGCGGCTTGTACTAAGTATGATAATATTAACAACTTAAAAATTACACATTAAACTTAAGAATAAAATTGCACATTAAATCCATGACTTGGCCACGGTGGGGCAAAAATGCAAGGCGCTACCGCCCCAACTAGGCAAAAGCAATAACAAAATTAAAAACGACAATAACTAAACAAAATTATAAAACAAAAAACAAGAATACAAAATGCAAAATGCAAAATACTTTTACAAAGCGTGATTTGTGCAAAGATTGGGCTAAGGAGTTAGCATACTGGATACAAGGATTCGTTTTGTAAAACAGACTATATGAGAACTTTGGTTAGTGTATGTGTATTTGTGACTGACTGGCTGAGATGAGTTTGGTTAATCATTTGATGCACAACAACTACTTGTTGACTAAGCCGCGTGCCTTAGGATAGGCTGAGGCTGGTTTCTTCGGTTGTTGAATGCGACCCGTGGGCGGTCGTCGATTCGAATCGAGCGCTGATCCCGGACTAGGCAGACCGCTGCGTGTGGATGTGGACTTGATGTGACGCACATTAGACGCAGTGCCAGGAGCAGTAGTTGTTGCGTTTATAGCAGCAGTAGCAGCCGCTGCAGAAGTTGGCAATGCTTTGCCATTAGCATTACCATTGATTATATTCTCGAGACGATGGCGCAGTGAATTGGTATGTGAATCTCCGATGTCGATATCATCACCAGTTTGCATGGCTTGCGCAAGAACTGCCTGCAATGATGCGGACACTTTGGGCGTACGATACTCCTGGGTGGTGCGACAGGGCATCTCCAGTTCGTAGCTGGCAATGTTCTCGCTCTTGAAACGCAAAGCACTGGGTGCACTTGTTTTAGCCTCCTGGAGTGCATACTCTGAGGTGGGTCGTCGTCGCTGAGGATGCGAGACGGGACGCTTGCTACTAAATTTTCCATCGGCAGTGAGTGGCATGGGTAATGCAGCGAATTTCCACTCCTCCTGCTCCTCATCATATTTGGCCTGGGTGTAGAGGCGTTGTTTCACCTCGACGGGCACAAAGTTGTCAATGATTAACAGCTGACGCTTCAGCTCTTTCACCAGCTCGTTTTGTGCCATCTCCAGTTCGCGCAGATCCTGATTGTGATCGTGCTTGCAGTCGTTAAGTTCTTGCTGCAGCGCCAGATACTTGGCGTAACATTTGGAAAGCTTGCGTTTCTTCAATTCTACTTCTTGCTCTAGGGAGACATTGCGCTCACGTATTTCCAGTGTTGTCTCTTCCTGCAATTCCAGCTGCTGTTGAATTTCTATTTCACGCTTCTTGCGCTCGGCAATCTCCACCAGCTTCTTCTCCAGCTCGATCTGACGCTCGCTGTATGTATCCAATAGATTCTTGCCACCGCGCACCAGCTGACCCTCGAGTTCGGCCAGTTTAGCTGCTAGCTTGGCATTCTCAATTCTTTCGCGCTCCAGCTGCTCATTGGACTTAGCCACCTCCGCTTCGTTCTCTTTGTCCGACTCTGGCTCTGTAACATCTGGTTCGCTTTCAGCCTCTTCCTCAACGGGATGTTGCGGCTCCTGGGTTAAGCTGCCTGTTAGCTCGCGGCGCTGCACTTCTCGTTTGGGTTTCTTGACACGCTTTTTGGCCGCAGCTGCTAGTTTCTCGGTGCGTTGCTGTTGCTGCGGTTCAATGAGTCGCTTGAGTCGCTCAATTTCTGCCTGGTACTCCTTCAGCTTAGCATCCTGCGGATCCTCGTTCTTAATGGGCTGATTCTGTATGTTTTTGGCCCGCTGTGAATAACGCAGCGTCGTTAAAGTCTCGTTGTAGTTGTAATTTGATGGACCAATGTTGGCAATCATGATCGTTTTGGAGTTGCCGCCCAGCGAATCCTGCAGCAGGCGCGTCAGCTTCGAGTCACGATACGGTACATGTGGTGAGTTCTCTGCCAGCGCTGAGATAACATTGCCCAGCGACGAGAGTGCCAAATTAATCTTGCTTGCCTCTTTAAGGCGTTCCGCTGAAGCACCCGTCTTTGATTGCCGCTCACTGCCGGCCAAATCAATGAGATTTAGTTTGCCAACCTTAATTGTGTTCGTCTCTGTGTCGCACATTTCAATCTTGATCATGAATATGGCATGCGAACTACGAAAAAAAAGCATAAATATTAATCTGTGAACAATTATTCAGCAACATTACTTACCGTGAACTGTGCTCGTTCATGTTGGTGAATCCAACAGTGCGATTCTTGTTGCCCAGCTTCATCACATTGAACATATCATCGACACTCTTGCAATTAATGGCATGCAGATTGGGCACATAGACGCCAGAGCCGCGTTCACGCACTTCCAGATGCTTGGAATTGGGCTTAAGAAGATCGCGCAACTCCTCCATGTAGATCTCCAGATAGGAGACATCGACCAAGAACTGAAAGTTCTCGGTACGATTGATGTGCAGCCAGATTTGATCAAAGGTGCGCGGTATAATTCCAATTAAATCATCGTTCCCCCTAACACCCTCCATCGTGAACGTTTTGCCTGTGCCCGTTTGGCCATAGGCAAAGATGCAGCCATTAAATCCCTCCAGCACAGAGCTGACCAGCGGAAAGACCACTTCATGGTAGAGAGTAGTCTGTGTGGCGCTCGCATCGTATGCGGCATCATAAGTGAACACCTTACGCTGCTCCTTGTTCGCGTCAACCAGATTTTGCAGCTCAACCACACCACGATTCGGATACACATTGACCACCTCCGGCGAACCCTCCGTGCGCTCTCGGTTGCTCATCGGACGGCATCGTACCACAACTTGAACGCACTCATTTGGCGCTTGACTATTCGCAGTGCCTGGGCGTTTGCTTTTTGCACTCATTTTGGTGATACTGCTGCTGCAGCTGCTGCTGTTTGGAGCTGGTGACTAAAGCAGACTTGCCTTTGTCCCCGTTTACAGCCCCGCGCACAGTCTTTGTGTTTGTGTGTATGTTTTTGGCTGTAGCTTTGACGACAACGGCATCGAAAACAAATGTCAAAGAAAATCAATAATTTGATAATGACGCAAATTTTTCGATGGTTTTAGTGGCGTTATTCTGTCTGAACTTTGTCGCACAAATGACGTCACAATTTCGAGATACAATTTTATGGCACAATAACAACTTGGAGATGTGCAATTATTACCTGTACTTTAAAGCCAAATTACTTCACCTTGAGTAAGTTTTTTTTGTTTTACTGTTCAGCTGCTACCGCTAGCAGTGCTATCGATAGTAATTCGATATGGATATGAAACATTGATAGAAAAAAATACCAAATGTTCTAAAAATCGATTATAATTACTGTATAACGATATACTAACTGCCGTCTGCCGTTCAGTAAATATTGTGAACATTTTATTTAATCTTGGAGGATTTTGATGACTTTGATTTATTGCTATCCGCTGCGCCACGCTTACGTTTATTTAACGGGTTTCGCGGGTCATAGACATCATACCAATCATCGTTTTTGGTGGACGCATCTTTGGCCAGCACTGGTACATTACTATTAAAGTTAAGTGTGTGCGCCAACCAGTCGTCTCCAATGATTTCCTTTTCGACAGTACTATCGTCTCCCGGTTTGGGTTGTGCATCTGCATCTGCATCATCCGATTTATTTTTTAATCCGTTCAATTTTGCTTTAAACTTGGATAACATCTTTAATGTTAACTCCTCTCTGGTGTAAAAAAGTAATGCAATTAATTAAAATGCGATTCCATTTTGAATATTATATTTACCTTTCTGGTCCTTTAATATTAGTTTTGGTCTTCGCAATATACTTCTGTTTTTCTTGAATAAAATCATTAATGTAATGATTTTCTCTTGCACCCTTTATGTCATTCGACCTGGTGGTATTTTCAGGCTCTTTTGTTACTTGCTTATCCTTGCTGATTTTATCCATTTGATATTGACGCTTTAACGATTCAATTTCTTCACGTATTTTTGTCCTACAAAACACACATTTAATAAATCTAATAAGCAAATTTAGTACAACTAGTAAGATATACTTTTCTTTTAAGTTTTGCAGGCTTTTTTCTTGCTCGCGAGTCATCAGAACGTCGCCATCATCATCTTCTGATTCACTTTTAATCTCTGCACGTTTTTGTGGTTTGGGTTTGTCGGGTTTGGTTGCTTTTGTAAGTTTACTTTTAATGATTTCAGTGCTATTGGCTGTGGGTTTAGCATGACTCTCTTTGCAGTCATCTGATAAATGTTCCTCGGTTGGTGCTCGCTCGTTTTTGGGCATCTTAATAGGTACCTTGCTAAGCTTAGGATCATCAGTTGCATCGTGCAATGATTTCGCTTTGCCCGCATTCTGTTTCACATATACAGTTGTTTCCTGCTCGTCACCTTCGGCCTCCTCTCCGAATGAAAGTAGTCCGAAGTTTCTAAGTGGGAATTGTTTAGACTTTTAAAGACAAATATGAACTTGAACTTAACACTCACTTGACACCTTGCTTCTCCTTTTTGCTCTTTTTGGGTTTTGAAGCTGCTTTGGGCAATGATCGCGGTACAATATCATTATAGGGATTAGTTAGCACCTCGGCAGAAATAATACGATGTGTGAACATGGGTCGCTCTTGGTGATCAACAATACCTTCTTCCAGTTTGAGCATGTTGAATATTGTATCGCCAGTGACTTTGCCAAAAAGCGTGTTTTTGTTTTCCAGCTCAGGAGTTGCAGCAAACGTGAAGAAAAATTGTGATGCGTTGTCATCTTTTCCAGAATTCGCCATGCCAACCAAGCCACGGCGCGAGTATCGCAATCTTGAATGAAACTCATCTTTAAACGGATGGCCGTAAACCGACTCACCGCCGGTGCCATCCCCATTCGGATCTCCACCCTGTACAATAAAGCCTTTCACCAGCCTGTGAAAAATGGTTCCATTGTAGTAACCCTCCAAACAAAGCTGCA
This sequence comes from Scaptomyza polygonia, assembly GCA_035044585.1. Lineage (NCBI taxonomy): Eukaryota > Metazoa > Arthropoda > Insecta > Diptera > Drosophilidae > Scaptomyza > Scaptomyza polygonia. The sequence goes on along the minus strand of JAWNNU010000962.1, from coordinate 2,635,140 downwards.
CAAAGTTGCGGCAAGCCTTTGGACACTCTCTTGCCCATAGCTCGATGTCGATATCGCCAACTGTTGTTTTCAGTAGTACTTTGCCCGAGGTAAGCGGCTCCTGTATGTAAATATTGCTCATATTTTGGCAAATAAACAATCACACTATGAACTCCAGAGGCGTCGTTCAGATGATGGTTGGCACTCACACATGCAACCAGGGCTGCATGATTCGATAATCTAATCAATTAGTCTTTCGATTTCGATAGGTATATTGCGAATACCTGTTGGAAACATTCTGCTCCAGTGTGTACACGTACGAAACCGTCAAATATACCAAAATCGCAAAGTTCGTTACTTAGCAACTGTGGCCTTTAAAACAATTATTTTTGTTTTTTTCACTCAGTTGGTTAAAGTAAAAGTTGCACAGCTAAGAATGAGTTTTAGCGAAGATCCACTTGCTGATCTACTCAGCGATAATAGTTTAGACAACGACAACTTCTTCGACGCTCCAGCAGGAAGCAGTACAAAAAAATTGCCTAAAACGAGCAAATCCAAAGCAAAGCTCGAAGATCTCTTTGGCATAAAAGAGGAATCTGAGCCGGAAGCTCAAAATATTTTAGCGACAAAGCAAATTCTTGCCAAGCCCACTGCTACTAGCACACCTCGTATTGTAAAACAGAAGCCTTCGCTCTCCATGGATGATGCCGATGATGATGACTTGGGATTCGATCCAAAGCGCCCCAAGAGCAGTGGTGGAGCAAGAAAAAACCTATTCGACGATCTACTTGGCACTGCAGAGCCTAAGCGAAGTATTTTTGATGAGATACTCAGCAGTGGTGATGCCACAAACAGCAAACGTCCAGCAACTGCGAAACCATCGATGTCCCGCCAGTCAACAGACACAACCACGGAGAACTCTCAGGCGCGTCCAAAAACGGCAGCAGGCGCAGGCAGGCGTAGCTCAGCCCAGTCCGCCAATCTCAACACAGATCCGTTAGGTCTGTTTGGCAAGGACAAGGAGACAAATGCAACCGTTTCGGGCATGTCCACACCAGTGTCTAAGAAACGTGGCACGGCTGACTGGCTTGGGTTGGGTGCGGAGATGGCTGCAAAGTGTGCAGTAGGTGATGAGGAGCATGACGATGGGGTTATTGGCAAAACTTCCAAAGAGACTACTTCAGCACAGGTAATGCAACCTATGCCGGACTCTGATGAACCGGATCCCGAGCCACAACTTCCAATAGCACCGCCAGCTGCAGATAGCACAATGCAAAAGATTCTCATGCTGAACAGCTTGAACTTGGAGAGCAGCCACAACTATAGTGCTCTGCAGCAGCAGGAGGCCCAACTGGCAATTGTTGCCCAAATGAAAAATCAGGAACGCGCCCTGTTGGAAATGCAATACAAGCAGGAGACACAAGATGGCAAGTTCCAAGCCCTCCTGCAGCAGCAACTCCAGCGCCAACAGCAAATGGAGGAACACATCAAAGCGCAGCAGGAACGCATCAATGTTCACCTTCAGCTAATGATGACGCAACCTGTTATGCTTAGTGCCGCAGTGCGCAAGGAAACGGAAATCTCTGATTCTCAGGGCGAGAAGACGTCACCCAGGGATGAAGGCAAGGATCAGCTGCTGTTGTTAGAAACCGATGCAAAACGCAATCTGCTCGAGAAACAGCGACTAGAGGAGTTGGTGACCAACATGAAAGTCAACTACGAACAAGAAATTGAAATGATCGAAAACTCCTACAAGTAAGTGCAAAAGAATCCAATAATATACTCTGTTAGGTTTGGTAACAGGGCATATTTATTGTTATAGAAAGCAACTCAAGGTTTTGGAGCATCACTTGGGTTCTGTGGAGGAACGCCTTAACTTTGAGAATTCCGAACTAAGAGATTACTACACAGGAAAGCTGGAACAACTAAAAAATGATTATGATTTTCGGATATCGAGTTTAAAGCAAGACCACGAGGATGATCTGCGACAGTTGCGTGCTTCTCATGAAGCCGACATGGAACGTATAAGGCAAGCTAAAATGCTGGAGCAGTCAGCATTGCGGGATCATGGCAGTTACTTGGAAACACTGCGTATGGCTTCCAGTGATTTGCAGGAGCTGCGCGAGGGTATGAATTCGACCAAGGAACGGGAACAACAGTTGGAGGCACGTGAGCGTCGCCTGGCAGATGCGGAGAGGCGCTTAAAGATTGACGAGGAGGGTGCTGATGAAGAGAAGCGTCGTCTCATGGAGCTGGTGAGCACACTGGAATTGCAGCTGAATCGTCTTTCTAAGGACTCGGCCGAAGAGAACTGGCAGGTGCGTCAGCGCATGGCTGGCATTGAATCCGAGAAGAAGGCATTCGAACTAGAGAAGCAGTTTCATCGCGAGCAAATGGAACGTGATGAAAAGAGAATCGAAGAGCTGAAAGCTTTACAGCTGGCCGAGATTGAGCAAATGAAAATCGATGTGCAGCAGGAACGCACGCGGCTTCTGGTTAAGCAGCAGAAACTTGAAATGCAACATAAGTTGCACGAGCAGGGTGATCTAGACAAAGAGCGACTGGAGGTAGAGGCTCAGCTGCAGGTGGCCCGAGATGCTATCAAACGCGCTGATGATCAGCGTGATCGTTGTCACAAGCAGCAGCGGGAGCTAGAGCATCGCAAACGGTCGCTACAGGACAAAGAGAATGCTCTGAATGTCAAAGAGGATGAGGTGATGCAGGCATCCACGGCATATCGTTTGGCCATGAAGCGAGCCCATCTGGCAGAGCACAAAGCTCGTGAGTCTGAGCAATTGCTTAACGCCAAGCTGCAGCTAATAAGCAGTCGAACCCACGAGCTGAGCGAGAAGGAGGCAGAGCTGTCGCAGGAACGAATGCTGCTAACTCAAGATCGCCTTGCTCTGCAGAGGCTGAAGCAGCAGATTGACCAGAGCAAGTGCGCCCTCTGCAAGATGGGTGTTGAGAATGTGGAATTTTCGCAGCACATGGCAGGTCACATCAAAGGTCGTCACACTATAAAAACACTGCCGCCCCAGCCTCAAGCCATCGCTTCGGGCGATATTGTGGATCGCATGCTGGATGAGAACATTGAGGCCTCATATCGTAGAATGTATAACTTGTCAAGCAACAGCGATTTGGACTATTGGACCACAGTTGGACTTGATGATGATTCAAAAAAATTGGCCTTAGACAATGGAAATACTCTGGAAATTGAAGATTTAGTCCTAGCTAATCTTAATATCAACTGAGTAACGAATTTAAAATTAAATGCAGCTTATCGATATGTATTTATCGTCATAATCGATATGTTGCAATTTCAATTGGCAGTGTGTACATAAACTTTTAGTAACAGCTTATGTCTCTGCTTGTTGCATTCCGTTTTGTGCATTTTTCCGTGTAGTTTGTTATTATTCGTGTGTGTGACAAAGCGACCGTAGCAATTTAGAAACATTCAATTAACCATATTTCTAATATTGCTAAAGCTCTCTATGTAAACATAATGTCGTATTAAACAGTATTTTGCGTGCAACGCCTACGTGTTCGTGTATGTTTAGTTTCGTTCTTATAAAATTTTTTTGTCCGTGGAAGTCTTAATTTCGGTGTGTTAGTGTAATATATGTTTTATGTATGCATGTGTGTGTGAGTGGAGGAAGCTCCAAAGCCGCGGAAGTAACGAAAAATCAAATGAAAACGTATTACATAAATGTATGTATGTAGCACATGAAAATTTAGGCAACTTAAATCGACGGCAGTATTGAGCAAGTACAACAAAAGCGAACCATGTAAGTGGGTGAAAACAGCAACGTTCAACATACATATATATGCAGATACCAATGTAAATGTGTAGGCCCACGTATGTATATACATATGTGAGTTAATATTCTGCCAACCGTTTATATACGTTGGTATTAACACTGTATATACATATGTATAAATGTATTTTTGCATGTCTAAAATTTACGCGAAAAAAGTCCAATTATCATTATATAAAACTGCTGAAAGCGGTTTATCGTTCGCATTTTTGCAACTCATTCCACACAGTGATTGTGCCAACAAATAATTTAATGCATATGTAGACAGAAATTTGAATACCAACGTTTATTAATGTGAATGTATGTTAATACATACATACGCAATGCGTATGCAAATTTTAGCTTGTCGAACTGCTACTTAGCACATCATTTAATTTTCTTTTAAGTTTTATTTTTATTGATTGACTCTAGCCCTTGCCACCTCGCCGGATGTTTTCCCATTGCCGGTGTACGTTTTTTTTTTTATCTATAATGACCTCTTTTCGATACGTGTTTTCATATCTTTTCTATGTACATATGTATTTATGCATCGGTTTCACATCTGTGTTCATTCGAGCATTAATGCTGAACAGCTGTTCCTCTTAAGGCAAGCGTGAGAAAGCGACGCATTCGTTTGTTTATATCACAGAAAAACAAAAACAAAACATCAACACAGTAGCAAATGCTTTATCGCACATAATAATAAAAATATTATTCATATAAACTATTTATATTTATTTTATGGAACTATTTATTTATGTTTTAAGAATAGAAATATTTCTTATCATTATAGAAAATATTTAAAAAGTTTATAATGTAGATAAAATACCTAGTTGATGTACTTTAAAACATAAAATAATCAGATTATATATTAATGGTGTATTGGGCCAAAGGTATTATTAATAATTTTTTATGCAATTAACATAAAATGCAAAACAGTAAATATATCAAGTGCATTAAGAGCACTGCCTGTTTGACCTTGATTTAGATCTCCAATATTTTTTCCATATATTTTTGCTTTGTCTGTCAAAAAAATTTATTGCAAGTGCTTTTCACCACAACGCACCAGGAGAACGAAGCCAGTTTACTGCTCGTAATCACTTTTATCGTAGCTTTTGTTATCGAGCCACCGAATGGGGCACAGATAAGCGAAAGTAAATTAGACAGCATTGTTCGGCCAACAAAAACAAACTTTTCATTATTATATTTATTCGCATTACAGTTTGTCGTCGGCAAAGGTTCAGAGTGGATAATGTCGAATCAAGCGCAAATGGACTATGATAGGCAGTTCCAAGAGGATTTGGCCAAGGCGACGGCGCTCAGCTTGGAACAGCAAGCGCTGGATGATTATAGGCGCAATAAAAAATATGGCTCTGGCAATACTGATTACTTTGTCCAACAACAACAACGCCTCTCTCAACAACAGCAACAAAGGCGTCGTCACTCTGAGGTGCACCAGGTAGTCGCATCACCGAGCAATGTGGATCGCTCACGCACGCCACCGGCCGTGCAAACGGGCAACGGAGAGAGCGATCTGATATGTTTTGCTAGTCCAGCCAGCAAGCAGCCAACACCAGAGAGCGGTAGCACTTTTGAGCGTTTAATTGAGGATCTGCAGCGTTTGCAGACAATCAATCCGCAATCGGCTCTCGTGCCGGTTGGTCCAGTGGCGGCCGCAACTCCCCTTCCTGTGCACTGTGCAGCACCACCACCAACTGCAGCAGCAACATATGGCAGCGTGCCACCGGGTGGCATGCAATTGGTTCCTTACCAAGCGACGCCGCAGCAACTACAGCAACGACCGTTGAACCATGAGGAACTGCAGCGGCTCTATAGCATGCCAAATCAGTTGGCTCTGCAGCCAGTCGCACCTGCGCCGCCGGCAGGCTTTATTTACTATCCAACGTTCACAGCCCCAGTTGTGCCTGGCTCAGCTGCCTTTATGCCGCCACAATATCCATCGCATGGCTTCGGCTATGGCGTTGCTGGCTATGCGCCCATCAATGCCGGCATCACTCACGTAGACTTTAGCCGTACGCACAGCACTCCAGCAGCAGCACCACCAGCAACGTTTAACCCGAACAATATTAGCAACATCAGTAGCGTTAGCACCAACAACAGTCATCCAGTAGCACATTCCAATCCGGCCACACCAGCTGCCAGCTCTGTCTCATTTAATACACGCCGTCCCAATCTACCCGTTGGCAGCACCCCATCAGTTGGACCTCCGGTGCCTGCTCCTCGTACCGGCAACGATTTGATCGATTTGAATCAGGATGATTAGTATGCATATTTTTGGTATTGTTAATCAAATTAATTTTAACCATTATTTTTCTTCTTTTTTTTAGCACCCGCGTGAGTGTCTTGGAAGCGTTTGATCCACTGCTCAACGAGAATACCGGTAAGTAATAGTCAATCGGTTTTTATTTTGTTATCTATTTAATGCGAGCTGTATTTATAAAGCGTCTGCCTGCTGTTAGTTGTGCTTAGCACTAAATTCCCATGGAAACTGTAATTTTTTTACTTAAATTAACGGCAAAAGTGTAATGAAATTAATAAGTTATTCATTAAATTAACCAACGATGCTTAAATGGTGGAACAATGAATGAAATCTGCGCAAGACACAGCTAAAAATGTCAATAGTTTATTTGAAGTATTTTTAAATAAGTTGCTTATCATCTATGTTAGTCTGTTTGCATATTTAAATTATCATTACAATTGCCAATTGCACTTTGTACGTGTAAAAGATAGGTTCATCGTTTTTAAAAATATGTTTATTCGGGTGGAGTCTGCTATTGTTGGTAGTTGAAGCCAAAAGTTACAAAAAACAAAAAAACATTAAAAAAAAAACAAATCTTAAAACTGAATGCTTTCTGTTTCTCTATCTTGCAGTGTCTCAAAAGTAATACATTTTAGTGAAACCTTCTACTTTCGATACTAAGTACTACTACTACCAAAAAACTGCAACTACTTAACACCCACCCACAACAACATATAATAAAATAAAAAGTCAGGCGACACATAAACACAAGACATCACCAGCTAATGGCAAAAATGGGCTCAGGGTTAAATTGGTGTGGATATATTCAAATACAAATACAAATACATATATACTTATGTATGTATCTAAATGCCATGCATATGTTATTTTTTAGAACCCACTTAAAACATACAAACCATCTTGCACATACAACAAACACACACATATTTAAAAACTCGTGCCTTTTACAACTGCATCAGAGCCAAACATTAAAAAATAGAAAGAGTTTCAAAATTTCTATAAATCAAAATGACAAATAAAAATTAGAATTTTAAAAACAAATTTGACAGCTTTGTGTGGTTTCATATTAATGGTTAAAAGCAAATATAATTTGACTTAGTTTTCAAGTATTATGGAACAAAAAACAATTGTGGTTTGCCAGCTACATAAACATATATAATCGTACACATATACATACATACATACATATTTACTATTTTATTATACATATATACATGCATACATATGTTAAATACAATCTTGTATAATCGATGAGAACAATAATAAATCATTTCTGAGAATTAAAAATCCCAATTTATTGTTGTTTTATTAAACAATTCATAGCCAACTTTTATCTTCAACAATTTTGGAATACATCCTATGATGTTAATAGGAACATAAACATTTGTATGTATATATGTAATGAAATTTTGTTCTATATGTTTTATTATCGTTGTATTCGGTTAATATTGATCGTTAAGATCTTTACAGCAGATGAAGATTATTAGTATAGCAGCGTCATCATTCTTTGTTTAAAACTATACAATTCTGACAGCTATAGTTAGAGTATATAGTAATTGTTACATTCCCATCAGATAAAAGAAAAAACTGTTACAACCAAAACGAAAATGAAAACTGTGAATTGTTTTGATTTTTTGTCGTGTTGGTGTCGTTTTGCGTAGGCGTCGACAGACACAAGTCAATTGGTCTTTTAGGGGAGGAATGAAACATAAAAAAAAATCAGGCGACAATAGACAGATCTACTTTGTTAGCATAGATTGGCGAAATGTTCTCTTGTGTTTTATTTTTTGTATTTGTACAGATGCTCACTCTCAGTCCGATTCAGTTTGTGCTTTTGGTTTTGTTTATTTGTAGTTTTTTGTGGGAGAGCAGCGGCGACGACTTTATTTTTGGTTACACGCTCGAGTCGACTCGATCCATACGATGCGAGGCATTTGCATAATAGCCAACGTGCAATCGATTGTGTTTTGTTTTTTGTGACCGTTAAACTCGCTAATTGATTATGCACTCGTTACTTGCAGGCAATGATGCAGCCTCCGATTGCACCTCCTACTACGCGGAATATGATCCTTTTGATTTTCTGTATAGCGGCGACAATGGCACACAGTACTCGGACCCCATGTACGAGGCGGTCAACAAGTGGGACAAGGGTGCCTCGAACAGTGGCAGCGTTAGTGTCAGTTCCATTGGCTGGCGACAGGATTTTCTCACACAACAACCTCAACGTAAACACTCACCAGCGCAAGAAGCAACAGGTGCTTCAACATCTGGTTCTATATCGCCGCCACCACCATTGCCGCCACGTAACCAACAGCTTTATGAGACAGGTGCCGCAAGTGTTTCCACATCCAAGTCACAACAGCTGACACCATTTACGGACAGCTATACAAACAGCATAGCGACTAATGTGGTGCTCGATCGTCGGAAAACATATACGCGTCTCTATGAGCTTATCAGTGAGCAGCGCACGGATGATCCAGAGCTCTTGGGATTCTATCACATGGTCCGTGAGCTACGCAGCACTTATGCCAGCGATGATACAGAAACAAATGTGGGCCATGTTATTGCCGCAGAGTTCAACTATCACTATATGATGGATACGAGCATCAAGGTCATTGTGCATCCGGCTATAAATACGCTTCAGTCGCACATTGCTCATAATTCAATTGGGGGAGAGCAAGTAAAGGGCTACGGCATGCCTGTGACCTTTACATGCGACAGTGAGTCTCATCAATCTTTAATAATTCTGACTATTTATAACAAATTTCTGCTTACAGTTGACTCTGTGGTGGCTCAGGTCGTGGCACAAGCTCTAGCATCGCTGGAGGGTCAGGTTAAGGGCACTGTAACGGACTTTGTGGTGAAGGTGTGTATCAGAAGCAAAGTCAAACTGAATTTGTCTTAACGAATACCGTCTTTTTTCGACAGCCCATTGGTCTGCTGGAGTGGCTGGCACCCACATCAAAACTGAGTCAATTGGAGTGCGTGCACAATAGCTTTCAGCTTGAAAAGGATGTTCATTTGGGCTTGTGCCTGCGCACCGCTGCCAATATGCAAGGAATTGCACGCACAGCGCAGGACGACGAGAATGATTCGGATTTGCAGCCGGAACAGGTTTTGCCCAACGAGGTGGTGCCAATTGTTACCTACGACAACATGATGATACTTATTGAAACACTTGAAATGGAAATCGATAAGCTAGAATCAGCAGTGGATGGTGCGCCAGCGAGTCGCAATGTTGTCAGCTGCTCTGGCGTTATACAAGCCGTTAAGGCAATTTGTGCGCTTCTAGGTTCCATCGATACTATTGAGATAATGGGTTGCATTGCCGATCTTAAGAGTGTTTGTGAGGAGGCGCAGACAAAGTATGCACCTTTGGCTGGCGCCAACAATCCCGAAATTCTCAACGACTATGGTGAATATGCGCAGGTTACGATGCGTCCGCGTTCCATGTTAGAACAAATTAAACTGAAATGCAATCGATTGCGTGATGCTGTCCAGGAACTTGTCGAACTCTATGCGAATGTATTCCGTGTTGCTTTTTCGGTAAAGACACCAGATTATGCCACAAGTAAGTTGATAGTTTTTGGATTTGTTATTCATTTCTTACTATCCAACTCTTTCCCAGCCCCCATACCAATTTCGTGCGTCTCTAAGCCTATTGTGGTGAGCATCAATTGCCTGCATAGGCCGCCGCCTAACTGGAAATATGATGATTACTCGCTCTGCGTGCAGCTTGTCTATGGCACGCGTCTGTTGTCCAAACCCAATGTGCTCAGCTGCTCCAGTGATACGAGTGGTGGCCTCTTTCCCCGTTTGAACTTCAGTGCGTGGTTGACTTTCGAGCAACATCCCATATGTACATTGCCGCGAGAGGCACGTCTCACGTTTGTGCTGTATGGCAAGCAGGCGGCCAGCGAGAATGAGCCAAGTGCGGAGCCGAACGGTGAGCGAAGACAGGTGACCACTGAACTGGGCTGGTGTTCCATACAGCTGTTCGATTTTAAGCGCACAATGATATGTGGGCCATATTTGCTGTCCGTGTGGCCACCCACCACAGATAAAATGTTGGGACCAGCGCCAGCACGTGGCTGTCATCCACATCCCGACTTTTGTCCTGTACTTAGCATTGAGGTGCCACCCTATGGTGGTCGAATTGAGTTTCCAGAGCAGCAGGAGGCACCCAAGCCTGCACCTCAGTAAGCAAACTCAATTATTTTCATTTCGATTGAAAACATATATATATAAATTTAAAAATAATGTTCACAGCTACGACTTTGCCTCACTGGACGCCAATTTGCAAGAGGAGCTGCTGGATACTGCAGAGCTGGGATATTCTGGAGCTACGGATCGCCGCGAGGTGTTTTGGGAAAAGCGTCTGTATCTGCAAGATTATCCAAATGCGTTGCCCAAAGTATTGCATGCCGCCCACAGCTGGGATTATGCAAATCTGATCGATTTGCACTCGTTGCTGCATTCTTGGGCGCCATTGTCACCTCTACAGGCACTGGAGCTGCTGCTGCCACGTTATCCAGATGCCAAGGTGCGTGAAAAAGCTGTGGAATGGATATCTCGCATGCCCAACGATCAGCTAGTGGACTTTTTGCCACAGCTAGTGCAATCACTGAAGCATGACACATATGAGGCATCTGCGCTGTCACGATTTCTGCTGTCAAAGTGCCTAGAATCGCCACGCTTTGCACATCACATGTACTGGTTATTGGTACATAGTCTGCCTGATGATCCTCTAAACTCGATTGGTGCTTCGCTTGTGGATCAGGATTACGATGAGTCTCAAATAACACAGGCGCGCTACTATCGTCGTAACAAAATGATGCTGCGCGCATTAATGGCTATCTGTGGTGAGAAGCTTTTGAAGCGTTTCATGTACCAGCATCGCATGTGCCAGGTGAGTAGCTTGTTATAAAAGTACCTAAGATTCAGTATTTAACTGTCATGCTTCTCTTCCTTTTTTTAGAATCTGGCCAAAATTGCAGAGTCTGTCAAGGAAGCCAAAGAGTCAATGCGCCAAAAGAGTCTAGTTGCAGGCATGGATCAGGTGCATCAGGATTTGTTAGAAGAACCCACTTGTCTGCCGCTAGGTCCAGAGCTGGAGGTGTCCGGTGTCAATGTGCGCAACTGCAGCTACTTCAACTCCAACACGCTGCCACTAAAGATCACATTTGTTGGACCTGATGCCGAACCGTTGCCAGCCATTTTCAAGGTTAGCCTAGAACGTTTCTCTATACTTCTGAACAGTTGCTAAAACGTTGGACTTTGTTTATAGTGTGGCGATGACTTGCAACAGGATATGCTGACAATACAGTTGATACGCATTATGAACAAAATGTGGCTGGCCGAGCGATTGGACCTCAAAATTGTTACCTTCAATTGTGTGCCTACTGGCTATAAAAGCGGTATGATTGAGCTTGTCTCCGAAGCGGAAACGTTACGCAAAATTCAAGTCGAATGTGGTCTAACGGGTTCGTTTAAGGACCGACCTATTGCCGAGTGGCTGGGCAAACAGAATCCAAGTCCTTTGGAGTATCAAAGTGCTGTACGCAATTTTACACTCTCCTGCGCTGGCTATAGTGTGGCCACCTATGTGCTGGGCATCTGTGATCGACACAATGATAATATTATGTTAAAGACCTCGGGACATTTGTTTCACATTGATTTTGGTAAATTTCTGGGCGATGCTCAAATGTTCGGCAATTTCAAGAGGTGAGTGTGATATTAAATCACAAACTAGACTGCCTTATCAATGTTTAAATCGTTTTCCTTGCAGGGATCGCACTCCCTTTGTGCTTACCTCAGATATGGCGTATGTGATAAATGGCGGTGATAAACCCTCAACGGATTTCCATTACTTTGTTGACCTCTGCTGCCGTGCCTTCAATATTGTACGCAAAAATGCTGACCTGCTGCTGCACACTCTAGCTCACATGGCCACAGCGGGTATGCCGGGCGTTAATTCGAATGCTGTCACTTATGTGCGTCGCGCTCTTCTGCCATCACAATCAAACCCCGAGGCGGCAGCCACATTTGCCAAAATGATACAGTCCTCTTTGAAGAGTTGGTTTACGCAATTCAATTTCTTTTTGCACAACTTGGCCCAAATGCGTTTTAACAATGATGAAGGCACTGGCGAACTTTTATCGTTTGTGCCTCGCAAATATACGTAAGTAAAATTATTGAATTAACTTTATTTTCATAGGAAACTTATAAAAGCTCGCTTTCAATTGTAGCATGCAGCAGGATGGACGACTGAAAATTGTTAAAGTTGTGCGTTTCCAGAAGCACTACAGCATGGAGAAGTATTATATGTACATTCTGCAAGTGACACGACATGGACAGCCAGATCCAACGCATCTGTTTCGATCATATCGCGAGTTTACTGAGTTCCATCAAAAGTTGTGCATACACTTTCCATTGGTAAAGCTGCATAGGTAAGTAGACAACTTAATCTTAAGCTATTCAAGACTAAAGCTTTGTAATTTGACTGATCATACTAAACGTAAAGGCTTGATGTGATCTTCTTAACTGATTAGGATCCATATAAGCCATTAATTTCTTGTTGGTTTTGTTGTTTATATTAATGATTACTTTATTTTAAACATAGTCAACATTTTATGGCAATTTCTACTTTATAGATATGTTTATATATTTATGTATGTGTATTTATCTAAATCAACTTATGAACATTTAAAATACTGTCTTTGCTAAAGAATGAAGAGCAGCATTTTGTTTGTTTGTTGTGATACTAAGCCCCTGTAACTTTGTCACTTTGCACAACTGGTCGCAGTGCCTCTGTCATGGAACGATGCTGGCTTATTGCTCGTCCAAATGATTCTTCATCGCTATCCTCCTGTGAGACCTGTGTGCCAAAGAGTATGGGCACATCCTGTGTAACATTTACCAATGGTTGATCGGCCGGTAGCACTGGGATTAAGCGTTGTGTGCTTTTTGGCGGCAAATGTGGCTCGTGTTTCTCCTCATCATCAGTTTCATACTCTATTTCCGAATCGTTCGAGCTAGGCACCTCGGCTGATTGATAGAATTGCAAATTTTTAACGTCAAAGCGAACTTTTAGAATTCGTCCCGAGCGCTGCGCGGGCTGTGGTGCCGGTGCAGTTGATTCCTCTGTTTCCGCCTCACTTGAACTGGAGCATGGCAGTTCTTCGGGCGCATAGCATGTCAAAGGTGGTGCATCGCCTCGTACATTAAGCGTTGTCGGCTTGCCTACTCGTGGCGCCGGCTTTGGTGTTCGACTTGCTGGAATTGGAGACGGAACAATATCAAGCACCTCGCATAGCTCTTCAAAGTCGCGCACCTCCACCGCGTGAGGTGTGGAGTTGTCAATGGGTGCATTCATTCTATTCACTTCCAGGTCCACAAACAAATCTTCTATGCTGTTGACAAATTTTGCATCGTTTTCTTTCTTTTTACTTACAACATCAGCATAGTTGGGTAGATTTAAGTTTCTTTGCGAGCTCTCCAGCTGCATAAGTGAGTCATAATCGGGCAAGATGGGTAGTAGAAAAGGTGGATCCATATTATATGGAGGTGGATCTACATAGTTTTTAGTTAGCTGCGCTGTTTGTTCATCTTCTGATGGTTCCATTAGCTCTAGTTCTTGAAACAGTCTCTCTGGTTGTACCACATTAACCAAGTTGGAAGCTACTTCTTCCTGCGGAAAATCCAATAAAGCAGGATGTACTAACCAATTGGGCTCAGGCAAATTTGGCACGCTCTCCAGATTCTCAAAGTTCTCCCAGTCATCATCGATGCTCTTACCAAAACCTGGTGGACTGCCTGGCACTGCCAACTCCACTTGCAGTCCAGCAAAGTCTGGCGTCATATTCAACAAATCCGCCTCGTTAATTTCGTGGTACGAGCGAATACGCTCAAGTTCAACATCATCCATATGCTGGGGCATCTCGAGATTATGGAACAAGTTGCGGGCTATAACTGGTTCTGTTATCTCAATGGCATCCGGTGTCCCAGTAATGATTTCCACAACAAATGCCGAGTCTACATGCTCCAACTCAAATGATTGATTATTGGAAGCAGTTGCTGGCTCTGCCTCTACAGGCTCCTTACTGGGCACATGATGCACTTGAGCTGAAACAGAAATTGCAGCTCCGACTTGATCATCGTCTGGTGTTAGCAGCTCTGGCACATCATCCACCTGCTCGTATTTGACATAACGTCCACGCTCCTTGCCCAACAGCTGGGATTCCGTCGATTCTGCCGCTGCCTCTGCAACCTCCTGCTCTGTGGCAGTTTTGGCACTTATCAGTTCATATTTCTCAGCAAAGTGATCGAATGCGGGCATATCCAGCTGTGAGTTGCTTTCTTCAGCTGCAGTTACTCCTATTTCAATTGGTGGTGCTGGTGGTTGGCGTGTTGGTGGATTTGCATAGTTATCATAGTTAGCGCTATGAACTTCTCGTCGTCTACGTCGGGCTGCCGCGCGTGGCTCCGGACGATAAGGAGCTGTTCCGGAAATTTCCGGTATACCCATCTCCTCATCTCTGTATTGATAGGGAATTATTGAGGCCAACTGCAGGTTGGGTACACTGCCTGTCAGATATTTATTCGCTGGAAGAAGTTGATAACAAATTTATTTAGATATATGTATGGAAAACAACTACTGCAAATTATTTTTTTGACTACCTCATGTTTTTATAAGTAAACATGTGATATCTTTCATGTTGCCTGATCACGGTTGACTATCACCATTAAAATCACGCAATTAACTTCAATTCCATTCACATTAAGTAATGCCGACACATTCATACATATACATTTTGTACAAACGATTGTTCGCATTACCTGTTGAATTTGTTGGTTTGGCACTTTCGAATTCTTCGGTATTCCGTTGGCGAAATACACCGTGTACAGCATTGTCGGTGCCGGTGACCTGCAAATAATGCATTCTTCTTGTTAATGTACATTCTCAAAAATCCAAAAATACTCGAATATGTTACAGCTTACACAGCTGTGGCCTTCTCAGCTGTTTGGGCAAAACACCCGCTCAACAAGCAACAACAACAGAATTGCAATAATATAATAACATCTACACAATCGACTGCTTTCGGATGCATCACAATGTTAACTGTAAAAGCGTTACAAACAAGCACACATGCAATTGGTATGAGTAAACGACTATCAAAACAAGAGATGAGTTTCTATTAAAATATTCAAATTGCACAACAAATTACTTATTTTCTAAAGTCGATAGCTGACTCATGTTTGATTTTGCAAATATTTAGCAGATGTCCTTGATCGCTATCTGTTTAAGTTACCGCTACAATATTTAAACTGTTATCTCCTGTTCAGCTTTTCTATCGACAAAGATTTTGCTACTCGATCGTCACGCTTTCGTCTCCATTTCTATTCACAATGTTCACCCACAGATACATACATACGTACAGAAGCGCAAATACAAATACTTTTGCTGTATTTGATTTGTTTTTGTGCCGCGTATTTTCTTTACCTTATCAGATGCGAGTTGTTTGTGTCATTGTCGTTGTCGCTTTTCGGATATCAACGGTATCATGTATATATATGTTGTACATATTAACATTTATATATGGCTTGTGTCAGTTTTGCAAGTGATGGAAATTGCGTGATTTCTAATAATCAAAAAACACACCTGTGACTCAAAGGCTGCATAACGTGGTGCCGCCAATCGTGATTGCTGTTGCGATGTGCGCGTCGTTGATTGACCGCCACGATCAAAGGTAAGACGTCGACGGAAGCCCCAGATCTTAATGCCGAGCAGTGCAAAGACGAGACCTAGCATAAGCATGGCCGAGGCAACTAAGGGGCCAAAGACCGCATGCTGACCTGTGCAGGACAAAAAAAAACTTGAGCTTAGATTTGTCAAAAAAGTTGGTAGATTCTTACCCTGGCCCACATACGTTAGCTGAGCCATGGTTGCTATTCGCTTCTGGCCAGCATTTTTTGTTATTATTTTTTTGTCTTCAGTTGAGTATAGGTTCACCACGTTGGCGTTTAACGTACGCAACAGCTTTTGTCTTTTGGCTCTCAGCTTGAAGTTCTCAGCGCTTGCCGAACCGCACCGCCACTCGCATGCTCGTTAACTGATTGAACGCTGACGTCGCCAACTTGTTCACAAATGCCGCTCAATGCTTATCGCAACGATAACTTTGGCACGCTCTCTTTCGCTCTTTCTCTCTATCTGTTTGATTGTGTTAATGGTTTGGTTTGGTTTGCCTTAGTTTGCTCTTCTTTCACCTACTCCTCTTTGATTTGGCCGTGATGCAAATGTGTCTGACGCTGTGTTTGCTGATATATATTAGCCTGTTAACAAAAAAAAAAACTTGAAGGGTAGCTTCGCGGTTCCTGATAAGTGATTGTCTATGTTTTTCATGTGAATGCTTTCCTGTATTGACTAATTTCCTTACAACTATCATTAATTCGATATTAAAATGGATTTTTTTTTTTTTGGTGAAATGAGCAAAATCTTCTATCACCTAAAACCTATTCATTTAAAAGTTAGTAAAACGTATTTCTATGTTATTGCATTGCTTCATATCAATTTACAACTAATAACATAAGGTATATTATAGTTGTTTGTAATGCATTGGTATTATTATCATCCACTTAATCACAAAATTTCTCTTTAATATTTATTAACAGTCTGCCAGCTGGTGTTCATGTGGGGCGATCCAATATCAAATCAGTTGCTGAGAAGCGTTTACCGCTAATACAGCGTTTCCTTAAATCGCTATTCGATGCAGCCGAGGAAATAGCGCATTCGGATTTGGTGTACACATTCTTTCATCCGCTGCTGCGTGATCAGCAAGAGGCCAAATTGGAGATGCCCAAGATAAAAGGTAAGCCAGTCAATCTATAAAGAGATTAAGCTGTGGTTAACAACAATTCTTATTGCAGAGGTCAAGCGACAGCCTTCGCGTGACAATCCCAATGAAATCGGACAAATACGCCTATCGCTGCAATATCAACGTGGCGTATTAACTGTGATGGTAAGTTGGTTCAAAATGGTAAATAATTACAAAATACAAATAATTATTTTTTAACATTATTTTATTATAGATACACCACGCCAAAGGGCTGCCCATGCTGCAGGGTGGCCAGGAGCCAAACACATATGTCAAGTGCTATCTGAAACCGGATCCAACCAAAGTGACCAAACGCAAAACAAAAGTGGTACGAAAAACCTGTGTACCCAGCTTCATGGAAACGGTAAGTCAAATGTCTGAATAGTAGTTTAAAAATTTCTATAAAACTATAATTGTTTGCGTCTTTGACAGCTTGAGTACCGCATGCCGTTGGATATTGTACAGCAGCGGAGATTACAGGTTACGGTCTGGTCGCATGATACGCTGCAGGAGAACGAGCTGCTTGGTGGCTTTGAGTTGGATTTGTCCAAGCATGATTTGCGTCAGGAGCTGGTCGATTGGCACCGCTTGGGTTCGGTGCCCAGGAATTGAATGTTGCCGCCGACTAAACGACAACCTAGCTAAGCTGCACAATGCACACACACATACAAATGCACATACCTATTATATGTTTGTGACTGTCTTTTCAACGCAATAATACTTACTTACTCAAAGTAATTGTACATTCCACATATATATTAATAATTATAAATATTATACAAAACTATATATGTACTAACATATACACATCGTTTAGCTGAACTATATCTATATCACTTGTATATAATCTACACACTCACACTCACACATAGGTACTCTTATTGTTAAGGGTGCTTAGCTATTGCACAAAGTTTTACAGATCAGCTAAACTATTGTATATGTACAAAAAACCAACCAAAATATAAGTGATACGTGCTAATTTGCTAGTACATACATACTTATATTGTTTATATATGCAACAAATAACTATTTATTCAGGTCAATCCTTTGGATATTGTAGTGTGCACATTTCTTATTCTAGTTAAAGGTGATATTTTCATCAAAACTGTTCCAAATGCAATACTCCATTTGTTCCCCTTTGGCCAAGTTGTGGACCACCAAATTAAACACATTTTGTGTTAGGCAGGAAGCGTCGTTAACAGTATTAATGCCCTAAACATTGTATTTGACTCGCAAATATTATGATCAACAAAAAATGATTTAATAAGTTTATCTTAAAAAAGGGAAAAGAAAAGCATAAAATATGTTCTATCTTTAGACGGTATTTAAAACATTTTTGAAATGCTGGCTGTAGCCTTTAAGGGATTAAACTCAATTGACTGTTAATAACACTTTTGTCTGGATTATAACCTAAAAGAGTTACTTAACAGTTTCTTAACTGACTAAAACTATAAATTCCAAATATCGCGCACTGCCAAAGCAGCTTGTGTGCGTCAATTTTTCTAAATGATTCTTATATATTTGCAATCCAAAGAATATTAAATATCATAAAATATATGATGATGATGATCGAAGTGTGTTCACTTGGTCACTCCAAAAGCTGTTAAAAATAAAACTAAAAGTTTTTATTTTAATATGTATACTATATGACATTTTGTCATACCAATTAATAAAAAATTATAAAAAAAATTAACGTAATTTTAAAAGTATATTTTTCAAATAAAAACTGAGCAAAGAAAACTAAAATGAATAAAAAGAAACATAACATTTATTCGTTGAATATGAATGTTAAGGATTAGCTAACTTCACTGGATTTTCCACCATTACGTGTACAGAAGTGATTTAGAAAAATCCAAACAAATTGTATGTATGCTAACAACAATAAATGTTAATTATCAAGTGTCTTAAAAAATTAATGTTTTTTTTAGGAACTCAATGCTTACCATTTTGATATTTTTTGTTTAAAATTTGTATAAATTGTACAAAAAGTTCTTACAGTAGGTCCTTTCTCTTATGTCTAAAAGAGTATACTTGTGCTGAGTCGAAAAAATACTTGGAAAGTTCATTTTACATTTATTTGAAAATTGCATGTCAAATTATAATCACAAAAAAAAATGGATAGTGGAAATTTAAACAATAATGAAGTCATGACTCAATTAAAACAGCAGATCGCTGTGGCTCATGTCCAACAGATGCTCTCCAAGATGACTTCAAAATGCTTCAATAAGTGCATATCAAAGCCGGGCAAGGCTTTAGATGGTAGCGAGCAGCGTTGCATTAAACAGTGTATGGACCGTTTTATGGATACTTGGGATCACGTCACACGCACCTATGGCAATCGCATACAACGGGAACAGGACAAAGGTTTTCAGAACGTGTCCACCTTTAACTAAATAACACATCTTAAAATTTGAATGTAATAAAGGAGTTGCAATTTAAAATTTTGTCTATCTTAAATATGTAAAGGGCACAAGCCTTAAGTTGGTGACTTCTCTCGATTAAACACTTATCACTCGGCCAAAAGATAAGCACTGATTACTAAGCTAGTGGGGAATTGCAACGTTAATGTCTTTTCCCCCCTCCAACCAAGGTAATGTAATGGATCTGATGGACGTCGGTTTCAGCTTGATAGGTGCGAATGTAAGCGATCGTTATCGTGTTTGGAATGGTCTCGTTAGCTAACGGATGAGCATTTAACCAAAGCGCAAATTACAGCGAAGTGTAGTTTCGAGACCACTCTAATCCATTGCATCGCTTTTCGTTATATGCAAATTTTGAGCAATTGTCATGAACAATATTAGCTTTTTACCAACAACTATAGTTGGCAAGTAAGAACGCTTTAAACGTAACGTTTATTCTGATCAAGTTAGGAGCTGGACATGCCTCTTTAAGAGACTTTGAAATAGGGTTGTACTCAATTTATTTATACATTTCAAAAAATAAGCCAATACAATTTAAAGCCTTTTGGTAAACTTTATCAAAAATATACAGTTAAAAATCGTAGCAAAAAAATAAGTTATTGCTTATTCCATGATAGGTATAACCACTAAGTAATTCTAGTTTTTTTAAACTACTTGGTGCATGCTATATAAAATGAATACTTCCTGCTCTTAAGAAACGCCACATCATTCACGTAATTGTTCGAAACAGTCATTATATTTCCTTATCTTAAGCATGTAAAACTATGAATTAGTAGACATGCAGAGGCAACGATACGATCGTTTAATAGGATTTTGATAATGTCTTGCGTATACCCCAAAAATTGCTATCAGCTACCTCGTATGTTGCTATCAACATGGAGGACAACGTGTTTGGACTTGTTTCAATAAGTGCAGGTGACCCGCTGACAGCCAAAATAAAATAAAATAAAAAAATTTAAAAAAATTAAAAAAAAAACTGAAAAAATCAAAATAATAAAAAATCCAAAAGATAAAATGCGAACCGATGGCCGAACTTATTGGCTCGAATACCAGAGGCAACAAAATCCAAATTGAATTCGCTTTCCTCAACCAGGTACATTCGAAGCCACACAAGTTACGATAAGAGTCCGAACTAAAAGGTATGCATATAATAGAGCTATGTGCTTTCTATTTTATCAAAAGCTCTCATTCCCAGCACTAAAAATAGTGTCAACAGCAACAAAACAAAAGCAATAACAATAGCAAGTGCGATGGGTTTTGAGAAATCATTGCAAGAACACGATAAGAAGAACCCTCGGCACCTTATCTCAGCAACTAATCGGTACGTTTGGCGGACCAACTACTGAGCGGGTTTCGGGGAGACCTGTAGGAACACTTCATATCTTTCACGAATCGGAAAAAGTATCGCTAAAATCAAGACAATTACACTATTATAGCACACAAGAAAACCCCAAAGCAAGGTGATTAATGATAGGAAGCACTTGACAAGATCAACAAACTTGAGAATATCTTATGTTAGACTATTAAATAAGATTGCATATTTATTCTCAACAACTAGAGCTGAGTCAAAGATATTTAAACGGGGAAAGTTATTCTAAGATCTAGTTTTAAATCCATCAGAGAGTAAATAAGAAGCTCAAAAGAATGATTGCATATAAGTAGATCCATAAACCTTAAAATATAACTAACACATTGACCACTTTCACTATTGCTAAAATCTCTTAACAATTTTTAATCATATATTTTCTCCTCTATATATTATAGTAAAAGAAAGATAAATTCTAGATATTGTCTCATGTATCTTGTTGCTGCTTTGGAACATATGTCTTACAGGAGTTTCACTGCCTATTCTTAATAACTGCACTGACAATTTGCTTAAAACAATAACGTTGTAAGCAGATTGCAGGTTCTTGGCAAACAACTTGAAATAGGTCATGCTTTTCCTGCTTGAGTTATGTAAATATCGAAAGACTTTAAGTTAATTAATTTGCAGAGTGTATAAAAAGAAATGTGCTGGCATTGTACTGCGCATTTTACCGGATATATATTTGAAATGCAACAGGGTAAGTTAATAAGAGCAGAGCAAAGTTTTAAATACATTAAAAATGAAACGGATTTCTGTAGTGATCTTCCTGTGGATTGGTCTATTGACAATTTCGCAGGCATTCGCCTTGGATGCATGCGAAGGACAAAGTTTTGGATTTAAAGCCGTTTCTCCAGCTGATCCCCATGCATACTTTTTATGTCTCGGCTTGTTCGGAAAAGTAAAAAACTCCTGTGCAGAAGGATATCACTTTAATGCTCAAGAACAATATTGCAAACTAGACAATCTTCCAGGAACCCAGGTCCAAGGCACATCCAGCGGTGTTCAAAATGAGTTTAACATCAACCAAAACATCACCCTGGATAGACCCATAATATTTAACATTTTTGGCTACCTGTGGAATAAGCCTCCAATAATTCCAAAACCTCACCCAAAGCCACCATCAATTGGAACAACTACTAAAGCACCCAACGGAGATAAAAGACCTACAACAACTCCCACAATCCCAATATTGACAACAACATCAAGTAATGAATTACTAACAGAAAGTACAGCCGAATCAGACAGTTCAACTGAATGCTTAAACTCGAGCTCAGAAGGATTGGCTTCCTCGGCAGTAACAGAGCTACCAACAGAAAGTTCTACTGAAAGCTCCAGCTCTAGCTCTGAAGGATCTTGTTCGTCCGAGGCATCATCTTCTTCGGCAGTAACAGATCTATCTTCATCATCAGAGGCATCATCTTCTTCGGCAGTAACTGACCCATTGACTGATAGTTCAACTGAAATCTCCGGCTCTAGTTCTGAAGGATCTATATCATCAGAGGCATCATCTTCTTCGGCAGTAACTGACCCATTGACTGAGAGTTCAACTGAAAGCTACAGCTCTAGTTCAGAAGGATCTTCATCATCTGAGGCATCATCTTCTTCGGCAGTAACAGATCTATCAACAGAGAGTTCAACTGAAAGCTCCAGCTCTAGCTCGCAAGGATCTTTATCATCCGAGGCATCATCTTCTTCGGCAGTAGCAGACCTATCAACTGATAGTTCAACTGAAAGCTCCAGCTCTAGTTCTGAAGGATCTTCATCATCAGAGGCATCATCTTCTTCGGCAGTAACTGACCCATTGACTGATAGTTCAACTGAAAGCTCCAGCTCTAGCTCTGAAGGATCTTCATCATCAGAGGCATCATCTTCTTCGGCAGTAACTGACCCATTGACTGATAGTTCAACTGAAAGCTCCGGCTCTAGTTCTGAAGGATCTTCATCATCAGAGGCATCATCTTCTTCGGCAGTAACTGACCCATTGACTGATAGTTCAACTGAAATCTCCAGCTCTAGTTCAGAAGGATCTTCATCATCAGAGGCATTATCTTCTTCGGCAGTAACAGATCTATCAACAGAGAGTTCAACTGAAAGCTCCAGCTCTAGCTCCCAAGGATCTTTATCATCCGAGGCATCATCTTCTTCGGCTGTTACAGACCCATCGACTAAGAGTTCTACTGAAAGCTCCAGCTCTAGTTCAGAAGGATCTTCATCATCAGAGGCATCATCTTCTTCGGCAGTAACTGACCCATTGACTGATAGTTCAACTGAAATCTCCGGCTCTAGTTCTGAAGGATCTATATCATCAGAGGCATCATCTTCTTCGGCAGTAACTGACCCATTGACTGAGAGTTCAACTGAAAGCTACAGCTCTAGTTCAGAAGGGTCTTCATCATCTGAGGCATTATCTTCTTCGGCAGTAACAGATCTATCAACAGAGAGTTCCACTGAAAGCTCCAGCTCTAGTTCTGAAGGATCTTCATCATCAGAGGCATTATCTTCTTCGGCAGTAACAGAGCTCTCAACAGAGAGTTCAACTGAAAGCTCCAGCTCTAGCTCTGAAGGATCTTCATCATCAGAGGAATCATCATCTTCGGCAGTAACTGACCCATCGACTGAGAGTTCTCCTGAGAGCTCCAGTTCAAGCTCAGAAGGATCTTCATCATCCAAAGCAAGCTCTTCGTCTTCAACTGATCCATCGACTAAGAGCTCTAGCTCAGATCACAGAGCTATCTCTACTGAAGTTGGGTTGGAAGGACTGGCACATTTCGCCTCACCTTTAACAGTTGCTGTGGATCGTTACCTCATCAAACAAACCAGTATTAAGCATGGCCCAAGCAACGTTAACCCTTCGCTTGTCGTCTCTGGAATGGAACAAAGAAACGATTGCAGCGATTTACCAAATGGTGCCTATCTACGAGATCCGAAATCATGTAGTAAATTCTACATTTGTGTAAATGGTCGCGCTATCTCTCGAAGCTGTCCAGCAGAATTGAACTTTGATCTAAAGGCCAAGGTATGCAACTTCCCCAGCCTAGTTGAATGTTCAATTGTAGACAAGCGTCTGTTGAATAAACAAGATCTTAAAGATGATTCTAACGTTGAAAAACCAATCTTTGGTGACATATTTACATTTTCTCCTAGGCCAAACCAATTTTCAAAAAGTATAATTGCAGCTTTGGTGCCAAAACCCGTGAAAGAAAGTAATGTGGACATGTCAAAACCTATTAGTTCTTCACAAGAACTAGTTAACAGAATAACATTAGAGCACACTGTACCAAAGTCACAGCAAAGCAGCTCAATTGAAGCTGAAGATTCGAAATCTAACAAAACAGCAAAAGCCTCAACGCAGAAAGTCGTTTCTAAAAAAGTAAACAAAGCTGATGAGGTGAAAGAGAGTAATAAAGTAAAAAACAACAATTCAGCGGAACTGCCCAACGACACTACAAGCTTTCAGACTGTCACGAAATCTCCAATTGCTTTAAATGCTCATTTTACCAGTCCTCATTCAATCAATGCAGTGCTAAAGTCAAACCAAGACATATCTATTAAAGCTCAGAACTTTAAGTTTAAAGCACCAGCGACGCAAACTAAAACAATCTTATTTAAAATCAAACCAATTTTGAAGAGTCCACAAAACAAATTATACAACGACAAGGACTTGGATACAGAAGTACGCTCAGAAAGCACTGTTGAAAAGAGGATCTTAAATCAGTCAATTGCAAAAATACAGTATCCTCCGTCCTGTACTGTTTCCGTACCGAAAGGACCTTCGTCTCCAGATTGTAGCTTATTGCCAAATGAGGCGTATATAAGGCATCCGGAATCATGTAGCAAGTTTTACGTCTGTGCCAACGGCCGTGCCATACCGAGACAATGCCCAAATGGTCTTTACATAAACACAAGGACAAAGTATTGTGATTTCCCCAGTCGAGTGGAATGTTTAGTTAATGGCAACGTAATATCAGAGAGCAATGCGGAACGTCAAGAAGATTGCAGTGGGAAAGCTGATGGTATCAGCATACGCGACTCGAAGCTGTGTAATAAGTTTTACGTATGCTTAAATGGTAAACCAGCTACCACTCATTTCTGTATACCTGGGCAATGGTTTGACCTTAATCGCCAGGTCTGTGAGCAAAAGCGATTGGTCGACTGTCGTAATTAAGAGGGAATATGTAAAATATCTATTACAGTACTTAATATATTAAAGGTGAATGGGTAGGCTAGGGTATTTGAATAAGTGGCGTATACTTAAAAATTAGCATAAATGTATTATTACGGAATTGGTTATGGTGTTTGTTATATTAAAGCAGCTTTACATATAAAAACTTAATTGAAAGCCTTCTTCACGAAATTAATTATGTTATTTCATTATGGGTTTTAAGCTCTCGTCGCAAAAATCATGTACTGGCATTTTAGTTGTGACTCATTTTAAATGAATCAGTAATTTCTTTATTAACTCAATTTCCAGCAACAAACTTCCAGACTACCAAGTAAGACATCTGAGCCGGTAGGGAATTGTGAGATGAACCTGCCATCGTAGGCGACAGGCGTTTTCAGTCCTTGAAGTGTGACGACAAATTACAGGACATGGCGCAAACAACTGCCAACTGGAGAACTGGCGTGAAATCGATTTTGTTCCAGGGGCCAATTCACGTGACAAAGTCAAGCCAGACATTAGAAGCACAGCGTTTCAAGTTACACTTGCCAAGTGATAAGAAAACGCCGACACCTCATCAAGAGCCACCCCGGAACAGCCCCTGTCACACTGAATGAGTGAGTGGGTGAGTGGCTGTCTCTACTGATGCTCAAGTACACGGACATTCTAGAGTGCAAGAATACCTTAATTGTTAATATTTTCTTTACTAGCGCTTGAATAGCTAAAGTTAATATTCCTATAAAAATATGAATACTTTATATCTTTATGTTTGACCCATTTGACATTGTAAGGTTAGGTAGAGCGTGAAGGATTGTGTATGAATTAGGCGCCAAAAACTTGAGTACAGTAAAAAAGCATTATCAACGACAAAGCTATGAGTGTGCTAAGGAAGAATACGCTAAGATAAAAGTAAAAAAAAGGAAAGAGAGTTACATGAGAGTTGATGTTGGGGTGCGTCTGACTAACGCTCTTTATGGTGGTTGTTGGCCAGTTAACAGCTACAACGCCGGCTTTTGTAAAACTGCAATCAAAGCACACAGTCGGGTTTCGTTTTCAGCGGGTGAAAAGTAACAACTCTTTTTTTCAGAAAGAAAGGATGTTTGTTTATCAAATAAGTGTAACAGATAGCACGTGCAAAATGAATGCTTTAACTAGGTGTTAATTGAAAAAATTCATAGTAATAACATTGAATAAAAACAATATAACAATACAAATCTAATATAACTTCTGCGCTTATCAGGCGATGCGCAATCGTGTCATCTCGCTCCCACAGAGCACAACACTTAATCGATACATTTAACAGCGGGCTGCCCATCTACTGTGTTAACAGCGCGCTGCTAAACTTAGTCGCCATTGGCGCTAGCGACGAGTAGACGCACTTACAGTCGTAGTCGCAGTGTCAGCGTTGAGACGTTCTGACGGATATGTGGAAAAACAATCAAAGCGCCACTAAGTGCGCCTGTGTTTCAATGTGTATGTGTGTGTTTGTGTGCGTGTGCTGTGAAATGTAAAAATATAAAATGCAATGTACATAAATAAATGCATTGCACAAACAAAAACAGAACTTTGTTCAAGTGAATTGTATGAATGTTTAAATAAAGTGCGAATTATCATCACGAGTTAAAAAGTCATCGTTTTGCATATACATTTACTATAAAGTGTGAGTATTAACATGTCTGAATTAAGCCAGCGGGCGTTAACAGTCAACTGAACTTCAGCACAATTTAGTTCATTATTCTTTGATTGTCCATCAACAATTCAACATCTTTAATTCTCAACAAGAACAACAACAACGAAAACAAACACAAAAAAATTATTTTGCTAACAGTGTAGTAAAAGTAAATGGAGAAAGTAGCGAGTGAAATCGCTAAACACACCCTGTACTTCCCAAACAAAATCCGCACACCCTACCCCAATGCCCTGCAGCAGCAGCAGCAGCAAGTGCTTTGTCGGTGTTGAGGGTTGTTGTTGTTTGCTATTGATATTTTTGTTGTTTGCTTGTTGTAGAAGTTTTGTCCTATGCGCCTGTGCGAGGGGGTTGTTGCTTGTTTCAGTGCGGCATTTGTATATAACAGTGTGTGTGTGTGTGTGTGTGTTTGTAACGGTTAATCTCATTCATCAGAGAGTTGAGTTTTACACATTTTTACGCCTGCGAGTATACTACGAACTATGCAAACGACCAGAGCCGATTACTAGTCTTGCGTCGCGCGTTACCACCCCACCCCACAACACAGTGAGCTCGCTCATTGATAGGCAGAGAGCGCTGAGAGCAAGCGCTGAAGGGAACGCTGTTAATGCCGCCATCTCGCTTGCTCTCAAATGGATGAAGTCGTCGTTAGTGGTCGATTTTAAAAGTCCTTCACGTAGCGACAATATTCATGTACTGTTGTGTGTGTGTGTGTAAAAGTAGTGCCAAACGCTGTATATACACACATTCATAATTACATATTTACTTATATAAAAACATGTACATACATATTTATAGGTTGTAAGTATATGGAATTTTGTAGCCAGGGTCAGGATGTGTGTAATATAATATAATATAGTACAGTGGTCGGCAATGAAAATTAGAAGGACATGATTCAAAATTGACACAGTAATTGTAGCTTCTGATTGATAGCACTGATTACAATATATATTGTGGTCAATTCAGTTATATCACTAATAATATTATTATTTTCTGCTTAGTGGTTATATCCTTTAAATTATTTAACTCAAGAAAAAACTAGAAATAAAATTTGAAAACACGTTTGAAAATTTTTAGACAAATTCTTCCTTCTAAGCGACTACTGTACTAGCTGCTGTTGCTTTTCCGTGTGGGCTTTTATTTAGGTGTAGATACACACACACACACACAAACATACAGGTGTGTATCCCAGGTGCAAGGATGCCTAGTTAGATCAATGTATTGGTAGTGTTTTGCTTTTACTCACATACACAAATATGTTTATGTATATGTATATATGTAGATATGGATGCTAACTCGCACATGCGTGTCATTGTGTTTGTGTGTGTGTGTTTGTTGGCAATCGTATTAATCATTAAGATGACCTCGACCCTTTCACTGTTTCGACACCCTTTTCGTCGCGATGCTTGATTCATATGTTGGCTGTCAGCTTTTGTGCTGCGTTTGGCACAAATGAGAAAACTGCCAACTACTAAAACAGAAAAATAAATAACAAAATAAATGTGATTGCCATTGCGGTTTTCTCATTTGCGGTCTTGTCAACAGCCATTGCTTCAGCCTCTCTCTATCCTTCCACTATTAATCTGTCCCTATTTGAATCGAATCGCACGGACATCTTTTTTTTTTGCATGCTTTTATTTGTTGTCCTGTCGAGGTACTTGTGTTTTCCGTGTCTTGGAATTGACCCAGTTGTCAGTTTGTTGGATGTGGGGAGGGGACTTTCACATCAACATCAATGTTGTCAAGCCATTTTGTCAGCGCTGTCTTCGACCAAGGAATTGTGGCTGAAACTCACGATTTGACACATTTGACGCTCAAGGAAATAAGCGTTCTAAGTGGTTTCCGAGCTGTGTGTTGGAGATTGTTAATCAAATATTGGCAGAAATACAACATGTGCCAAAAACGTAAATCGGATTTGCTGAACCAATCCTATCTTATTAATGACAGAATGGATCAAAAGAGGAAGTTCCTTGCTTATGTGTTTATTTTGTTCGTGTGTACCTTAACATAGAATAAACAAATCAGCTAGTTTTGGATGTTTTCAAGTGTTCGTTTGAAGGACATTCTTACTGTCCCAATAGCACCTGCCAAATGCGTATTTTGTTGTCAGAGTAGCCAGCAAACAGGGTCTGTCCATCAATGGACCAGGCCAGCGATAGACATTGGGGAAGATCACCTTTCGCTGTTGGCGTTACATCCTCAAGCCAGAGTTCAAATGCTGACTTTTTGGAGGACAGATCCCAGACAATAATCGATGGTCCACTGGCAACACACAACCAATAGCGACAGGGCGAAAAGGACATGGCATTAACCTCCTCATGATGTTCGAGTGGGTAAAGATTGCGACCATCGCTCAGATCCCAGAAGAGCACCTTTGAATCCTTACCACCAGATGTGCACAACGAACCATCCGGCGAGACAGCCACCGTTGACAGATATCCAGTGTGACCATGATGGTTATTGCGCAGCTTGCAATGGGTGAGGTCCCAAACCTTAACAGTGCGATCCCAACCGCACGAGACAACCATTTGATTAGCATTCTTGGGTGAGAAGCGCACACACGAAACCCAATCCGTATGGCCATCATCAGTTATGGTAAACTTGCAATCGGCCAATGTGTTCCACAACTTGATAGTTTTATCACGTGATCCCGACACAATTTGTCGATTATCCGGTGAGAAGGCCACCGACAATACATCCTTGGTATGACCCTCAAAGCGATGCGTCGTTGCACTGGCAGTCAAATCCCACAGGCGTATAGTGCGATCCCACGAGCCGGAGAGCGCAAAATTGCCATCGGTCGAAAGAACCACATCGCTGATAAAGTGCGAGTGTCCATAGTTGCGTTTCAGCATTGAACCATAATTGTTCATGCCATCGCGTGTTAAACGCCACAAGATTAATGTCTTGTCCCGCGACGAGGAGACCAACAGATTCGGATCGTAGGGATGCGGGGCAACCTGAGTGACCCAGCCACTATGACCAGATAGCACGCCAACTAACTTTATTGTCTCTGGCATTTCACGATTTAGATATGTATATATATTTTTTTCTTCTAAAAAGCTTAAACTTTAAACAACCTGCTTACTTTAAACGATAATAAAAACCAATTTAATTTCAAATGGTAAAAAGTAGGGATTGCTTTGTTATTATTTATAGGTTCTAAACTTAACATTAAACATATATTTTTCATTTGACTTGCAACTAATAATGCATTATCAATTCACTCCATCCATACAAATTTGGCTGTGCTCAAGCATCTAAATAAAAGAAATGATATCAAAATCAGCAAAAAACATGAAACACATTGCTACCTTAACGAAGTCATCTATCAATTTTTAAAAGCCTGACAATTGTTCTACATCATTGCTATAGGTCCGTTGTGTGTATGTGGGTGTGTGTGCGTGTTAACCGTGGATCCCTTATTCAGTTCCCGGCCTTATCCTTTTACAGTGCTTAAAGGCGATGACGTAAAATGAAAAATGGCATGAAGCAACGCAAAAGCTTTGCCAGACATCGGCACCTGAAATAAAAGCCAAAAATGCAAAGAGAGGATAAAGAAGAGAATCCAGTAAAATTGCTGTAAAATGCACATGTATATATAAGTGCGTGTCTCTGTGTGAGTGGTTGTATGTGTGTGTGGGTATTGAGCGAACTCTGGCCAAAACAATGCGGCTTTTCGACGGCTCGCTTGAAAAATTACTCATACGGCAATGAAACACAAATGTATGTGTGTATATGTGTTTGTGTGTGTAGATGGCGCCAGTAGCTTCGCTATATGTAACTGCTGTTGTTGTTGTTGTTGGCCAACCTCACCATTTTAAGCAGACAAATGGACATGGCCAAAGACGGTTGGCCGCTAGACTGACTGGCAGACAAGCGAAACGTGTGGTGCGGTGCGAAAGGCGGGTGCAAATTGAGACAGAGACACCAAGCGAGAGAGAGGGAGAGAGTCCTTTTGCATTTTTGCCGGCGCAAGTTGTTTAGGGGCTGCTTGGTGCATGGTGTGCGGGTGTTGAAGTTGAATAACACAAAAAACAACAACAACAACAAAAAGTGTTACCAACGTACATAAAAACACTTTGCCATAACATACAAAGTAATTTCTTTTGTTTATAGCAGACCAGCAGTTAATATGTGTTTGTGTGTGAGTGTATTTATGTTTGCTCTTTCGTTTGCTTTTTTTTGTTTGGTTGGGTTTAATGTACTGTTGTTAATGGAAATTTGTGAATATTCAGTGTAATGCGAGCTACAATTCTTTTTTTTTGTGTTTCTCTTTATCCTTTGGCTTTTGGCTTGATATGCGTGTGATTTATGACACGGTTTTAAAGGTTCTTTGATTAGTAGTAGTAGTAGTTGAAGGTAGGAAAAGGGTTGCAGATGATAATTCATGCTTGTACACAGAGAGAAAACATTCTGGGCTTAAATAAAATGATTAAATCAAGTTGAAGTATTTCTGATAAAAGAGAAAATAAACTTCAATCAAAATAAATTAGAGCTTATCTGTTTATTCTTTCAGGAATAAATCGAAAATCAACTTATCTGACTATAAACAAACTTTTTCGCATTTATTTTTGAATATTAAGTCAATTTAAAATAAAATAACAAAATTAGTTGGTTCACAGCACAATTTATGAGCAAACTTTGTTTACTTTGAGTCTTTGTTTTGTGCTCAAACTGACAGCGAATCA
Source organism: Scaptomyza polygonia (assembly GCA_035044585.1). NCBI lineage: Eukaryota > Metazoa > Arthropoda > Insecta > Diptera > Drosophilidae > Scaptomyza > Scaptomyza polygonia. The sequence goes on along the minus strand of JAWNNU010000962.1, from coordinate 2,603,889 downwards.
TAAATCCATTAAACTAAATATAGTACAGCCTTATAAAACTTGAACAATGACAAAAACCAAATATGTATGTGTGTGTGTGTGTATATATATATATATATATTTTCATAACTCCAAATGCGATTGCCCGATGAAACCCCACAGGGCCATTAATTGTTCGGTAGTCTAACATTTTTTTTCTGTTTGAGTTCTGTTTTTTCGTTGGTTCCATTGTGTTTCCCCATTTTGTGTGCCATGTTTTCACGCACCTACATGAAACACTAACACACACACAAACGCACTTGTCAGTTGTTGTTGTTGCTTTTGCATGTAGCTGTTACTTTTGTTCTGTTTTGTGCCTGTCTAAAGCCGCTTTAGACGCGTTGTTGCTTTTGGGCTTTTGTGTGTGTTCCATTTTGTATCAAAGTGAGTCTGTGTGTGTGTGTGTGTGTGTGTGTGTTGATATGCTGCCCGGTGTTTGTAATTTATGCGGCTTCCGCTGCCTACTGCCCCCTGGCCCTTTCTGCAACATGAGGTCAGAGTGATATAACAACAATTACATTTTACGCTCTTTAGAGGCACAAAAGGCAAACAAATAATAGAAACTAAAAACCGTTGCACTCATCTAATCATCATTCATTTACGGTTTTTGTTGGTCAGCCAATTTAGTTAATATTATAATTGGGACATAGTTAGATTTGTGTCCGTTGAGTTGTCGTTGAAATTAGTACAGCAACAACCACAACAACAACAACTAAATACACAACATAATTATAATTGAAACTAAATACATTAAAACATGTGTTTTATTTATTGTCGATAATTATCTGTAATTACTAATTAGAAAGCACACGGAATGGTAGAAGAAAAAGCAACAACAACATCGGGCTGAATTTGAGTTAAGAAACCAACTTTAAAATCATACAAACAAATCCAGAAATCAACTGTCCGGAAAGTAAGTCAAATGAAATTGCTTTGAAAAAAAGAAAAAACATTTCGCCCTCAGCCAAAAAAAAAAATTGAGCCAAGTTGGCAGTAAAGTTATCGTTGTGAGAGGGGTGGGGGGGATGAAAAATATGTGAAAAACTATAATCAAATTTAATTAAAGGCGAAATTGGAACGCTCGAAGGATAACAAACAGTGAGGGAGGGAGAGAGAGAGAGCGTGTTTGTGACAAGTCCAAGCCATGAATGCTACACACAGTAAACAAAAATAGAGAGAGGGGGGGTGAGGAAGCTGCTGCTGGTAACTGCTGCAAGCAAATAAAGCACAACAAAATATGTGCGATACATTTTTTCTTCAGTTTTTCCTTTTTTGTTCCCGATGTTCTGCTTCTGGCTTCTCATTATTATTTTGCCTTTTATGTGGCACACATACAAGAATAGAACGAGTGTAGTTGTTGTAGTAGAAGCCTGGGCGTTTGGTCAGAGAGGTGAAGCGACTCCACTCCCATTTCCACTCCCAAACCCCCCCGCATCGAAACGACCCGCTTTGCTTTGCTATGCTTGGGGGCGCTGCCGTTGATTTCTAATGTGATAAACTTTTGATGGCACAAAGGCGCACTGTTGGCTGCCTGCCTGCCTCTATGTTGCATGGTGTGTGCCTGCAACAAAGCCCCACTGCATAACCTAGACTTGACTCTTCCCTCTTCCACATTCCCTCTCCCTGAAGAATTTATTTTAATGGTAGCGCTGCTGTGTCAGGCGGCTCTTTAAAGTCAACGCTTTAGTTTCTTATTACTCAGTCATGCAGTTTGAAGCTCATTAATATTTCAAACGCACTCACACTCACACACACACATACACTGATAAGTTTAATGGCAGCGCTTGTGATTCAATGATAAACTGTGCATCGCCGCGTATACGTAATATCACATTTAGTATGCGCTTTTAAATGCGGATACTACAGCGCCGCCCCTTTCGCGGCATGCCACGCCCATTTTGATGGCAAGCTCCAGCCTTCGAGTGGCTGGAATAATATTATGCATCGATTTCTCGATTTAAATGCTATTTATTAATCGTTTAGATTGTTGTGAATTTCTTTTTCAAAGCAGAGGAAGTAGAATTGAGAAATTATATTTCTTTTCAAGAGCTATAATCATCTCTTGAAACATGGTTGTTCATATATATCTTTAATCCTAACTTAAGTTTTAAAGAATTTATGGACTAGAAAAAGTCCTGGAATTCGTTTCCTCAAACACTGAATTCCATTTCTCATCTATGCAGAATTCCTACTCGATTTTATTATTTTCCCGCATATCATTTTCTAATTGTTTGGCGTATTCTCTTTTTTCACAGGCCTGAATGATAAATGCAGCAGCAAACTGACAATTAATTCGGAATCGGGTGAAAATGTCGAAACGAGAAACTGACTAAAAACAAGGAGCGTGGCGAGGCGAGGCGAGGCTTGAAAAACTCATAAATGAATGCTTTTAATTGCGAAACAATGACGTTTGCCACGACAAATGTGCCGAGAACAAAAGCAAAATTGTTTGCTAGATCAACAGCAACGGCCAACAACACCACAACAAAGTTTTTGACCAGCTGCACAAAATGAAAATCGCTTGGCTAAAATCGTAGAAAAGTCGCCGCTAAAATTGAGCAAGCAGAATGCTGCTGATGCCAACATCATGTGGACCCGGTCCACCAACGGACCCAAAACACGCTGTTGACCTAAGCTTAACCCACGACGACCAAACACGTATCGAAGGACAACGTTGGAGTTGTTGTATGCCAACCCGAAGCACTCGGGGCATTCCCAAATGGCTTCTAATGCTACTCATGCTTTTTACCATTGTGGCCCAAACGCCGCAGAGCCAAGTGGCCGCCGAGAAAAGCAAACACTGTGAGTATTTACAACCATTTATATACAAAATGTATTTGTGTTAGCTGAAAAATCGAAGCTTAACAAAAAGTTTTACCCTTGTGCCGAAGTCCACTTGAATTTTTGGGAAAACAATTTTGTCCCTTTTCTCTTAGCGCTGTGAACTTTTTGGCGACAAACAGCAAATAATTTAGCTGGGACTAAAACAAAAGTTTTATTTGGATGGTTTTATTTGAATTGAGAACTTGGAATTCCATTCTGACACTTTAATAACTTGATTAATTTTGTGAAAACTAAATGTGACCTCAAATGAGGAAAAACTTCAAGTGCACAACAATGTCGCCAAACCTTTTAATTTATAAATTGGTGGAATGGAAAAACATGAAACAATAAAGCGTTAATGGAAGGCAAACGAATGTGATTGGTTAAAGTTGGCACTTTAATTAAAAAATATTAAATAAGCTAAGAAACGTTTTCTAGACAAGTTTCCTTTTGAAACTATATTATCTTAAGGCCAACAGTTCAAATGCTTGCTTGTTGACATCAAGTCAAGTTCATATAATCTTCATACACATGTATTTTATACACTTTGTCATTTTTTGTATGCTTTTGACTTATTTCAGTTTCTGTTTTGTGGCCCATGCATGAAAATATTTGCACACTTTTTTTTTGTTTTTCTGCCAGAGCAGGCCAATAAAATTTCATCGAAGAAATGTAATAAAAGTGCATGAAAATGTTGTAACAAAATATCGAGGGCAAACACGAGAAGAAAAAACAAAGACAAAAAAGTTTCAGCTATAAAATATATCTATGTATATACATGTTTGTGAGAAGTGCCTTTGTTAGTGTGTGTGTGTGGGTGTTGTTCTCTGTTTTTTTTTTTTTTTTTGTTTTTGTGTCTGTGGTAATTCATTCTCATTGTCTAATATTGTTTATGCAAAGAATAAACAACATATAAATACAATTTTACGATGAGAACTCAACTTGCATACTAAACAGCCTGTCAATCAAACAAGTATGCGCATGTGTGTGTTTGTGTAAGGATATTTGAGGATGTGTGCTTAAAGCTTCAACATTGACAAAGCCTCGAACACACAGTTTAATCAAAGCTGCAATAACATGAAATCTCTTTTTTTACTTTTTTTTTGTAACTAATAAAAGCAAAGCGAAATTAAAGTATACAGTTTTTTACTCAAACTTACTTCATCCAACAGATACTTAATAATAGTTTTGTTTCCATGCTTTTATGCATATCCGTTTCAAGTCTATATCCATCCAACTTCAACACCCAATTAATTATTGTGTGTACATTTGTTGCTGTTTCCCATCTACGAAGCTTATTTGATTTGCTGCATATCAATGTTGCATAATGAGTTGTTTACATCGTACTCAATAATTTTATACAGTGTACACACATATACGAACACGTTCTGTTCGAAGAACGGAGGCAAGGGAACACAGCAAATTCTGCTGGCAAATGCAATGAAATTGCTGAAACGTTACAACTGCACCACCACAACGACGACGAAAGTTGTTTGCCACAAATTATTTCCGTATTTAACCATTAAATCATAATTAAAAATGGCAAGTAAAACAACTTACATTGTGGGGGTCGGCGTCAACAGAGAGGCGAAACTTTGCTCTGTAAAAAAAAAAATGTTGTTGCATACTTTTTTGGGCATGCTTCCGCTGACTGCTGCCCTGGCAGCGCAGTGTGCTGCGCAGTGTGCGCGTCTAATTGCAGCGCCCCCTTCAACGCCAGTTACGGGTGACGACTCGCGTTTTTTCCCCAGCAGTGGGGTTGTTGTTGGCTTTTTCTTGCTTGTTTCCGAAGGCGATAGAAGAACACAAAAACACAACAACTAAACAGCGATGCTAAGCTCTGTTGCTGCGGCCACAAATAAACACATATTCTAGCAAACAAACACACACACACACACACACACACTACCCCGCTCATCCCCGCTTGCTGTAATGTCTGTGGCTCACGTGGCGTGTACTTAATTTCTTCATGCTCATTGCCTGGCGCGTTAAAAAGTTTTCTCTTTTTTATACATACAACATATTTTTTTCCTGTGCACATTGCACTCTGCCCAAAAGGGCCGACAACAACGACGACGATGACGACGAGGCAAAAAGGCTTCCGATGCCGTCTTGCTACTGCTGCTGCTGGTACTGCTGTTACCAGCTGCGACGTTGGCAGCATTGAAGGCTTTCTGCAACTCGTTCAACAACAAATTTTGTACGAAAGTTTCATAATTAATTTCATGTTAAGTGGCAATGGCGAAAGCCGTAACGTAGGCAGGTCCTTTAATTTCGTTATCCCCATCATACTCACCCTTGCATTCCTCATTCCTTTCATTCCCCATTCCCTTAGTGTACATCATTTGCCACTCGAGCATTTTTTTTTTTTGCACCGTTGTCTTTAATTTGAATTGTCATTTCCTGTCCCAAACACTCGACGAGACTTTCATTGCTCCTCGCCCTACCCTTCCAACGGTCTGCCAGCCATCCGGCTCAGTGAGCCACGCCCCCTTCCTTTGGCTGCTGCCACGGCTGCTTCTGCTGGTGATGCGCACGTTCAACTTGATTAGCGTAATATGTAATGACTGGCACGAGCTGCGACTCGAAAGCCAAAACTTGGCCAAAACCGGGACCAGGACTAGGACCACAACCAGGACTCCAACTCCAACTTTCCCTCAATTGCCAAACACTCACTTGAATGTGTAAATATGTACTATATGTTTGTGTTTGTCAGTCTTTCGTATTTGCAAGTGGTTTTCGTAATTACTTTGTGTGTTCACTTCAAATTATCTGAAGCACACAAGTTTTTTGGGGTCCTCTCTCCCTGTGTGTGCTTGAGCTATAACAAGTCCTGTCTGACTGGCTATGATTTAGGACTAATTCAATTTGTTAAATGTTTACCACATCATTGCAATATAATTAACTTCTGCAAGCTTTATGTGAACGTCTTTAACATTATTCTATTTAATTTTCAACGGAATGGAAATAAGCCTTTAAGTGTCCCTTTTGGTTTTGGAACTAGCAACAAGCAATGTTATCTTGTTGTAAATTGATATCACAAGCAATCAGTTTCTCAACAAAATAAAATATACTGTGTCTCCCCTTTCCATGCCCATCCAACAAGCAATTGTGTCGCTTTGTGTAATAATACGAACATTACACAATTTATATTAAATGGGTCACGAGAGAGAGAAGGAGAAGAAGAAAGGTCGAAGGCATTGAAAGATATATCCTCTTTGGACAGACTCACAAAACGGCCAACAACTGATGGCCGACTGCCAATAAAAATGTGTGAGCGAAAAAACAACTCTCGACGACAAGAAATGGTATAAAACTTTTGCTTTTTGTTTTGCATAAATATGAATAGATGGATTTGGGGTTTGTAGAGAGGAGGCTGAGGAGAGAAGTGGACATTCCTACTACCAGTTGCCACTGCGGCATTATTCAAAAATGAATGAGACTTTGCCAAAAAGAAAAGGCAGCTGGGCTGCACGTGCCAAACGGGAAGTGTGGGGGGGTAAGTGTAGAGAGAGAGTTGGGTTATTATTATGACAGCTTTGCGGAAGCAATAAATTTTAATTTTATAGAAATCTGCAGATGGATAGAGAGAAAGAGAGAGATTTGCTACAAGCCACATACACAGCATAAGCATAATCTATTCATTTGCATTGCCATGATTTGTTTAAATTTTTTTAGGGTTTCTCAATGTTTCAATCAAAAAAGATTTTTGCTAAAAATATTCCTTTTGATTTTGTCAATGAAAAATGCAACGAGATATTTTTTATTTCAGCTTATAAATGCTTTTTTTTTAAATTTGAGTCAAATGAATTTCATTTTGTACAAAGCTAATCGTTTTTGTTAGCTGCTTATACGTAATATTTTTATTTTAAAATATTTTGATTTCAGTTTGGGCTTAGTTGTAAATTGTTTTTTGTCAAATTCAAGCACATTTTAGTTCGTGGCGTATACGTAATAAAGACAAACAAACCATATGATAAATTGTCGCCATGTTAGTTTATGGCTATTAAATCATTTGCAATAATTTATAACAACTACTTGATAGATAACACTAAATTACACATATTTAAATTGAACAACTCGACAAAAAGGACACACAGCTGCAAATGGTAAATGCGGTCGTTAAATCGCTTCACAGTTGAATTGATAGATAAATATTTGTATGTACATTTGATAAATGCATAGCTGTTAGAAACGAAGCGCGAATGCAATCAAGCAACGCATAACAAATGTCATTGATAGCTAAATATTTTTACGCTGGTGGGCTTAGAATCCTCTTCTCAATCCACCCAACCCTCCAACTCCCACAAGTTTGGCCAAATGCCCAAAATCGAGGATTGATGCGTTGCAAACTTTTGGCTACAGGCAAATCTCTTTTCGCCCCGAAAGCCAACCAATAAATTGGCCAAATGGTTTTTTGGGTGGTTGGTTGGGCTATTTGTGTATATTTGAGGTTGTTTATCAATATTCTCTGGTCAGATATTTAACTGTTGTTATTTGAAAGAGAGATTTCATATTTTCATTATTCGCATGAAATTGAAATCGAATAATAATTGGCTACAATTTGACATCGTTTTTTGTTGTTGTCGCGCTTAAACTAATTGGTCTTTTTGTTTGCAATAAACATTAAAAATTAAACACATCACTTTAAACTCTTAATTGGTTTATTATATTATTATACAAAAGCAAATATAACAGGCAGGCAGACAGACTTTAGTTTGGTTGGACTAGAAAAGAAAAATAAAACAACGCACAACAAAATTTGTTTTTCTTTTATGCCGTTCGCTTAGGCGCGTGAATCCCTTTTGTAATAAAATGCACAGAAAATCCTATTCTATTCAACAGAAATCACAAAAAAAAGTAAACTAACAACGAATATATATGTATATAACAAAAAATAAAAGAGCGAAAAACTAAATCCCAAGCCTCTTTCGTGTTGGCTCTGATGGGCTTTGTTGTGTTTTGGCGGCTGTGTTTTGTGGGTGTGTCCTGACTATCTTCGTGTACATATATATATATATATATATATATGTGTATGTATCCCTGTGTATTTGTGTGCGTGTTCCACTTAGGTATGGCAAACAAATTAGTGAACTCGACTGGAACATACGCTGTAATCAAAAGTAAACGTGTTTCGCATTCGAAATCGAATATAAATGCTGATGGGAAATGAATATTGTTGTCAAATAGACTTTTTATTTTTGATCAACTCTCTAATACCCTGTGAAAAGCATTTGTTTTTGTGGCCACAGAAAATCTCACGATTCGAAAACAAAAGCAGTGAAATTATGTCCATGGTTGTAGCTTGCCACACCAGCCCCCCGCCTCTGTCAGAGAAAATATAACTACAAGCAAACGCCTAGCGAAATAAGTAAACAACAATAATGAAAACAACAAAGAAAACAATAGCATAATAAACTAGCAGTAAAGTAAAAACTTGCTAGCAACAACAGCAAAAACGCATATTTTTATGCTTTGTTTTTTTCCCTAAAGCCGAGAGTTTTTATTTCCTTAAGCTGCACGCAAAAACGAAAAACCAAAAAAAGGGCTTTATTTAATGAATAAAGATAAATTATATGCAAAATATTTAAGAAACACTTTGCAGCCAAAAAAAGATAAGGAAGCGAGCAGAGGTAGCCGAAGAAGAATAAGGAAAGTCAGCTGAATGCAGCACAAGTTTAATTAAGAACTTCCCCGAAGTAGAAGAAATAATATCAAAGAGGAAAAGTTCAAAAAGGCAATCTGATAAGCCGAACGACGTCAGGCAGGCAGGTCTTCTTTCTTTCTTTCATTTTTTTTATGACGTCTCCTTTTGCATGGTAATGGAAAATCAACTAGCGCGTTTTGTAAGCCAACTTTTCGCACAAAAAACTAGCGATAAACTGTCTCATAAATCCCTCTGTAAAATGTTCAAAAGAGACAATAAGAAAGAGTAGGATAAAACAAAAGAGATAAACTTATAAAAAGCAGTCGATGCTTGTATAACGGCAAATATGAAAGAAAACTTCTTTTTCTTTAGTGTGTGCGAAACTTTTGCACTCTAATTGAAATTCCAAATCGATTACAATTAAAAAACGAAAAAAAAAAGTTTGTTGACCAAGCTCAAAGGCTTTTAGGCAGTTACTTCTAACAACGCAGTTCGCAGCTGTCTGTTCAAGAAAAAGTTTCAAACTTTGAGTCAATGTCAATCAAAAGAATCTAGCTAGCCAAAAGAAAACCGCCATCAAACAGCCAGGGAATTCAAAAGTATGCTTAACTCTTGGCAATTTTCAAAAAGGAGAGTGCCGCTAATTGCCCAAGTGACATTTGTAATGGCACTCCGGGGCATAAAACTGTTTTTGAGGGTGGAATGGAAGTTGAAGTTGCATAAAAGTAAGAAATCGAATATTAAATGTGTCAAAATATTTAACTAAACAAAATGTGAGAGAGAGCGAGAAAGACTTTCTTTGAATAGGTCGTCATTACTTGGGCATTTTAATGATTCACATTCATTTAATTGCACATCCTGAACTGACTTTGACACTCAATTGGTATAATTTTTCTTTTGAATGCTGCCAAAGGAGCTGCTGTCTGTTGCCAAAAAGTTTTCTTCGCACTTTGCAACTTGGAACATTTTGACAGGCGACAATTTGCTTGATTATTGCAATAGAATCGAATGAAAGACGAGGGAAAACGCAGTGAAACTTAATGGCCATTAGGAAACCGACTCCTCTCTCACACTTTCTTTTTGTCTCTCCCTCTATGTTTTTCTCCTTGCATAGTACTTTTTGCAGTCCTTTCATTAGTTTGGCACTTCGTCTTTGTTGCACGCTCGAGTGGCCTTTGCCTCACAAAACTCTCATCCTATTTCTTTTCACTTTTTGTGCAATTTTCTTTCACTCTTCACTCTTCAGTTACTGGGCAAATGCTGACAAAAGTTTAATGATGCGTTTAAGCTGCACGTGGCTTGGATCCTTACCAATAAATATTTCTATAAAAAAAAAACTCACACAAATATTTGTTTGCTTCGAGCAGTTGAAACTCTCTCTCTCTCTCTATATATATAGTATAATAACATTGAATCTCATATAAAGATTAGCACTTAAACTAAGGCACCTGAAGGCTCAATTAAATTGAAAAATCCTCACCCTTCTCTGTATTTCCTCACACCCTGAGCTGTTTCGCCAGGCACTGGTATTTACTTGAATTAGATATACGCATATTTCATTATAACCAAAATCCCTCGCACAGCACTCGGAAAGCTGACGTATTTTCGGACGCTCTAATGGAGTGTGTGAGTTTCGCCAGCAGTTACAGCTTCTAAGCTGGCAGCACTTGGTTGGTTTAGTCAACTGTGTGTGATTTGGCATTAGGGTCGCTCAAGGAGCAGGAGATAGAAGCTTTGGATGACATCTTCACACAGCATGAACGCCTTCAGTGGGAGAAGTAAGAGCTCGATCGTTCGGTCGGTCGCTCAGTCAGCTAAATTCAATATTGGCGCACAGGAAATTCATTGTTTAACCTTTGTTTCTTAAATTGCGCAAATTCCTGCCATTAGTTTGACAAACGAGCCAGCGAAAATTTCCTTCTTTCAATTTTATTTTGTAGCTAAAGTTTTCGCCTCTTAGCTCTCCATTTCATTCTTACGCACTTGGTTAGTTGCCCTTAGGTTCTGTTGTGGTTCCGTAACTTGTCATTCTTGTTGTTGTTGTTGTGGTCTAGGTTTTTTTGGGCTGCGGGCTTTAGCCTTTGGTTCATGCATTTAATGCCATTGCTGCAGATTTATTTGCGGCGTTGCATAATCACTGAAAATTAGTTTAAAATATTTACATTACATTTGCATTTCAATGTTGGCGGTCAAATGCAAATTTCCGTAGCCAGGAGCGGAGCATAAGTAGAGTTGGTAGTTCTAAATTTCAAGCTAAATGCTGCATTGATTAATTCCGTACATAAATCTTTCAGTGCTGATAAATATTATAAAATTTAACTTAATATAAAACAGTTAAATATAAAGTTCAAGTTTTAGCTTATAAAAGTTGCACGAAAATTCCCTTAAAAAAGTTCCTTATAAAAAGGTTTGTTCCTTAAGTGCACGCCTTTTATTATTCACAAACCAAGAACTTAAAACCACTAAACTGTTGGTCAGCAGTACTTAGTTTATAGTTTGATTCAGCGCGCATTAGGCAAGTGCATTGAACGGTTGACAGAGGAGCGACATAATCCTTGGCATAGCTTTTAGCTACTCCTACTACTAGTACTAGGCTTCGCCCCCAGCTCAGCCAAATGTCAGCCACGACGACAACCCGGACAGAAATCGCAAATGCTGAGTAATGTGGCAAGTGCATGGCAAGACGAACAGGTGCCCCAAAACCAGTAGCAGCAGAAGCAGATGTCAGGACATCGACAACCTCATAGTAGATGGGATGGGGATGGGGATATGTATTTGTGTCCTTAGCTTGGGAATTGGGTAAAGACGTAAAAATAATGTTCAAACGAAACGAAACGATGCTAAGACGTTAGAATGTTTTGGGACAAGGTAAACATAATTTTCCACAACTCAAATGAAGCAAGAAGAAGAAAATGTGCATGGCAAAAAGGTGGTTTGACAGGGGTAGGAAGAAATAGGGAGAGAGCGTGTGTGCATTGGAATTCCTTTTGCCAATTCAGCTGTCAGAGTTGTTTGGCTGGCAAAATCAACGCCAATGTGTTCTGTCTGTCAGTGTGTGTGTGTGTTTACTGTAAGCAAGCAAAAGCATCAGGCAAAGTTCTCAACCAACCAACATCTGGAGAGTATAGAGTGGGATTGGGGTTTGGTGGGTTGGGGATTGCAGTTTGATGATGCTCTGCCTGACTGCATCATTGTCATTTGAGTTTGAGTAAACGCATTAAAGGGCAGCAAATACTTCCGTCACAGCGCTTCTATCCTTGCCCGGAAACATTAAGTTCTCCCTTTTTCTCTTTTTCATCAGCTTGGCATCGTCGCGGTTTTTCTTGCTGCTGTTAGGAAAATCCTATGGTTCGGAATTACTTCTGCGGTCCTGTGCTGTGCGTTATGATGCGGTTGCTCAACTGTTTTTTCTCTCTCTATCTTCTGTTGATTGCCTGGCCACAGTTTAGATGACACACAATTTGGGGCTTGGCCTCAACTTGGGACTGTTTGCCTTTTTTTGTTTTTGGCAAGAACTCTGGCAGCACGATCTGAGCAAGAAATGTCCTGCAAACGGCTGTAAAATGTCATTTCATGTGGCAAATGACTTTGTTACTTCACATCGTAAGCTTCTTTCTTTCATTTCCTTTTTTCGAGCATCGAAATTCGATTGGTTTATTTTTATGCAATTTTCAAGTTTGTGTCTTAAATCTTAGCTCTCAACTACAATTATCATATCAACTTTACCGCTTTATTTGTGTGGTTTTAAAATTTCCCAAAATAATTCTCTTGAAGCCTTGCTTTATTGTTAGAAAACCTTAAGATTCATCAAAAAAAGAAAACTTTTCGCTTACTCACTTCTATTAATTAAATTTGCACAAATTTCGATTGAACCTCAAAACTCGCTGTGTTTTTTTTTTTTTGAAGCATTTTCGATTAATATTGTGGAACATAATACATTCTTAGAATCATAAGTCTTTCTAATTAATTATGCTTATTTTAATCCTTTTTACTGGCAGTGCCGTTTTCAAGCTAACAAATTACATTTAGACTTACTAATCTGGCCATTAACCGACGCAACCAACACAAAACCTTCCCATTTCAAAACCAAAGCTTGAACAAATTTTCTGCAAAATGAGCACTTAATATATATACACCAACAACAGCAAAAACAACAACAGCAAAAACAACAACAAAATACCAAGCAAGAAATGAAAATCTTGCATGTTTCCTTTTTTTGGTTAAAGGGGGTTGGAGTTGTTTATTTTTGGGTGGATTGTATTAGTTGAGTGGGGTATTTTTATTATTTTTTTTTTTTTTGTGACAAACTAAGCCACCGAGCCATAATTTGGCCTTGGATTTGTCGACCATTTACTTGGCGCAGCTGAGGCTATTAGGATGCCAACAACAATGGACTTTGGGAATATCGTAAAACTTGAGCTAGTGTGTAAGGAGCCCGAACCAAGTACAAAGTAAACTCCGATGATTACAGGATATTAGCAAGTTATATACAAAATCTAGAGATAGAAGTACATTATCTGTTACCTTAATTCTAGCTATTATAACTAAGCCTCTACTACAAGGCAAAGGCGTAGGCAATGATGTAGGGGTGTGGCGTTTGGGATTGCAGTTAGTAGTCTGGAAATGGAATTGTTTTTTTGCTGTAATTTATAGGGGAAAATGTTCGTATGTGACGCGCAGCCTTATCCTTTTAGCTTTCAGTTGTCACATGAGCTCGGGCCTTTTTCTTTCCTTTTTTTTACTTCCCAAAGGGATTGCCTGTCGTGTTTGTAAATAAAATCCCCAATGTCAGCGCACTACTGCGAGGCACAGCTGCTATGCAACTATATATGAGTAATCCTTATTTTATGTAGATACATATGTAGAAATGTGTATATATATGTGCTCCCCACACTCCTTCACACTGCAATGCATTTCTAGCGAAGTCTGCCTAGAAAATGATTGAAGGATTTCGTTTCAGTTGCCATTGCTGTATGTGTGTATGTATGTGCACTTAGACGTACGTATTTGCACTTTACTTTCCATTCGTAATTGATATTTTACAGTTGTCTCCTTGCTGCCAACAAAACTTCTCTAGACTTCTTCAGACCCTGTATCCCGTGTCAAATTGTGCAGAAATTCTATTTCTCACTGTTCTCTACTCTCTCACTCTCAACTGAGCTTATGCGGACCATCCTCCCTTCAACCTCCCATTTGTCGTTGTCAATTTGTATTGCATTTGACAGTGCTAACTAAAAGTAGATGCACGTTTGTTTTGGCATTCAAATCGAACAAACTGTTTCAAATTTAACTTAGTTTAATGGATCATGTATGTATACACAGAGATATATGTATGTACATATATAGATTTGGTATTAAATGATTCAGTTTTATTACAAACAAAACTTTCGTGCACATCATCAACTCGGCCAACAACGCAAACTGTAATCAATCTTGGGTTAGCTTGGTGTGTAACTAGCATGTCTGTTTGTAAAAGTAGTGGAAGCAGAGGGGGTTGGATGGGAAAGGGCAGCCAGGTATATAAAAAGCCAACGAACCGCAACGAAAAGTTTCCAATTCGTGAATTATTTGGCAAATGCCTTGCCGTCAAATTTGTGTATCCGCCCACTTGAAGCCCCCGATGCCTGTTTAGCATCGTCGGCGGCGGAGGCTGCTGCTGCTGTTCACCTGGTGGCGAAGATCAAAGCGAAATGTGTAACAAAATTGCCAATTACATATAATACACGCAAAAGCTCACTCTCTCTTTCGCTCTCTTTCTCTTACTGTGTGTGTGAGTGGGACAAACTAAAACAAAAGGCCCGCTACCTTTGTTGCCGGCAATTCAATTCAATTGTGAATTCAATTTTGAAGTTGGCAACGCTAACATTTTGTGCCTGCAAATGAAGCATTTGCCAAACGTGTGGCAACGCCATGCGAGCACAGCTCCCTCTCTCTCTCGCTCGTTATGTTCCTGTTTGTGTGGTGAAGGCGTAAAACGAATTTGCACTAAATTCCTTGGCTTGCCCTACCGCTGGCCTGCTGCGTCGACATCTTTTCAGCTGCTCTTTCTTTCTGGTTTTGCCGTTCGCCGCGCTCGGTGCCTTCGTGTGTGCGCTTTGGTGAAGCGAAATTGAATTAGTGCGACGGCGAAAGCGGAAGCGGTTGCTAAGCAGGAAATTGCCTGAAATCAGGCGCACGTTAGCCACCCGTCACGCTCCCTCGCCGTCTAACTATCCCCTTGAACACACGCACACACAAACTTAGTGTGTGTGTGTGTGTTTCATTAAAATCTCAAATATCGCCAGTTGGTCCCTGCACGCTTTTAGCTTTTATGCGACACAATTTTTGTGTTCCGTTCCTTCTCGACTTCATTTGCATGCAGCGCCAGCGCCAATGGCCTCTTGATAATGGAGTTCATTTCATGTTAATGCATTTGGCACTTAAACACAATTAAAACTAATTGAAAGTCATTTAAATAGAGCAAAATTATTTTTTCCTAACTGCTAAACTTTGTTAAATTTAAATAAATTTGTCTGAACTTTGTTCAAATAGTTTTTTTGATACTTTAATTTGACGAAATTGAAATAAAACCTTATTATTCCCTAATTCCGTAAAATGGGAACAAGAAAGACTTTATAAGCTAGACGCTTGAGATTTGGGATAACGATAACTTTATCGGTTTTTGATTTTCAAGTGTAATCGATAAGAAAATAATGTGAAATATTCATCTAAATCGATTGAGAAACACCGGAGATATTGAAGATTAAAGTTAAGTCAAGCATTAAGCACTTAAGTAATATATTAACCAACACATACATACGATCCATGACTGTACGTATAATGTCTAGGGCTCAGAATATCTTCTAGAGCCTTCTTACGTGTTTGAACATGCCTTCGCTTCAGCTTCACCTGTAAGTATGCAACGGAATTTTTTAGCTTAATTTCCATTAAATTCCGACTGCTTGTGTACAAAGTTTAATTGTTTTTAAAAACTTGAAAATTTTTAATCGTTGGTTTACTGAAACGTTTGTTGTACGTGACTTTTTAAAGAGGTTTGTCCACTTTATGTATGTACAAGTTTTCAATATAAAATTCCACATACACTTTATAAACACACCACACGCATACATTTGCAATGTTGGCCTGGGAGTGTGTTAGTAAATGTATGGAAACATGTGCCAGCAATACGTGAAACGTGAAGCGTAAATGAATTTTTCATTCTGCCATTAAAATTTAAGTGCACATTTTCCGGCGCAACGCACGCTAGGATGCCCCGGCTGCCTTGGCTGTGGAAATCACAACCATTAAGTTTAAGGAAGTTTAGAAGTTGAGCTGCAGATGGAGCAGCAGCAGCACGTGGCATCCGGTTTGCCTGGGCACTATGCCTTTAAGAACGTGCCGCAGCACACAATTGTTTTCAAATTATCAAAGTCCAACTCTATCATATTTAAAAGTTGTTAATCTATGATCCTTTTGTTGCTTACAGACTATATGCAATCGCTGTGCAAGAATCATTTTCTGCAGCAGCTTTATCGCAAAATTGATGGCGCCGTCTTGTGGTCCCAAAACGAACGCAATTTGGATTGTGTGATTACCTTTCAGACGCATTCGATTCTGCAGCGCTTCATGCTGCGCTTTGATATGCTTCAATTGGACTGCAATGATCATCTTCTAGTCTACGATGGAGCACATGCGGTATCCACACCCAAAGTAAGTAAAGTCAACAATAATTTGTAAGTTAATTTATCAAAATTGTGCATATTTGTCAATTTGGTAAAAGTTAAGGCCAATAATTTGACGGCAATAATATGAAAGCAAAGCAAATTGCAATATTTGTCGCAGCCTCATGATCCACATGCACAAACGGTGGCACTTTGATGCCACTGACATTTTAGGTTCAGCTCCCGAAGGGGTTTCCGTTGCACACACACACACACACAAACACACACACACACACACACACACACACGCCACACATAAACATATATATTTGTATAGAAGCTCAGTCCAAAAGCGTAGGCATAATTTTAGCCGTAGCAACATTTGCAATGATGACAACGGTTAACGATGTCAGTGGGTGGGTGGGTTGGTTGGGTTAGTTGCAACACTGCGCTTGCAATGCGGCGCCAAACTGGCAGATGCCAACTGCCAGCTGAGTTAGCTGATAGCGTGCTCCTTCTGATTTTATCAGCAAGCATTTTCATTTTTCATACGCCCCCAATGCATGACTGCATTACATATACATTAGGATTATACATATGATGGAGTGGGTGTGGCAGTGAGTGTGTGTGCTACGTCAGTGCAAAATGTATGCCAAGGCAAGTGGCCAGAATGCAGCATACATCTACGCATAAGCTAAATTCTTTAAATCCCAGTTCAAGCCACAAAAAAATGCAACAACAGAATGAAAGACTCAAAAATGCGCGGTAACAATTTTTAAAGCACTTCGGCTTCGTGAACTGAAATGTAACAGGAATATTTCAATTCAAATAAACTGTACTTATTTTTTTTCTGAGAGAGTCGAGATTGTTGCTCCTTTCCTGCTTGCTGTAGCTTCTGTTTGTTTCGCATAGAAAATTAAAAATTCAAAGTTTTTATGATAAAACCGATGGCAGGTTTAAGCTTCGAATTACGAAAAGTCAAGTCCAGAAATAGACAGTTAAGACAAACTGCTAATCAATTTAAAAGTTCTTACAATCGAGTTGTGTTGGCTGTTGTCAACTTTAAGTCATTATGCTCAATTAAGGCTTTCTGCTTAAAAATTAAAAGGCATCCATATCAATATTGTCTTATAACATATTTCTCCACATTATCCCCTTTTTCAACCAGAACATGAAATAAATCATAGATTTTCTTGTTTTTCAACTAATGTCAAAACTAACTTACGTTTAATACTTAAACTATACTTACATATTTAGATGTAAGGTCCTTCTGTACAGTTATAAGCCGATTATTTAAGTTTGAGATTTTTGCACTCTTTTACTCTCCATGTTCGTCTCACTCCCGTCCTCGTCTTGCTCATTGGTTTTATATTTTCGTCGAGTCATATCTTAAGATCCTTTGCTTAAATATTTGCCAAGTGGCTTGTTTTGCAACAGACTTATTACAACTATACTCTGTGCAACCACTCTCAAGCCCCCTTACCTGTGCCCAATGTTTTGTCAAGAGTCAAGAGTCGGTCGCATGTGGCCTAAGTAGTTTTCTACGCCATCGCCTTTTTGCCTTTTGTATCTCTTTGTACAACGCGGCGTATGAGCGATGCGGCAAAGATTTATATATGAATTTCCAAAGGACTTACTACGAGCAGTCTCTGAGGCTCATTTGCATGCCAACGGCCGCAACAAAGCAGCGAGCCACAACCAGAAAAACCAATAACATTTTTCCAAGAATTGTGAGGGAGGGAGATAAGAAAGTCACAAGTGTCGAGTGACTTGGTGTGTAAATACTTTTGAGACAAAAGAAGATGTCACTGCCTTCAAAAATGTAAAATTAAAATTTTGTCCACACTCTCTAAGAGTGTGTATTAGTTGTATACAAAGCAGCGGGAAGGCAGGCAAGTAGCGGGTGTCTTGCCAAAAATGTAATGGAAAGTTTGCGTTTGGTTTTTTTTTTTTTTTTAAGTGAATGACAAGCAGCTGCAACAAAAATTAAAATATGCCACAAAGCGCCGCACGTCGAAGATGCCGACCAACTGCAACAGCTGCAGCTTGACTAAAAACGGTGAGAGAAGGGAAGAGAGAGAGCGAGAGGAAGAGGCGCTGCCACAGACAGGAAAACCTTGTGTCAAGAAAGACAACCGCAGCAAAGGCCTCAACGATGATACGCATGCACATACATACCTGAATGCTCTTTGTGTGTGTGCGCTTTGTGGACTTTGATGAGCCCTGCTACAACTTTTAGGTTGCCGGTAACATTACAAATTTACACAGAACGACCGTTGCACGATGGTGTGTGGCACATTGCACGTGGAAATAGAAGAAGACTTCATCAACTTTGTGCAGTTTTGCGGAGGTTAGCATCATTGAGAATGATGATGCTCCCAATGATAATGCTGATGTTAATGTTAATGATAATGATAGATAGATAGATAATAATAGAATAGATAAATAAAGATAGAATTGGGAGCAGTTTAAGGGAGAGAAACCAACTTTATGATAACCAACAACAGTGCAATAGTGCAACCTTTGAAGTTTTTTGGTTGTAAAATTTATGAAAAAGCCTTTGCATTTCGCAAGTGAACCATAAACTGTACTTTTAGCATTGTCATGATATAATTTAATAGGGATTTTGAGCAGGGCATACTTTAATCAATAATCCAAAGGATATTTTAGATATAATATTGCTAACACTGTTTTTGGAGTCCGCCGCTCTCAGAACCACAGTTACCCATACTCTCTCAAAACTAAAATGAGAGCGCTGTTTAATTGGGTGCGAGCATTCATGTATTCAATGGAGTGCATGCATGCGTTGAGCATTTTGCTGCAGGCAAACGACAACAAAATTTGTTTTTTAAATTATAGATGTAGAGAAGCAGCTGACTTTGACAGGCGAGCCGCGCAGCTCTGCTGCTCATATGAATGTTATTTATTTTGTTATTTTTGCGTCAATGTGTGCTCACATGTATGAGCTAGAACCAGACTTAATTTGTATTACATGATTATTTGTAAACAGGTTTATATATGTAAGTGACTTTCTTATTCATTTTACTTTTATCAAGAAACACTTATCTATACAAAAAAGTTCAATGAGTGTTCGAACTAACGGGCGATGTGTTAACACATACAGCTAAATTTCAGTTTTTTTCAATTGCAGGTCATAATACTCTTTCATGCTTTCAGTTTTACGACACTAGCCAACAATTTTGCCAACTCAACTTACATATTTTGCAGTCTATCCGTGCTGAAGCTGAACTGAACAGAACAGCATACTGTGTTTTGTTGATGTTTTAATCGCCTTTGAGATGTATTTAACCAGGTCCTGGGGGCGCATTTCATTATTGCTGAGTATACTGCGTCTAAAAGGTATACTGCGTCAAAGATCTCGCCATACCCTCTAAAGTATGTGCGTTTCGAAATTAAAACGTATCCAAATAGAAGACTGCAATGACGAGCAATTCCACTGTTCCTTTTTTTAAACATAATTCAGACGATGAAGCCGATGTAAACTGGATACAAATATGATTTTGTAATTATTCAACAAAAATCAAATCCGTGATAAAACAAGAAATTTTGATAACAAGTAAGAAGGCTCTAGTCGGGATAGCCCGACCAGAAGATACCCTGAACCCAGTTGCAGTCCTTGCATCCTAAAAGTATGCTTCAAATAATTATCACTTTAAACAAAACTCATGACTGACTTAACTTTACTTTTGAGAAAAAGTCTACCGTTAACCATTACACCAACCCCATTTTTACATTTTCCAAATTCAATAGTTTTTTGTTATCGATTCCATGTGTATATCGAAAACCAGAGTAGTTATCGATAATTTGAAGCAAACTTGTTCTGCTTATGGTATAAGAGAACTTATATTCAAAATCTGAAGTCTCTAGATCTTGTAGTCTCTGAGATCTACGCGTTCATACAGACGGACAGACGGACAGACAGACAGACGAACAGACGGACAGACGGACGGACAGACGGACGGACAGACGGACGGACAGACGGACATGGCCATATCGACTCGGCTATTGATACTGATCAAGAATATATATACTTTATGGGGTCGGACATGCTTCCTTCTGCCTGTTACATACTTTTGCACAAAACCATTATACCCTGATTTACCCATTTTATGGGTTCAGGGTATAAAAAGGAAAAACCGCCCTATCGATAAGTCCTAAATGTTTCTCTTTTGAGTTGCTCTCATAGCGTTTCGACAAGCTGTCGCCAAAAGTTGATATAACGGATCTTTTGTGTAGCGTCGCGTTTATTAATATAATTGTTGCCATTATCCACTTGTAGATTCAGCGTGATCTCAAATAACTTTCAAACTACGGATTTCTTAACTGCTCTTTCCACGGGTGCAAATGTCAATGAGAGTATATTGTTTGCGGTTTAAAAAGTCGTCGAATAACATCAATTGCCTTGCAGTATGCAACCGAAGAGTATGTTTATAGTGTAATGCAGGCCGTCACAGACGATCCCCGCAATTGGTTGGCAAAAGTGTCGCACAACTTTGTCGGTCAATGCTTTCAAGTGCTGGGCCTGAAGTTTAATGCAAGCGTCGCTTCATTTCAACAACGCAACTACAACCATTCGCATTGCGATGACGACATAGGCCTACAACAAGCAAGGGCCAGCAGTTCTATGATCTAACAAATCCTGTGCACTGCTACTCGCGCATCGTTACATCTGGACATCTGGTGGTGCGTGGCATTGCTTGCAAACTGCAGCTGCAGTCTTGTGCAATTGATCGTTACATATGACAGCCGTAGACTATACCATAAATCGATCTACCTGCGTTTCCTCCTTTGCGCAATATATCAAATGTACGGATATCTCTGCGTATTTATCATGGACATTAAGTGCATCAGTAACTATTAGCTCTTCATTTCTTGTCACTTCCACAAAGCGGCAGACGTTGGTAAAGAGTACTGAAAACTCGGCCTCGCCTAGAGTATCATCATCCAGAAATTGATTCAAGCAGAATCTTTCCAACGCATGAATCAACTGAAAGCATATCACATTGTCATTGTTATTGTCAGGCCTCAATAATATCCAACAACATACTCTCGGCTTGTGCTCAACGATGGCATGAAAGTCTATGACACAGTAGACGCCAAAGATAACAGCAACAATCTCAGGACGTTGCGCAGTCCTTTCAAGTAAATCTGGCCAAAAAGCCAGTAGATTGTGCACCTGCTTTTGGGCCAGCTCGCTATCAGCATACTGCTTTGTGTTAAGCTCGAAAAGGGCGCGGACACCTTGAGCGGTCATTAGGAGAAGCTCCTGGCGCACAAATAAACACTTATAGTACTTGAAAAGCTGTAGAGGAAAGAGTGGCATCAGTTCTTTCAAAGGCATGAATATCTCACGCTCATGAAATTTTCACTCTGCTAGTCTCACATACAACTTTGTTGCCAGAGAGCATACCGCTTTCGAAACATGTCCAACGTCTAGCACCATCAGGTGGACTTGCTCCAGAAAACGTGTGGGAAAGATTTCTGCGCTGACCAGATGCCTAAAGGCCCGTTGTCACATACACCGTAAACAGAAACAGAAACAGAATTCAGTACATTTGCGACTGCGATAGAAACTGCAACAGAAACATCGGTATTTTTCAATTGTTAGCAATAGTAATCGAATTCAGCACATTAGCAACTGAAACCGAAACAAGTACTTTTGACTTTATTCTGTTGCTGTTAACAGACGATCACCTGTTTTCTACAAACGCAGATAACTTGACGCTGGTCAATTCTTTGTGTAATCGATATTTTTGTTTCTGTTTCGGTTTCTGTTTACGGTGTATGTGACTACAGGCCTTAAGGTATAATAAATGTATGTAAGAACAAAGCGTACAAATAAAAATTGAAAGCCAGCGTACCCCTGTAACGTATGCAAATATTGAAGCGTTGCCAAAGAATTAGAATTCTTCACCTTGAGCATATCAAATTGTATGACTAGGTATTTGTCAGTGATTAGCTCATTGGTCAACAAGCGCAAATACTGATTGTCTGCTGAATCGCGCTGTTGTTCCTCAGCAAATCTATCGAGCATCGAGACCAAAAACTTATATGTTTGTATATATATGTCATTGTTGGGCATCTGAAAGTAAGATCTGGTTAATACCCCATACAAATAAACAAACAATTTTTTACACTATATTCACCTCACAACTGAACACAGAGTAGATGAAGTTGTGGGCGGGTTTTGTTTCGTCGCAGAAGAGCTGAAAGTGCTCGGCAATAACGTCTAGCATGGGCGTTAGTATTAAGTTGCAGGTCGCCTCGTAGCTGCAAACGAATGTCAATTATAAATTGTTTAGTTAACGAAACCATGAATGAATGCACTTACAATATGCCATATCGGGCAACTACGGCAAGCTCAAGGCAAATCTCATTGAGGAGCTCAAATCGGTTGCTATAGTAGGGCAGCAACTTGACCAAACCATTAAGTATTCTAAACGACAATCTTGCCAACGGCTCGCATATGTAACGATCATTTGCACAAGACTGCAACTGCAGTTTGCAAGCAATGCCGCGCACCACCTTTGTCCAGACGCTAACGATTTGCAAGTAGCAGTGCACAGGATTTGTTAGATCATAGTACTGCTGGCCCATGCTTGTTGTCGGCCTATCCATGCCACTTCCACTTCACATTGCGCCAACAACGTTGGCAACTTGGCCGAAAATGCCTCAACTCTAATCAGTAGAAAGGGCACTACGTGAAAAACGTAGGTCAAGTTGTCATCGCAATACGGATGGTTGTAGTTGCGTTGTTGAAATGAAGCGACGCTTGGTTTAAACTTCAGGCTAAGCACTTGAAAGCATTGACATTGTGCGACACTTTTGCCAACCAATTGTGGGGATCGGCTGCGGCGGCCTGCATTACACTATAAACATATTCTTCGGTTGCATACTGCAAGGCAATTGATGTTATTCGACGACTTTTTAAACCGCAAACAATATACTCTCATTGACATTTGCACCCGTGGAAAGAGCAGTTAAGAAATCCATAGTTTGAAAGTTATTGGAGATCACGCTGAATCTACAAGTGGCTAATAGCAACAATGTTATTATAAAAAGCCACGCTACACACAAGATCCGTTATTTGAACTAGTGGCGACAGCTTGTCGATAGAGAAACTTTTAGGACTTATCGATAAGGCGCTAAAATTGAATGGGCGATATTTCTTTTTGATTGGTTGACCTAGTATTTCAATTTATATCAAAATTTCTTGTTTTATCACGGATTTGTTTTTTTTGAATCATTACAAAATCAAATTTGTATCTAGTTTACATCGGCTTCATCGTCTGAATTATGTTTAAAAAAAGGAACATGGGAATTGTTCGTCATTGCAGTCTTCTATTTGGAAACGTTTTCATTTAGGAACGCGCATACTTTAGAAGGTAAGGCGAGATCTTGGACACAGCATACCTTTTAGACGCATTATACTCAGCAATAGTGAAAGGCGCCCCCAGGACCTGGTTACATCCATTTCAAAGCCGATTAAAACATCGACGAAACACAGTATGCTGTTCAGTTCAGCTTCAGATCGGATAGACTGCAAAAAATATACATTGTTTTTAATAGTAAAGTAGAAATAGTATTTTGCTTTTTGATGTGTTAGCATCTTTAAGCACGGGTAGCCAAAATATCTCAGTTGAGAATGACTGAGAGTGGCTTTGACTTGGATCGACATTTTGAGAGGTTAGCCTTGCCAGGCTAGGTGTAGCGGCTGCGAATAACTGCGAAGTCAAAGAATATTCTTTGATTTTTGCTTGAATTGTTCTAAATATGTTTGTATATTAATTTGGAGCTGAACTAGTTAGAGTACTAGGTATTTCTAACAATATAATCGATAAAATCTAACTATTTTCACTCTAACGATAAGTTTAAGAATTTTGTTAAAGTAGATTGTTAATCAACTTGGTTAACGAAACTTTAACTGTTCGTACATACATACATATGCTCCTTATATGCAGGCAACAGAGATTGATTGAGGTTAAGGTGGTGCGGGGTTGAGCTCCCGGCAGCTGATGCCACCAGCCCCAATGCGGTTAGATGGTTGGCAATTTCCATGGCATTGATGGAACATCACGCACAAGACGAGTTTGCCTCTCGTTCTTTCATGCTGTTAACAAGCTGCACTCTTGCATTCGTCAAACTAAGCAGCACGAGCAGAAAGCTAGGGCTTAATGGGCGTGGCCAGATATATTAATGGCTTGCGATATGCGAATAGCAAAACCAAAAAAAATCGTTGGTAAAGCAAAATGGCAAAATTGTTCACAATCTAACTTAATTTAAAGCCGTCTAAATTCACCTAAAATAATGTATTTATTTTTTTCGTCACTTTGCAGATTGACATCTCCTGTCGCAACACTAAGAACACGGTTAATGCGATATTAACTCGAACGAATTTTGTAACGTTAAAATACGTAACCGATGGATGGGGAACAGATGCGAATGGTTTTAAATTGGTGATAACATCGGTAAAAGATCCCAGTAAGTAGTTAACAAAGTTCGAAGTTGGCCAAAGTAAATTAAGTTTAACTTTTTGGCAGAGCACACATGCAAGGACTTTACATGTGCCACACGCGAATTCTGCATCAATCCCGATCTGTTATGCGATGGAGTTAATCACTGTGGCGACAACTCCGACGAATCTGTGCAGAATTTGTGTCAGAGTAAGCAATCCCCTATTAATGTTCAGTTAGTTAAGACCTTCTTGTTAATGCTCTGATATTATAGATGAGACGACGAGCACCGTGTTTGGCGTGGATATGACATGGTTTGTTTTGATTGTGGTCGGAGTACTGTTGGTGCTCAGTGCTTTCATTGTGGCCATTGCGATCTGTGTGTGCCGGCGACAGGATGAAAATGTTGCTAATCCAAACACTGCACTGCAACGTAAGTCATAGAAACATCAACCTTCCATACCAAATTTATTTCTAATCCTATCTAATCAACTTACAGTACACCACAATGTGGAGACGAATGGTTCGTCAAAGCATTTGCATTACCATGGCGTCGGCATAGGCATTGGTGTTGGCAACACGCTGACGCGAGAGCATACACAATTGCCGCCGGCGTCGGGAAACTGGCATCACCCTGCGGGACCATCCGGGTACCACCGCATTCCACTCAATTACTTGAAGATGGCCACCAAAGTCCGTCCCATTTGGTGCTTGGTAAATTCCGTCAATTAGGTCAAGATCTTTCGCAAATGAATCCAACAACCGGTCTCAGCCAAACGAATATCGCCGTTGCTGGCAATCATCAATCGAATGCCAATTCAGCTGTCGGCGTTGCTCAAAAGGACGAGTGGTTCGTTTAACTGGTTTCGGTTCAGTGGATTTACAGTGAAAAACAACAACAACAAAATAATTGACTTGAGAACAATAATCTGCACTTAATTTAAGTGATTTCTCGGATTTTTGCAGAGCATTAAATGAAGTAAGTATTGAAACCGAAAATTATATTAAAAAAAAATTTGATAATTTTTTTGCAGGACTGTTCGGACTATATTTAACAACAACAATATAATATGTGGACATCACCGCGCAGGGTGTATATTTAAGAGATCTACTCGTACCCAAGCAGAATCTCGAAAGCATTGGTCAAAATTGTCAACAATTTTGTCGGATATCCAATGCAATTGTATATAGTTTATATATATAAAGTAAATTAATGTATAATTAAACAACAAATACACAAATAGCTAAACCCGATACTGAAACCGATACCGTTGTCAATATAAAGCCAACTAAAGGCAACGACATCAAATAAAAATAAACAATTAATTTAGTATATTTATACTAACACTGAAAAGAGAGTCTTCAGCTTCACCAAGAATAATAATAATACATAAAAGAAAATGAGTCTACTTGCAATTCCTTAATTATATGTATGTAACATAATTGTTAGCATTCCCTTCGATTAGCATTCAATTTATTTTGTGATTATTATATTCCAACCGAACCGTGAGTAAGCAACCGAAAATTGAACACAAAAAAAACAATCTGTGGCATTTAAAAGAATTTCTGGATCAGTACCAGTTACCGTAACAAGTATTACAGCTCAATATATATTGTCATTATCATATAAAGCTTCCAACCTATAAGAAAATTTTGACAGACGTACATAAATAATGCAAATATTGTTTTTCAAAAAAAAAAAAAAAAAAACACCTATAATACGGAAACAAAAACAACTTAAACAAGGGATGTAAATAACTAGTAGACAATATTTAAATGAAAAACAAATCGAACAACTTCAAGGATTACATTCTCATTCTTCATTGTCATTTTCAAAGGCGTAAATCGTAATTGTCACACAACTTATCATTAAAAAGGAGGGAACCACAACTACCGCTAAATGACAAATTTCTGAGACATTAATGGACAATACAAAGAATAAAAAGGAAACACAATTTTTGCTCTTTTGATGAACAAATTTAAATGAAAAACAACACAAAATGCATTTTGAGAATACAAATAAAAAGCAAAACAAAACATAATCCGCAAACATTTTTCTACAATCAACCAAGAACATTAAATGGTATAAACATTTTGCTACAAATCGAATAACGATATTACTAACTACAATTAAAATAAAACGTAAAATAAACGCAAGCTAATATAAACCAATAACAAAATATTCAAAAAAAAATGCTTGAACATGATTGTAGTACTTCCCGCCGTTAATATTTTTTGAAAGTACATATTAAAGTTGAATAATAATAATTAAAAATATCGAAAAATAAAAATAATAATTAAATAGAAGTCACTGCTTACGATTCGACCTTCAAAATACTTCTATAGGACAGTTGAACACGTTTTGTGAATTAACCAAATTAATTAAAAACGTTTAAAATATTTATTATTAATTTAAATTGTGTTCTTATTGAAAATAAATGTACCTACAATACACAGATAACAGTAACAAGAATAATCACCATTTCTAGG
Source organism: Scaptomyza polygonia (assembly GCA_035044585.1). Lineage (NCBI taxonomy): Eukaryota > Metazoa > Arthropoda > Insecta > Diptera > Drosophilidae > Scaptomyza > Scaptomyza polygonia. The sequence continues at coordinate 2,576,797 of JAWNNU010000962.1, read as the reverse complement.
CGTTTGTAAAAAAATATAAAAAAAGCGGCAACATTTTAAAAAAAAAAATAAATGTGCATTTAATTAATTTGTCCTCTTTCAAAAGTTTTAAAACATTTTCAATCTTCAAGTTTTCATAATTAAGTTTTTAACTTTTAATAAGTTTTTTAAAATTATTAATTTGCCAGTATTCTATAATAATACTTAATGAAATAAAAAATGGCATAGGTATATATAAATATACTAAATATATGTAAACAAATCCATACAAATATTTATCGTTAATTATAGGCAAATGATATGAAATGAATTTTAACCAAAGTTATATAAAATAAAAAAACCAAACTGTACTAGGCGTCAAATTTTAGAGAAGATAAAATAAAACAACCTTGAAATCAAACCTAAAGAGAAACAAATACTTAAAGTAAAAACAAAACAAAAATAATCTAAATTATTAAAAATGAAAAATAATATAATAAAATGCAAGAAATTATTCATAAAATATTGTTTTATATGCAGAATATATTAAACACAAAACAAAATTATGCCAAAATTATTGAGCAAAACCAACAAAAAAAAAATAATTGTAAAACTATCCATGATATATAAGTGGATAAAGCAATCGTGTCGTATATGTATGTAGCTAAATATACAAATACAAATTAATCCAATTAGCGAAAATTGAGAAAAACTTAAAAATCTTTCCAGGGACAGATGGGCTATAACACGTTTAAATTCTGATTATCCTAAAAGACAAAACCATAACAATCCCAAAATGTTTGTCAAACACATGTAGTATGAGTTTCTTCGTTTTTCACTTTGTAAATGTTTAAATGTATATATACATATATGTATATATATATTTTCTCGGATACTCTCTATATTCACATTCGATCTCTCTATCTTTCTATCTCTCTCTCAACTGAAAAGACTTTGCCGCAAATAGTTTAACTTTACGTATGTTTGTATGTATATGTATGTATGTATGTATGTACTTAGATATTACAAAAAAAAAACTCTAAAAAAAAATACTCCCAATAAGTATTTGACATCATCTTCTGAAGGAAAAACAAGTTTTAATGTTTTACAGTTGAGAAGTGCAGTAATATGTATTCCTGTATTACTATTTTTTTTTTCTGCTGGAATAAACACTTTAAATTTAAATATTGGTGTATATCACACACACACACATTATCATACATCATGTGCATAAACATATATCGAAAAATAAGATAATGCATATTGTTTTATTTTATAATAATTATATTTGGGAATGCCGTAACAAGCGACTAATCGAGTAAAAGCCCAAAATACAAAAAAACAAATGTGGAACATGGTAGGGTATAAACGAGTAGTGTGTACTAATTAATGAAGGCAGGCCATGCGAATGCAAATGCATCAATTGTAGTGCAAATGTTAGGCGAAATTTAGCTGTAGAAGAGGCGTAGATTGTACGTGTGTGTGTGTGCGTGCGTGATTATTTTTGCATGTGTGCGAGCGTGTAAGTATGGTTTTAAATTTATAGACCCTAGCGAGAGTTGAATATCATTAGTCATCATTCAGTACATATAGTATACTCTTACATATAGTGGATACTTAGTTGAAATCAAAAATTATAAAACCACAATTTATGAACCATAATAAGCAAATCAAATTAAAATAAATTAACATACATATATGTAAATTCAATCCAAAATCGATAATGCGTTAAGTAAATGCTCAGCTTTTTTGTGAAATTTGCTGTAAAATGTACACAATGGATAACTAAATATGATTGGCATTATTAAATTCAATACATAAACAGAAACAAAACTATTGATAATGAAATAAAGAATACAAAAAATTTCATTCGAGTGCTTTTCTGTTAATTTTTGTTCAGTTGTTAACAGCTTTATTACATTGGTTTTTTTTGTTTTTTTTAGACCTCAGTTTCCTCATCACATTCCGAAAGTTGTTGCATTTCGTTTAAGTTCTCATTGCCGATTGGTTCTTGCATCTTCATTTCAGTGTGTTCATCCTGATTCTCATCCCTTTTCTGCAGCTGCAGGCGCTTGTAATGCCTCTGGGCCAATGCATTGACCAGGGAAACCCCAAAGTATCCAACAATAGCAAGTGAGATCATCTGAAAAGCGTTCGCCATCAGGCTGAGGGCATTGAATGATGAGTCGTTAACATTAGTTTTGCGATGCATGCGCAACTTGGTCGAAGTCAACACTTTTTCAATGGGTTTTTGCATTTTGGAGCCGATAAGTGGTATTCTACCAAGTGAGCTGACTAGCTTGCCAACCAAATCCTCACTGAAGGCAACTATGACGAGCACCTGTTGTAGGCTAGTCTTTACAATCGCTTTACCAATTAGCGTGGCCACAAAGAACTTCCAGAATGGCACGAGGAAATGTCCACATGCAACACCAGCCAGGTCAAAGAGTGGATTCGGTACACTGGCGCAGAGTAGAATGCCAAAGAATCCGACGCGAAGGACGACACGTTCGACCAGAACTTTGCACTTATCAAATAATTTCAAAGATTTTTTGCTACGGCTGCGTTGTTCCAACTGTTCCATTTCCTGCCGCTCAGCCAGGCTTTTGCCAGAGAGACGTGCTGCACGGGCCATAAAATATGGTGGCAGCTCGCCCAAGGCGGTGCCCACGCCCCAAAGCGTTGCTTCGATGCGCACCTTAGTCAAGATGTTCCACATATTTGGCACTATGCGCACATATGGCTCCTGTGGGCAAATCTTAAGATCGGGATACGGTGGCGTTGGAAAGTCTAGGATCTGGCATTCGTAGGCAGCCAAAGTGACCGCAGCAATGTGTGGTCCCAGATACAGCAGAAACGTGTGCAGTCCGGTGCCAAAACCCATTGACGATAGCAGACCCAAACCGAGCCAATAGATGATAAAGCCTAGATTTTGACAAAGGATCTTCATATATTCCGCATGCGGTCCAGGCATGTAATGGATAATAATCAGCATAAGTAGGCAGCTCACAAGTCGACGATCCAGCAGACGCGCGCCAAAGTTAATCAACAGCATCAACATCTCACGGAAACCATACTTTAAAGTCATCAACGGACTCCGCCATAGCACGAGATTTTCACACTCCAGACGTTCGCCATCAAATATCACTCGAAGACTCGAATCAGTTGTAGGAGTCTCCGTATTTGCAGACATTCTCTTTCTCATCTTAATAAAAGTTGAAAGAATAAATTAAAATCTGTATTATGTTTTCTTACAAGTTCGAAATAATTTCCAAAATCCACTGATTTCAGTATATTTCATACATAAATGTGACAGCTTGTAAACTTATCGGATATAAAATGTATCGTCAACTAACTTTATTTTAGTTTTATTTCAAGCATTTAACTCCTGTAGTGTTACTTCGATTTCGTTCATAAACATATCACTTAACGCTTCCATTTGCCACTTTGATAGAGGTCCTTGCGGCTGTGGTTTAAATTTGGTTGCAAGCTCGCCATCACTTAACATCTGAACGTGCTCATCCTCGCAACGATATTTGTGTGCGCTAATATGTGTTATAAACTTGTCCAATGCCTCAGTATCGGCTGCATTTAAAACGTTTGACTGCAAGCTGTTTAATAATCGAGCGCTGGGTAAACAGATCATACGATTTAGTGACAGGTAAATTAATCAGTAAAAATTAACATACATATACATTAAATGCAATTTTTCAAGACGCAGCGGTAGCACGAATTGTAGCAAATGACGCAAAGGCAATAGATGATCTTGTTGCTTTGTTGCTGTTGCTGCTTCTGAGCGACGCACCCTCAACTTATTTATCAAAAGTTCTAGTGAGGCAATAAAGACTTGCAATCTCAACAGCCAAGCCTCCAGTGCACTAGCATGGGCTTCAACGAGCTGCAAATGGGAGGCTAGTGCAAGGGACACCCTCTTCATGTTAGGGCGATCGTTAAAAATGTGCTGATGAATGACGGTTAGACAATGGACGTATGTTTCAAAACGATGTTTAATGAGCACAATGATAAGTCCCTCCAATTCCGGGCTAACATAATCCGGTTTTTTTTTTATCTACAGAAAATTATGGTAAACTTATTAACATTATCTGAGTGTGGATGTTATCATCTACCGTTTTATACTGCAGCAACGGTTTCCAGATGCGATTGGTAGGCAATTTGATTCGCTCGGAAGCATGCAGCTGACGAATGCACGAATATATTTCCCGCACGTAGCTTAAGGCTAGCGTATCGCCACGTACTTTAAGTGGCAATGTTGAGTCAGAAATTTGCTCCAACAAAACATCATAGATGAGCGCATTGAGCGTCAAACAATGCTGCATACCCAGCTGCAGCACGACAATGGCACAAATCAGTGATTTGACGTGTTGCAAGTTCGGCATTAGATTGCACATTTCACGCACACAAACGACGGTCAACTCCTCAGCCAGCTGGGCGGATCTTGTCTCGTGCTCGAGCACATTATCAAGCTGGTGTCGCTCCCGATGTAGTAATGCAAGCATAAAGGCCAAGCATTCGTAGCCATAAAGTGCTGCAGGGATTCAGAAATACTTTTTTACCGGAAGAAAAATATTAACTTTAATCTTACCTAGGCGTTCGTTGGCAACTGAAATGCGGAGCATTTGCTTGGCTAGTATCTCGTACATATCACACACTTGATGTCCGCGCAGCTTGTTCTGCCGGAGCAGAGAGTTAAGACATCGCACGCATTGACCATATTCCATTAATCGATCCGCCTGCGTTTCCTCTTGTGCGCAATTTAACAAATGTACGGATATCTCTGCGTATTTATCCTGCACATTAAGTGCAGCAGTAACAATTAGTTCTTCATTTTTTGTCACTTCCACAGAGCGGCAGATGTTGGTAAAGAGCACTAAAAACTCGGCCTCGCCTAGAGTCTCATCATCCAGAAATTGATTCAAGCAGTATCTTTCCAACGCATGAATCAACTGAAAGCATATCACATTATCATTGTTATTGTCAGGCCTCAATAAATACCAACAACTTACTCTCGGCTTGTTCCCAACGATTGCCTTAAAGTCCACGATACTGTAGATGCCAAAGATAACAGCACGAATCTCTGGACGTTGCGCAGTCCTTTCAAGTAAATCTGGCCAAAAAGCCAGCAGCTTGTGCACCTGCTTTTGGGCCCACTCGCTTTCAGCATACTGTTCTGTGTAGAGTTCGAAAAGTGCGATGACACTTTGAGCGGTCATTATGAGAAGCTCATGGCGCACATCTGCTGCATAAAATAAACACTTATAGTACTTGAAATGCTGTAGAGGCGAAAAGAGTGGCATCATTTTTTTCAAATAGTTTTTTAATCGCTTCATTAACTGCTCGAAGCTGAATGATTTTCTTGTGCTATTCTGCGTTTTTAAAAACGTTTCCAAAATATGCATGAATATCTCACGCTCATGAAGTTGTCGCTCTGCTAGTCTCACATAGAGCTTTGTTGCCAGAGAGCATACCTCATTCGAAACATGTCCAACTTCTAGCACAATCAGTAGGATTTGCTCCAGAAAACGTGTGGGAAAGATTTCTGCGCTGACCAGATGCCTAGTGTATAATAAATGTATGTGAGTAAGAACAAAGCGTACAAATAAAATAGAAAGCCAGCGTACCCCTGTAACGTATGCAAATATTGAAGGGTTGCCAGGAGCAAAGAATTGGAATTCTTCACCTTGAGCATATCAAATTGTATGACTAGGTATTTGTCGGTGATTAGCTCATTGGTCAACAAGCGCAAATACTGATTGTCTGCTGAATCGCGCTGTTGTTCCTCAGCAAATCTATCGAGCATCGAGACCAAAAACTTATATGTTTGTATATATATGTCATTGTTGGGCATCTGAAAGTTAGATCTGGTTAATACCCCATACAAATAAACAAACAATTTTTTACACTATATTCACCTCACAACTGAACACAGAGTAGATGAAGTTGAGGGCGGGTTTTGTTTCGTCGCAGAAGAGCTGAAAGTGCTCGGCAATAATGTCTAGCATGGGCGTCAGTATTAAATTGCAGGTCGCCTCGTAGCTGCAAACGATGTGAATTATAAATTATTTGTATAGTAGTAAGTTTCACTAGAAAATTTCTATTCCTATTAATTTTTTATTATAAGTAACTAAATTTACCCAATGTTTTAGGACAGATTGTAAATAAATTAAAAAAAAAAACACATTATTTAGTTAGAAAAACCATGAATGAATGCACTTACAATATGCCATATCGGGCAACTACGGCAAGCTCAAGGCAAATCTCATTGAGGAGCTCAAATCGGTTGCCATAGTCGGGCAGCAACTTGACCAAACCATTAAGTAGTCTAAACGACAATCTTGCTAACGGCTCGCATATGTAACGATCAATTGCACAAGACTGCAGCTGCAGTTTGCAAGCAATGCCGCGCACCACCTTTGTCCAGACGCCAACGATTTGCAAGTAGCAGTGCACAGGATTTGTTAGATCATAGAACTGCTGGCCCTTGATTGTTGTCGGCCTATCCTTTGCCACTTCAACTTCACATTGCGCCAACAACGTTGGCAACTTGTCCAATAATTCCTCAACTCTGTTAAGTAGAAATGGCACTACGTGGAAAACGTTGGTCAAGTTGTCATCGCAATACGAATGGTTGTAGTTGCGTTGTTGAAATGAAGCGACGCTTGCATTAAACTTCAGCCCCAGCACTTGAAAGCATTGACCGACAAAGTTGTGCGATACTTTTGCCAACCAATTGTGGGGATCGGTTGCGACGGCCTGCATAACACTGTAAACATACTCTTCGGTTGCATACTGCAAGACAATTGGTTTTATTTGACGTTTTTTTAATCCGCAATCAATATACTCACAAGGACATTGGCACCCGTCGACAGAGCAGTTAAGAAATCCATATTTTGGAAGTTATTTGCTAATGGCAACCATTTTTTCATAAAAAGCGACGCTAAACATAAGATCCGTTATTTTCACTATTGGCGACAGCTTGTCGATATGCTGAGACAGCAACTCTATAGAGAAATATTAAGGACATCGATGAATAGGCGATATTTATTTTTGATTTTATGTTACTTATATACATTTTTATCAAAATTTCTTGTTTCATCACGGTTTTGATTTTTGTTAAATATTTTCAAGAACTTGATTAATCAAATTTGTATCTAGTTTACAATGACTTCATTGTCTGGATCATGTTTTTAAAGTGGAACAATGGAAACGTTCATTGCGGTCTTCTTTTTGGAAACGTTTGGCCTTTTCGACGCAGTATACTATGTGTTAGTGAAAAGCGCCCCCCGCACCAGGTAACATACATACATCACAAAGCCGATCAAAACATCGACATAACGCATTAGGCTGTTTACTTCAGCTTTAGCACGGATAGACTGCAAAAAATATAAATTGTTCGTTATAGTAAAAGTAGAAAATAGTCATCATATAGTGAATTCGAAGATAATAAAACCACAATTTATGAGCCATAATAAGCAAATAAAATTAAAACAAACATCGATAACTAAATATTATTGGCATAATTAAATACAATTTATAAACAGAAACAAAACTAATAATAATGAAATAAAGAATACAAGAAATTTATTTGAGTGATTTTCTGTTAATTTTTGTTCAGTTGTTACCAGCTTTAATACATTGGAGACATGTAAAATATTTCGAGGAGTTTTTTTTTTCAGACCTCAGTTTCCTCATCACATTCCGAAAATTATTTCATTTCGTTTAAGTTCTCATTGCCAATTGGTTCTTGCATCTTCATTTCAGTGTGTTCATCCTGATTCTCAGCCTTTTTCTGCAGTCGCTTGCAATGCCTCTGGGCCGATGCATTGACCAGGGAAACCCCAAAGTATCCAACAATAGCAAGTGAGATCATCTGAAAAGCGTTCGCCATCAGGCTGAGGGCATTGAATGATGAGTCGTTAACATTAGTTTTGCGATGCATGCGCAACTTGTTCGAAGTCAACACTTTTTCAATGGGTTTTTGCATTTTGGTTCTCATTGTTCTCATTGCCAATTGGTTCTTGCATCTTCATTTCAGTGTGTTCATCCTGATTCTCAGCCTTTTTCTGCAGCTGCAGTCGCTTGCAATGCCTCTGGGCCGATGCACTGACCAGGGAAACCCCAAAGTATCCAACAATAGCAAGTGAGATCATCTGAAAAGCGTTCGCCATCAGGCTGAGGGCATTGAATGATGAGTCGTTAACATTAGTTTTGCGATGCATGCGCAACTTGGTCGAAGTCAACACTTTTTCAATGGGTTTTTGCATTTTGGAGCCGATAAGTGGCATTCTACCAAGTGAGCTGACTAGCTTGCCAACCAAATCCTCACTGAAGGCAACTATGACGAGCACCTGTTGTAGGCTAGTCTTTACAATCGCTTTACCAATTAGCGTGGCCACAAAGAACTTCCACAATGGCACGAGGAAATGTGCACATGCAACACCAGCCAGGTCAAAGAGTGGATTCGGTACACTGGCGCAGAGTAGAACGCCAAAGAATCCGACGCGAAGGACGACACGTTCGACCAGAACTTTGCACTTATCAAATAATTTCAAAGATTTTTTGCTACGGCTGCGTTGTTCCAACTGTTCCATTTCCTGCCGCTCAGCCAGGCTTTTGCCAGAGAGACGTGCTGCACGGGCCATAAAATATGGTGGCAGCTCGCCCAAGGCGGTGCCCACGCCCCAAAGCGTTGCTTCGATGCGCACCTTAGTCAAGATGTTCCACATATTTGGCACTATGCGCACATATGGCTCCTGTGGGCAAATCTTAAGATCGGGATACGGTGGCGTTGGAAAGTCTAGGGTCTGGCATTCGTAGGCAGCCAAAGTGACCGCAGCAATGTGTGGTCCCAGATACAGCAGAAACGTGTGCAGTCCGGTGCCAAAACCCATTGACGATAGCAGACCCAAACCGAGCCAATAGATGATAAAGCCTAGATTTTGACAAAGGATCTTCATATATTCCGCATGCGGTCCAGGCATGTAATGGATAATAATCAGCATAAGTAGGCAGCTCACAAGTCGACGATCCAGCAGACGCGCGCCAAAGTTAATCAACAGCATCAACATCTCACGGAAACCATACTTTAAAGTCATCAACGGACTCCGCCATAGCACGAGATTTTCACACTCCAGACGTTCGCCATCAAATATCACTCGAAGACTCGAATCAGTTGTAGGAGTCTCCGTATTTGCAGACATTCTCTTTCTCATCTTAATAAAAGTTGAAAGAATAAATTAAAATCTGTATTATGTTTTCTTACAAGTTCAAAATAATTTCCAAAATCCACTGATTTCAGTATATTTCATACATAAATGTGACAGCTTGTAAACTTATCGGATATAAAATGTATCGTCAACTAATTTTATTTTAGTTATATTTCAAGCATTTAACTCCTGTAGTGTTACTTCGATTTCGTTCATAAACATATTACTTAACGCTTCCATTTGCCACTTTGATAGAGGTCCTTGCGGCTGTGGTTTTAATTTGGTCGCAAGCTCGCCATCACTTAACATCTGAACGTGCTCATCCTCGCAACGATATTTGTGTGCGCTAATATGTGTTATAAACTTGTCCAATGCCTCAGTATCGGCTGCATTTAAAACGTTTGACTGCAAGCTGTTTAATAATCGAGCGCTGTGTAAACAGATCATACGATTTAGTGACATGTAAATTAATCAGTAAAAATGTAACATACATATACATAAAATGCGATTTTTCAAGACGCAGCGGTAGCACCAATTGTAGCAAATGACGCAAAGGCAATAGATGATCTTGTTGCTTTGTTACTGTTGATGTTGCTGTTGCTGCTTCTGAACGACGCACCCTCAACTTATTTATCAAAAGTTCTAGTGAGGCAATAAAGACTTGCAATCTCAGCAGCCAAGCCTCCAGTGCACTAGCATGGGCTTCAACGAGCTGCAAATGGGAGGCTAGTGCAAGGGACACCCTCTTCATGTTAGGGCGATCGTTAAAAATGTGCTGATGAATGACGGTTAGACAATGGACGTATGTTTCAAAACGATGTTTAATGAGCACAATGATAAGGCCATCCAATTCCGGGCTAACATAATCCGGTGTGGTTTTTAACTACAAAAAATTATGGTAAACTTATTAACACTATCTGAGTGTGTATGTTATCACCTACCGTTTTATACTGCAGCAACGGTTTCCAGATGCGACTGGTGGGCAATGTGATTAGCTCGGAAGCATGCAGCTGACGAATTAGCGAATACATTTCCTGCATGAAGCTTAAGGCCAGTGTATCGCAACGTACTTTGAGTGCCAGTGTTGAATCAGAAATTTGCTCCAACAAAACATCATAGATGAGCGCATTGAGCGTCAAACAATGCTGCATACCCAGCTGCAGCACGACAATGGCACAAATCAGTGATTTGACGTGTTGCAAGTTCGGCATTAGATTGCACATTTCACGCACACAAACGACGGTCAACTCCTCAGCCAGCTGGGCGGATCTTGTCTCGTGCTCGAGCACATTATCAAGCTGGTGTCGCTCCCGATGTAGTAATGCAAGCATAAAGGCCAAGCATTCGTAGCCATAAAGTGCTGCAGGGATTCAGAAATACTTTTTTACCGGAAGAAAAATATTAACTTTAATCTTACCTAGGCGTTCGTTGGCAACTGAAATGCGGAGCATTTGCTTGGCTAGTATCTCGTACATATCACACACTTGATGTCCGCGCAGCTTGTTCTGCCGGAGCAGAGAGTTAAGACATCGCACGCATTGACCATATTCCATTAATCGATCCGCCTGCGTTTCCTCTTGTGCGCAATTTAACAAATGTACGGATATCTCTGCGTATTTATCCTGCACATTAAGTGCAGCAGTAACAATTAGTTCTTCATTTTTTGTCACTTCCACAGAGCGGCAGATGTTGGTAAAGAGCACTAAAAACTCGGCCTCGCCTAGAGTCTCATCATCCAGAAATTGATTCAAGCAGTATCTTTCCAACGCATGAATCAACTGAAAGCATATCACATTATCATTGTTATTGTCAGGCCTCAATAAATACCAACAACTTACTCTCGGCTTGTTCCCAACGATTGCCTTAAAGTCCACGATACTGTAGATGCCAAAGATAACAGCACGAATCTCTGGACGTTGCGCAGTCCTTTCAAGTAAATCTGGCCAAAAAGCCAGCAGCTTGTGCACCTGCTTTTGGGCCCACTCGCTTTCAGCATACTGTTCTGTGTAGAGTTCGAAAAGTGCGATGACACTTTGAGCGGTCATTATGAGAAGCTCATGGCGCACATCTGCTGCATAAAATAAACACTTATAGTACTTGAAATGCTGTAGAGGCGAAAAGAGTGGCATCATTTTTTTCAAATAGTTTTTTAATCGCTTCATTAACTGCTCGAAGCTGAGTGATTTCCGTGTGTTATGCTGCGCTTTTAAAAACGTTTCCAAAATATGCATGAATATCTCACGCTCATGGAATTGTCGTTCTGCTAGTCTCACATACAGATGTGCTGCCAGAGAGAAAACCGCTTTCGAAACATGTCCAACGTCTAGCACAATCAGCAGGATTTGCTCCAGAAAACGTTTGGGAAAGATTTCTGCGCTGACCAGATGCCTAAGGTATAATAAATGTATGTGAGTAAGAACAAAGCGTACAAATAAAAATTGAAAGCCAGCGTACCCCTGTAACGTATGCAAATATTGAAGCGTTGCCAGGAGCAAAGAATTGGAATTCTTCACCTTGAGCATATCAAATTGTATGACTAGGTATTTGTCGGTGATTAGCTCATTGGTCAACAAGCGCAAATACTGATTGTCTGCTGAATCGCGCTGTTGTTCCTCAGCAAATCTATCGAGCATCGAGACCAAAAACTTATATGTTTGTATATATATGTCATTGTTGGGCATCTAAAAGTTAGATCTGGTTAATACCCCATACAAATAATCAAACAATTTTTTACACTATATTCACCTCACAACTGAACACAGAGTAGATGAAGTTGAGGGCGGATTTTGTTTCGTCGCAGAAGAGCTGAAAGTGCTCGGCAATAATGTCTAGCATGGGCGTCAGTATTAAGTTGCAGGTCGCCTCGTAGCTGCAAACGAATGTCAATTATAAATTATTTAGTTAACGAAACCATGAATGAATGCACTTACAATATGCCATATCGGGCAACTACGGCAAGCTCAAGGCAAATCTCATTGAGGAGCTCAAATCGGTTGCTATAGTAGGGCAGCAACTTGACCAAACCATTAAGTAGTCTAAACGACAATCTTGCCAACGGCTCGCATATGAAACGATCATTTGCACAAGACTGCAGCTGCAGTCTGCAAGCAATGCCGCGCACCACCTTTGTCCAGACGCTAACGATTTGCAAGTAGCAGTGCACAGGATTTGTTAGATCATAGTACTGCTGGCCCATGCTTGTTGTCGGCCTATCCTTTGCCACTTCAACTTCACATTGCGCCAACAACGTTGGCAACTTGTCCAAAAATGCCTCAACTCTGTTCAGTAGAAAGGGCACTACGTGGAAAACGTAGGTCAAGTTGTCATCGCAATACGGATGGTTGTAGTTTCGTTGTTGAAATGAAGCGACGCTTGCATTAAACTTCAGCCCCAGCACGTAAAAGCATTGACCGACAAAGTTGTGCGACACTTTTGCCAGCCAATTGTGGGGATCTGCTGCGACGGCCTGAATAACACTGTAAACATACTCTTCGGTTGCATACTGCAAGGCAATTGATTTTATTTGACGATTTTTTAATCCGCAATCAATATACTCACATTGACATTGGCACCCGTCGAAAGAGGAGTTACGAAATCCATATTTTGAAAGTTATTGGCTAATGGCAACAATTTTTTTATAAAAAGCGACGCTACACATAAGATCCGTTATTTTAACTATTGGCGACAGCTTGTCGATATGCTAAGAGAGCAACTCAATAGAAAAACATTTAGGAGTTATCGATAGGGCGCTAAAATTGAAGAGGCGATTTAATGTTTTGTATATATATTTATCAAAATTTATTTGTTTATCACGGTTTTGATTTTTGTTGAATAATTTCGAGAACTTGATTAATCAAATTATCATCTAAGTTTACCACGACTTCGTTTGGATCATGTTTTAAAAGTGGAACTGTGGAAACGTTCGTCATCGCGGTCTTCTTTTTGTAAACGTTTTCATTTGGGAACGTGCACACTTTAGAGGGTATGACGAGATCTTGGCCTTTTAGACGTAGTATACTTTGCAATAGAGAAAAGCGCCCACAGGACCTGGTTACATACATCTCAAAGCCGATCAAAACATCGACAAAACACATTAGGCTGTTTACTTCAGCTTCAGCGCGTATAGACTGCAAAAAATATACATTATTTGTTAAAGTACAAATAGATAAAAGTTTTTTTTTTACCTGAGTATCACTAAAAGCCAATCCGCTTAGTAAATTCATAAGCACTATTGTTATAAAGAAGACAAAAATCAAAAGAAATAAACGAATGAAAATATTTCCATGATAATCTATGTTGGCTTCGTCCAATTCACCCGTCGCCATGGTGGTCGTCTTAAGGATGGCTTCAAAAAACGATTTTTCTGATAGGCTATGAATATTTAATACATGAAATCCTAATCCAAATGAAATTACTAAAATGGAGAAAGGAATGCAGCACTCAAAATATGTTAGTGTGACCCTCTGGAGCATTAATACGTATAGTGACAATGAAAGTCTGGGCACCCATCGAATAAGCTTAGTTAGCTGTAAACCTATTGATACGATGGTGAGTGCGGCTATAACACGGCAATCATAATCATCTTGATTGCTACATATGTTGCTTAGTATTAACATCAACATATGTGTAAAATTAATAAATCGGTTCGTGGTCAAAAACACGCGACTGACGTACCACTTTATAAGTTCAGCCGTTATTAAAGCGTCAATTATTATCCAAGTGAGAATTTTACGGATCAATTCATAATTAACATCGATTTTGGCGGCAAATGTAATGAAAAACGCTAATGTTACATTACAGACTGTAACAAACAAAACATACAAGTAATGCCACCAGCAAATGTTCCGCCACTTCAGTTTGATAAATGTCGCAATGAGCGGGTGAGTAAGTAAATGACGATGCATCTTTGAGTCTCCGATGGCAACAATAGAATCCATTTCGTTGTATACTGAATTATCAAGAATGGGCCGCTTGAGGTTCCTATAGTTCATGACAATTTTAAAGTCCTCTTGGATACGACTTCCCTCTACAGTTATACAAGCATTAAAATACTGCTCCAGCATCCCTGGTTCAATGTTTGCAATAGGCATTTCTCCAAAATAGCTTTTTATACCAAAATATGCACCATGTTCGAGTAACATTCTCACAGCATTGCTATTATTATACAATATTGCATAGTGCAGCGGTGTTCTGTCACTTGTATCCCTTTTATTAACATCAACTTTACTCTGCAGCAGTAGTTCAAAACATTTCATAAAATTGCTCCATTCATTTGCTGGCGACTCATCCAAGTTTGCAATGACTGTGGCGAACAATGGCACGTCTGGTTTCAGTTTCAGTTGTGGATTTTGCAGCAGCATCTCAAGGGCTTGCCAATTGCCATAATGTACTGCAATCTGAGCGTAATTATTTTTGATAACAATGTCAGTTAGCAATAGACTTTGAAGCACACGATGACTGCCAGATTCAATGCATTTAGCGATATAATCATACGACTTATTACCTTTATATTTAAGCAGAAGTTCTTGAAATCGATCTGCATTGTCAATGTAAAGTTCATTCAACAGCTGTTCCTGGGTAACTGTCGAATTTTCATCAACTTGAGCTGGTAGTCTTAAATCGGGCATCCGTGCTTCGAATTCATTGCGCAGTTCACTGCCTATGTATAGTTTAGGTTGATGCATAAACAATTCAATTAGTGCCATCTTTTGTGCAGCCTCTAATTTTTGATTAAACAATATATAGTGCAGCGGAGTCATATCATTGTCATCGGTTATATTGGGTGAGGCACCATATTCCAGAAGTATTCGCACGCATTCAGTTACCCGGATTGCATTCGTTTCATCTAAGTTTTTTGTCAATGAATTTAATGGCGTTAGGTCGTTATAGGCGTGATCCACATCGACTCCTAGATACTTTAATAGAACATTGATATTTTCGCTGTCTCTTGAATCGGCGGCATAGTTTATAGCCGCTTTATTCAATCTTTTGTCTACCTGAAATTATCAAGAAGATTATTTTAGGCTTATTGGCGATTTGATGAAATCTCTCCTCCAACAGAGACTTATTGTTTAATGTAAATTCCTTACATAGTATACATCGGCTCAGTATTGAAGACACAGCTCGATAAATTTCGCACAACCAGGGGTGGCCAGCGATTTCTTGTAAATGCCATGCAGTGTCTCCGGATGAACTCCCGATTCTAGAGCTGCTTTGATTACATAATGGTTTCGTTTAGCCAGAGCAGCATCTAATTTAATGTTTAAATCCATGTTACAACTAACACGAACGACTTTTGCAAAATGAATTATATTGAGCTCGATTCGTTGTATATTAATAAAAAACACAACTGCAAATGGCAAAGTCAAAGGCGCACTCATACTCCAGATTAATAATGCACTTATCAGTGCACTGAGCAGAAAACAATTTTTTTTCTGGTGGTTAATCAGAAGTATGATTGCGTCTTTGACTTTGCCATCATAACTAAAACCAAATTGGATATTATTATTTTACTTCATCTATTTTTATTAAATTAAAAAATATATAAATATACCATTAAATATGTTTTGTTGTCTGCGTCTAAGGGTGTTCAATGATTATTTTCATATTATTAACGAGCTTAAACACGTCAAATGCTGATAAGAATTCAAAGACGAGAACATGAGTAAAAGCCAATGATTAATCACAGAGCGCTCTGTATAGGAAATATATAAACTCAAGACGGACAAGTAAACACTAAGAAAATGTAAGATGCTGTGTAAAAACATTTTCTTGTTATTTATATGAGATTTCAGACGATCTGTTTATTGATAAGTACCTCTTGTACATATCTTCGTTTGGTATGAATTATATAATATTTATATACATATCTTTATTAATTTTTTTAATGTACATATTTACACCAAAAAAGCCATTTCCTTTCTTTATTTTTTGCATGTAATACGGGCTAATTTCAAAAATTACTGCGAATAAATAAAATGCTCTATTTTGTTCAGTTTGAAAACTTAACTTTTTACTAATAATAAACCAAATCAAAATCTAAATTATACTAATTGTTTTTTATTCTTTGTCTTAAGTTAACAAACTGTATTCCTAAATGCGCCACGCCAAATGTAAGATTTATACTACATGCAAAGATGAGAAAGATCAACAATTATAAATAAAAAGCATTAACAAGACTAGAGGAATTTCGTGTCATTCATCCACTTGTCACTTGCTCAAAATGCGATTTAGTTCAAATGCCTTGGATATTATTTTAACTTGCATAACGTTTTTGCTACGCCAACTCATTGAATGCCGGAAGTTCATTTTGATTATTAGATAGTCAACATGCAACAGGCACTTAAGTGGCAAACTCCCTGGATCGATTTCATTACAATTCTTCTCCTATCATATAAAATAGTAAGTGTGATTTTTTTTTTGGTTTGAATGCTAAATACATCTTGTACTCGATGTCATTTGACCAACGGCGTTGCTAATATTTTTTTAGTTGCTCGTACGTGATGAAAAAGATAATGTTCCAGGGGCCCATGCGCACCCAAGTTGGTATAAAGCCTTTGTACAATGCCAGCAGACCCTCGTTACGAATCGTCTGCACAGCGCAATCCAGACTTCCATTATAAAGCTTTGGTGTTGTTGCAGCTGCTGTGGCCAAACCACCATTCAGCACTGTCGTCACATGCCGTTGATTCATCAGTCGCGTCTATGGAAAAAGAGCGTATTACAATTTAATATCATGCCAATATGTTTTGTAAAATTCAACTCACCCGAATCACATCGATAGGTGTTGAGGCAACGGCACTGCCTAAACTGGCAATAAAACTCGAGCTGAAATGTGATAAACGTTAATTGAATTGTGTTTACAAATTGCTTGGCGCTTACATAAAATGATTCGCTACGTGATCCCCAAAAGTGTTCATCAGCTGCAGTTTGCAAAAATCATAGACGGGCAGCTCAACGGATGCTATAACTACAGCACGTTGTGCTGTTGGACCAACGCCACGCCACAATCCGCGCATACCCTCATACTTGTAGATCTCGCGAAAGCATCCAATTAGACCCAATTGATCAGTACCCTTGCCGTGGACTTGCATGCGCACTTTGAGCACATCCGTCGGATTGGCGATTGCCGATGAAACAGCACCAGCACCCGCTGCACATATTATGTTACTCCAGACGCGTTCACTGCCATCGCTGTTTGTTAGCAGACCACGTTCATTGGCCAGCTTTTTAAGCGTGTAGTAGGTGCCGAATTTGATGGTGCCATAGGTCGCTTGTCGCAGCACCGCCGGCCAAATGCTGCAAGAAAATAATCTAATAATAAACCAATAACAAAACAAAAAAACCATAACAAAGTGCTGCGGTTGTTGTTAAGCTTATCAGGTAGGGCCAAAGTTTACTGCAAATTTAACTGGACACATTGCGGCACGAGACGAGATGCACTAGCAAAGGGTTTTACAGCTTTGTTGTGCAACTTGTAACATAATTAAAGGAACATCTTCGAATGATCCTGAAGATACTGAGTAGTTACGCAAGGGTATATATTCTTCGGTGTGACTAACATTTCTGCTCCTTCCCTCTCTCTGTTTTTTGTTTTCAGTTCAGTTCTCGGACGCTTGTTATCAATTTGCACAATTTACAGATTTACACATACGAGAACAAATTTGCAAATGCATGTTTTTCATGCGCTTAGATCAACAGTTTGCACTTTATTGGGTCACTTGAATGCATTGCGGTGAATTATGGTCGACTTACCCTGAATAAAGAGCTCTCAGTCCCTCCTCCTTTGATATTTTGACAAATGCATCGGTCATGCCACGGTATCGCAATTGCGAAAATGTCTGATCATTTTTTTGGCCTTGAATTTGTAGGCGGGTCTTTGCAGTGTCGATGGGAAATGTGCCTGCATTTAATACACATGCACATATAAGTGTATTTGTTTACAACAGAATTCTTTCAGATTATCAATCTCATTTCAACTTACCAAATTCGGCTGTTATGGATGCCATACCACCATAAACAAAGGGACGCCAATCTTTGACTTCGGCCATGGCCACAGTAGCAAGCGCACCTGTTGAGTGCTTGCAATTTCTTGGTCACGGCTTGCAGGCTTATTTAAAACAAAATAAAAATCATGCAACAAACATGCCGTATTCGCGGAAAATTACATATTGACTTGGAGAACAATCGGTTGTGCGCTCGATGGTATCGATACATTATATGTATTAATCACAACTTATCGATACTCGGCATTTTACACACAGCAACAAATCATTGAAACAAATCACAGCATTATATCTATAAAGACAAACTCAATAAATTAAATACTGTAACATTTTTAGAAAAGAAAATGAAAACAATTTTAAAGTTATTAAATTTATATTTTAAGATTTCTATGAAGGTAACAATATATGTACATATGTTGGCAAACGATCTTTGAGATGTTATTTATTTTCTCTGCACTCTTACATCAACCAAATAATGTATGTTTGTTTATTAAGTATGATGGATCGATAGCACAAACAAAATAGCTAACCAAATGTAGCACAAAAAACTACGTCTTGTAGCGAATTTGGCATGCAAATTTTTGATACGAAAAAAACAAAAACCCAAAACAGAATTTTAAAAACAAACGAATGGGAATTCCTAAGACTTTGCCAACAGTAATTTGGGTTCTCTGGCCTTAGATTTGTATTTAAATGTTTCGGTTTTTGTTATACTCGATACCGAAGGTAAAGAGTATATTGGGTTTGTGTAATGTCCTTCATGGTGCCCGTCCGTCTGTATAAACGCAACTTTTTTCCACACCCTTCAACCTAGAGACCTGAAACTTTGCACATATCTTTATCTATTGCTGGGACATATAAAGTGTCAAGATTCGGGTTCTACTAGGGGGCTGGACGATCGATAAGTTCTATAACTCAAAATCAATAAGCCCAGCTATTTCGCACGCCCTAACAGCTAGAACTACCAAATTTGAGGAAAAAATAGCTACTAATAACCCCCAAAAAACTGCATTATAATGCCTACCCATTCCCCCACCCCCCCGCAGTGTAAAACCAAAAATGCCTATATCTTCTTCAGTTTTTGAGCTAAAGCCACCAAATTGAGTGCCAAAATACTTTGGATGCCACGCTAATCAATACTGCCCTTGATGTATTGAGATCCCTAAAGATCTGAAGAACAAATTTGGATGACACGACCGTCCACACCACCCCCGGCCCCCCTTCCCAAATATTTTACTAAGTTTTAGGTAGAGTAACAAAACTTGGAAGGAGGATAGCAATTGACATAAACATAGATCTGCAGCAAAAATATGCATACTTCTTTTTATTGGTTTTGTTACTGGTATCGAGTACACCGCAGTCGGTTGCATCCGAGTGCAACGTTTCTACTTGTTTTTAATTTTGATTTGATAAATTCGCCTAATTAAATTTTATTTTGCAAAAAATATGTTAAATACATTTTTGTTCTTGTTTGTATGTCTGTATATTGTTTTATCCACTTTACACATTCAAAATTAACTCTCATACCGAATCGTGAAAGTAGACGGCTTCAGCGGCAGAAAATTGCCTTCAGATTGGACTAGTTCAACTTTGTTTATTTGAGAGGCGACGCAACACGACGAGTCAAAACATCATGCTTTTTGATAATGGGTTTAACCCGAAATAACGACTGCGTCTCGAACTGGAATCAGCTTTGCTAAAAACAAAGAATTTGACTGAGAGAAATTATTGGCCCGTTACCCCCCCCCCATCTTGTGTAATTTAATTTCCGTTTTTTACAGTTAATTTAGTTTAATTTCTGCTAATATATTTGCGCCAATGGAGCGCGCTGGCTCCATAAAGCATCGTCGCCCATTGCTATAAGCAACAGTGTACATAAGCAATTAACAACATAGCTCAAGTTTAAAATTTATGTGGTGTTCGATAGATTGTAGCGCTACATATCGAAGAGGACATTATCACAGTTATCGAATCGACGACAATAACAGTTTCCTTACAGTGCTCGTCGATGTTGTTTTTTGCGATGTCGCTTTAAGTTATCTTCAACGCTGGAGGGAAAATAACGATTACCCAATTTATTAACAAGTCCAATTCTCACAGCCAAGTTTAGTACTCGAATTGTAAAGCTTTTGATTTTACGATAATTCTTTTTCGGCAGTTTTGTAACCTTCATCAGCTCATGAACTGATATTGGCCTGTTGACTCTCTCAAGGGTGGCAACAAGCTGTTTGATTATAATCTTTAGATTTCGATTTTCCATTTTTACGACAAGTATGTTATTCTATTTGTAATTTTACAATAATTTTATGTCGAATAAATTAAAATCTGCTTGCTTGCTTTATGTGTGATTGTTTTTAAACAGATTTTAAAGTAGAACAATAAAGAATCTGTTACTTGATGTAGAATGAAATTCATATGTGTGGAGTCCAACTGGTAATGCATTTATAACTTTCGTGTGTCAAAAAAACATTATAAAATCGTAAAGCAGAAGAAAAAATAATCTTTCGATTTAAAATATCTTTGCTACTTAAAGACAGACGCCTCGTCTGAAATTCCTGCATAATTAGAAACTATTGCTGCTGCTGCTGCTGCGTTCACATTTCGATCGGGAAATAGATTCAAAAAGCATTCATCTGGGGACCGGTCTGGACGGTAGCGAGTGTAATAAAATTAAAAAATAAAATAAAAATAGCTCTACGCAACACTCCATCAAATCGATTAGCACATGGCGGAGGCTGGACTGATACCGAAACTCAGACTGGTATTAAGACTGAAACTGATAAACAAAAACCACTCAAGATACAGCTTGATGGATCATTGGCAATATCTTTGGCGCCAGACACATTTTTGTGGCCTTCTTCTGCCTTGCATGCGGATTTGGTTATTTTGGGTTTTTTATTTTTTTTTATATATTTATTTCGCTAACCAACGTGTTAAATATGCAAATTTGACTTTGAAAGAAATTTCTTTCCCTATCTATCATCTGGTTCCCATACAGTTATGGGGAATACCGCGAACAAAATGTTGATCCATAATATTTATTAAGCTGTCCAAAAACGGTATGAAAGTTGTTTGAATTTCTTTTGACTTTCAATCAATCACACTTAAGCTTAACCCAATTGAGTATACTAAAAATCTGTGATTAACATTTAAAAGGTCTATTCAAATTAAAAATATCTTTTGATGGCAATGTTGTTTTTCTTCTCGTACGCAGCACACGTCGATTAAAATTAATCAACAATTAATTGTTCACAAGTCATTTAGGGAATATGGCGGGGGAGGGGGAAAGAGATAATTACTAAAAGCTTGCTACTGTATAAATTTGAACGTTCGGTCTGCTTAAATACACAATTAATTACTAATTATGCATCACGTCAAAACAAAACAATCTCATGTCTATAAATATTTATTAATTTGTTCGTTGTGTTTTTATTTTCTGTATATATTTTTTTTTTTTTTTTTGATATTTTTTTTGGCTACAGTGCCAGAGTGGCACGAAGTTCAAAAATGAGCAATAACATTAATGCGAATCAACAATAAATCAGCTATAAAACGGCTGCTTGAAGTGGAATTTTTAGCATAGCTGACGACCGGCTGCTGATGCTGCAGCCTCGCCTCTCCTTGCCCACCCCTTCGAGCCTTGTGCTAAAGCAAAACTAAAAACTAAAATTGTTGTACCCGGTCATAATTAATAAATTCCAGCGTGCGCCGTAAAATGAACTCGGTTTTGCCTTGTCTCTTTTTTGCCAGGCCAAGGCAATGTCAGCAGCAGCAGAAGCAGCAGCAGAAGCAGCAGCAGAAGCAGCAGCAGAAGCAGCATCAACGGCCAAACACAGTCAAACAAAACAACAACAAAACAACAACAAAAAACAACAATTTGACGTCACACGATCGCTGTGGAATCGCCTGTGTTTCGTTGTTGCTTCTATGCAAGTGTGACATGCGTATTGGGGCTTGAAACGGGTTAAACGGGTATATTGGGGTTCGGAGACGACAGCAAGACACAATCAAATAAGAAGCCCCAAATGAACGATAAACAAAATCCAGCTGTAATCAAACATTCGTTTTTAAATTGGGTTACTGCTATACTTAAATAGTATACCAGTATAACAGTTAACGCATTAGCTAACAGGACAAAATACATACGCATACAAAATAATAATAAAAAAGCTGGTGGCCTTTCCATTGTTGTTGAGAATGACATGCAATGCCGGACACAGATAATTGGTATTCAAGCTCTCTGGTATGCAATAAGACAAAACAGAATAATAAAAAGTAATAATAAGAAGAAAAAAACAGGCGACTAGGCCATTAAGCGATACGCCCCCTGGCGGCCGGCGGCGTCAACTTGGCGTCAGTCGATTGGGATAATAAGCAATGCGTTCCGAAACATGTCTTGAGGCAGGTACATCAGGCCTCGGTCCGGACAATTAAAAACACACTCTCAAAGCAGTTAATAGCACATGTGTGTATGTCCTTATCAACTACCCGATTTTTTATTGAAATATCAGTAAAATTCTACTTTCCTTGTGATTTATTTCTAGAAACAAAGCGATGACTTAGCAACTCTTCGCTAGAAATGACAATGTCTATTGTGAATTAATTAAAATACCATATAATGAAGGCAGAGGGCTGGGCAAATTGAGACTGCAAACATACCAAAACGGCCCCAAGTACGCCTACATATATTACCACGGGCCCCATCTAAACGATTTTGGATAAACCCGTCGGTTAACCGATTACCATATTAAGAGATCAAACAATTAATTACACAAACTGCAAATAATGCAGAACAATGGCGAGCACAAAACTTGTGCCAATAGATGCGTGGGCGTGACATAGAAAAAGCATTTCGCTGGCAATGTGTATGTATGTATGTAATAAATATGTATTTACATAGGTTTGTTTGCACACTGCAGATGATACTTGAAGATTTATGGTGAGCGCGTTAGTCCCGGAATTACCCAAGACGCAAAAATGTGAACCGAAAATGCCGAATCAAGCAAACAACGCTAAGTATTGGAAAGAAAACATGTGCTTTTAAACCAGAGAGCGTGAGAGAAATTTAAAAGAGCTGGCATGAGAGCGAGTTTGTGACAAGATTGGCGCGCGAAATTCGCTTAAATATGAGCGTCGTTGAACGGTGTGCCTCAGTTGCTGACTGTTAAGCGCCCAGTGCAAAGCTCCACTATAATCAAATCATAAAAGTAACAAAAAAAGCCAACGCTTTAAAAAAAATTATACGTAATAACGTCTTGTGAATTCACTAAAGTTCAAAAAAATTTGCAAACTACATACAAATAATCCACAGTTAAACAAAGTTAAATCTACAAAAAAAGAACAAAAACACAAAAAATGTATACGGAAAAAGTTTTTGTAACAATCGTGTTCATAGCCTGCCTTGGCTGCATGGTCGAAGCCGCTGTTTACACACAGAATGCGATCATTCATCCTGGTTAGTATTTTATCTAGAATGGCAAAATCATTTTTTTTTTCTCAACCCATATTACTTTAAGGTTGAATGCTTTGTTAAAGTTAGCGAATCTTTTATTTTGACAAATTTATTACGACTGACGTTGGTTTTAATTGCAATTTTTAATAAGTTTTCAACGAATTTTCAATCATAGAAGACCTTAAGCAACAGTATAAAAAGTTAAAAGCCTCAGTTGACAGTTACTTTGATTGATTTATGATTCAGGTTGAAAAGATGTTTTTGTTTGTCGTTTGTTGTTATACTCTTAATTACATATATCTGTTTAGATATCGACGTCAAAGCTTTTGTATTTTTCGGGTGTTTGTTTTGCTGGTTTTTTCGTTGACGTCAACATTTAAAAACAAAGACACAAAAGCGCAAAAACAATACAAACAACGCAAACAAGTCACTTCCAAATGACCAACAACAATTAATTAATTTATTTCGTGTTTTGTATTTTGCTTCTTCTTTCTTGTGATACGAAACTGGGTTTTTTTCTGGGTATTTTCGCATTTGCCAAAAATTAGCATAAGAAATGTGCTGATTTGTGTTTAAAATGTTTTTATTGGCTTTTTATTAGATAAATTTGCATAGCAATGCGGATTTGTAACATATACAAATTTCCCAGCTCTGATATAAAATCGTCGTATTGTTTATCAGAAATTTTTAATTTTTGTTGCTGAAGGTCGTCCAACCACTGACCGGCCGCATTAAATAACTAACTATTGGCTAAAAATAGTCGATGATTTCACGTCAATTTCTTCAGACGAACAACAATTATTTTTTTTAAAAATAAAGTGGTCAAGGACCATTAATCAAAATTTCAATGGCCGCCGGCAAATTATTATAAATAATAGCGTGGCTGTGCAATTGGTTTGCAAGTGCGAATACTTGAAGAATTTTATTATTAAATATGCCACAAGAGAGCGAACGTATTCTTCTATTTTGTTTTTTACAACTTAACTTTCGGCATGACTGGCAAGTTCGTGGCTTAAGTCTTTTGTTGGGATTTTTTCATTTTGGTTTTTTGACAGTCACGTTGAAATTATTTGAGGGCAAATACTTACAGATATTTCTATATACATACTTCTGTATACAGTATACAGTCGGCCCTCGATTTAAGGAATTTTTTGTGTAACAAAGTTTTTTCTTGTTCCCTTGAAATTCGTTAAATGGAAGTTCGACTGTATATATGTTCCCAATGAGTTTTGCATAAAGCAATCTTACTTCCTCGTGCATTAATAATAAAAATAAAAGAATGAACAACATGCATTCAGCTGTAATAAAGCACAACAACTAGAAAAACAACTTCCGCTTTAACTGATTCGAATTCTTTATGTTTTTTTTTTCACCTTTACAGCGCATCCCGGCAAATGCTACAACAAGCTGACCAGACGCTTCATGCTCCCCGACAAGGAATACAAGCCGAAGGGCATCTGTGCCGCCATGACGTGCGACATTGGGGCGCGTCAGATTAATATCGAGACCTGTCCCTACATCGAGATGCCCGGTTGCGAGGAGCTGCCCAGTGACCTCAACTGGAGCTTTCCAAAATGCTGTCCACAGTTCAAGTGCGTCGACTTCAAGACCGGCAAAGAATTTGTCGTCTCCATTTAAATCGAGAGAAAGAGAAAATGCGAGAGAGAGAGAGACTCTAATATGTACATGGGGTATAGTTAGGGTATGATGGGGATTGGGCATTGGTATTGACCTGAAACGTGATTTTACATAAAATGTATTCGTAGTTTTCTAGTTATTTGTATGTAATGTAAGTGTGTTTTTAGTTAATAAGCAAGTTTTTTGTTTTGTGTGAATGAATCATTTAGCTGAACTAATTTATTTATTATTCTAATTTGTACATAACAAACACACACAACTAGCACTTGCAATGATCTTTTATCAATGTTTGATTAGCGTGAAAATAATACAATTAACTATCTTTTTTTTTTTGGTTTAATCGAAAAAAAAACACTGTATGCGATATTTGCAAATGTAACTAACTAACTGTATAAATTGTTTAGTATCTAAGGCCTAATTTAAAAAAATAAAAACGTAAAATAAAACCAATTATTAATTAAAACTCATTAATTTTATTTGAATATTGTTGGACATATTGAAAAGATTTAATTTCGTCATTTCCATATTTGAGATTCTTTCTAAGCTTTATAAAGCGTTTCGCTTCAGCATCTACCGGTATTACGCCTCAGTTGGCATTTTTGGACTTTGTTAATAGCCTAAACCGTTGGCTCAATTAGCTGTGCCTGTTGTCTCTTGACTCTGTCGACTGAATCATCTCTTGGCCGAATTTATTTGGCAAACATCGCACATTCCACCATTCAAGTAATAAAAATACGTAAAAAGCGATCACCAAATACGACGAAAGTTTATTGGTCCCTCGCCTTTTGTCACTGATTTGCATACTAAATTTGCATCTATAAAAATATATATGTACGACATTTGGCAGGAAATACCATAAATATGCGTGTTTCGGAAATAGGTTGTATCAAGGGTAAACAAACTGTCTATGAATACATTATCTGATATTTTCTGACTCACATCCGAAAGTATAAAATAAGCAATAAGCTTTCCTATTGGCCTAAACTGGGTAAGTTTCAAGCTTGCGCTTTACTTCCGCACGTTTTTCAACACACCTGGTCTAGGAGTAGATGTTTTTAAGCACTGGAACTTAGTGAATTGTGGTGGATTCTCGATAGCTCTAAGTTCGATAATAAATAAACGTGTGTCATCGTTACCATAAATTGGGCGTTGTTTGTTTCGTAAAAAAGAGTTTTTGTTTTGTTTTTGTTATAATTGCTTAACTTTTTAACTTGCTGAATTACATCAATTCAAGATGCAATCACAAGCATTGCTAACTGCGTTTCTGCTCTTCGCAGCATTCATACACGAAGGTACGTCAATAACACTTCAACTGAGATGACTAGAAGAAGAAGAAGCAAATATTCGTATACATTTATGAACTGTGAGACCTATGTGAAACTCATTGGATATAAATTAACAGGTGATGCAATTTGGTGTTATCGTTGTACTTCCGCAACACCCGGATGCGCCGACAAGTTCAACTGGCGCGGCATCGGTTTCCTCGGTGAACAGTGTCCCGAAAGCAACGACATCTGCGTCAAGGTGACAGAGAGACGCGGCGCCAAGGAGACGATTACCCGCGATTGCCTCAGTGCGCTTAGCTTCCGGACTGACGTACCAGCTGACAAGTACGAAGGCTGTCGTCCGGCAGCCACGGATGTGCGACTGGGTCACTACGTCAATCATACGATCAAGGAGCACGATGTGAAGCGTGATTACTTTACAGACACAACCTTCTGTTTCTGCTTCCTTGACCACCGCTGCAATGGTGCCAGTGGCCTACATACTTCAGCATTAGCTGGAGCTTCTGTACTTGTGCTGCTGCTATTCAGCAACTTCCACTAACCCTTGCTGCTATTCAAAGTACCAAAGTGCCTTTTTTCTTAGAATTAACTAACGACAGTTCAATTTGTAACTCGAATCTCGTATAGAAACATTCCGTCCACATTTTTAATATTTTTTGTAATGTATTCTATATATTTAACTGAACAAAACTTATGCAATACATTTTATACAGTATACACTCAAAAAAATTAAATGAATTGAAATCGTTGATTTAGTCCAAGAAGCGTTCGTGCTTTGGTGCCCGATAATCGTAGCTGGCTAGCTCAGGATGTGTAGCCACGTGCTCTGCATAGACTTCAGCAAGTCGGAGACACTCGGCCACGGACAGCTCAAAGGGACGCAGCGTATCCTGCACATCGGCCAATTGGAAAAGCTTGTGGGTTGCCTCCTCGCGTCCATCCGGCGGCAGCAGAGTGCCAAAACCACGTCGACAATATTTTTGTCGCATGCTGAATATGTGTCGCATGACACGCTCTACCAGCGCAAAGGGTAGCTGCGTCTTAGGCTGCTTTAGCGCCATAACCTTAACAACGCCAACGTCGACTTGGGGCTTTGGCACAAACGCCTTGCCCGGTATGATGAACTTGAGCACCGGCTCCGTCCATATCTGTGACATTATGGAGAGCCTGCAACGCTGTTCGCTGCCCAGTTGGGCGCAAATGCGTTCGGCAACCTCCTTCTGAAACGTGAGCGTCATGCAGGTATCGTTGCGTCGAAAGGCGCCACGACGCGCAGCCAGATCATCGTACCAATTTATCAGCAGGCGTGTTGAGATGGCAAACGGCAGATTGCCAATTAAATGGAGGCGCTGTAAGTTCTCCGGAATATGATGTTCGATGTTGAAGCGCAGAATATCCTCGTAATAGATGTCCACCTGCGTTTGAAAGGGGATGGCACATTCGCGCAGCAGCTCCAGCGTCTCTGTAAAGCGTTCATCCTTTTCGACCAGAATCAGACGCTGCGGCTGGCGACGCAGAATGGAGCGCGTTATGCCACCGGGACCGGGGCCAACCTCCAGCACAATATCACTTGGATCTATGCGACCCGCTGACTTGACAATCTTATCTGTCAGCCGCTCGTCCATAAGGAAATTTTGGCTGAGCTGTTTCATCGCCTGCAGCTTGTACAGTTTGACCAGATCACGAATAGTTGGCAACGGAGGCAACCTCACGCCGTTGCTGAGGATGCGCGCTGTGGCTTGAGACATCTACAAAAAATAAAAAGTTAATTCTTGCTCTAAGCGTAGAGGGTCAGTCAAAGCAAATATGTACTTACATTTGTGGCTTGTGTTTATGCAACGATTACAAATAGGTGTAAAATAAAAAAACGCTTAACGACTAGAAGATTAACAGTGCTGATTATCTAACGGATTGATTAATTACTGGACACCTTCTTCGGCTCTTCGAAGTCGTCCAAGAACTTCTCCTGTTGCACCGAAAATATGGAATAACCGTATATGGCCAGCACGGAAACGCCAAGAGCGCCGGCTGTCAGTAAATTGTTGCGTCTGGTGCGTTGTAATTTTTGCACACGACCTAAGTTCTGCTCCTCGATTAGTTTCATAAACTGAAGCTGTGCCTTGTCGAGCTTGGGTGCGGATTCTCCGTACTTGATTTTGGGACCTTGTTTCGATGCAGACATAATTGCTCAATTCCAAACTTAATATTTATTTGCCTGATGTGCTATGATTTTGGACACAATGTAAATAATTACAAGTTGCTAGCAAAATTTTCGGCAAAACTTATGAAATCTCACATGAATTAGTGATGGGCTGAACCGTTGAAATGAATTGCTCGATAAATCGATAGCTAACATCGAATATCTCAATATGAGAGCGAGCTCAAAAATCCCGCAGAGTTTCATC
Organism: Scaptomyza polygonia; assembly: GCA_035044585.1. Classification (NCBI taxonomy): domain Eukaryota; kingdom Metazoa; phylum Arthropoda; class Insecta; order Diptera; family Drosophilidae; genus Scaptomyza; species Scaptomyza polygonia. Next base: position 2,547,829 of record JAWNNU010000962.1, on the reverse strand, counting down.
ATGCGTTGAGATCGAGGTCTGGTTCTCGTTAGGGTCAAAATGTACTACCGATGCTGATATCGTTGCGAAAAGTACTCGTCCCCATAGCGAGCCCACAGCCAGTCAGAATTACCCAGAGCGAGCCCACAGCCAGTCACAATTACTCTCTATACACACAAATACATTCAAAGGTTTGTTGTGATATTTTTTGTCAAGTGGAGGTCAGTTTGTCAGTTGTTTGGCCAATAGCTTGCGAAGCGGCCGTGCAACGCGCACGAATATTCGTAGTCAAAAGATATTATCAAGCGTCAGATCATAAGATACAGGACAACACAACAAATAAACACAAATAAAGAAGAGCATTTTTGTTTATGCGTTTTTTAATTTCGTTTTAAAAAAGTTGGCATTCTCAATTAAAAACGGTTATTAATTATAAAAATGAGCAACCTTCAGCAAATTACACTCGACATGGATAAAATGTCCAATGATAAAACCCAATCAAAAAATCAAGTAAGTGCATTACAATAAATATTTGCATTGATTTACGTTAAAATAAACACAAACACAAAACTCGTTAATTACGGAAACTAACGTAGAACAGGAAAAACGTATTAAACATTGTTTACATTAAAACCGGACGATTGTCTAGTAGACTAAACATCAATCAGATTTTATTATATACATTTCGTAATAGAGTTATAAATATGTAATAGATAAAACGAGATGATAACTGCCAATTCAAACAATGTTTTTGAAGAAGATTAGACTTTTGGTGTGAGAAAATAAAAAAATCCCAGATTAGCCACAGTCTCAATTGTAACTATTAGCTCGTTGAGTGATCCAGATCATAATCGGGATTTTTTCCCGTTCAAATTGCCCCCCATACATATATGTACATAATTGTAAATGTTCATTAATCTACAAGTTTAACGGAAGTTGTGGTGAATATTAAACAAGTTTGCATTTGATATTTCTTTTTTTGAAGGGTTATCATAACGAGGGTTTGGATGACATTGATGGTCGTAATGTGCGTATAGCTCGAGCAGGTTATTAATATCAAAAATAATTAAACATTCAAAGTTTTAAATGTATTAATTTTATTTATATATATAACAAATCTGCATCTGCAATTAAACATTTCCAACCTATCACCTTATGAACAAACAATTGTGTAAGCATCTATAGTACTTTACATTGTTGTTTGTAAAGAAACGCCCATTCCGGATATCAATGCATATCAGCACAAAAAGACGCTGGCCCAGGGCATGATGGATCTGGCCCTGCTATCGGCGAATGCAAATCAGCTGCAGTATGTGCTGGAAACGAACAGTCATCATCCATACTTTTATCCCAGTCTTGTTTTCATATCGCTTAGCATTATATTTCAGGTATGTGAATCATTCGTATCTTGCCAAATTGGTGCAGTAAATTTTATTTATTTTATTTTATTTGACTCGCTTACAGATCGCAATCGGCGTTGGACTTATATGGAACTGTCGATACAATATTAAGAATGAAAAAAGAGATATGTCGCGCAAACAAAATTAATAATTAATATAATACAGTCTTTGGCATTTTTATTGTTACGGTTGTCAATGTTTTAATATCAGCTTTTGGTGCGCCCATTTATTTTCGTTTGAATATCGTTTATTGGCGCCAAAAACTGATCATAAGTATTCTTTTGTATCGATAAGTTGAGCTAGCAACACTGCAACCGAATCAACTTGTCTGACAGCATAACAGTCCTGTCTTGTTGAGTAACTTTCTTAAGCAGCCCTGGCTGTTGATTTTTGGGAATCGCTTGTCGTTGCTATTAGCTAAAATTTAATAATAAAGAAGATAAATTCCATCAATAAAATGGCTAAAATATTAAAAGCGGTAAGTATTTTGTAGGTTAAACAAACTGGCAAGTGTGCGGCTTTTGTGCTGAGCGTGTTTCACGCAATTGTTATTGTTATGTCATCAGATGGCGAGGAGGAGAAAATATTTGTTAACACTGTATTGAGGTGTTTCTCTAACAGTCCACAGGTTTGACCGGCATGGCAGTGGCCACAAATCCACACCACACACTATCTGCACTATATGGCAAGATACTGCGTGCTGTTGCCAAAATGCCACAGGAGTCCAGCTACCGCAAAAACACTGAGCTTCTTGTAAAGCAACGCGCTGATGCTGTGGCAAAAGTAAGATTTTAAAGATGATCATCAATTGCTTAGCAATAATATACTTTAATCTTTTACTTGCAGAACAAGGATATTAGTGCGCTGGAAAAGTCTGTCGGTTGCGGTCAAGTTGAGGAGCTTATTGTGCAGGCGGAAAATGAATTAACACTAGCGCGCAAAATGCTCGGCTGGAAGCCATGGGAAAAATTGGTCCAGCCAGCGCCAGCTAAACAATGGGATTGGCCACCAGCACAAATTCTTGAACCAAAAGTTTGATTTGTCTATTTTGTTATTGAATTATGTGCAAAGACTTGTTAAATGCAATTAACACTAAAAATAGAAGAATGTGTTGTTGGAACTAAAAAAAAACACATCTACAAATTTAAAAGCAATTTTCAAAATCTTTAGTGGATTTATTTGTCGTGGTAGTTTTTAATATAAAGCTGATCCTTTGTTTCTGAAACTGCATAGAAAATAATAATTAACTATGCAGTACTAATAATTAACTAGTATGCAGTGTTTGTGAGTTGACCGAGTTTTTATATAAACGGCACCCTAGGTAACAAAAATATTTTGCATATTGTGTTTCGAAACCTCTTGATAAGAACAGAGCACATCATCTTATCAATCGTATTATTGTCATTAGTATATTCTAATCATGCGAGCGCTCAACATCTTATTGCTGTTTGTGCTAATCTCGGGCATTGTTGCAGCGACTCCTTTTAGAACAAGGCTACGGCGACAGATTGATTTGACTGTCTCTGCGGATCACAATGATCAGGATGATGAAACTGAGCTGGCGTTGGAGGCCATAGCTGGACTATGGAGCAGTGCAGATAGTCGTACAAAAGTCGATGGTTCAGCTAGAGTTGTGCATCGTGCCAGTGGAATGCAAACGGGTAAAACAAGCTACCAAGCGCGCGTCCATCTACATCATGAATATAAAACCAATCCGTATCAATCATAATAAAACCTCACACAATAAGGTGCCGAACAGGATTGGCGGCTGGGCGTGCGTGTCGTTTTTAGCTAAGGATTCATAGATGAGAAATTCTTAAATGAAGGAGGCCCCTCTCTTAACTGTTGTCTTTTTTAATTATACAATTGCGTGCGCTGAACTCAAGGAAAACCAAATGATAATTGATAACATTTTGACCTTTGCTTTTGATAATACAAACAAACGAACATTAATATTTAAGTAAATTGCAAAAGTCATCACTTTGTGACTTTTATTGTTACACACAAACTTTTTGCTTAGAATTACAACAACAATCGATTGGGACACAATACAATAAATAAGATATATATATGTTTCTATATAAAGTTGCATATACTAAGTATAAATGCCATTAAGTTGATATTTAAGTATTTGCCATTGCCATCTAGTTGAAATAGACACCCTGTTCCGCCTGCTGTTTCAGCTCCTGGACAACAAAGTCACGGAACTCCTGATATGCCACATCGATGTCCACATTATTAATGATCTTGTGAAAGTTTCCAGGCGTCAGGCCATAGGCAATCTCTACCTCGGCAGCGTTGAGACGCTTACGCAGCGTGTCCTCCGTTTCGGTGCCACGTTTACGCAGACGCCGTTCCAACTCTTCGATGCTCGGTGGGTTATTGTAAATCAATATGGGATTGAGATCGGTTTTCTTTATTTGCTCCACACCTTTCTGTTCAATGTCCAAAATGCAAACACGTCCTTGACTCTGAATATCGCGCACTGCCTCCTTGCTGGTACCATACATATTACCGGTAAATTCAGCCGTCTCGATAAACTCATCATTGGCAATGGCCTGCTTCATATCAGGTCTGCTCACAAAATAGTAGTGCACGCCATGCTGTTCGCCTTCACGTGGACGGCGAGTGGTATGCGATACACTGAATCCAAATTTATCCGGAAATTCAGCAAATAGACGTTTTAGCAATGTGCTCTTGCCGGAGCCGGAGGGACCGCACAAGACGAGTGGACGAGGGCCAGTAGCGTGCGACATTATTGTGCTGCTGCTGGCGCTGAACGCACGATTGACAATGAACAGAAAGCTTAACATGTTTGCAGTTCTGGAAGCTAGCTAAATTGCAAATTTTTGGCTTAATTAGCCTAACGCGATGGCTTTCAGTTGTTTTTGTTGCCGCCACGACCGAGGGCGTTTGTAAGAACTCTCGTTTTAGCCTTCCTGTCCTTTGGCTAAATTAGCCCGTCGGTGGATATACCAACTAAATAAATACTAAAATAATTAAAAAAGTGCAACATTTATCATTCTTCTTATATTATTATTATTATTTATTTTTATTTTTAAAATACCATCTAAATAATTCAACAATTCCTAAAAGAAAATTCAATGATAGATTTGATTTTTGTTTGTTTTTGGTTGTTTTAATTATAAATGGTGTGCCCATTGTTCGTGTGTATACTTTGTTAAATTGTGGCGGTGCTGTCGATAACTACTCTATCGGAGTGTTCGGCATGCGCTCGCTGTAAACAAATTTGAAACAAGAAAAACATACACAATTTTTTTGGTTTAAAAACGTTTTATATGCATATTCTTATACTTTTTTTTTGTTTGTTTTTGATTTTTATATTTAGCATAGAATTTCAAACACATACACACTGAAACTAACGCTGCTTTGATGTTTTTTTTGTTTTGTTTGGTTTTAAATATATGCTGTTATCGGCTTACTAATTGAATTTGAATTCGAATTACAATGCATTTTAAACTTAGTTTGATAAAAATATTTATGAATTTTGCGTTTCTCTTGCTTAAGTTTTTTTTTTTTTTTTTAATATTATTTTGATCACAATTTGATTTCGCATATGTCCAAAATAAATTTGGTTTGTGTTCCGAATGATTCGCCTGAATTTAACCGTCTTCTCCTTATCCATCGTCTGTTCCCGTTCCATACTAGTTTATTAAGCCTATATGCCGAAAAAGTGACTAATTTTCGAATTATATATCAGTTATATATATGTATGTATGTACTATGTATATATATATATATATATATTTCATGCAAGCTGTTCCATTTGTTTAATTCTTTTCTTTCTTGAGATACTAAAAAATATGCTAAATTTTCAGTCAATATTACGTGCTTCACTTCTTCAAAACGATTTTCCAATCTTCAACTTGTTCGAAAGGCATTTAAATGGATAAAGGATACATTCTCATTGCGGTATATACGAATTATGGATGTGTTTTAAGTATTTGGATATTGAAGTTTATTTACAATATTATATGTTAAGCTTTTGCTAGCTTTTCGATGTTCAATGCATAATGGGTGTTGCGGTTTCTGTATTATATTAATAAACGATTAAAGATCAACTAAATAACAGTACTAACGTGTTTGAAAGTTTGGAGCTGTAAATTGAGTCTAGTGGATCATTAATGAAGAATATAATGTGTATGTGTATAAGTGTGTGTGTGTGTGTGTTGCTAAATTTATGAAATTTAAAAATGATTCAATAGCCTGACAAAATTAAAAATTATTGTGCAATTGTTGCTGCAATTTATTAATAGCCCTAAACAAATTTGTATACAACTAAAAACTATGCGTATATTTAAAATCGATTACAAAATATTTGTATTTGTATATATGTATATGTTTGCATGCATGTTTGTGTTTGTTTGTTTGTGTGTATATGTATAAACTAAACTTGTTTGTTTGTGTGTATATGTATAAACTAAACTTGTACATCCCCAAAGAACTGAGTTTTAGGGGAGGCAGGGGGTTGTTATTGGGGTTTCATAGCGGTTAAGTGGACCTTAAAAACATGGGTCTATCTCTCCTTAAAAGCTACAATCATTATAATTCATGCATGTATTGCTATTATATTCAATTACTATGGAGCGCTTAAAAATGTTGCATTCGTTTATGGGATTTGTTTGATTTTTTCTTCGTTTTTTTTTCTTTTGTTTTTATATAAATTGTTATTGCTAATTGTAATTAATAAATTGGTTGTTGTTGTTTTAAAAATGAGAAAACGACACGACAAATAGTAACAGAAAAAAAACTACTAACAATTATTTTTACGATACATTTTCTTTTTTTGCTTATCTATTCGTCTTCTCTTTTTTCTTTTTTAAGGTGTATAATTAATTATGTAATAATTATTGTTGTTTACAAATAGAATAATCATTAATGTTTCCATGCTTCGGTATTGTAAAATTATAAAATTACCTAATCAAGAAAATTATAAAGTTAGTAAGTTTGTTAGTTTGTTGTTGTTGCTTCTTAGGCCTTCCAATTGTTTTGACGACTACCGCTGGGTCCACTTTGCTGCTGCGGCGGTATCATTTCCAATAAATATTGTCGCTGCAATTCGGCGGCACGTTGTATATCCGCCAAACTGGTCGCATTGCCCGAGTTTTTCGACGAGCTGGATGCGGTGTTGCTCTTCTTATTGTTGTTGTTGAATGCTATAAGAGTTGTTTTCGATTAATAGTTGTTCAACTATTTGAAGTGATATAATCTTGGATTACCTGCTACTTGGGCCGCCTGCGCCATGGCCATTTGATAGGTATAAAGTAATGGCGCAAATTGCATCATATGCTGCGGATTGCCGCCCAAACCTTGACCGAGTGCTAAAAGCAAATGACAATTTATTAGCATCAAGAGCAATAATAATTCAACAAATGGTTTACCTCTGAATAGCTGCTGTTGAAAGGCTTGCATGGCAGCTGCTGGCGATGCATTGCCCATGGCAGCAGCTGGATTATTGGCTGCCGTCGAGGCGCCACCAAAATTACCCAAACCACCCAAAGCAGCTAGATTGCCCAGCTGATTCAGATTGCCCAAACTGGCTAAATTATTCAAATTCAATCCACCCATGCCGCCCAAAGCGCTCAGATGTGCGGCTGCTGCCAATGTTGCCGCCGAATACTTGTCATAACTTTGTGCCTGTTGCTGCTGCTGTTGCTGTTGTTGCTGCTGTTGTTGCTGTTGTTGTTGCTGCTGCTGCTGCTGCTGTTGTTGTTGTTGTTGTTGCTGCTGTTGTTGTTGCTGCTGTTGTTGTTGCTGCTCGCGTTGTTGGTCCCGCTGCTGTTGTTGTTGCTGCTGCTGTTGTTGCTGCTGCTGCTGTTGCTGCTGATGATGATGATGATCACGTTCAGCTCGCGATGAACGTGCCGACGACGTTGTGGATTCGTGATGATGCGCCACCGCTGGTCCTGGTCCCGGACTGAGTATGCCCGCCTGCTGTGCCGCAATGGCAGCAGCTGCCGCGGTTGCAGCGGCACGCGCCGAACGCTGTTGGCTGCTCGTTGCTGGCGGTGGTGTTGACTGCTGCTGGTGCTGCTGATGTTGCTGTTGATGGCTCTGCTGTCTGTTGTCTGCTGACGATGACGACGACGACAACGACGGCGGTGGCGGCGTTGGTCGCGGCGCTGGTGTGGGTGTCTGGCATTTAGTGGGTATAACCGTAACAGAGGGTGGCAAATTGACCAATGCGGCAGCAGCAGATGCATGCGATGCCTGCAACTGTTCGCGTTGCTCGCGTTCCCGTTCACGTTGCATTGCCTGCTGATGCGAGGCGGCAACGCTCGAGGCGCTTAACTGAACACTGGCAGCATTGTTCGAGGCGCTATGCGCTTCGACGGGCGAGGGACTGCTTTGGCTGGCCAAACGCTGTTCGATCTCCTGCTCCTGTTGCAGCGCCTTGACAAACGCTTGCTTCAGTCGATTTGTGTGCTCCGCTTTCAATGCTTTCTTAACATTCGATGTGACGCACTGCTCGCATATGACCTTGGCTTCCTTGTTTGCTATAAAAAAAAAGAGTGGAAAGTGTTATTAAATAGTTATTTTGAGTTTCGTTTTCAAACTTACTTTGCTTCTCCCATTTCCAAACGGGCGTAAAATCTATTTTGCATTGGGCACAACGGAATGGTGCCGCAACTGCATTGGCCTTCTTATTAACCGTTAGATAATCAACAACAGTTTCCAAACCAAGCAAATAAACAAAATCTGTATTGCTGGGATTCGGTATAAAGTGCATCTCTGGTGGTGGCGGTTTCGGTGGCGGTATCTAAAATAGCATTTACAAGGATTATTAAGTTGAAAAAATTATTATAGTGGCTTTATCTTACCTGTAGCAAAGTTTTTTCTAGTTGCTTGCGCAGCGCCATTTTGGCAGCCGCTTGGCGTTGAGCGGGCGTTTGTGAATCTTCGCGTGGCGTTCCACGATCATTCTACACAAAAGAGTTAACTTTAACTTAACTTTTTATCCTTAAAAAAACACTCACCTTCATATCGTTAAGCTGATTTTGATGCGTTTGTTGTAGTGGCGGCGCCGGCGTTATGGATACGGAATTGCTAATGGTCCCAGGTACCTTCGAATTATCCGAAATATTAGGCTGCATGTTTTTTGTTTGGTTTTTTTTTTTTTGTCGTATTTTATATATTTTTGTTTTGACAATTGTTTTTAACGAAATTTATTTAGCATTTAATATATAAGAATATATAAAAAAAATTAATTTGGTGTTTTTTAAGGCGGTTTAAACTGTGACAAAAGTAAATACTATTTTTTTTTTTTTTTGTTATAAGTTTTGCTGCCAATTGAAGACCTCCTTAGAAGGAATAAACATTTCTTTGAAGCAGACTTTGACAGTTGTGTTAGTGTTGTAAAATGTTGTTTGTTGATGGCAATCATAGAACTCAAATGTCAATAGTTCGATAATGCGCATCATTTCAAGTGTGTGGGTGTTAGTGTTGGCAAGCGTGAGTTTTTCGATAAATAATTTTGAATAGTTATGTGAGCTTTTTGCCTTTCTTTATATCAAGTAACTGTTTCAGTCAAAATGTCTAGGAATGAAAACTGATTTGAATATTAATTATATTATTTGTTAGTGTTGGTAAACACACATCAGGTAGCCGTGACAAGTAACAGTTACTTGCTTATGAAACGCTCTCTCTGAACAAATCAAACACAAATTAACAAAACACAAAAATAAAGTGTTTGGAGTGTATGTGTGTGTGTGTGTTTGTGTTGGTGCAACATGGTGCAAGAATATATGGTGATTATTAAAGTTTAAGTTCATATAATATAAATAGTTGGATAAAACTCGGCGCTTACGGCAACGATGACATTACAATAACTCACATTGCGTGCTTTCAGGCTGGATGGCGGCGCCGTTGTTGGCGTTATGGTCACCGATGGCGTTATCGTGAGATTCGGCAGATTTGTTCTTGGCGGCAAAATGCTCGAACGATGCGAACTATTGGTTGCTGGCGTTATTGTTGTGCCCGAGGCAAGTGTGGCGCCAGCCGTTAGCGACGATCTAGGTGGCGGGAGTAACGAGTTGCAGTTGGTGTTGTTGTTGCTGCTGTTGATGTTGTGGTTGCCACGATGATGTGAGCCGGAATTTAATGCAGCCGCAGCAGCAGCAACAGCAGCAACCGTTGCTGCCGATGAGCTAATGCTGCGACTATTACTGGCACTGAAATTAACAAGGTGCGAAAGTTAATATATTTTCTTTAAGATATTTGTAAACTATAAAGAGCCCACCTTATGCTCACAGTTGCTGCACTGCCTCCTAGGCTGCTGCGTCCCTTGCTATGGGCAGGCAGTGGCATTGCCGATGTTGGCGTCACGCTTAACGATCCCTTGGCTGTTAGGGCGCTGGGTATCGCTGACAGCGGATTATTGGGTGATACACTTGTGGGCGTCACAACCAGATTCTCCTTCATGACCTGCTGCGATTGTTTGAGTTTCTTGAGTAGCATCAATTTGGTTTCCTCGTTCCGCAAATCCTGTCGCAATTTGCGCAAGCTTTTCTCGCGTTCCTTGAGCTCGGCATGTGTAAGCTCCTTGATGGGCACATATGGTGGCATCTCCTCGTCATCGGTTTCCGAATCAATGTTGCCATTCTGTTGCCTGCCGTTTGTTCGTGCTGGCAGCAAAACAATATCGGGTGCTTCGGCATAGGATTTGGGTTCGGTTCGTGGCCGCAAAACACGACGTTGCACTTTATTTTCATCCTGATTAAGGTTGCCACCAATGCTGCCACTACTAACGCTGCCGGCAACAACAACATCCGCCGTTAACGTTATATCATTTGTTGCATTGTTGTTGTTGCTATTTATGCTGTTGTTGATGGTGGTGGTACTGGTGCTGTTGTTGTTGTTGCTGCTGTTGTTGTTAGTATTGTTATTGCTGCTGTCACTGCCACTGCTATTGGTAATGCCAGTGGGAGTGGCAGCAACACTTGAAGCTGCCGCCAAATCTGTTGCAGCAGCTGTTGCTGTTGTTGTTATTGCTGACGTCGTTGATGGTCCCGGTGCTGGCGTTATAGTCAAACCCGTGTTGTTGGCTGTTAGCGCTCGGAGATCACGATTGCTGATTGTTGGCGGCGCTGGGGTTATGGTTAGCGCCGGATCACGGCCGGAGCTTAAACTCAAGTCGACCACATCGTCGACCTCCATTTTGGCCATTTTCGCGCGTCGCGTCGTCGTGATGACTTATCTTGACCCAACTGCAAAAAAGTACAAGACACTATTGTAATTCAGGGTACAGTGCGGCATCAGTATAATGTAAAATTTAACGTTCAAGTGCGCGCTGAAAAGAGGCTTTTTTGTTCTTCTTTTGTAATTTCCCACTTTTTTTCTAAAATTTTTTGATGGCATTCACCATATCGAATGCACACTGTATATACAAGTTGGGCTACTAAGGGTGGTTGCTTTGGCTTTAAGCAGAGAGCGCGCTTCCGTTTCTTGCTTTACTTTATTTATTTTTTTCCCGATTTTTTTTTTTTGTTTTTGCTGGCGGAACTGAGACAACTCTAACCCTTAATGACTGTTAACAATTGTTGTTGTTGTTGCTGTTTTCCATGTGTACTTTCTATGCTTTTATTTTGTGTTCACTGGCTCTCCCCTTCGTATTTTGTCGACGTTTAAGGAAATAATAAAGATATCCTGATTTCAATTCATTTTGACAACGGCGGCGACCTTGTTGACGATTCAAACTGATAGCCTCGAGCTGATGTTGGCTTCTGCTTCGGCGGTGACAAAAGGAAAGCTGCACTAAATCACAAGCAAGCTAGATTTGATCACACATACAATCAAATATGTTTATGTCCATACATATGTTTGTATGCGACAAGCGCCACACAGCATTCGCATGGGTTTCGGACTCTGCCGATTTGCTTCCACAAGCAAGTCACGTTTTTGTTTTATCAAATTTTCGCATACAAAGCGAGAAAATTTACATGAAAACAAAGTGGCCAGCGTCGTCAGGTGAGAGAAAGGGAAGAAACGAGAGAGTGGAGGGGGAGTGCATGCCCAAATAAGAAGAGAGGAAGAGAGAGAGAGAGAGTACAAGTGTGAGCGAGAAAGGGGGAGACATGCAAATCGGTAAATGTTGAGTGGCAGTGCAGAACTAGAAAAACTTAAAACACACACACACACTTATGCATGTAAATGCAAAAGCCTCTGAAGACATGTGAGAGCAAGAGGTGAATAAACTTTTCAACAAATGCATACAAATAAATGAGTATAAAATGAATGAAATGCTTACATACATACATGTATATAATTGCAACAACAACAACAACGTTACACCTGTCACCTTGTCACATGAAAAGCACACCAATAAAATGCAATTATGTATATAAAAGCACCCCACAAACAATAAACAGTCCAATTAAAATTATATAAATGCAGCGCAAACACAGAAACTAACATAAAAACGACACCATCAGCTTTGTAACGGGTGGCAACGCTTTAAGCTCAGCTTAGACGACCTCAAAAAAAAAAATGAAAGAAAGAAGTAAAGCGAATCAAACATAACATAATCATGAGAACTCGAGCAAAAGATGAAGAAAAAAAAGAATTACAAGTTCTATGCTTTGTGTGTGTGTGTGTGTGTTGGTCTGTTATTGTTTGGTCAACAGCGTCCCCAACGTGCTATAAATTAACTCGCTTTAAAAGTTGGCAGCAGCGCACTAAAACACACACACATACAAAACGTACATAAATACTTTAGCTCTCTCGTTTGTTTTGTTTTTTCCCCCACAAAGCAGCTGTCAGCTAAGTCTCGTTACTTTCCACACTTGTGTCGTCATCAGATTGCTGCTGAAGAGCGAGCTGCACAGTGGCGCACTGATCAATGATAAATGCAACAGGCATTTATGCAATTATATTAACATAACAATTTTATGATTGCTTACGACTTATCTTAAAGTGTGAAATTTTCTAATTGTGGCATTATATATATATATATATTTTTATCTGTCTATATTTTTATACTTGCGCTACCTTTCGTTGACAATTTAAAAACGCAGTTGTACTGTGCAGTGCCTTGGGAGCGTGAGAATAACAAAGCATATGTATGTTTGTGTTTGTGAGTGTGTGTGTTTTTTTTTTAATGATTGTTGTCCGCTGGCAAATCAAAACGATTTTACTTTTTTATAGTCGCTTTCAATAATGTTTATATTAAAGTACAATACCGGCACATTTTTAATGCCCGAATGTCAAGCTGCATATTCGCTTTTTACTGTTTCAACCACCCCCTATCTCTTCTTCATCACTACACTGCTGAGAAAAAAAACACAACTTTATATTGATTTGTTGGCGTTTGTCGTCACAGGCTTTTGTTGGCATTCAGTATGGCTATAATTGTGTTTAATAGCGCGCTAAATGTGTTTCAATTAGCGCTTAAAGCTAAAATCTGCTTGTGTGTGTGCATGTATTTATGTCAATAGGGCTGCATAAATGTATGTATGTACGGCAGAATGCATGTAATAATGACAGGCAAGTTCAAGTTTAAAGGCAATAACGTTCGTTCGCACCTGCCAAAAGAGGAGACGGGTCGAACCGAAAAACATTAAAATGAGAACGGGATAGTGATAGATAAGTGACCGCCAATACTTTGTGGGGAGCCTTGAAAAGTGCTATTAGAGTCATCTCAGGCGATAACGCGACAACAAAAACAATAGAATCACCAGCAGCAATATCAAAACTAACGAGCAACAACAACGGCCGACACTCAGTCAAACGCAAAAAAAAATAAGCAAAAGAAATAAGGTTAAATCAAAAGTACAGTTGTGTACATAGCGCAGCGAGCAGCAGCACCAACAACAACAACAACACAAACAAAAGCGAAGAGCAACCAACAAGCAAAATGTGTTTGAGTGCGGCTGCGGTGAGAAGCAGCAGCAGCAACAACAACAACAACAACAGCAGCAGCAGCCGCAGCCAACGTAGAGAGAGCAAGACAGAAGTGAGAGCGCACGGCGCACACACACGCGAGGCGAGCCCAAAGCCAAAGCCAAACACACAGCAAAACTCAAAGAGAGAGAGTGAGTGGCGGGCAGACGGCGGCAGTTGGAGACCGAATTGGGAGTAGAGTATGGTTTGATGTGGGGGGAGGTGGGCGCAAATGGCAAACTGAAAACTGTCTGGCCACCCTATGACATACACATACACCTACACAATCCGCAAAAAACCTTAACTACACCCAAGTACTATCGATTTGCATATAAGACAAGTGACCCTCACGGCTTATCGTAAATCCTAAGACGAAAAACTAAACTTTGCTGCAATTGACTTAATTTGCAATGTGCGCAAAATAATTCAATTCACTTCAATCAAACAAAAAAAAAAATAAATAAAAAGAATTATCAAAACAAGTTGCAGCTTCACACACATCAGACAAATAAACAAACAAACTAAAAATATATACATAAACATATGTAAATACATACGTATATACTTGTATAAGAAATGCGCATATCTTATGGCCTGCCATTGTATGTACATAAGCAACGGCAAAATCGAACGAAGCGGAAGAGAGGAGCAAAGCGGTGGGCTGCTGTTACTGCTGTTGTTGTTGCTGTCACTAAGAGAGCGCGTGCGAGCGACAGCAGTCGACTTGTACATGGGCATATGTACATATGTATTAACTCACCATCACCAACACCGCCGTCGTCGTCCCCATCATGGTGGGTTGGGGACGACCTGTGTGGTGGGGTGCTGTACAATGCACTGGCGCATAAATCTAAGCTGCGCCTTGCAAATGTTCAAATCTATTAGTGACGTCAACGATGGCTATAAGCAGCTTCTTAACAGCGGGAATACATTTTAACGCAGTGGCAACTCCTTCACTTATATTTTACAATAAACAAGAATGAAGAGTCATAATTGACATATGCTTTACCTGCTCGTTTATATATGTATAGGTTTATGAGTGTCGTAAAAGTGTTAAGTCATAAGCTTTTTATTCAGTATTTATCTACATACTTTATCTACATACATTTGTACGTGTGTATGTAAGTGTGTAACTGTATCAAGATCTGCGCTAATACAAATCTCATCAAATATTTTACTGTTTTAATGTATGCATGTATGAATGTATGTACGCGCGTACATAATTATGTCGCTTTTTTATTTATAGCACCGATAAGGATAAGCTTTCGGAAATTGCAAGTCTTACGAGTAATACAACAACAACAAGAACAAAACTATATTCATGTGTCTGTATGTACATAAATATATTTATTTTAAATGGGTTACGTACAACAACAACTTAACACAAATTAATTGCGCGCACTACAAACGAAAAATCGTTTCTCGTCTCTGCTTCTGCCAGCGTCACCGCCGCTGCCAGTAGTCGTTGGCCTCTGCCAGCGTCGCGTCGCTGCGACAGCGCTGCTACGCCAACTATAACAGTGTGTACATAAAAACAGACGCGTCGCTGGTGTTGTTTTTGCTTTTGTTGTTGTGTGTGCGGATTTGCTGCTTATCGCTGGACATATTTGCACTGTCTTTTATGGCAGCGCCGGGTAATTGGCATGTGGTTTTGTAGGGGGAGGTGGCGTGAGGGGTAGAGCAGTTGGAGTGGGAAGACTGGAATTAGGTCTGGGCCTAGTCAGCTGTTTTTTTTGCCAGGTGCGTTTTTAAGAACTGACTAATTGACCATCTGAACAGATTAGTACAAATGTATTAATAAATAAGGTTTTAAGATACATACATACATTTGTATGTACATAGATACATACATATATACATATCTATGTATGTTATTATCAATAACTTTCGAACTGGTTTTAGTTAGAGAATAACCATCAAACATTTGTACACACTTATGTACGTACACACAAAACTATGTTTGTCAGCGTATCAAAAGTTCGCTTAAGAACAGCTGCAATTCGACACACACACATACATAATTCCTATGACGGCCGAATTTCACAATTTTACAATAGCAATTTCCATATTAATATACACTCTCACACACATTCGCATACATAGGCAAAAGCGCAGCTCAGCTGCTTGTAAAGCTCTTGCCGTTGTCTTTTGCAAGTTGCTCTCTATGTTGTTGTTGATATTATGATTATTGTTGTATATAAGCCAGTGCGATATACATACATATGTATATACTCAAACTCACCGCTGCTCTCACTCACTCACACACTGACAACCCATGCATAGGCGGCATGGGTTCGACTTCTGTAAATAAACTGAGTGCGCGTTGCGCTCGTCTCGTTGCTTTTGTCTATCCAACCGTGCTTCTTTCCGTGTGTGTGTTCGTGTTTGTGTGTGTGTTTTAGTATATACAATATGTGTATGTATTGCTAGCCTTCCTGCTTGGCCAGGGCCTTGCCAGCCAGTCTCCTCCACTAGCAACAACAACAGCAGCAAGATTCAGCGAAAAGTAAAATCACATAAAAACGCAATAGCAAATATACATATGTATGTACATACATACATATATTATCGAGATGGCAATAATCTATAACACACTATAATTTTTTAGATACTACATACATTTGAAATTGTACTTGCTAAAGCTTAACATTTTTTAAGTTAAACTTTTTCGAACGGATCATTTTTTCATCTTGATTTCGTTGCATATCCAATATATTTTTTTTTTTGTGGAAAATTCCACTTAATCAAGCAAATTACCAACGCGTCGCAGTCGTAGTCGCTGCTATGCTTTAGCTATTTTTAGGCTTTGCGCTTTACCTTTCATTTTAGCTTTTATTGTTGGCAAAACATCAAAAACAAAAACCAACAAAAAGAAGCAAAATTGAATGCTACATGAAAATGAGACGATCTCTTCGCACCCGTTGCAGCCCCGCTGAGCTCTATAATATGTTAAGAATAACCCCAAAAAGTAACACGTAAAAGGTAAGCTGCGACGCGAGCAGCGCTGCCCGCTTCAACGTCCGCCCAACGAAACAAAAAAGACTCAAAGGAATAACAAAACCAGTTAGCCGATACTCACACACACACACGTTTACAAAGAAATGTACATAATATACACAGATACAAACGTACAAATTTGAAGTTGAAAATAATGAGACACGATAAGTGCCAAAATGGCAAGAAAATAGAAAATCAAAATTCATTCAATTCTACGAGATTTCAATTTCATTAGCAATTATTATGCGGCCTTCAAACGATGTTAAGACTATGTATTTATATAAAAACTGATGTTGATTAACAAATTTATTAACTCCAATAAAGAAGAAGTCTTGTGAGAAAGGTAAATATGTATGTATTTATGTACATACGTATATATTTATGTTAACATATAGTTGGGAGCTGCTTAGCCTTGAACCAAAGAAGCCTAACACACAAACATACAGTGTATGTATGCATTCATAGTATGTATTATGTGCACCTGTAATAATAGCTTTGCACGCGTTTTTTCACTGCGAACTGCATGTTCACATGCACACATACATATGTACATATATACAAATGAATATATGTATGTACATATATGTATGCATAGCATATAAAAATAAATGACACCGAAAAGAGAAAACATTTTTTCTAGCGCTTTTGCTGATAAGCAAAGGAACTTACAAACATACATACATATACAAAGAGTACATAAGTACATTTGTATGTACATATTTAGTCTGTATTTGTGTGCAATTGTTCAAACAGCTGCTTTATAAGGCCAACGCTGCCGCTGCTTCTGCTGCTGCTGCTGCTGTTGATGGGCTACCATATGAATCACTTAAGATTTACGATTGCTTATTAGTACACTCTAATGTTTGTATGTATTTCGCAAGTATTAAGAGATATAGTGTTGAGCAATGCTGAAAAGCTAATTTAATAGCTAACGTTACAGACAAACATATGTACATACTTTAATTGACAGGCCTGCTGCTGCAACGCTTTCTACGGCTGAGCAAAAAGAAAGAAAGAAATGTAAAAAAAAAACTACTCCATACTACTTTATTTTACGGTGTTTTATTTTTCTTTCAATTTATGCGCTGTTCTTGTTTTGCACTAAATGACGTGTAAGCAGCCCGCGCGTGTTTACATTTGTGTGCGTTTCTATGTGAGCACACATTTATATGCATGTATGCGTGTATGTATATGTATATTTATGTATGTATGTGAGTATACAATGGGAAGAGTTTTGTGGGTGCGAGCGAGATGCCAAAGTAAACAGGTAAAAAAGGTAAGCCGAAAAAAGAAAACAACAAAAGCAGCTTTGCCACTTTTTTTTTGCCTCCACTGCTTTTGTTTTGCGTGAAATTGTCAGAAAAAGAAGATGATGATGATGATCGGGTATTGAGTAAATTGACATTGCAGTTGTTGTGAATGATAATCGTAATTAGTCAACTTCAGCGAGCAGCGACCATGAAAACTTAACAAATATAAGTAGAGAAAACAAACAATCAATGCAAAACTAATGCAAATTGCAGCTTTTGCTTGATTTTTAGTATGTCGATTCATACATATTGAAAATATTTGTGTTTACATTAAAAAAAAATCGAAAGAAGGCCACACACACACACATGCAGTCAGCCTTCTTGCGCATTCTTTGCTTGGCGACCGAACCGCGACGCAGTTACATAAGCACAAACAAAGTATAAACATACATACCACACATATATACATACATATGAATGTATGTATCCACAAACATATAGATGAGGATGACAGAACACCGAGGCGCAGAAACAAGGAAGTAACAAGAGCAAAAGCAACAGAAAATGCATAGCAACGCCACTTGAAACTTGTCTACGGTTAAATGTAAAGTGGCAACACTATCTCATCTTTGCTCGGTGTGGCTACCCGCACAAAGGTAAAAGGGTTCAGCTTTAGCCAGTTGAACGGTGTATAAAAGTAATATTAAAAAAAAAAACATAATCGACGTGCCAACAGCAGCAGCAGCGGCAACAGCATCTAAAAAGCAACAACAACAACTTCAGCGACTCATTTAAACGGTCAATTGCCTCAAGCAAAAACGGCAAACGTTCGAATAGAAGAGAGTAAGTCGGAAAGAGAGCGAGCGAGCAAGAGAGAACATACCGCAACACATACCAAAAAAAACTAAATGAAATTGAGTTGCGGCTGTTGTTGCTTGCTTCCACATTGACTTTGACTAGGCGGCGCTGCACCAAGATGCCAAAAATGAATGTTGGTGTACAAATTTAATATAGCATGTATAGCTTGCTTCAAAATGAGAGCAACACACGCACACACAATCAATCGCTTATGTATGTATGTAAGAAAAAAATATTGAAATGCGTATAAAATGGGCAATCAAAAAAGTTTTACACAGACACAAAAAAGCGAACAACGTGCATAAATTAGCAGAAGTAAAAGAGAGAGAGATAGAGAGCGAGCGCGGCCAAAAGAATGAGTGCCATTATGCGGGAGAGTGCGAGCAGCAAAGGCATATGCATAAATTTTAAGTTTGTGTGTGTGCGCAAGGGCAATTAAAGAATCACAAAAAGATTACTACGTAAACAATAATAATTGAAATGAGCATCAAATTAATAACATAAGCAAAGAGTTAAATTTGCAAATGCAATGTGTGTGTGTGTTTGAATAAGCAATTGAAACTAGTAGACAAAGTGGCAACGCCGTATGCTAGTTGTTGTTTCTTTATTTTTTTGACAGCTGATGCAGTGTGTGTGTGGGCGGAATTGCTTCTTCACCTCCATCTCAACCAGCCTTGCACTAACTACAGCGTCAACCACCAAAAAGCTTCGACAAGTAACTCGAACTGAAGGCAGCCAACAACTTTTGTTATAAGCACAAACGTATATAATACATACATATGTATGTACATTTCGTTGTACATACATATATAGACATGCTTATGTATTTACTTGTGTGCTCTAGGCACCCGGGAGCCTGTAAAATTTTAAAGTTGCCTTTAAAGCAAGCTGCCTCTGTTTGGATTGCGTTTTTGTCTGGTTGGCTGGCAAATCCTCCCCTCTCTTGGCTATATATATATGTATTTTGTGTGTGCATTTGGTTAACGTTTTTCTATGTTTTTATGTCTTTTTAATACTCTTCTTGCAGCTATAATTTGCCTTAGTATTTAAAGCGTGTAAAGTTGTTTGTTTAAAATAAATCTTTTAAATAATTTAAGAGCATTGAAACTTACGGCACACCCCAGCTATTAACTGTTTATTATTTTGCTTACTTTCTTTTGTTGCATCTATGCCATAAAAAAAAATATATGTATGTGTATGTATCTAGAAATATTTTAAGCAGCAAGGGGCAAAAGAGGCAGCTGTTGGCACGTCAATAGCAGGGGGCAGCTCTTTGTTTGTATGTTTGTGGGAGTGTGTTCTACCTGAATGCATATGTATGTATGTATGTATGTTTGGACATTCATATATATAAATGTATGTACATACGCGCATATGTATATAATAGGCGGTGTCAAGACACATGTCCACATAATTGCCAAACGCGCAAAATCGAAGGCAAGTCCCAAACACTCACACACACACCCTCACATAAGCACATACATACAAACATAGGCAGTCATGCAAAACCATCGGCGCTCTCGTAGCCTAGTCACACAGCTAACCCTACAACGCAAAACCCCCACCACTCGCTCCTCCACCCTATAGCCCATAACCACCAGTGCCACCCCTTACCACTCTGCTCACTTCAATCTAAAATATACAGCTGCAGGTACAGTTGCGTTTGCAATTCATAGTCGGCTAGTCGTCGAGTAGTTAGTCGAAGCTATTTCATAATTAATAAACGCAACTTCTGTCGAATATTTGATATTCCTCTCACTCTCGGCTCCTATCTCCCTCCCTCCTCCTCTTCCTCTTCCTCTTCATCTCTCTCTCTCTCTCTCTTTCACTATATCTATCTTTTGGTGCTGTATCGCTAATTGTTATGGTGTGGCATTTGCATTAATATTTCGTAATATTAATAGCCAAAACTAGACCCCTCCCTATATAACTGTGGCTTACACTAATTTCCTGCTTGCAGGTTAAACAGCACATAGATTTATATGTAGATGTATTAAGGTTCACGTGTGTTTTGGTAGCAGGTAATTATTATGTTTATAATTTAGAGTCATGAAGTAAGAGAGATATAAATGTAAGTCTAAGAAAGTTTTGAGTGAGTTACAAGAACTTAATGCATATCAAAAAGCAAGTCATTCTCGTAATGGAATGAAAAAACTCTTAAAGATGGGTTTATAATTGAAAGAAGGGTTATTTAACTTACTTTTCCATACAAAAACAGAAGAGAATTAATTTAAAGGTCTCTTTCTAAAAACGAACTAAAGTCAAACTTATATATATAAAAAACTTTGTTCGTAGTAGAAAAGTTTGACTGTTAAGTAAAAAAGAAACCTTGTTTACTTTAAAGTCTTTTAAGTTTGTGGTTAAAAAAAAATATTTTTTATTTTTATTTATTAAAGATAAGGCTAACAATAATGAATTTTTAACCTACTACTTATTTTTAAGAGCGCTAGCTGCAAGGCTTTCGGTTTAAAAAAAATAACTTAACCTACCTTGAAACAAAATTTTTACGGGTAAGTTTGATTGTTAAACCGAGAGAAAAACAGAGGCACAACAAATCAAGTTTCCGATTTGTGTGTAGAAAATTCGAGTGCAAACTTGGTTGATATGCGCGGGAGGGGAATATGTTTTGTAGTTTTCCCAAGCTAAAATCGTTCAATAAAAATGTGTGTGTGTTCTATACTGTATAACTTATACACATGTGCAAAGGTGCCACCATTCCCATGTACATATGTATGTGTAGGTATATATGTATATATATATATGTTAGTATATATATGTGTCGCTATAGCCGAAAACTGCAACAGCAATTTCGGATTGTGTGCATTACAATTCGAAAATTTGCATTTCGGTGTGTGTGAACTTGTGTGTGTGAATTTTGTTGTTGTTGTTGTTGTGTTTCTAAGCCAACCATCGGGTATAACAGCCCCCAACCAACTGTACACACAATTCCCTATTCAACAACACCCCCCCCCCCCCCCTTACCAATTCATCGTGTGGAACTTGGGCCGTGGCCCTGATCTGGGCCTGGGACATACAAATACCGTTATAAACGCCCACGGGTCGTAGTTCAAGCACACACACACACACACTCAGATACACACACATGCACAATGGGTAAAATACGAGCAGTGGCATATCATCGCATAGATTACGCAACTAACCCATCAGACTCAAACCCACCGCCCCCCGCCCCCCGCTTTCCACCCACTAAACTGTGGCTCCAACGATTTGAAACCTCTACCCTCTACACCCCCGCCAAACCATCCCTTTTGCTCTTAGCCTCTATCTCTTCATGCTCACATCGCGACACATTTGTGCTGCTCCAAAAAGGGACAACGACCAGCTAACAACAAAACCCACCACACCGCACCTCCCAAGCCCCACAAATCCTCATCCACCCAGCAACAGGATCCACTCAAGCATAGAAAACCAACCCAATGCCGCCCAAACCCACCCACTTGCAATGCTGTTCGCGTCGCAGTCTCGCTGTAGGCCTCTGCTCGGATGCTGTCCGTTTTACCCCCTCGCGCTACATCCCCTAACCAACCATGCTTCACTTTACCCCCTTTGCCACCCGCTATTGCAGCTACTTCGTTTTTGGCACCGACAGTCCCGAGTCCCGGATATTATATGCATACTTGAACTATGCGAGGAAAGGAAGTACCAATCCACCTCCTACCACCCACCACCAAAACCCCCTTTGTTATTTTGTATATGTGTATGTATATAGCTCTCTATCTGTATCCGCTTTTGTATGCGACTTTAGCTTTGAATGTATGTGTGAGGCAGTTTTATGTACACATGTACACAGCTGTACCCAACAACAACAACAACAACAACTGGTGTCTCTCTCGCTGTGTTTCTGGCCACTTTACAGCCACAGAGCCACCCACACTCACTGTACAGCAATGCAAAACGTCTGCATTTCAACTAAAGCCACAAAACAACAACAACAACAACAATATACAGTGGTCTTTGGTTAGGTAGAACTTTAGGAAATGAGAACAAATGTTTTTGCTTTTGAACTTCTTTTTTATTGCTAGAAACTTTCTTTAAAATATATTCACTAGTTAAATAATAAGAACTAATAAACTTATCTAATTATCTAACCCCCACTGTACGCAACACTGGCTAAACACCCACGCCTCCCCACTTGCCCTTCCCTTCTTTTAAAATCCATTTTCGGCTAATGCAGTAGCACCAGCCTGGGCTGGAATTTAGTTCGGTTTTCTTGCTGTCGAAAAACTTTCCGATACATAAGCGCTGGTAGACAACCCTAAACCTAGCCTCACTTTGCCTTATTAGGAAAATCAATAAACAATCTTTAGGCTTGTAACGCACAAAATCAGAACAAATTCTTTATATTGTTTAACATTTATCATATATAACCAGAAATTAAAGTATATACCGCATAAAATGTATATACATATGTATGTATTAGTATATCATGTCTTGCCATCGATTTTTTCACTCAACAGCAGCAGCAGCTGAGCTGAGCCACCCAGCACCCAAATACAGCCCACGTAATCATGCTGATTCACTTGCACACATAGCTCTTTCACTTTTCTTCTCTCCCTTCGCCTAGGCAGAGCTAAGCGAGGCGCACAATCACGCATACAAAAATATGGGGATAAAAACAAAAAGACGACAGCAAGATGAACATAACTTTGAAAAAGTCAACAATAACTTTAAGGGCTTGTCAGTATTTTTGCTTTAGCCTGCCTGAAACTGACCCTTTGCAACTGAATGACAACACCTTTGCCCTTTCTCCCTATCAAATTGCAGATGGCATGGCGATCGAGCACTTGACATTCGTGTTATCGATAATAAAAAAATAAAGAAGCAAACCAAAAGATAACGGCGCACTAATTTGAGTTCAAGTCTAAACAAAATGATACAATCAAACGTACATTTATATAGGAGAGAGCGACATAACTGCTGCCCTGGGGGCCTCTGCTGTTACTGACGCTCTCTCACTCTTGCGCTCGCAACCGAAATCACTTAATGGATCGCAATGATTTTGTTTCTGTTGCTGTTGCCATTCGGCTTTGGCTTTTGTTTAGTTGTCAACAATGGCTAAGCTACATATGTATATGTAACTCAACGAAGCACCGCTGCATGCAACTATTGAAGCATGAACATGCAATTTATGTACTCACACACGAACGTATACATATGTATATGAAACTATGAAATACAACAACTACACTAAGCGACTGTACTTTTGATATAAAATCCACTCCACATACATAGAAATGCAAACTGCATGTGTGTATATACACTAAAATAACACCCGCCAACCCCCCTCCCAAGTCCACGCAAACCAATTCTCTTTACCACCGCTAACCCCTCCACCCACAACCCACCTATTGACGAAACTCTCTTGTTTAGTTTTAGTTGCGCTTTAAACAGAATTTTGCTTGTTTTTGCTGATTCTGTTGTTGTTGTTGTAAGCCTCTGCACATATAGAGAGCTCGTGCGAGTTGTTATCGTGTGAGTGTATGTGTGAGTGCCTGTTATTTCAACAATCCGTTTGCAAACGAAATAGAAAATAACAAGTGCAAAGCAGATTGGCAGCTCTCAACATGAGCCAGTGGTGTCCCGGGGAATGCATCTTGTGCAGTCCAGCTCCATCCCGAATAATAAAGCAAAAAAAGCAATGTACAAACAAATTTACAAGCACTGCAAATGAAAATAACAAACTATCATAACCTAAATAGAGATGCGACAGTTGTTCGATAACTCAAGGCATATGACATATTTATTGGCGTATGCGTATGTATGGATAAACAGGTGTGCAGCGGTTCTACTTAAAAAATTTTCGGCTATAAATTCAATACACACACACATTTTGATACAGCAAGCGATACCGATACCGATACACACAACGGAACGCAACACGAATAGAAAATGCGGGTCTGGGTCGTCATCGAGACGAGACGGCGAGAATGCATGCACATAAAGAACGCCAAAATAAGTTTAAAACTAACGACAGCCTGCGTGTGCGTGTGAGAGAAGGCAGCATAACTATAAAGTGTGAGAGAGAGAGCGATTAAATGTTTGTGATGTATGTGTGTGTGTGTGTGTGTGCGTATTTTGGAGCATGCAACTTTTCGTGCTATTGCCAAATGCGTTCGTTGGCTTTGCGTAAGCGAGGAAAAGAGAAAACAGTAAGAGAGATAGAGAGAGCGAGTGTGAGAATTCGAATGTAGGAGGAGGGGCAGAGCAGCGCAAGCAATGTAAAAGAGTGAGAGAGTGAGTGAGGCTGGACGAACAAGTGCATGCAAACGTGTATACGTATGTATATTTTCGTTTGCATCTGTGTGTGAGCCTGTGTAAGGGGTCACTTACGAAATTTTCAAGTGTAAAATACGATGCATAGCAACTAATTAGCAATGTTCTTTGCATACCATAAAACTTAATTTTTCTTTACCTGTGCCAAGAAAATTCATTAACACAAATTTAATATACAGGAGCACAGGCGTGGGCTCATTCATAATGACGACAATGCACGCAATCCCCACACACCCATCCCCAACCCTATCGAGAAACAAACCACACAAACACACCCACAAGTTTGAGATATGGCAACCAAAGTTGCGTGTATGTATAGAGATAACGGCAACCCCGTCGCCAAACATAAAAACGTAGCCAAGCGACAAACTGAAAAAAAAAATATTATAAGAAAAAGAAGAAAATAGTAGTTGCAGATAATAAAAGCAAGCGCCTAGGCATGGCGTCACTGAGACGACAACGCTGCCTAACAACAACAAGACACCCAGCCGCCTACCCTACCGGAAAAAAAAAACAACAACACAACACGGTAAAAGCTGTAAAAATTGTCAATATAGAAAAAAAGAGACGAAAAAAGTCGTACGCTAACAACAGCTTGCAAAATAATGTGCGCGAGTGTCGAAGAAGCCGCCGACATCGACGTCGGCGTCCACAGCAGCATTGGCAGCGGCAGCCACAGAAGTTTTTTTTAACGAGCCGAGTGACAAGCGCACACAAGTACGAGAACTCAACACACACACAGATACACTCATACAACGACGTGTTCATGCGACGCAGACGCCGGCCGCAGCAGACCGGTTGAGGTTAAATTGGATAGGGGAAGCAGATGAGATGGGTACACTGGTATGAAGAGATGATGGGGGGTGAGACGGGGTAAACTGGCTGGCTCGCCAAGGCATACATATTGAATTTTTCTTCGACGTAATGAAAATTTCAGCGTGCTGCTGGAATTGAGGATGACTATGCTTTGCTCTGGTTTTCATAGTTTCTCAGATTTTCTTTTTTGTGTTCACTTACCGCGCAAAGAGCAGAAATGAGTTGAAAATCCGTTAAGCTGCTTGTCGTTGTTGTTGTAGTTGTGGCCACTGATGCTGCTGCAGCGGCGACGTTGGCGTCCAGCCTCTTGGAATTTATGCTAATTTTCCAAAATCACTCACACTTTAATACACTCACATGCACACCGCGAAGATGAAGTGCACAAAAATTTTATTACTTTTGGCTTTGGCGGCTTTTTCAATGGATATTTTCACTTATTGAAGTTTTCTTATTTCCTTTTATTTACTTGCACACCCGCTTATACATATATGTATGTGTGTGTGCTTAAGTATATACAAGTATGTATGTGCGCTTGCTTATTTATCTGCTATATGCACGCAAACGTATACGTGTGCGCCTTTAACACCAATACACTTGCAGAAACGCGCTGCTGCGTCGTCGCTGGCCGCTCTGCTTCTGGTTTGCCTTCTACGGCTTTCCAAATTTTTGCTTGCCTTTTTTTTGTAACACGGACAAGAATTGCGTTTGCTTAATGGTTTTATATAAATATTTTTGTTATATTGCACGTTTGTTTGTATGCTTAGTATAATCAATTTCCATATGATTTGTTTACATTTAGATATTATATTTGTAAGTGATAAGCCTCACAGACACTTGTGCATATTCAATTATATACACACATACGCGAACTTCGGGAACATTAGGTAGTGGGAGAAACCGTTGCAATTTATTGCATTACACCTGTAACACTCGCGGTCAGCATATTTTTCGCTGTTGTTTGTTTGTAAACAAATAACAAATTCGTAACTGTAAAATAATTAAAACGGTGCTTATATCCGCTAACGTTTCAGCGCGTCCAACCCGCTCGATGTTGTTTTTGTTAATGTTTTAACGTAAGCGAAGGTAGTTTGTCGGAAAAGACGATACAATAGTATCGATACCAAGTGTTAAATGAGGAGCAACGTATTTGCACTTCGTCTGTTGATAACATTTCAGCGGCAAATTAGCTAAATGTTGTTGGCTTCATTTCGATTTAATTAAATTTTAATCTTTAATTTTTTAAAACAAGCAATAACAGTGTAAGTTAAATAACGTAATTAAATAGTGTTAAGCTTTGCTCAAATGCTCAAGATGGTGCAAGTAGGCTTTGCGACAGTCCATGTTATCAGCTGGTCGATTATGCGGCGCCCAAACAGGTTCACCAATAAAATACCGCCGGGCTTTTATGAAGTTCTGTGGAGTAATTTAGTTCGTTAAAGACTTGCATAGGTAAATTTAAGATAAACGTACATTGGAATCTAGTGTAAAACGATGATAAATACCCGCTGGTATTATTATCATATCCCCTTTGACCACTTCGATGCGCAACCAGTTCTCCTGGCCACTGTTAAATAAAATTTACGTTAACATTTTGATTAACAGGAGCAGCTGTTATTTTTCTTCACTCACTCTCGCACATCAAAATAGCCGGATCCATCGAGAACCAAACGAATTTCCTCATCAGTATGCAAATGTTCCGTATAAAAAGACTTTAGCTTGTTAAGATAATCTGGCAGACACTGCTCCGAACAGGTAATCTGAAACAATGAAATTAAGTAATTGTTTTAATTGTTTACATGTTGCACATACCTCATCCTCGTAGCTATATCCACGCTTCCTGCGCAATTCTTTCAGCTGTTCATCGTTCTCAAAGTCGTCGGCATTGATCTATGTATGTATGTATGTACGTAGAAAAGGTTGCGGCAAGAGATAAGCGCGACTTTTAGTCAAGGTCGTTTGCATGATTAGTTACCTTAAAGTATTCAACGCCGGTTCTTTTGTACAGCGTTGGTAGATCCAGATATTCAGCTGGATTTCGTTTGTGTTCCAATCGCTGATCGCTTTCATCGGTGTCCATTAACCAAACTTGCACCATCTTGAAACACTCAGCTTTTTGTAGCCCCGAACGAACGAACAACTAAAATCACGAATGATCACGTCATCGATTCGGGTCTGTTCATTTGAGTCACATTGTCGTTCGATTTAAGTACTAAAATTTTTCAGCGCTGCCACATTGCTCAAACTAGATTGTTCAACGTGAACGTTCGAAATTTAATAAAATAAATTCCGTTTTCCAAATTATTGTTTTAGGTTTTTTAATAAAATGATTTCGGTACGCCTGGTCCGATGTGCAGCCAAAGCTAATCTATCTAGGTATTATAGCAAATGTGGCAAAGTTCCCAAAACTGTTCGGGAACAATTGGAGGTGGGCTTCAAGAACTTCTCGAAAACCGATTCAAAATCACTGTTAAAAAAGCATTTGACCCAACCGATATTCGATAGACTCAAAGACAAAAGCACACCCACATATTGCTCCACACTATTAGATTGCATACAATCGGGACTGTGTAACCCGGATTCGGGTGTTGGGATTTATGCACCCGACCCGGAGGCGTATACAACATTTGCAGAAATCTTTGATCCCATCATCGAGGACTATCACAAAGGATTCAGTAAGACTGCCAAGCATCCGGCCCCCTGTTTTGGGTATGGCTACGATTTTCCCAATCTCGATCCCGAGAACAAATTCATTGTCTCCACTCGAGTGCGTTGCGGTCGCTCCATTAAAGGCTTTCCCTTCAATCCCTGCCTGACCAAACGTGACTATAAGAACCTCGAGTGCATGATCAAGAGAGCGCTAAGACAATTGTGCAGCGACCATGCCGGTGAATATTTGGCCCTTAGCTGCATGGATCCATGTGATCAGCAGAAACTCATCGATGCCCATCTGCTCTTCAAGGAGGGCGATCGTTTCCTACAAGCGGCGAATGCCTCACGTTATTGGCCAACCGGACGCGGCATATTCATGAACAAAGCGCACACGTTTCTCGTCTGGGTCAACGAGGAGGATCACATTCGAGTCATCTCAATGGAGAAGGGTGGGGACCTCGGCAAAGTGTACGAACGTATGATCATTGGTGTCGAATCCCTGGCACACTCATTGAAATTCAGTCACGACAGTCGTCTCGGCCATCTCACCTTCTGTCCCACCAATCTGGGCACGACGATTCGTGCCTCGGTTCACATAAGGCTGCCCGTACTCGCCTCCAACAAGCAGAAGCTGGAGGAAGTGGCCAACAAGTATAGTCTTCAGGTGCGTGGCACCGCCGGTGAGCACTCCGAGGCTAAGGATGGCGTCTATGATATATCCAACAAGCGTCGAATGGGTCTAACGGAATACGAAGCAGTTGCGGAGATGCATAAAGGCATCAGTGCTTTGATTGACGCTGAGTGTAAGGAGACCGCGAGCAAATAGTGTATCGATAAATATCAATATGATGATCGGCTTTGCCGATTTAATAACATAACAACTTGAACGAAAAATAAAAAAAAATTGCAAAAACAAACCAGTAATTACTGCATCTGCAGTCAAAATTCCATATAACGAACTTCCGTATACCGAAGTTTTCTATATTACGCATTCATTTCAAGAACCCCCCAACTTGCTTTAATCGAAAATCCGTACTATATTAAAAATTTCGACTATAATGAAGTTCGACTGTATATTATTATTATTATTATCAAACATCGATAACGAGGTGTGAACCGTAGGTGGATTAAGCAATGGCAACAATATCTTTTTTTTTATTTTTTTATTTTTTTGGTTTTTATAATTTTAATTCTTTTATAAACTTAAGACTTAAAATAATAATATTTAAAGTTTTTTTTTTTTGCTTGACACAAATGCCAAAATGTTTTACATTCTTTTGTTTTCTTCTTTTAAGCAAATATTTTGTGAAATTGTTATCAATTGTTGTTGTTGTTCTTTTGTTGTTGTTTTTGTTCCTGTGGGTGGTAACAGTGCAATTGGTTGTTGTTGTTATTTGTTGGTTGTAAAAGTCGCAGCAGTGGCAGCAACATGAGTAACAGTTAAATTCCTGGTTAAGACTTGATCAACGACGCTCCAAAGAAGACGAAAAATGCCGAGTGCCGCAGACAGATCAAAGTAGGAAAGAGAGAAAACTGCACCAAAGATGTGTTGATGTTAAGCCACCACTTGTTGCCACTTGCACCGCTCCGCAGTGCTACAAAATCCTACTACTAACTAAAGCAAACAGGAAAGTTGAAATAATTATTCAACTGTTGGTTATAATTGTCTCCATTTGTTGGGTTAGACGAAACTCTGGGATGTTGTTGAGTCCGAAACGAAACTAAATAGACTGGATGCAAGCTACTGAGACAGCTTACAAGCTCTTCTCGATCTTGATGAGCTCGGCGATGCCATCGTACATCTCCTTGACGGCCTGGTATTCGGTGAGACCCATGCGACGCTTGTTGGAGATGTCATAGACACCACCCTCGGCTTCGGTGTGCTCACCACGGGTGCCGCGCACTTGCAGATTGTACTTGCCAGCGACCTCTTCGAGCTTGGCCAGGTTGGAGGCAAGCTTGGGCACCTTGATGTGCACGGAGGCACGGATGGTTGTGCCCAGATTGGTGGGGCAGAAGGTGAGGAAACCAAGACGATCGTCGTGGCTGAATGGCACACGCTTCTCGATCTCGTTGACGGCGGTGGTCAGACGACGGTAGATCTCACCAAGATCACCACCCTGCTGCATGGAGATGATGCGCAAATGATCCTCCTCATTGCACCAGACCAGGAAGGTCTTGTTGTCGTTGTGGTAGATGCCACGACCCGATGGCCAGTAGCGGCAAGCGTTGGCTGCCTGCAGGAAACGATCGCCCTCCTTGAACAGGAAGTGATCATCGATCAGCTGCTGCTGAACGGTCTTCTCCATGCCAGTCAATGGATAGAACTTGCCCTTGAGCTCACCCTCCAAGCCGGACAGGGTGCTGCTCACCTTGGCCTCCATCTCCTTGTACTGGGCCTCAGTTAGACAGGGGTTGAAGGGGTAACCCTGCATGGAGCGACCGCAACGGACACGAGTTGAGATCACAAACTCGTTGGTGGGATCAACATTGCCAAAGGTGGTCACATCACCAAAATCGGAGGCCGGGTGCTTGTCGGTCTTCTTGAAGCCACCATGGTAGTCCTCAATGATGGGATCGAACAGATCGGCGAACACTGTGTACGATTCAGCATCGGGGGCATAGATGCCAACGCCAGAATCGTGATTCTCCAGACCGGACTGGATCACATCCAAGAGGGTCGACTTGAAGGTCGGTGTCACCTTGTTCTTTAGATTATCGAAGATCTCCTTGGTCAGGTACTTCTTCAACAGCGACTTCGAGTCGGAGGCAGCCAACTTGGCAAAACCCTCCTCCAATTTAGCGAGAACAGCAGCGTCAACCATGGTGTCTTGTTTGCTGCAAAGGCAAAAGAACAGAAAAATAATCTGGTTAGATTTAATCTTTTTCATCTTCATAATATATCAGCTTTAAAATAAGTGGAATGTGTGTTTCCTTGTTCAATTCTGCTACCTTGAAGCATAACATAGGCATGATATATATGAGGTTTAAACAAAGGAAAATCAATTGTTCCAAGCTTCGGTTCTTAAAGACAACACCTTTAAAAAGTAACTACCATATATTTATTTGTCTACAAAGTTGACTTTAAAAGTTCAAGCCGCAATTAAGACATTCTATCTATTCCCTCCCATCTAAATACATTTATTTTTTCTTCAGCGTAAAAACGTTTATAAACTTTATAAATTCCTCTTATCTTGATGACAACTTATTTATGTCTGGAAAATTACTTGATTTAGGGTTTGTTTCGTCTCTGTTTCTTGGACAGTTTCTAAGAGCTTTTATAGGAGCCCTATGTCAGTTTATTTTATTGTTTTATGTCTAAGTATATAATTCAATTGTGGCGCCCAAAAGTCGGCAATGAATTTCAGTTGAGGTTTTTTTTTTTTTTTCTTGTATCGTTTATAGACACGCGACTGTGCAATTTTAAAGCAATCCATTAACCCCTGCAACCATCTAGACTGAAGGTTTGGGTGGGCTTGGTCGTTGCTCTACAATTATATCAACTGTTGGTGGAGGGTGCAGAGTGCAGGGTGAAGGGTGGTGATGTTAGTATTATAGCTGACAAAAATAAAAAAAGTACATTTTGCCGGCTGTCGCTGAATACGCAAAACACTCACACACACCCCGCTCCCAACCTCCCCTGTTGACCTGAACCCGCACATGCGCATGTCGAAACTTGGTGGGCACGTCCCGGCTTTTAGTGCCTGGGAGACCCTCGGGTGCTCGGTCCAGGGCAATAATAATTTTTTTATGACACTTAAGGTTTTAACTCGGCCATTTCTGACGTCAGCATTTAGAGATACATACACTATTTTATAGTTTTATGCTGGCATCAGACCTATGACAAATGAAAAAGTTTTGGATACACACCCATCGGTAGCACCATCAGTGGCAGCCGCTGTGGCAGTGCCATTGGGCTCAGCGCCACCATTTGCGGTTGCCGCACCATCGCCTTCGATCACTTTCTCCTTTTTATCCTTAGAAGCGCACAAACCCATTTTTTTTATTTAATATTTTATTTAAATGGCAGTCGTATAAAAATTTCTTGATTTTTTTTAAATTTTTTGTGTAAAAAGTTTGGTCACAACGAAATGTTTTTTTCTTTTTTGATTGAGTTTTTTTGTTGAACGTGTGTGTAAAAGTTTTGTATTTTTTAATTGTTTCTTGTTTTTTTTTTTATGGGGACAGGTAAAATGAAATCACAATGCAGCTAGGTTTTACTCTCTTTGTAGATCACACACACACACATATACACACACTCATACACACTTCCTTAAATTTGTATTGCTTTTGATTGTAGATTTTCAGTTTTTTTTGGTGGTTTGCTCGTCTTTTTAAAAATTATGAGCCAAAAATGGTGTCCTTTTTTTAATTTGTATATTAATTTGTTAGTATTTGTTGTTGGGGGGTCTGGCTCTTTACACGTTTCTCGCTTGCCTCGCCCAAAAAGGTATACTACAATAAAAGGCTACTACAGAAATGTCTAGGCTACACACTAGTAGGGAGCAATAAGGACACGAGCGCGCGTGCAAGGAGCAAACTGACAACTGGCTGCTGACTGACTGACTGGACTTTGAAACTATATAAAACTCAGACGACTCAGGCAGACTTCGGCTATTTCATTTGTCGGAGTCGGCTTCGTTTTGCTTGATGTTGTTTTTTTTCTATTTGGCTCGCGCTCGTTTTTGTTGTTTCTCTCAGCTTGGCTTTTGGCAAGGAACTGACGCCGCCCAGGCTACACCAAACATATTCAGCAACAATAAGAGCGAAAAAGAGAGATAAAGCGAGCGATAGAGAGAGCGTAACTGTAAAAATTTGCAGGGTTGAAATCATTGCCTAGCCGCAGGCGCCGGCGACAGCGACTGCGACAGCGAAACATTAACGGGACTGTTGCCGGATGAGAGCGCAACATAATGCGGAAGGATATATTTATTTGATGAAGCAGCAACAGCAACTACCACCAAGGAGGCAGCATGCAGCATGCAGCATGGCGCGCAAATCGATAAAATTGAAGGCACGCGGCAGTTTGAAAAATTGTTGCGCCTTCAAAAACAAAAAGAATGGCAAGGGAAGTTGGTTGGGCGGGTGGTTTGGGGTTGGGTTCGTTTTGCTTCGGTTTTCTGGTCAAGTCAACTTGAAGTGACGAGCTCGAGTGTGAAATGAGGGCTGCTAATGGCATGACTGCCGCTACTCAAGTGGCGTGCGGCATGTGGCATGAGTGTGTGTGTGTGTGCCTGTGAAAATCACAGCCAGCTTGCGGCATTCCCAACACGAGTGCACGTGGACCGAAAAACGAGCGGAGAGTGAGCAAAGCTGAGTAGACGAAAGACGAAACCAGCAGCCACCAACAAAAAAAGCCATGAGATACTTTTATACGTTTTTTTTTTCACGCCTGTGCAGTGACGTGCAACCAAACGCAAACGAGGGGGGCAGACAGTCGGTCGGGGAAGTGGTGGGGGGAAGTGCAATAGAAGCTGCTGTTATTGCATGTCTGTGCCACATTAATGTATACAATTTAATTTCGCTTTTCTGTGATACCCTGTATCCAAATAAAAACAAAATGGGCAGACAATAAGGCATATTATTCAATTAGTAAAATTTATTAAAGAGAAAGATTCCTTTCAAGACTTTCCTTAATTATTATGCCTGTTGTAAAATGTTTTGAAAGGATTTTGGTTGACATATTGACTGTTTTAATATTTATTTTTCCCTAGGAATTTACTTTGCCTTCATAATTTCACCACTTCTATATTCGTTTTATTAAAAATGCAATCTTAGTTTTAGCTTAAGATCCATTTGATATCAAGTTGCAAAAAAACTTGATAGCTATGTATGTCTTGCCATTTGAGCTAGCAGTCAGTCAGTCATTCAGGAAAAATTGATTTTTGTATACAGAGATTGTTTCGATCTTGAATGTTTGTTTAAAGGGTAACTACTGGTTGGTTACTCATCACCAAACTTCACCAATTTGTTTTACTTTGTTATTATTATTTGTTGTTTGCTCAATTTCATTACTCAGCATCTCTCCCTCCTTCTCTCTTTATCTCTCATGACTAAGCGCATTCAGTGACTAATTTCCCGCACTAAAAAATCGCTAACAATTGCAAGCTGCACATATTGATTGAAAATTACTAAAAATTATTTCTACAAAACAATAACTGTGTCACTTTGTTTATAGGATGTACGATATATATATATATATATATATATATATATACATATATAGCACCTTTTGCCTGCTTTTTGGGTTGCGCTATAAAGCTTTCTATTCGCTATCTATTTATCTCCAGTCACGCAAATATGGTTTATGTGAGATCACTAAAATGCTGATCTTAGGGTTTGTAGAAGATAAACTTTATTAGAATTTTTTTAAGGCTAAGATAGCTTGTTTGTATGACTCATCTGTCTGTGTGTTTGTTTT
This sequence comes from Scaptomyza polygonia, assembly GCA_035044585.1. Classification (NCBI taxonomy): domain Eukaryota; kingdom Metazoa; phylum Arthropoda; class Insecta; order Diptera; family Drosophilidae; genus Scaptomyza; species Scaptomyza polygonia. The sequence goes on along the minus strand of JAWNNU010000962.1, from coordinate 2,513,267 downwards.
GTAAAAGAATTCTTTTGGTTAAAGAAATATTTTACTAAGTTAAAGATGCGTTTTCTACTTTCAGTATTATCTTCTTAGTTATTTATAAGCCTTTTACACATCGTCTGAATATTTTTTCATATATGTCTTTTGTACAATTCGATGGTTCTTTTATATAATTTCTTTAATCTTCTCCAACATTACTTAATCCTTTCTTTTCAATATTCTTTTTAAATACACTTCCGCTAATTTTGAGCTGTTAACTTTTAGAACGATTTTTTTGTTGTTTTTTATGTCTGACACATAAAGATAAGCATTATTTTTTGCACTGCATTTCTTAGATTGTGTATGGTTAGAGGGGTGGGTGTGTTTTTCAGGCAGTCATCTCTTCCAATGACAATGCCCCACAGCACAAACTCACAAAGGCACTTGACGGGTGCAACAATAGTTGCTGATATTGCCAGGTTTTGAAATATTGCCGCTCTCAACTAACTGGCCAACTAATAAACTAACTCGAGTGTAAGTGGGTGTGTGTGTGTGCACAACATTGATGTCACAGACAGACACATAAGTGGTCCTTAGCCAAGTTGGTAACAAAATTGCTTGTCGGCCACTTGAAAGCAAAAGTAAATCGAATTAACTTGGCACAATTGAAAATCAAATTTAATTAGAACCCCATTTAAAAAAACCGCTCAAGGTTAGGTTAGCGTCAGGCGAAGCGGCAAAACGTGGAAAGGACTTAAAGGAAAGGATGGGCAACCTTATGGAAAAGTTTTAGGTTAAAAGTACAGCAAACTGAATTAGAACGCGAACGTTTCAACTACGGTTTTCTGGTTCGATTTATATTCAACGATAAGCAAAGGTTTTTTGTGGCCAAGGAAGTTTGTAACTCGCGCGCGAAATATTTACAACTGTTAACGGTTAACGCGAATGTTGAATTGAAGTTTGCAAAAATCACAAAACGCAAACTAGAGACTCAAAGAGCAAGTGCAAGTTGGCCAAGAGCGAGAGAGTGTGTGCAATGTTAGCTGATAAGCCGCTAGGTGATTGTGAGAACTGCTTCAGCTTTCAAGTTGATCTCACACAAACACAGCTGACTTAACGGATAAGATAATAACTTGGCTAACAACAACTTGCTTGGCTTTTCGTTTTTTGGCCGGCAGTCAAACAGTTTTGGGTGGCTTAAAGCATAAAATAAACGAAAGCGGCAAAGAATTGCAGCCTTAAAATTTAATGGCTCATTGCATTTGGTCAATGAACCAGACAAACATACAACACTTCCCCCAAGCCCCATACCCACCACTACATCGCCCCACCACTCGATTTAATTGCATAAAAGTTTGGAGCATGCTGCGATTTTTCAGACCTGCGATTGCACAAAGAAATTGGCAAGCAGTCGAGACTCGGCTAAAATGTGTGTGTGTGCTTTTGGCCAACGACATTGACATGGCCACAAAATCAAAAAAAAAAAAAAAGAAAAAAGAAACGTGAACAAATGCAACAACGGGAAATTGACTGGTATCGAAAAAACTATAATGACACGGATCGGACAAGTTGACGTTGTGGCAATAATTGTAAAGGAAATTTGGCAATCATTCATTTGGCTGTCGATGTGCGTCTCACATTACCCGGTTTTGCGCGTGCATATGGAATTTATGTATATCAAACTCTCATGCGGGTTACTTAAGCAACCCCTCAAAGTATAAACTATTTTGTCATTTAAGTTCCCAACCCAAGGTTGAGAAATCAACCCAATCCCTAATGTTCCCATAAATTAATTTTAAAAGGGAGCGTTCCACCCGCATTATTTGAACATGAGGGAATTTATTTTATATTTATTTTTCTGCTGCTAATTTAATTAAAATTCTTCCTTTTTTTTTTGGCAAATGTCCAACAAAGCAGTTGCAAAACATTCAATAAGAGAAAGATAAAGAGGTTGAAGTTGGAGGCTAAGCAAGAATAAGATGAAGGAGAAAAAGTACCTATTATGGCTCATAATTGTGATGATGATATGCTTCATATATGTATATACAACATCTTGAGGTAGCATTAGGGGGGGCATAAAACATTTTAGCTAGAATTTTTCGCTCATTGCCCGGATGTCGTTGATTTAACTTTTATGCCGTTTGTCTGTGAAGACAATCAACGAATAAAAAATGCGAGGCAGACAGACAGACTGCCGTTCATTTAGCAGCAATTATATATAGATACACACAAACACACACATACAAATGGATGAGCGAAAATTGCAAGTTGAGAGCGTAACTGTTATTAAAATTGCAAAGTGGTTTACTTTAACAGCAACCGGCGCTGTTAATAACATTTGCAATAAAGTTTGCTTTTTAACAGCGAGCTTTCGGTTGGTGAATACAGTGAAAGCTGTAATAAAGCGCAGCCGACTAAAAAGTCCTGTGCCAGCAAAAATAAAAAGCTTTAAGAAGCTATGGCAGCGACTGACACAGTGGCGGCCATAAGCAATGTGATAGCTGCCTGTCTGTGAGTCTCAGTTGTTGGGATTTTTGATTTGTTTACATTGTGACTGAAATTACAGTTTGTTTATTTGCTTTTGCGGTGCTGTGAATCAAATTGTGCATGTGTGTGTGTGTGTGTGTGTGTGTGTCTATTTGTTTGATATATAGTTGTATTTTGACTAGTTAGCAGTTTTGTGCATGGTGTGAAGAGTAAGAGCGAGACAGACTGACAATGTGAACAGACACAGTGCAATTTCATTTCCTGTGTAGCAAAAGCGAAGCGAATTGAGAACCCAACCCTATGCCGATTATGCAACATGAAAACATACACACACACGTACACACATACATAGGTACAAAAGGTAAAAACAGCCTTTTGTTTAAGCCTTTTCCGACATTTAATGGGGGCGTTGCTTTGTCAACGTTTTTTCTATGTGAAAATTGGAAAAATTCGACTGACATTTGTGTTTTTAATTTTTTTCGCTAACGATCCATCAAATTGTCACAAGTTAATCGTGAGTAACTTTTTTCAGCTAGCTTTTGTTGTTCGTTTCTTCGCTTTAATGGATTTCAATTGAATAATTAACAACAATGTGCTAGCAGCAATGGGGGCGTGGGTCAGACAAAGCGGGGAGAAAAAACATTAGATAAATAAAAAACGTACAATCTTAACATTTTCATATATTTCCTAGCTGGATAATAGTTCGCGAGCAGAGCTATAAATATTGCTTTTAAACGCCAGGCTCCTATGCTATATATTTATATACACATATGTATATGTATGTGCCCCATGCTATGTATTTGTCTAGTTGTGTGTTGAATATATTGTTGTTTATGTGTTCGATGTTGGCTGTATTTTTAGCAGCCGGCATTATATCAACGCAAAGCGAGAAAACCTAAACGTTGATCCTCTTTTTCTCTCTGGCGACTAAATTTAGCTTCCTCAAAGTTTTTGTTTTATTTTATCAAATTCCAAGTTGGGAAGATACTTATGTAACTACTAATGGGGCAAATGCACGAGTTCATTCAACTACGAAAAGAAAATAAAATTAAGCTTTAACTAACTGATTTTTACTGTATCAATGATAAGCGATATTGCAATTCCCTTGGCAATGACCGAGAGACCAAACATTACATAATTTTCAGCTAGATAAATGTACAATATACATATACAATGTATAGCAAGTTCAAGGCACTTATAATTCTATTCGCCAACTAGAAAGCCACAACGGGGCAGACTGGGTGTGGCACAGGGCGGCAAGGGCGGCACGAGCCAGACAGCGAAGACCGCCAAGTGTGAAATTGTGAAAAATTCTGTTCGATTGCACACTTTTGGCATACAAGTAGGTAACAAGTTCTCTTATCTTTTATCTATTATTGTTGCTTTACTTTAGTTAGTTACTAACCGTTAAGCTTCACTAAATTGAATATAATCAGTAGGTTATCATAACTGAATATTTAACTTTAAACATTTTCCATTCTCATTTTATCAAACAAGCAAACAAATTTATCGAGTTTTGTGCAGTTTGAAAAAAAATTGCAACCTAGCGCGCACTCAACAGTTGCACAGCAGCTACGTAACAGCTTAAAGCTGCCCACCCTAAAGGGCATAGACAGACGTCGGACTGCAAAATAAAAAAAACAAGTTTTGCATTACGTTAAAACAGCCCAAAACTAAATATAGGCAAAGGGTGCCATTAAAATCTGACCGCATTTGTTATATACTTTTTTTTATTTGCCGGTAACCGGTTTTGTTGCGCTTTAGCAGTTGCAAAAAATCAAAATGCAAAATGCATTTTGTCGGCTGAATCAACTTTACATTGATTATGAAAAGAATCTTAGTTAAAAAAGCCACTAAGCACAGAGCACAAAGCACACACAAACACATCCTTGTTGCATAAACTTTTGGGCGCCACACTTAACTTATTTAATTTTATAAAATTCTTTGAAAATATCTATCCAATATCTTTTTGCACAGAATTGTAATGCACAAATAATATTTTTTAAATCATTTTATTGCTTATGGAGAACGGCTCACCTTTGCAACCGTAGAATTCAACGTCCAACGTTACAATGATCAAAAAGTTTGTTCTTTGCCGCAGCTGCAGTCGACAGACGGCAAAACGGCAAGGCAACAGCGACAGCGACGCCGGCATCAGCAGCGGCAGCAGCGTGAATGCGGTAGCCTTCCTTCTATCGCACTCAAACTATACAGCTACAACTACAAATAGCCAGAGCGCAGGCAGCGCGAAAGAGAGTCGAGCCAAAAAAAGCTTGCTTGCTTGGCCTGCCTCCTGCTGCGCTGCTGTTATTTTTGCTGCCTGCTGCTATGGCTGTGTCAGTGAATAAGTTGCTTGTGGGCAATTGACGTAGGACGTGACGTATGACAAAAAATTGAAAAGCTTTGCTTTTATTCATAAATTTGCGAGTGCCAGAGAGAGCGCATTGAAGCTCACCTACACAAGTGTAAGCAGTGCTGCCAACATTCCAACATTGCTGTACCGTGTAAATGGAAAAAAAGGAAAGTGTTTGCTAAAATGCAAGTGTATGCAAGGCACAAAACGAGAGTGAGAGAAAGAGAGCGACAGCTAGTAAATGGCTTGCAACTAACTGCATATACATAGTATATCCAACATTATGTACTATAGTTTGGTGCTGTTTTTGCGACTGCAGCAGCGATTTTCATAGATATGCCAAGCCTATATGGGGGCGTGATGGTTGCTTGTGTTAGTGTAAGTGAGCAGAGTTAACGGTGCCTTTGCCTTACCCACATGCAGGCGCAAACATTGTTTAATTGTTGAGTTACACATTCGTTGGAGAAGTTATAGATATGGTTGCATTTATTGTTCCCACAGCTTCGTCGTAACTAAACCCACACAATTTAATTAAATTTTTTTTGTTGCTAGAATTAAGTACAAGTATTCGCGGTATTTAAACAAGCTGAGCTGTGACAAAGAATAAAAAAGCCCAAATGGGATGAATTTGTCATGAAGGCAGCGGTAATGCATAAGATTGAAGAGGTGCCAGCATCATACGATTCATTAAAAATATGAACACATAATAATATATTACAAAAACGTCAACCAAACAAATATAATTTGGCAAACAGAAATCTTAGGAAAGGCAAATAATATAGAAATGTGAAAATGACAAACAGCTAACAAGAAATACTTAAATATCACTCAAAAGCAAACAATTTTCAATTGTCTTTTATATCTAAGATACGATCTCTATAAGAATTTTCGAAACAAATCTTTCACTAAAAACTCTTGAACTTGATTTTGAAGATTTTAAGAACATACATGTATAAAAGCTTGAAGGCAACCTGCCTGATCATAAGAAAAAGATTCTATAGATATCGAACTGAACATAGATACATATATATATATATAAATATATGTACATCTATTCTTCTACTTGTTATTTGAGTAAAAAAGAATACACATACACATACACATACTTGAAAAGTTGCCAAAATGAATTTTATGCAACCAGCAGATAAAACGAAAAACAACGACGATTCTACCTTATGTATGACATAGTATATCTAGATATATTATATTTGTCTGTTTTAAAAAAAAAAAATCAAAAACTTTTGCTTTTGTTGCTTTGCAGTCCAAATCAAATTTATAAAGCAGCAAATTTAATTTATAATTATATAAAAGTTCTACAGTGAAATTGAATATTTTTTAGCTGACATTCGCAATGTCAATGTGACAGGAGCAGCAGCAACAGCAACATCCAAGTGATAAAGGATGTGGCTTACATAATCATAGATTGCTCTTTAAATATTTGCTTTCGTTTTCAATTCGTTCCGAGTGGCGCCGAGATTACGTAAAGCCCTCAAAGCAGCGCAGCTGTGCGTAAGGGAATTGAGTGAGGCTGCGCCACGTGACGGCTGCCTCTCCCGTATAGAACAATTGATGATACTCTACTTCTACATAGTACCAACAAACGCAAACAACAATAAAATATACAAACACTTAAACAAATATTTTCGCAGGGGTTGGTTGTTATGTGACCTTGAAAATCCTGACGACAATATATTTTTTTGTTATTCTTGCTTTAGCTGTCAGGCATCACTTAACATACAGAGATTTGTTATGCTGTTTGAATAAATATTAAGAATTAAGTCACTTACACTAAGATTAACAGGTGCATAGGAAAATACTTATAAGGGTTGCAATAAGTAAGAGAAAGTGATTTTGATCTCAAATTCGAAACTAACTTGTTTGTTTAACGTTTAATAAACTTGTTCGGAACATTCGCCCAACGCTTGCATCTAAAAGAGCTTGAAACTCTCTACAAAATAAATTTTTTTAATATCGATAGATACTGACGAACTGATCGAATGCAGCAGAAAAGTCACAAACAATATAAAGTATATATTCTGTTTGATGTTATATCTCAAAACCTTTTCTAAATCAACACCTTTCCATATAATAAACATAATATCAATAAGTTAAATTAAATCTCGAAAGCGATTGGGAGTGATTGTATATGGTAAGAAATATTATATACATATAAGAACTTCCGTTTAACAAAGTTTTCTATATAACGAATTCAGATTTCAGTTCAACCAAAAAACCATTCTATTATAGTATGAATTTTTTCTAAAACAAAGTTTTTCTAGTTCCTTGAGACTCGTTTCATGGAAGTTCGAGTTCGACATGGCTCCGTAGAAATACCATAGATGAGTTGGAACACATTTCGTAACAAAAACACTTCTACTTTAAGTGCAGCTATAAGGTATTGACAACAGTTTCATATAGCTATAGAAATCAGTGATTTTTCCATGCTTACAAATTCAGCTGGGTTGTTGATGGAAGGCAGAAAACAAACAAACTCAAAAGATATTGCGAATTTTGGTGAACTTGAAATATGAACAAATTGCATAAGATTGGCATTATGTGTGTCTTTGTAGTTGAGTCATTAATTGAATGGAAACGAGAATAAGCAAATTATACAAGCAATGCATTATTAATTAGTTTAATTTGTGGGCAGTCAAGCAATTTGTTCAGTTTAGTTAATACATTATTAACAAACAATTCGCTTTCTTTCTCCAGTCAATTACCCATGAAACAAACATTTTGTCTATGCAACAGATACATATATGTATATAACGTTAGTATTAGATACAATCATCTATATAGATTCTATAAACTGATACAACCTGCTGCTGCTAAAAGCTCTGCGCATATTTTTATTGCCTTTGTTTGTTTGCTGAACAATATTTTGGCAGCACTTCAAAAGCGACGCTTGCCAAAAGCAATTTGCAAACGCGTGAGCCAAAAAAATCAAGAAAATAAATATGTACATGTAGATATATTTTTAGGGATGTATAGAAACGTCAAATGAAGCAACCACTGGGCTAAGACATCGAATGACGGACACTGTCCATCAGCCACATTATAGGATTATGAAAGACAAAGCAAACCAAAAGCAATTAGAAATGAGGCGTGACGCCCAAGCAACTAGTCTATATAAATATCTAATACATAAGAAAATTCTGTATATACACTTATATATATACTATAAACTTATAAGTTCAAGCCAAATGCAACCTGGCAGGAGGCTGCAACAGCCTACTTGAATATGAAAAACTAAATGTGAAAGAAGTGAAATTTTTGATTAGCCGGAAAATTATATTCGCTAGCAGAACAGATTTTAGCTAGCTAAATCTTTAAGTGAGGAAAACTAAACGAAAATTTTTAGGGAAGTAAGATTCAAAACTCAGGAAGATAAGGGACAAAGATGTGTATACAAAGTCCATATCGACTCAGCTTAATATACGGGAGCCAGAAAAATAATCTTTCATCTTTTTCAAGCACAATCTCTTTTAGAAGTAAGTCAGTTCGGTACATCTGGAATATTGATATATTGACAAGGACAATATAAACTATAGAGAATTTAATGCTAATTAAGAGTTGTAGTAAAGGGTCAGAATCATTTCTTTCAGTGCATGAAACACCCAGCCATTTTAAATATGTACTCTCAACGAGTTTAAATTTAAACAAAACAAATCAAATAAATTCAAAGAAAAATTTTTTTAATGTTCAGTGCGTGGCGTCTCCAAATGCTGCACGTCTAAAAATATAAACTTGGCATGGGGCGGGATCATGTGTCCCGGACTTAAGACAGTCAGGCAAATAGGCGACAAAAATTGTCTTACCGAAGAGAGAAATGCATTTGCAGCGAAAACTTTCCATTTATAGTTTAAAGTGGGCGAGTTGCCAAAACTTGTCCTTTTGGGCCTTGGACAGGTCATATTCTTGACTGAGCACACCTGGTAGCAAGTACAAGGCTTGCGTGGCGACTTTCTATAAATACAAATACAAAATCAATTGCAAAGTGTAACTTGGCTAATAGGAAATACATAGCTGTTAACTCGAACACATGCGATGAGGCCATAGAAATATCCAATAAAAAAGCATATAAAAGGTTGGGTGAATAGTTAAATACCCTTTGGAGATTATTGGAAATAGAGTTCCGCAACGAAAGCTATATTAACTAGTTAGATTGATATGGCTATATTATCTTTTTATGACTAACAGGGTACAAAACAAAATGGCCGGAAAAAAAACCGCAGTGCAGTTGCCAAGTGAGAGAGACAAGCAAGAGTGAGAGCTGTCTGTCCAAGCACAGAACATGAAACTAAAATAAACAGCGTCATCGCCACCAACAGATCCCAAACCCCATCCACATCAACATGATCATCATCATCATCATCATCATCATCATCACGGTGCATTATTACCAGGCACATTTTGTTTTTATGCTACGTTGCCGTTGCCGTTGCCTCTTGAGGTTCTTGTCGCCCCGCCACATGGCAACTATTTTTGCGACAAGAAGAAGTCAGGCGAGTTCGTTGAACTTGCAACGATGCTGAGTGCTGAGATGCCTTCCCATGCGGAAGTCATGTTGCGACACACAAACTAATTGAAACAAACTTATAAAAACACTCAAAACACTTGCACACACAAAAAACTTAAAAATCAAATCAAGTGTGGGTGAGAATGCATAATCTGCTGTGTTGCCTTACCGTGTGCCCGCCTGCTGTGCCTCCTTAATGGACTGCACAAAGGCATTGGCCTCGCCTTTAATAAAGTCCTGAGTTGCATCCTTAAGCTGCTCCTTGTCAACTTTGTCCGGCTGCAAGGCAGGGGCCAAGCCATCGTAAAAGGCACCGTTGCCATTGCTAGCCTTGCCATTGGATTGGTCCTCAGTTAGGGATTTGGGCAATGGGATTGGCATCTTGGGTTTAGGTGGAGTTGCCGGTGGTGTCGGTTTCGATGGCACAACAGCAGGCGCTGCAGTTGGAACTTGAACTGGAACTGGAACTGGTGGCGCTGGCTTGGTCACAGCAGGCGGCGCTGGTGTTGCAGGCTTTGGCGGTTCCGGTGCAGGCTTAACAACCGGTTTGGTGGCTGGTGCCGGTGCAGGTGCGGGTGGAGCAGGAGCTGGTTTGGGTGTAACTACAGGTGCAGGCGTCGGCGGTGTGGGTTTATTTTCTATCGCTGGTTTTGCTGGCTTATTTGAACTAAAAAGCCAAGCCAAACGTTTTCTACAACAAAAAAACACAAAATAAAGCAAAATCAAAATAAAAGAAATATGATACATAAATAAACAAACAAAATAATAGAATGAAACAAAACAATAACCAGAATGCACACCGATAAAAAAAGCAACCGGCGCATAAAAAATGCGCGTCTTTATTCTTCTTCTTCTTCGGCTTCAGTTTTGCACAGAATTTGCGAGAACTTTCTTTAATTCTTGCGCAAGCAATATTTATCTTTATTTATTAAAATTTCAACTCACCCGCAGCTATTTGTGCAATAATTTGGTTGTTTAACAATATATAATTGTTATAAATGAGCTATTTATTAAGCGGCACCGAAAATCGCGAACCGAACTTGGCAAAAACACGCTTGAAAAGGAAGAATGCAATTACAAGGAGAGAGACAGAGAGTGTTGCCCTATTTAAAACTGAGAGCAAAAAAATAGTGAGAGCGGGAAATGACCAGCAGTGTGACGCTATCAATTACAATGTAATTAAAGTAATAACAATAACATACATTTATTTGTATACCATATAAATCATTTCATATCATTGTTAACGAGCTGCAGCTGTTTTATATTCATATTTGAGATAACGAAAGGGTAATTAACACTTTCATTTCGTAATAAGACCATAGGAAACAGGTGTTGCCAATGCTTAGGAATGTTGCTAAGCAAATATCCCACAGCAAGGGATATTTGTTTCAGTCACTGGGAAATTAATTTGAATATTTTTAAATGCATTGCCAAATCGATTAAGAGAATAAACGGCGATCAAATAGGGTTTATACAATGAAAAAGCTAACTTAAACTGGAAAATGCTTAGCTAATCAGAACTGATATTCAATTTGATTGTATTTAACTTAAACTACAAAAAGTGCATTGGCAGGAAATCATTTAACGGTTCATTGATCAAGCTAATTTTTTTCTTTGATTACTGCAAATACAGAAGCTCGATTTTATTTTGCTTGATTAAACCCCCCCCAATCAACCCACTCTATCGTATGGCTTAAATAGAAAGCTTTTCTACTGTCACGTAGGCCAGCCAAATGATACCAGAAAAAACAACTCATGTGCTGTGTTCTCGGTACAAATAGATAAACAAACAAAATATATAGACGCTAAGTACTCCCAAGTATTACGCATACGCCCTCGAGTCTGCTCCCCAACCGGTAAATGACTCTTGCGCTCCAAAACGCTTCAAACTTCACTTATCACATAATATTTTGATTTTGCTTTTTTGTCGCTAATTGAGCGGTTGACTCGAGCTTACATAACAAGGCAGAAACGCAAACTTATTATGTATATTCCTTTTGCTGTTTTTTTGCAAAGTGCTAAATTTTTTGACTTGGTCTAGTTCTAGCCAAGTTGGTTATACGATTGGGTGCAGATTGCGTCTATTGACTGATATTCTGTTGTTGCCATAGCAAAAATGTGCAAAAAATATTATCATCTGACAATGAAATACTGTCGCTAAATGCATGCATATTATATATAAATCAACTGCTGCCACAAAGAAAGACATAAGGCTTATGTGCCAACAATGTTTAGTAAGATAAGATTGTGCACTTTTTAATATAGCTTACGGTAAATGGCTAAAATGTGAGCGCATTCCAGTTGACTATAAACATTTAGCCACCTTTGAAAAATTATCAGGCGTGCATTTAAAAATTTAATTTTCCAAAAACGCTTCAATTGAGAAAATAAGCTGAATTGCATTCAAGGCGTAAGAGTCAACAGGTCATTTTTATAAAAAGCCTGAAACTATGCAACAGAAAGTGACACACTCATATGAGCAGTCATTCTCAAACTGTTCGCGAACTTACCGTATTTCGTCAACGGCAAATGTCATATACCACAATGCAAACATCTTTTGTTGTTGTTGTTGTAACTATTGCTGTAAATATTGAGAAAAAACAAGTTTTTAACAAAATCAAATGAATCACTAAATCACACACTTAAACGAAACAAATGCAACAAATGGCAATTGGACGTAAATTAAATGCAACCAAAACTGGGGAGAATGTCAATAACAAATGCATTTATTGTTCGTAACGTTTAAAATAGCAATAACACAAAATTTGCAGTCTAAAGAAAATGCAAAACTTTTTTTTTGCCGGCATTTATTTGCTCACCATTTTTATTTATAAACAATCGCAAAAACTGATTGTCTAGTGTGTGTGTGTGTGCGCGTAAGTGTGTGCGTTTGTGTAAATGATTCGACTGCCAATAAATGATATATACAAATTGCATGCACAAAATGCTAAGCAAAATCGGCGCTGAGACATACACGTGAGTGTCGCGACTTTTGGGCAAATTGCCACAGATTTCAATTGATTTGTGCTTTTTGCTGACGTTTGCTTTACTTAAGGCACTGTGCTTTATTTATTTATTTATTTTTTTGCTTCAAGGCGCCTTTTCGAATAACTCACAGAACATTCAATTCAATTTATGCAATGTATGAGGGAAGTTGCTGTTAGGAAGGTAGAAGGCGGAGGCTGTGATGATTTTTCTTGGCATTCGAAAGCACGCGGCGTATGAGCAATATTCTAACGCACAGTCACCTACCCACACCGGCACACAAACACACACCGCACACACACTGACGTTACGTCACGCAGCAAGAGAGACAGCACAATTTAAAACTCATAAATGTTGCATGCATATTAATGTTGCATGCAACAAACACACACACACACACTTTTTATTGGGTGCACTCACCTTTTGCGCTAGTTGTCCGTCCAAAGGCAGCTAGAAATGCTGTTAACGGAGGGGATTTTCTTCGAAATATATATTTATATAGTTTAAGCTTTATCCTAAAGGGTTGCTCGTAAATCGTATCAAAATAAGTTTTGATTGCTAAATGCTAGTTGTTGTTAATGTTCTTAATTTATTTGTACAAAATTAACGCACTTTTATTCTATAAAACTTGTAAAAATTCACAACGGTTTCTGCTTTTAAGTTTTCTTGTGTTTCCCAACTGTGCTGTTGATTGCTGCTTACAATTTTTCGACTGTGCAAAAATCGACTATTTAAACGCCGAAAGCCCCAACACACAAGGCGAGAGAGAAAGAGCGTAAGAGAGAGATAGAGAGAGAGAGAGCACCGACGCCGCAAGTGAGCTAGTTTGCTCTCATTCATTCTCTCTCTCTCGTTCTGTCCTAGCTGCTGCAATGAAGCTTTTCATCTGGCATTTTTTATATACTCTATTTAAAATACACTTTTATTTGTTGCTGCTGTGATATCACAGCGAGTTAGTCATATTTCAAACTTAAATAAATACTATGAACGCAGCTAAATGGTGACTGAACGCTGCTTCAATCAATAAATAAAACGATAAAATATTCACAAGCTTTGCGTTGGTGTCAGTGGCACTCAAACTGTGCACTTGGCTTCTTAGCAATAATTAAGGGTATTTAAATAGCAAAAGGTGGCACAGTAATGACTCGAAAAATAGAACAAGAAGGAACTGGAATTTAAAAATAAATCCCGATTTAAAGTTTTCGATTCAAAAACATTCCTTAAAATGTTTGGCAGAAAGGATATTTCTTTATTTATTCTAATAAATTCATCTTCAGTGCCTACTGTATTTTGTTCTTATATCACATTAAAATAATATGATCGCTGTTGCTGGCTCTGCTTTCTATCTGCCTGTCTGCCTGTCCGGCCGTCTGTTTTTGTCTAGCCAAACAAATGTGACCAATTTGTAGATAAAATCTGCAGCTGCTGCCCCGTCATTTCTCCATTCAACCAACAACAGCTTGCCATCTGGGCTAAATGTGTCTTATCAGTCGATAAGCGTTAACAGTTGTACAAGCATTGGGAGTGTAGTTGCAAATGCATTTATAACTTGCCATATTGCATAACTAGCTTACATAACATAACAGCAGCGCCAGCAACACTCAACAAAACAAGGTCAAAAGTTCAAGGACTTTTTAGCTAAAGCCAAAAGCTTTCCGTTATCCTGCGTCGGCGCGCTGATAGAAAATAAACGGAAGTACGCTTTATCTCTATGTGTGTGTGTGTGTGTGTGTTTGTTTGTATTGGTGTTGAGCTGCTAGGTGCGTCTAATGTTGATGTTTTGATTGTGTAACAGCTGCTGCTGCTTCTGCTGGCGCCCTGAGCTATGCAACAATAATTTACATAAATTGATATGAACGTAAGGAGTATAGAGGGGGCGTGCAGAGGGAGCTATGGCAGCGCTCTAAGGTGTGTTTAAGTCTCAAATTTATTATAATTGGCTGGGTAGTTACTTTTATCAATGCCTCATGCGTTATTTAAGCTCTTATTGTACGTGCTCATGGTTCAGGTGTATTTGATTAATCCTTAACTGGTATTTACAGGTGTGATGGCTTTATATAGGTTTGTAGATGGTTTTCTTCTGGGCTAAGGGGCGTTACCTAACAGCTTATCCATGGAAGAGAGGCAGTCAAAGCTTATATCTATTTGAATAGTTAAAATAGTACGATAAGATATTAGGCCATATATTTTCTCTTATTATTATTCCTTCATTAAAATTTTGATAACTTAATACAGTTTTCTAAGCTTTATACCCATCCCATTTAAAGTTTTCGATTTGTTTTGAAACATTTTTGTTTTTATTGATTTTTAATAAGATTTTTGTTTTATTTTTTAAATGTAATACATTCGAATTGCTACTTTTTGAATTTTAATAATTTTCTTTTATTTTGAAATATATGGAATATATATTTGTTTGATTGGTTGTTTTAACTTGCATTGCTTAAATTTATGATATTGCTTTGCGGTTTTGCTGTTGATGTTTTTCTTTGTTTTTAATTTCGCAAATTTGCATTTAATAGAGAAGCACAACTCAAAACAAAGCTGGCAAAATTAAAAAATGCATAAATTTTATTTTAGTCGAAGAAATACAATAGAATAGAAATCGATTTTTGTTTAATTTTCTTTTCTTTTCTGTTATAATGTGCACATTTCATTCTGATATACATTTCCTTACATTTTATTATGCTTTTCATTTACTTTCTACATTTTCTTTCGCTAAGCTAACTACTCTATATGCGTAATTCATTCATATATATTCTTGGAACCAGCTTTAACCCTTCTACTGATTTTGCACAGAACTGCATTATAATTGTTCTCGAACGTTTATTAATCTTTTATTTATAATTTTTGTTTGCAAAATTATCTTCTTTTTTGTTGTTTTTGTTTGTTAACCTTCGGTTGGTCGCATATGTTTCGCGTTGGCTTCTTCTTCTTGTATTTTGTATACATTTTTTATGCTAATTCTTTCTCCATTCATTTGTTGTTGTTGTTGTGTGTAGTGTGTTTGTTCTTGTTGTTGATGTTTGCCTTTGTTTTAATAAGTTTGTTGGATTTTTCGTTATTTATCACAGCTTTCTTCCATACACTATTCCATTGCTCTTATTTGTTATTTTTGTTTAAGCATAACTTGCATATATATATATATTTTTGTTAAATATTTTTTCTTGTTCTTAATGCACGTCTGCTGTTTTAATTCTAACATGCCTTCTGTTCCTTCTTCTTCCTGTTTGTTTGTTGTTTTTTAATACATACGTTAGCTTACTTTGTGTGTAAGTGTGTTTGTTTGTGTGGAATGATTTACAAAAGTTGTTGTTTCTTTTTTGTTAACATTTTCGAAATTTAAATACAATAAATGGCATATAAAATATATACATATATAGAGTTATATATATTATTTATATTTTAATTTTTAGTTGGAAGTGTTTTTATTCGTTAAATTTTTTTTTGCAGTTTGTTCAAAACATTTTTGTAATACTTAATGGATTGTTCAATAAAAAAATTCAAACAATTTTTTAACGATTCTGAAAATATTGGAGTTTCAACTTATTGTTGGCTTAAGTATACAGCATATAGTTTATGTATATGGTAAAAAAAGATAATTTTTTAGCTTTTTCTTCACTTTTCCACTCTTTGGCGCACTTCTTCTGTTTGTTGGTAGTTGTTGTTGTTGTTGGTGGAAGCAGCATGACACGTTTATCACATAAAAGTTGTTTGTTGTTTTTGTTGTTGGTATGTACAAGGCTTAAATAGAATACATTGTTGTTGTTGTTGTTGTTACACATACACATAAAGTTACACATTGACGATTGCTTGTTATTACACATGATTTGCTTTCTTTGTCTTTTTTGTTTAACAAATTAAAAATATTCGCTATTGAAATTTATAACAAAAATATATATGCAAAAGTTGTTGGTTGTTTTTTGTTTTTTTTTTTAAGGTTTTTAGTTAAGATAAATACATACAAATATATATATATATAACACACATAGTTGGATAGTGTTTTAAAGTTGTTTTTGAGATCGCATTTGCGGCTGTTTGTTGTTGTTGTTGCATTTGCTTTAGGGATAACTGCCCCTCGGTTAACATATTGAGCATTGCAACGCTTTTGTTTCAGTCTTTCGTGTTTTTTGTTTTTAATAGATTTGTTTTAAGTTTAAGATAGCTTAGTTTGAGCAAAGTTGTTTTGTGAGTTGTTCGCTAAATGCTCAAAATTGATCTTCAGGTACCATTTTTTGTTTTTGTTTGTTGTGTTTTTAAAGCTGCTCAGTTTAGTATTCTTGCGATCGCGAGGGGCAATATGTTATCTCGACAAAACAGTTTGTATTTCTTTATTCTAACTGCAATTCGGTTGCTTTTGGGTTTTCAGTTTGTTGTTCGATTTGTGCCAAACATAAGGTATAAACTATAGTTATTTGATGATGTATTTTATAAATGAATACTCGAATGATTGTTGTTCGATAAATTTGATTGAATTGGATTGTTTTAAATTCTGGCTAACGCATGTCTCGCATTTCTCTCTTTCACATTGGTTTTTTGTTATCATTTAAAGATCACAAAACACGCCACACGCTAACTGGACTGACACAAATTTACATACATTAACATATTTAGACGTGTGTTGTGTTACATACAATATGCTTTTTGTTGCATTTATATATATATATTGTATAAGCTGCTAATATCACTTTGAAAACTACACAAATGGCGGCGCTTCATGTTGTTGTTTGTAGTTTGTAGTACATTTGTTGTGTGTGTGTGTGTGTCTGTGTGCTGTTTGTTCGTATTATCACAATTGAGCGCCAAACTTCACATTACATTATTACATTCTCGTATTACAAAAGTTAACAATTTTTTGTTTTTGTTTCTCATTGCCAATCGATTGAGCTAACAGTTTTTAGACATTGGTCATTATTTTGTTTTCTTTTGTATAACATTTTCAACACTTTCTCCTTTTCTTTCTACTTTCATTTCTTTTATACATGTTTCGTTATTAATATTTTCATACTTTTACTTAGCTAACTAGACAATTTGCTTAACAATCGGTTGTTGTTTGTTGTCGCTGCTGTTGCTGCTGCTTGAACTGGCTTTGCTTTCGCTTGCTTGCATTTTGTTTTAAAATCACAGTTGTTGTTGCTTATAAAATGATGTTTTAATCTTGTCGTTTCTGCCTCACCTCACCTACTATTTATTGCTGATTGTTGATCATACAAACAAACTGTTCGTATTCATAATTTTTTGATAATCGATTGCTCAAGTCTTTTCTTGCATAATGCCCTTCTTTTATATCTTTGTACACATTCTTTGCTGTGTGGCCGAACTAAAGGTTTTAAAGTTTAAGTTTACTTAGTTTAAACATACGAATGAAATTGTAAGTTGTATAAAAGCTTGCCAATTATAAAGGTGTTTCGTTATGTTTCATGTTGTTGGTTTTGATTTTTGTCGGTTTCAACACACACATATACATACATAGATCAAAATGTTTTCTATTTTTCGTCTTAATAGCAAAGTCGATTGATCGCTTTAGTTCCGAAAAGGATTTTTGTTTTTTTGTTGTCTACGTAAAACTCTTAACTTAACGCTATAAATTTTTCTGTGTTTGATTTGAACACGCGTGTCATGTTGTTTTGTTTGTTATGTTTGTGTGTTGTTTTTGCTGCATGACCTTGCTCTATTCGATATTTTTATATTTGGTGGTTGTTTTTGTGGCATTTTTAATGGCTCAAATCCTGACGCAACAGCTCATAAATGAATTTGTCGCGCACGTCATAATCAACTGGACCGTAACCTTCACTAGGCAGCTGTTCAGGTTCAATCAAGGACCAATGTTGACCCAATAGCGAGCACATTTCCTGTAAGCAAAGCGCATGAGCATGAATTATGTAACAGTAGACAAATATTTCATTTACTCACGTCATTGAACAGGGATTTCGGAGCACTGTGGGGCTGCCAATCAATTTGAGAGACTTCAAGACGACGTAGCTGACGATTGCGTAGCCTTGCAATGCCCAAAAGATTATGCGGATCCATGTTGTAGCCATGTATGACAAGCTCTTCGAGCTGCTTGCAGCGCCACGACAGCATAACAAACGGATCCTGACGTCGTGTTTGACGCATATAGTCAATGCGATTGGAATGCTTGCTCACCGAATCAATGTAGTAGATGCTGCGCAATGTGTCGCTATTGTGCACAGACATCCAGTCGATGGCCTCGTGATTCATGAACTCACAGAAGAGCATCCGTATGTGTGTAATGGGCATGTTGTGGCGTAGGATGCGCAACTGGAGCAGCTCGACAGCCTCATAGGCATAGACGAGCGTCAGCACCAGTTTGATGCCAGTGAAATGTGATGCAAAATTGGCCCAGGCAGCTTCGGAAACACCAGCATGCTCCTCCCGATCCAGACCGTGCACCACAATGAGCAGCTTGCGCAACGGCAGCACTTGTATGGTGTGCAACAGTTCGTCGTTGAGCGTATCGTAGTCCAGCGAAAGCACCTGGAGTGCAGCGCATTTTTGGAGCAGCGTTGTGTCCAGCCCAAGTATGGGATAATGACTAGGATCGTATTTAATGCTGGCCAGCGTCAGCTGCAACATCTCTTGCGGTTTGCCCATGGCCTTGAGAAAGTCTTGACCATAATAGGTCAATGCTTCAATGGCACCTAAATCCAATATCTGACAAGCTGGGTTCTTGCGACTCAAAATCATCTTTAGCGGTTCTACAAAGCACCTGTTGAAAGTAAAAAGCAGTTAGTTTGGCAACATCAATAATTATTACAACAAGTTTCTGTTCTTACTGTTCTATTGCAACCAAATGCTCGCTGTGCATATTCCCAGCGGCGACAAGACCTACATTGTTGGTTTGGAAACGCAAAGCTCGAACATTATCGCAACGTGCCACTCTAGAAAAAGTAAATTGTAACAATTATTTAACTATGCAATATGTAAAGGAGTGTATGTAGTTACTTGTATAGCAGCCGTCGCATCTTTTGGATGTGAAAGGAGTTGTGAAAATCGAAGACAATGACCAGTTCCTTGGCCAGATTGGCCATGGTGCGATGGAAGAACGACAATTGATCATCCTGTGCCACGTCAATGTAAAAGCGAAAGTTTCTAAAGTAGCTGTTGGCGTGGCGAAAGTAAACAAAATGGTAATTAATAAAACAAAAACATTTCAACGCTCACAGTGTGCAAAAAAACTACAAACGCTTAAATTATTTTTCAAAAATTTTACAAAAAAGTATTTCAAACTGGCTTTAGCTATAAATATTTACTGAATAAATTTGCATACCTAATATTTTTGTTTCATGTTAAACATTGTTTCCTAACTTTTCTTGCCAGCTGCAGCAGCGACGTCAATATCAGCTGTGTATTTGTTTGTGTGCGTGTCTAAACGATTATGGGTGTGTTAATTTTTATTGGGTTTGTGTGTGTTTGTGTGAGCGACCGTGCTTTGTTTATAATTACACGTATTAATAAATGCTTTGTTTGTCTTTCAAGGCCTGCCAAAAAAAAAGAAAAACGAAAACAAAAAACACCTCCCCTTTCTACTCTCATTCCATTGGTACAGATGAAAGAACAGCTGTGCGTCACCCATAGCAGCAGTAGAAACACTTTTGTTTGTTTGAGACGCAAAAGCAAAAATCACCTCAAACAACATAGCAGTTGCATACAAATTTACATATATGTGCTGCTTATATACATGCATACATACTATGCATATGTATATGGAATCGTATGGACTCACCGTCTTTGGAAAAAAGGTTGTCTCCATGCCCAACAACAATTGGCTGCTGCTCTGCGGTCTCTCGCTTCAAGATAGTCGAATATTTGATTTAATACCACCGCTGGTAATGTATGCCATTGGGGTATATTCATAACTATAACTATTTAACTATTGAAATTCCAAATAAATCCGTTTATTTATTTTATTGAGTTTGTAAATTTTTCACTGTTTTGTGCGACCGAACAGTGCAACGCAACATCGACCAATACAAACACTCTTAACATCTGCTACGGTTAACATAAGCAGACCAGTTAGTTAACATCGTGCTGGTATTTTTGAGTATTTTGTATTTGTGTATGCGGCTACACTGATTAGTGTGGTAATCTTGTTTTTTCTTTATTTTTTTATAAATCGCTCACATCTGTTGTTTTGAATAATGTCGCTGCTTCTAAGCGCTTGGAGGCGACATCAGCTGTTTCCAATTTGTAGTCTCGGTTATTTGCACTCAACGACATCAAACATTAGATGGCAAGAGCGACGTCAGGCCTCAACAGAAGCAGCAGCAGCCGCAGCAACCACTCAACTGGCAAATGCCGGCGGTTTGGTCGGCTTCTGGCAGACGCTCTCAACTAGCACACCTGTGGCCTATATGCAAGATGCACTGACACAAATACACGACTACAGTGGACTGCCCTGGTGGGCAGCTATTGTGCTGTCTACGTTTCTGTTTCGTAGCGTTGTCACCTTGCCATTGACCATTTACCAGCATAAAATAACAGCGCGCATTGAGCAAATATCACTGGAAATGCCGGCCATAGTGGAGGAGTTAAAAAGAGAGGCTGCGATGGCTAAGCAAAAGTTTAACTGGACCGACAAGCAAACACAAATTGTCTACAGACGATCGGTTTGTTAATAGCCCTATATTTTAAAGACTTTATAAACTCTATCCTCTTGCAGATCAAAAAACAGTGGCAAAATCTGATTGTCCGTGATAACTGTCATCCGATGAAGACGCTTATTGTGCTGTGGGGCCAAATACCGTTGTGGATACTCCAATCAGTTGCCTTGCGCAATCTAGTTTATATGCTGCCAGATCCAACTACACTTAAAGCACAAATTATTGTCACCGAGATGACCATTGGTGGCTTTGGTTGGATACCCAATCTTACTGTAGTAGACAGCTCCTACATTCTGCCCGTCACACTGGGTCTCATCAATCTGGCCATCATTGAGGTGCAAGCTATGACGCGCTCGCGACCCCCGACGCGCCTACAAAATATTTTCAATAATGTTTTCCGAGGATTAAGTGTGGTAATGGTGCCTATTGCCTGTACGGTACCCTCGGCTCTGTGCGTCTATTGGGTGGCCTCCAGCAGCTTTGGCCTGGCGCAAAATATGCTAATGCTATCGCCAGAAATGAGACGTGCTGTCGGCATACCAAAAACAAAGACTGAGTTGGAGGCGCCTTACGATCAGCTGTGGCTAAAGTTACAAAAGCGAGCAAGATTATTGGATGAGTCGCCTGCAGCCAAGTCGGATAACAAGTGACATTTTGATATGAGTAAAGTGAGTGCTTGATAATGACAACGTTTTCAGTTTGAAGAGTTGATTGTGTAAGCAACTACTAGTCTAATATTTGTTGTTAGTATAGGTTGTTTAACTAACTGTACAAATCCACACTTTTGCCCCATTGTAAATCATCATGAAGACTCATATTTCATAGGAATAAAATATTTATGTGTGTGGAAAACCCCCTTCCCGCCAGATGCTAAGTGTCAACAAGTGGAACCAAAACAAAATGATAAGCGATGTGAGAGTAAGAGAGAAAAGGTCTTGAAGATTGCTTTAAATGATAAGGCGGCATTCAATTGGCGCAATGCTGCAGCATCAAAGCCGACTATCTGCGGCTACTGCAGCAGTCCAATTGAGATAGAGAAGCTGCCTCAGTTGAGTTTTGAACTTCAGTGAAAGAGCAGCTTAAATTAAAAATCGCGCGCTTCGTTGTCTTATAAAACATATTCGTACAAGCGCTATCAGTTTATAGCGAAAATAAATAATATATATAAAAAATATAGTATATATATATTTATAAATTAAAAAAAAGTGTTTTTACAGCCAATGATCGTCAGAGTTTTGTGCCTCGGACTGGCACTCCTTGTGCTGGTTGTAAGTATATTGTAAATGGTACAAACTACGAATTACGAAACTCAATTCCTGATAAACAGGAAGTCTGCTCTACTGATCTAATCGATCTATAATTGACAATTAAATTTCGTTATTATGACTTTGACAGAACGCTTATCAACCGGTCGGGCAATATGATGGACAGCCGTCCGGGTTATCAGCAACGCATTCCACTTATGCCCATGAGCAACCGCTCTATGAAAGGGATTCGGGCTGCCCACAGCAGTTTCGTGGATTAATGCCTTATGTCCATGACTGTCATCGTTTTATAAGCTGCTCAGATGGACATCCTGTCATCCAAACTTGCGGGTCGGGCACAGCTTTTAATGCCCTTACGCGCACTTGTGACGTTCAGTCAAAGGTATCCTGTGAGCGCCCAGATCAAAGACCAAATCAGAGTCCAGCTCATTCGATCGGTCGCTCGTCACGTCTGCAGCAGTTGAATGTAGAGCCCAAGTGCTCGCTTGGCACGAATGGACTGCAAGTGCATCCCTATGATTGCACCAAGTACTTGAACTGCGCTAACGGACAGACCTTTGTGCAGAGCTGTGGTCCCGGTACGGCCTTCAGCCCTACCATGCTAGTTTGTGACTATAAGCACAAGGTGGATTGCGGAGAAGATGTTTACGACGGAACCGAAGAAGATCTCGGTAAGTAAAAATTACTAATTGACGTAAGATCGTTGACTAACACACAACCAGGAGATTTGCGGGGCTCAACATTCCTTAAGTGTCCAGCAGACGTTCGTGGTTTATTTCCGTTTGCCAACGACCCTTACAAGTATATCAAATGTGGATTTGGCGTGCAGCCGAGTTTGGAGCAATGTAATTCAGGCGAGTTTTTCGATAAGCACAAATTGATCTGCTTACCTATTGGCGCATCCTTACCCCAAGCTCGTGTTTCCTGTAAGTTGAACTGTATATCACCTTCGCTATGCTTTGCTTGTCCCATTTGCTTTTCATTTTTGGGTACTTGATCTCATCCTTTGCTTTTCATCCGCTTTCAGTTGCTTCTTTGCTTGCTTAGTTTGTAAAACCTAATGATCCTCTTAGCTGCCGTTCGGTTCAGTGATCTCCTATGCCCAGAAGGAGTCGAGGGTTTGTTTACTCATCCCTTTGATCAGACTAAATATCTTAACTGCAAGGCCGGTAAAGTTGCTGTCCAGAGCTGCGATCCCAGTCACGTCTTTAGTATATCAAAGAGTTATTGCCAGCTTAAGTCAAGAACGGCTTACACTGAATTTGTCGCCTATATTGTCTCGGAGATCAGCTACGAGTATTGTTAGTAAAGTTTTCTCTGAGTGACCTTAAGTGATGAAGTGTTACCTATGCAGCTATGATGCTTACTCGCTGCCCGACGGGCACTGATGGCCTTCATCTCTACCCCTACGATGCTGGAAAGTATGTCAGATGTGCTGCGGGAGGAGAGATGTCCATCATTAGTTGTGGAGAAAATATGGTTTACAGTCTTACCCAACGTGCTTGTCGTTTGACTCAACATGTTGCTAAAGGAGATCGTGTCAAGTACTTTTCTGAGCTGAGTTCCCATGGCAGCTACAGCTATAAGGATAATCAGGCATTTCAATCTGCATTGACATCTTGTCCACGTAGTCTACAAGGCAAATACGCTTATCCTTTCCTTGCCAGTCACTTTGTGTTTTGTCAAAATGGTCTGCTTCAAGTGGAATCCTGCCCAGGTGAAACTGTTTATAGTCTTTCCACTCGAAGATGCTCGCCACGCGAACAGCTCTCTTCCCATGATTATTTGGACTACTCATTTGCAAATACAAAGCCTTCTAGTAAGATGACCGTATATTTTTGATATCCTTAGCGATTCTCATTTTTATTCACGCTTCTACAGCGAACTTAATGCAAGATCTAACCACTGTTACTTGTCCTGAAAATGCTCGAGGGTTCTATCTTCATTCCTTCGACTGTACAAAGTACTTGAACTGTCGCGATCAGCAGACCTCAATTGTGAGCTGTGAACAAGGAAAGGTTTTTAGCATCTCTCAACGACTTTGTGTGGCTAGGGATCAATTAGCTGCCGCCTACGATCGCGTGGAGTATCTAACGGAAACCCAGCATGAGTTTTATCAAGGAAATCAGGAGTCTGAAGGTCGTCAGCTACATTCTAATGAGCCGAATCAAAGTGGAGAGGTCGCATGCCCCCAGGGAGCTAGTGGTCTTCATCCGCATCCTATCGACTGTACCAAGTTCCTGAACTGCGCTAACGGACAGACTTTTATTCAAGATTGTGGACCTGGTACAGCTTTCAGTTTATCTCTGTTGGTCTGTGACTTCAAGGAAAAGGTTGGTTGCGGTGAGGAACACTCCTATCCTGGTAAAAGCACGACCACCTCTCATGGCGGTTCATCGAGCTCAAGTGGATCGGAAGATGGCATTTACGGTGCATCATCGGAACACGTAGCCGAAAGCTTCAACGAGGCAAGCTGCCCAGCAGGTGCTCTTGGTTTGTTCCCCATTCCGAATGATCCCCGTAGCTATCTCAAATGTGGGATTGGCGTTCCAGCGCTTGTGGAGCATTGTAATCTGGGAGAGGTATTCGATGTCCACAGCTTGGAATGTGTCACTGCTGGTGACGCTTCCAGCCCATCCATAATTTCTAGTAAGTTTTTCTGCATTTTTACTTGCTGGTTTGCTTTGCTTGTTCCATTTCTTGTATTTGATCTCATTTTGCGCATTTCATTCGCTTCCAGTTGCTTCTTTGCTTGCATTGCTTATAACTATAGTTATATATATATTGAACTCTCTTAGCTGCCGCTACCAGGCTGAATGATTTACTCTGCCCAGAAGGAGTTGAGGGCTTGTTCGCTCATATCTTTGACCAGACAAAATTTTTTAATTGCAAGGCCGGCAAAATTGCCATTCAGAGTTGTATTCCCGGTCATGTCTTTAGCATATCTAAAAACTACTGCCAGTCAAAGGCACAAACGGCATACACTGACTATGTGACTTATGTCGTCTCACAGATCAGTCACGAGAATTGTAAGTGATCGATCGCACAATGTCAATTGTTCATAGATTTAGAGTGTAATACCCTTTAGCTCTGATGTTAACTCACTGTCCCTCTGGTACCGATGGAAATCACCTCTATCCCTACGATGCTGGAAAGTATATCCGCTGTGCTGCCGGCGGTATAATGTCTATTATTAGCTGTGGAGATAACATGGCTTACAGTTTCACTCAACGCGCCTGCCGCCTGAACCAACAAGTAACGAGAGAGGAACGCGTTAGGTTTATCTCCGAGCTCAGTTCTCATGCCAGCAAAAGCTATACGGATAATCAGGCCTTCCAATCTTCATTGACATCTTGTCCACGTAGTCTGCAAGGCAAATACGCTTATCCTTTCTTTGCCAGTTACTTTGTGCTTTGTCAAAATGGTCTGCTTCAAGTAGAGTCCTGCCCAGGTGAAACTGTTTATAGCCTTTCCGCTCGAAGATGCTCGTCACGCGAAAAACTCTCTTCCCATGACTATTTGGACTATTCCTACGTAAATGTTCAACATCCTTGTAAGCTTATTACTCAAAACTGACTGTCGTTAATAATTCTGATTGGCCTTCGATCTCTTAGTAAATTTTATGCAAGATCTCACCACTGTTACTTGTCCTGGCAACGCCCAGGGCTACTACCTTCATCCCTTTGATTGTACAAAATATTTAAGCTGTTACAACCAGCAGACATCAGTTGAGAGCTGTGAAGAGGGAAATGTTTTCAGCATTTCTGAACGACTTTGTGTGGATAGGGATCAATTGGTTGCTGCCTACGATCGCGTGGAGTATTTAACGGAAACAAGCTCTGCTACTGTTCCTTCCTATCGTTTAACTTGCCCTCAGAATGCTTATGGGCTTTACACACATCCCTTTGATGCCAGAAGCTATATTTATTGTGTAGAACGACAGACCACGATCAGGCAGTGCTTGCCCAATGAATTTTTCAGCCTAAGTCGGGGCTACTGTCTATCAGCTGAGCTTGTACCAGCAACGGATCGTGTGTCCTTTGTAAGCAATGTACAGGAGTCTAACCTGGAGCAAGTAGAGTGTGAGTTGCCTGTTAAGGAATCAAAAGACAAAATTCCTGACCTGAACCGATTTTGCTTTCCAGTTGTGAGTTGTCCACAGGGTGCTTTCGGCCACCATGCGTTTCCCTTTGACTGCACAAAATATTTGAGCTGTGATGCGGGCGTAACAATTCTTCAAAACTGTCACAATGGAAAACACTTCAGTCTATCGCTGCACAGCTGCCAGCCGCAGAAGCAAGTGCAGCACAACGATCGTACCTACTCAAGCAGTGAACTTCAAGTCTTTTTTGAATGGTGGCAGCAACTCCTACATCAAGGAGTCAGTGCCAGCATTTTGTGTCCCCATGGTCTTATTGGCAACTACCAACATCCTACGATACCCGACAAGTATATTGCATGCACCGCACCGCAGGCTCTACTACTGCTCCTTGACTGCCCTGTTGGTCAGGTTTTTAGTGTGTCCCGACGAATGTGTGCGCGAGGCACACAGGTGCCCCAACACGATCGCTGCGACTACCAAGCAGAAGACTCCTACGGTTGGATAGATCTGCGTAACGGTTATTAACACTCCGAGTACCCAAATACATTTTTTACATTTATTAAAATGCTCTTTAAAACTTTTCAGATGTTCGTGAGCCAAAAGCTTACGGCAGCTCCGATCAATATGGCAGCGGATCAGGCATTAAGACGACTGTGGTACGACCTGGAGACCGCTGGAGCGACATGAACATGCAGCGTCCGGCTGGCATTGGCTTTGGTCATGATAATCCAGCTCAGGCCCAAGGCAGTGGCTGGTCTGGTCCAGGCAGCTCCTACAATCGCCAAGCGCCCACTCAAAGCGAACTCTACGGGGAGGGTTCACTGCAGCCGAATCGTAATTATCCACTACGTTCAGACACAAACACAATTTATAAAGCTCCGCTGGCACCAATGGGGCCTACAAGCAGCAACGTTTACTACGCTCAGCCCGTTGAAGAAGCTGCCACATCGTCACGTTCCGACTTTGGTCGTGCCCAAACAAATGACTGGCAAACACCACACCGATCCTCCTATCCTCAATCTTCGACTGGACAGCGACCTCTAGACCTTGACTTTGAGACAGACGAGGATAATTCAGAGCCACGTCCGGCTCCACGTAATGATCAGTGGCCTAGTGCATCGCATCTACAGCCTCGCGTTCATTTTCAGCCATCTGCTCCTGCTCAGCCTTCTAATCAAAGACCCACTTTTCATGGTCAACAACATTCTCCTGCCGATGACTCTAATCTTTATGGTGGATTGCAACCACCAACGCCTCCAACACCCCAACAGTCTGCTTTTACTCCAGATCGACCCGACCTCAATCAACCCAAGCAGTCTTCCTTTAATCCCATTCATCTACACCCTAATCCTTATGCCCCTCGCCCAACAGGACAGCGACCTTTAGATCTTGACTATAATCCCGAAGAAGACATTGAGCAAACTTCTGCACAGCCTCATCCGTCTTATCGTCCACATGAGCGTCCCACACCACCTGTGCCTGCTAATCACAGACCGTCCTATCGCGATCCCAAGCCATCCTATTCCGTTCCCAGGCCAGTAGACGATGATTCGAATTTGTATGGTGGCTTGCAGCCTCCATCACGCCATTCACCACTCCAAACTACGCCAACTCCAGAAATCAGCTCGACACCAACCAATTTGAGAACGTTTCCCATTTATCCACCCGTACTCAATGCAACGCCACCTCATGCACCAAAGCATCCACACTATAGTCCTCCCTATGCGGGAGTTTCACATTCGCATAACGCTGCCGGGCGTAAGGTGCCACCAACACCAGCACACGATCCCTTCAATGCCCAGGACGACTTTGACGACGGAGACTATGATGAGAAGGACTCAAGGGCAATAACCACAGAACGAAGTGTCTTGAGGCCACCGCCCTTTAGCCATCAATTTTACAATCCATCACAAGATGCTGCAACTTCGCCATCAAATGAAGCGCTAGGTAAGGCGCTGCGTATGATGCTGCGTCCATATTTTAATCACAGCGGCAATGCAGAAGAGTCATTAGTAAAACGCGCTGAATCCGCAATTGCAACCGCTATAAGCAAACCACCTACCACACCTGGCTACCCTACTCGCCCTACCATCTCAACGACGACTACTAGAAGCACGAATCGTGGGCAACAGACACCAGACGATGACGTTGAACTGATTGTTGCGGGCGAACAAGAAAGCCTGGACGATACTGAAACCTACTCTATTGTTCCAGGTGCGGTTGAGACGCCGCGCACTGAGCAGACGCTTAATCCTACTACATACGCATCCGGCTATGACACGACTGACTTGCAACGTGGCACACGTCGAGTGGACATTGACAGCACAACAAAATCAATTACGAATCCAACTCAAGAATCAAACAATTGGCACACGCGGGTTCACAATCGTGATTTCCACCAGCGTCATCCAAATATGCCCGACCCATTCGAAAAGCCCCATCACCACCATCACCACTTCCACCAGCGTCACCACGAACACGAACATAGCCCACTTTACCACAGCCGACATCCCAATTTACCTAATCCCTTTTCCAAACCAAACGAAGAGCAGCCCACGCCAGCTTCTGATGAAGAAACAAAACCAGCTTCGGAGGAACAGACCGAAACAGAATTAGATGAGGAGCCTGAGTTTTGGCCTAATCCAAATGCAGAAGCTACCACCCCTCATACTCCAGTTATCACTTTTCGCAGCGGTTTCGATGCACCCTGCGAGTTTGACTGCGGCGGTGGCAAATGTGTAAAACAGTTAGAAGTTTGTGATGGCGTCAACAACTGTGGAAATCGCAAGGATGAAAGTCAGTGTGATCATCTGGGCTACCAGGTACGCCTGACAGGTGGCGAAAGTCCACACATGGGGCGCATTGAGGTTAAGGGTAAGTGAAGTTTGCTTTCTAACGTAAAAGTTGGTAATGATTAGTTTCTTTCAGTCAACGGTCAGTGGGGCTATGTTTGCGATGACAAGTTTGGACTGCGTGACGCTGATGTTGTTTGCCGTGAATTGGGCTACAAAATGGGCGCCTCGGAGGTACGTGGCAACTCCTACTATGAGCCACCCGAACGTAACTTTAACTATGCCATGGATGAGCTTGAGTGTCGGGGCAATGAGACAAAATTAAAGGATTGCGACTTTAAAGGCTGGGGTGTTCACAACTGTGGTGTCGATGAAGTCGTTGGTGTCGTTTGTAAAGTCCCAGTGCTAAAGTGTCCAAACAACTTTTGGTTGTGCCAGACTTCAAAGGAATGTATACCGCCTGCCTTTGTTTGCGATCATACCGAAGATTGTGGTGATAAGTCAGATGAAAGCGATGCCGTTTGTAAGGTATGTTGTTGTCTTGTCTGAAGCATAAGCTTATTGACTAGTTCTTTAATTGCAGGCACCTATTGAATACCGTTTAGAAGGGGGACGTAGCCCCATTGAGGGTCGCCTGGAGGTCAAGTATCATGGTGTTTGGGGTAGCGTGTGCGATGATGATTTCAATCTTAAGGCTGCACAGGTGGCATGCAATGCCCTGGGCTACTATGGACCAGCGGTAAGTTTTATCACATCAAAAGCCGCTATCCAGACTGAGTATCTTTTTTGTTTTCCAGAAAATCGAGAAGAATATCTTTGGTCCTGGCAGTGGACCCATCTGGCTAGATCAAGTGCTGTGCTCAGGCAACGAGACGAGCATTGACAACTGCCGTCACTGGAACTGGGGTGAACACAACTGCAATCACACGGAGGATGTTGGACTGCGTTGCATGGCAGGACCTCCACCACGGCAGGCGCGCCAACGTACCAGGTTGCAGGCGTTGAACAAAAATCAAACAGCTGGTGGCACAGGAACAGGTGTGACTCTTTCCGACATCGGACTATGGGAGAGATCAAGTAAGGCGTTGCGCACACCACGCCGTTGTGGCATTTTCAAGGACGACCTTACCGATGAGTTTGCGCATCCAGAGCAGCGTGTTGTCAAGGGCAGCTTAGCGAAGCGCGGCCGTCACCCCTGGCAGGCAACAATACGTACACGCGGACGTGGCGGCATTTCAAGTCATTGGTGTGGCGCTGTGGTCATCTCTAAACGGCATCTTCTTACCGCCGCTCACTGTCTCTACGGTCATCCGAAAGGCGCTTATTTTGTACGCGTGGGCGATCACTATGCCAACATTGCAGAGCACTCCGAAGTGGACACGTTTATTGAAACCTGGTACACGCACGAACAGTTTCGTCAACCCACACATATGAACAATGATATTGCCGTTGTGGTGCTAAAGACACCACTTAAGTTCAACGATTATGTGCAAATCATTTGTCTGCCGGAACGAGGTGCACCACTTGTCGAGAATCGTACTTGTACAATCTCCGGCTGGGGCTCTATTAAATCGGGAGTGTCCAGTGAGTAAACAACATTAAATACACTTTAAGAGTATCCCTTCTTACAGATAAATTAACTATTCACTTTATTCAATTGTAGCTCCATCACAGGAACTAAGAGCTGCACAGCTGCCAATATTGCCGGATAACACATGCAAGCAAATGAATGTCTACGGTGATGCCATGACTGAGGGTAAGTGCAGCACTCAATAAATGATTGATTAATTGGCTGCTTGATGTCAGCTTTAATCATTTTGTTTTTAGGCATGTTCTGTGCCGGCTCCATGGATGAAAGCGTTGATGCCTGTGAGGGTGATTCAGGTGGCCCACTTGTCTGCTCCGATGAAGGTAAGTTGTTGCCAACAAATTTAACTGGTGCTTTAGCTTAACTATTTTCCTTTTCCTTTTGCAGATGGCGAGACTTTATATGGCATCATATCATGGGGACAGCATTGTGGCTATCAGAATCGTCCTGGTGTTTATGTGCGTGTGTGTCACTATATCGATTGGATCTACGAAAAGATCAATCAAAGTTTGCTACGCTTCTGAAGCATTAAGGAACGCCATCCTTGCTTCCACGAGCAGCTAATAAAATTTTATGGCAGCACCTAAAAGTAGGCATTAGGAAATAACGCACAGCTTCATTGCTTTGATTTTTTTTGTGTCAGACAGGCACGTAGATTAAGCACATAATCAATGCTAATAAAAACGCACAACAACACAACCACAACAATGTGGAGTAAATTTAATTCACAAGTAAAGGCGTGCTGACTCAATTCAATCACACCCCCTGCCAACCTCCCTAGCCTTTCACTCTTTTTTTTACAGAGAATAAACTCAGTTTTTTGTTTGTGGCTCAAGCAATTTAAATATGTCAGCTCAAGCTTAATACATACAATACCGACACAGCACACACACACACTCACCCGCACTCAATTGACAAAACTTGGCAAGGGGTAGTGTAGCGTTGTGGTCGGTTAAAGGGGGCATTGTGCGGGCGTTGTACGCGCGACTGGATCATCAAAAGCTTAACAATTAACTTAATTAACTAATGATCAACGCAGCATTCTCTACGCAACGTTAAACGTTATTCTCTATACAGAGCGAAAGAGTGCAGTTATAACCCCTACTCTGGACAATTTCCCTTCATTTTTCAATTGCTTTTACGCTCTTTTGCTCAATCCGCTCATTTATGCTCTCTCTTTGGCTGAATTTCCGTTTATTCTCGCTCGGTTTTAGTTGGCAGTTGCTTCGAGAATTTCATTAGGCGCAGTTCAAGCTCAGACTTCGTTAACGTTTCAAGCCATAACACTTATCAGAGGCTAACTGATAACGCAGTCATCATTATGTTGTTTAAGTTCGTTGCATTCTGTGTGATCATCGGCATCTGCAGAGCCAATAATCTGGATCAGTATAACTATGGCGCGTCCATGGATGGTACCACCAGCACCGAGCGTATCAATGCCGCCATGCGTTGCGTCAATGTTAATCCACAAAATTCTGTGGATCTGCACCAGGTAAGCAGAAAGTGAACATTAAGTCTATTGTAAAATAACATTTTTGTGAAATTTGCTGAGTTTTAATAAATAATCCAATTAGAGCTGATTTGTGAGTTAATTAACCCTTTCTGACATTGCTGGGTCGTCTTCACAATCAGAGACATTCGGTTAGTCAGACTGTGCTTTTTGTATGCGGGCAACTACTAATTGAACCCAGCCCCCAAGACCGACACATCCCCAACGCACCAGGCATGCAAATCGACGTTGCCTCAAATTATCAAGTATTATGCATGTATGTAAATGTAAATATGTGTGTGTACTCACACAGACCCACACACATATGATTGTAAAGTATAACTGAAATAGTCATCAATTAAGGTTGAAGTTGACACTTTAATTAAATTGCCAAAAGTCAAAGTCTGGCGATTGGAAACGTAATTCAAATCTAAGCAGCTTGAAAGATGAATAATGTGATGTTAAGAAAGGTGATTAAGAAGACAAAAAAAACTGTTTTCTTCTTTTGAACTAGAAAAAAAAATGAAGGATTTACCACAGCGAAATAATAATTTACTGGCCTAAAAAACTTTTAATCAAATTTCTATGAGGAATCCCAAGGGGACAAAAAAGTGAAAATTCTAAAAACATAACATAGGTTTTTGATTGAAACAAATTGCAAGGTTCTGAAAATAAATTCGTTACATAGAAAACTTCGTTGCATAGCAGTTCGTCATAGCTTAAAGTCTGTCTGGGTCTTCTAAAATCGTCTCTGACTAAGATATATCATTTTAGCAATAGTTTTTCCATCCAAAACTAACTTACCCTATCTCTACTTGATCTTGATCTAGATAATGGGCCTCTGGTATGGCAGCGAGATTATAATGCATAGCCAAGATATTCCCGGTGAATACGAATACGATTCGTGTGTAATCATTCATCTGACAGATGTTACACAGCTGGTGAGTCCAGAAGATCTCTCACCTATTACCAAATATCGTTAACGCAAAAGTTTTGCTTGTTTAGGTGCGCGACAACAACAACTATAACAACAATCGCGGCTTAAATACGAACTATAACAATCGAAATCAAAACAGTTATGGACACATTTCGACAACATCCCAATATTATTTTGTCAACGATGATCATCTGCGTCAACCGCCACGCACAAAGTATCTGCGTTTAGTCTGGAGTGAAAGAGATAACAATCTGGAGTATACCTTTAACTATACAGCTGAGGCTCCCGGCCAATGGTCGAATATTGGTGATCAGAGAGGTTCATTGGTTCAACTCAATTCGTACACTCAATTCACGGGCACTGTGCAGGTGGTGAAGGCAGTCAATGATCATTTGGTATTGACCTTTTGTGGCAATGATGTCAAGAGCTCCATATATACAGTGGTGCTAACACGCAATCGTCTGGGACTCAGCACAGATGTAAGTTCGACTTTAAGTAAAAGTTACTTACAAGTAATTAACTTCCTGCCTCTCTCGCATGTAGGAGCTGCGCAGCATTCGAAGCATGCTCTCCCGTCGGGGACTGTACACGGAGACCATACGCAAAGTGTGCAGCGGTGCCTCAACTCTTGGCGGTGGTTTGCTCTCGCTGCTATTGTTGCTGCTATTTGCCGCTTGGGGGCGTTGCCAGTGAGAGCGAGTGTCGTCTTTCTGTACAGGAACCACATTCCAGCCATACTCTTATTTGTTAATTTATGCATAATCGACTTACTTAAGCATTTAACTTTCGGAATACAGTTGCAGCTGAAATTGCTAACCAAAAAAGCCTCTAGTTTTGGTGCCTTAATTGCTCTTGTCTGTGCCAATTAAACTCAATTAGTTTTATAACAACCTCCTATTGCATTAACCCGCCTCCTCCTCTTTCTCCACCATCTTGCCCTATCTGTGTGTGTGCTGACTGTCTTAGCTAAGGCTAAATATATATGTATGTAGGCGTTAAATGCGCTTTTAATTCAATTATGTATTATTCTTTAATGATATCACTTGGATTCGTAATTCCCACGCTAACCAAAAAGTAGGCAACGTTGCTGATAAAAGAGTTGATTCTATAAGATTTTAAGATAGCAACAAGCTTTGGTTTTTTATCTTTGTTCAGACACAAACGAAACCAAAACATAGAACAAGCTTGAAATTTTAAAAATAGCCTTATCACCAGCCAGTGGGGTAAGCTTAATCTAATGCAAATCTTTCCTATCGGCGGGAGAAGGGAACACAGATCTTCGGGTTAAGCTAACAATCTTGTGTTTAGTTTTTAAGCTTGGTAAGAAATTTACCTGTTAATGAAAATGTTTGAAGGGTATTAATTAATCTTATCGTTGTGAATCACGCGTCTGGCGAGTTCCACTTTGTTTATATTTGAATTTGTTTTGATTTCTTTGTGGGAAAAATTTGAGCATTCGCCGGCTTCTTCTGCTTATCAGCGTCTAGGTCACTATTCGCTTATTAAGATAATGCGGAAAGTTTTTGTTGACAAATAATTCCACTCTAAAATTCCACTTAAAGCTTATTTGATTGCTCATTGAACATTCTTAAAGAACGTGTAAACCGGTTGTCTTATCAATGCATGCCACCTACAAATGTTATTTCCATTCTTAGGGTTCTGTTGAATTGTTTCCTTGAACTTTAAATTCTTGCAGCGCTTTCTGTTTTTTATTACATTATTTTTATGCAAATTTTAAATTATTATTTTTATTATTGTTTGTCTAATGGGTTTGTAAAACGCACGCTTATTTTATTTCGACTTTCGTTTTAACAACATCAATCTTGACGTATTGTTTTGATAGCAGTGCGCTTTCGTTGCTCCGCCTTCTCTCCTTTTCTTTCTGTTGTATTTGTTGATAAGCAATGCAAACAAAAAAAAAAAACAAAGCGTCACACGTCGACGGCACATGAACAGTTTTTACACCCTACAGAGTCTATCTAAAGTAAATCCCTTAAGGGGTCAAACACGCTGTGTGAAGGTGTTAGGAAATCTGGAGCTCAAACTTATAAATGCCAGCTAATTAATGGTAATGAATCTTTGGAGCGGTAGATGTTTCGAGATGAGCTTAGATTCGGGTGTGATAAGAAAACTTGAGATTGGGATTATTTAAAGGCGTTTAAAACGATTCGTTTGAGGTTCTACAATGATTAAGCACTTTGTGTAAATTATGTCAGTTATACGCGATCAACGTCAACTTTAGCCTATATATATATGAAAAATAAATTACGGTGACGACTTTGCACTTTGAGTTGCGCACATGGAGATTAAGTGCAACTGCAGCAGCAGTCTGTGATGACAAAATTGTACGAAAAAATCGATTCTCACCTGATTATCCCATTCAGTTTGGCAAATGTAAACAAAAATTGTGTCGCAGTTGCACAAATTAATCGCGACATAAACTATATATAACCGATTAATTGCTCACAACAACTACAAGCACTTTAATATGAGTAGATAAGCAGCTAGACTCTAAGTTCAATGGGCTGATAAGGGGTATAAAAGCCTTTGCATGTCTTGGGTTCCTAAACAGAAACATTTCGTTCTCCAAACGTGAAACACATTACATCAAACTACAGGAACCAACTGTGATATCTGCGAAGCGTACTTAAAAACTTAAAAAAAAAACAATGTCATCTGCGAGTAAAGTAAATTATTTGGTTGGAGCCACATCCCGGTTTATAGCTGGACGCAATGCTGTCCAGACTGTCTATTGGCGGACCTCGGCTGGACCCAATCCTCGCATGCTCAAGACGAATAAGACCTGTGAATTCGATAGGCAACATGTGACGCCTCAAAGTGTGCGAAATCAGAGATATAATCGCAGCTTTATCAACAAGGAATAGCTTTGCCATAGCTTTCACAACCCAACGGAAAATATAGTTCCTTTACTTAAGTGTGTATTTATTGTAACCTTACCAAAAAACAAATGCCTTGACATTTAGCGAAATAAATAAGTTTTTAGTTTCTTGTAAAAAAAAGATAGAAAACAAAACGACTTGTCTATGTGTTTTTGTAATAATTCAATGGGAACTTGCAAAAGAGGTACACGTCTTATGCGTCATCATCCGAATGATGTCTGAGCATGAAATTAAAGCATGTCAATCACATGTCAATATCAAACTTGAGATATTAATTCATGAATGGCACGTTTAGGTAGAGTTTAATGCTCTTGGGTAATAAGAATAAGAAATATCGAAATATAGAATATGCTTTTGATTGAGCGTTTATTCGTTTTTACGACATCTTCGTTGTACCAAAGTTCTTTATATGGAAGTTCGCCTGTATTTTACTTTTAAAACAAGCTTAACTGAAAGTATTTTAACTTATGATGCAAATGATTCTAATAGTTGATGTTGTAATATGAAAACGATTGGCAAAAGAATCTACATTTTTGAGATCCTATTCGTCAGTGTCCTTCTACCTGAACTCAAAGGAAAAAGTGAGGATATTTCCTTCGTTTTGAAAATTATTTAAAACTCAAGTATACAACTCTTCTAAACATTATTGGGATCATCTTCGCTACAACTTAATAAATAAAACACTTTTTCGTATCCGTTTTTTA
The DNA here is from genome assembly GCA_035044585.1 of Scaptomyza polygonia. Taxonomy (NCBI): domain Eukaryota; kingdom Metazoa; phylum Arthropoda; class Insecta; order Diptera; family Drosophilidae; genus Scaptomyza; species Scaptomyza polygonia. The sequence continues at coordinate 2,476,561 of JAWNNU010000962.1, read as the reverse complement.
ATTATTTATGTATTTTATTTAGTTTTATATTTATTACATACATTGAGTTCTTCATATATATATATGTTTTTTTCGTCGGTTCTTCTTTATTTATGATTTATTTTTTTTGTCTTTTTTTGTATTATGTAATTATTTTAATGTATGTATATAAGTTTCTTTGTGTGTGTTTTTGTCGTGTGTGTGTGTGTGTGTGTGAGTGTGTTTTTTTATGTTTGCCTTTATGTTTTGGTTTATAATTTCGTTTTAGATATCGATCGTACTTAATTTGTATAGTATTTAGCATTTAGATAATATAATTCTTCTCGTCGTGGGTGAAATGTGTTTTATTTGTTTTTGTATTCGGTTTCGTTTTGTTGTTTTAGTTAATTAATTATTTTTTGTCTTTAAGTACGCAATTTAATCGTTTACTTAAAATTACAGCCTTTATAAATAATTATTTTTTCTGCTATCGCCTCGATTTATTTTTGTTTTTTCTTTATTAAATTTTCTTTATATTATTAAATACGTTTTGCTTCATACTTATTTTTATTTCGCTTGCCATTGTACTGCGTATCCGCTTTTATTTATTACCTTTCTTTATAATTGTTACTAAATATATATATATATATATATATATATATATATATTTATATAGACATTTTTTTTGTATTTTTCTGCATCGTATTTGATGTATTTGAATAATTTGCACACATGTATATAATATATATATATATAATAGTTATCTAAATATATATTTTTTTAGATTTCATATTTGACAATTTCAGTTGGGCTTAGTGTCTGGCTTTGCTTTTGTTGTGTAGTGTAGTTTTCCATTGTATTTTGTTTGTATTTGTAATTTGTATTTGTTATTTTTGCACACGGAAGTTTTTGAGTTGTACACATAAAAAAACCACGAAAAAAAGTACACAAAAAATTTGTGACGTCTTTGAGTTCAATAGAGTTTGTTTTTGTTTTTCTTTGGTTTTTGAATGCTTGGAATATGTTTTTGTATTGGTTTTTTGTATTATTTCTATGCCACATTATTTATGTATTTATTTATTTATTTTTTTTTTGCCTAACTCAATTCACACATCGAAAACAGTTATGCATTTCGTTTTGATCTCAAAAGAGAAAAATATATATTAATTATTATCTTTAATATTTTTATTTTTATTTGACTCATAATACATAAACATATATATATATATTTATTTTGGTTTTCGATTAAAAAATATTGCAGCTCAAAATTGTAATACTTTTTATTTACGTTAATTATAAATATTTTATAATTACATATTTATTTACTTAGCTTGTTCTCATTTATACAGATGAACTTTAATTTTCCCCTAGCATAGAGCACAGTTGCGATCAGTTGTGTTTTTCTTTCTATTTCTCATATTCTTTAGCCGTCTCCTATTCTATGCTAGTTCTGATATTTTTGCATGTGTTTTTAATGGTTTTTTTTTTTGTGGGCGCCGCCATTTTGTGACTTGTTTTTGTATACATTCTATAATGCAATAAGTTAAACCTGAACTTGATCTGTTCGTTTCTTTGTTTGTTTATTGTATTTGTAAGTGTTGGGTTGAATTTTTCATGTGTTACGTATTTGATGTGACTAAATTTCTTTGCTACACAGTAAATATTTGTATGTATTTTGTATTGTATATATATATATATACACTCTTAATCGTGTGGTAAATTTTAGTTTTTTGTCGTACGGAAGAATTTTGGATACATCTTATTTTTGTAATTTATCGTCGTTGGAGCTAAAAGTTGTTAATTTATCTAAAAGTTTCTGTTGCTAATTTTTGCTATTTATTTCAAAGATTTCCTAACTGAGCGCTTAACTGCCAGCGTGCGTTTCTGTGTGTATCTTCAGCTATGTATCTAATATGTTGTTGGTTTGCAAATTTGCTTCAGCTTTATTTTGTATTTTTTGGTTGATAGATGAGAAAACTGGAAGTCATTATCAAAAAATATTTTTTCAACTTATTTAATTTCAATATAAATAGTACTAAATATGTCAGCAGAAGGCAAAACGGAAATATTTTTTATAAATATTTAATTTTAATAACAACGGCATCTCAGTTCTTGTTTTCATTCAGCATTAGAGATATTTTGCTTGCCGTTAATAAATTATTTTGGTTTTGTATGTGTGTGTGTTTGTGTGTCTCGACTATAAATACTCAACAACAATTTTTATTTCGTTTACTTGAAACCATTTTAGCTACAATTTTATATGTCTTTTATTATGTTGTATATATCATATACTTATATCGTTAAATATATTTTTTCTACGCATTCACCACAACATGAAAGAAAAGAATCAAACAATTATTTTTTTTGTTGCAACATTCTTTGTATTGAATTTTCTTTCGTCGTTGCTTTTTCACCATTTGCCATATGTTTGTTGTAGTTGTAGTTGTTGCTGTTGTTGTTGTTGCTGTCACACCCGAACGATATTGAAATTATCTTGTAAAGTTCTCAAAAATGCTTTGCTGACAATGTAAGATGATTCGAAAAAAAAGATTTTAAACGTTCCGATAGGTGTGTGCTTATATGGGATTCCTAATTTTTTTTCGATAATTCCAACTTAACTAACAACTGAATTGTGACTAAATATATATATATCGCTAATATGTATATACGATATCGAAATCAAGCAATTTTACTATAGATATGTGGTGGGCGTCTTCACCAACTCGATCTCATTTCTGCTATAATTCATCTACATATATAAGTATAATGCACATTTGTGTATGTGGGAATTATGGAATATTTTCATTTGTTCTATTTACTCTCAGCTTATTTTTTCATTTCATCTAGAATTCGTTGCACGTTTATATATTTATTGTTATTGCATGTTGTGGGTGTTGTTGTTGTGTGGGGGCGCCGTATATGTATTCTCATATGCATATCGAATGATTTAATAAGTATTAAATTCATTGTAAACTTACATAATAATTAGAAATTTCTCATTCTTGCCCTCGCAGCTGTATTTTCAAACCAATTAACAATATCTCATTGTGTGTGTGTATTCACTATCTTAATATTGCTGTCTATTATATAGCTTTTTTTTTTACTCGATATTTATTAATTGTTAATTCATGCTGCTTTCCTAATGCCCAGTTTATACGTTTTAATAATTAAATTTTTGTTTTATTTATTTGCGATTTGACTAATAAGTACAATATCATAAAAATAACACTGTATATTTTCTTCATTACCATTTGTTTAATAATTTACGTTCGTTTTTATTTTGTAAATATAAATATATATATATCTCAGGTTTTCCATTTATTAAATACAATACAATATAACCATATATAAAACGCGCTCGCGACTAAATCAAAAATTTCCATACCACTGTACCGAATGCTTACCTTCCCTTCCTTCACCATACCCCGTCTACTACACTTCTGCTCCACATATTGCTGCTCTGGGGGCATATACTTATATAGGCCTGTGTGCGGCATTTGAAAAATTCGTAAACACATTGTTCTTTTTTGTTTTTTTATCATATATCTCATGTTTTTCAGTTGTTTTTATATATATTTGTTTTTTAAGCGTCAGTCTTGTGTAAATTAAATTTTACTTCAAAAACGTTTTAAAGCACACACACAGGCATCGACCCACACTTATACACGCACACACACACAGGAATTGTGCAAAGGATAAAGAAGGTGTGTCGGGTTAGGCAGGAAAATAGTTGCATAGTTCTATTATTTTGGGGTACACCTCTTCTAGCCAATAGTAAGCGCGTTGCTTGTTTATAAAAAATCTTGCTGCTCGACATGTACATATGTGTGCATATAAACATATGTATATTATATATATATAAGGTATGTTTGTTTTTTTTTTTCGTTTTTATATTCAATTCACACGTAGACGTTTTTTAAAAAATGCATTTATCTTATGTAAAAACGATTTTATTTGTCTTTTTTTTAGTTTTTTGTTGAATTTATCGTAATATATTTAACTATTTGCTTTATCAAGATATTGTTCTTGTACACCCATATATTGAAGTACTTAAGGATATATACGATTTATCTATATGTTAGCCCGCAGGCTGCACGGGAAGATTTGTGAGAGATAAAGATTTTTGTATTTATAGCAAATCATTTATAATCGAACTACATTTAAATTACATAGAAGCTGCATTTCCATAAATATGTATGTATGTATGCATATTAGGTGCTAACTAGGCGCCCGACTTCGTTTGATATATGTTTAAATTTTAAACCCTAGCAAAGGTAATTCTCTACTTGCTTTTGACATTGTTCTAGTCTTTCTGGGAAGCAATTTTCGTAGAACTAAGTCAGTAACTGCTTTAGATCTCTAGATTTATCATATTTTAATCAGCGGACTTAAGAAATCGTTTTCACTTTTATAGGGTTTCGGCAGTCCGAAGATTACAGCGACGTTGCTTGTTTTTATTTACTGCTTTTTATAGTTTCAATTAATTAGAGCTAATTTGACACAACCGTTTAATTCAACTATTAAATCGCTTAATTTCACAGAATCTTTAAAAAGTTGCCCCTTTCTATCACTGTACTCAAAAAAATAAATCAAAATAGATTCGTTGCACGTTTTGCGAATTTCACTTATTAAGCGCAGCCTGAAGGTATGCTAGTTTTATTACTGGCATAACTCAATTACGTATACGCCACGATGTGTTTGTTGTCTTGATATGTGAACAAAAAAAAAAAATTAAAAAAAATTAAATAAATAAATAAAATGTTCTATTTCAATGGTTCGGGCCTGTGATTTATTTATTTGTTTAACAATTCAATTTAAATTATTTGAACTTAGAAAATTTAGAAAAGAACTTTACACAGATTAAATAATTTAGATTTACAAGAAGCCAGAAAAAGGAATATGAAACAATCGATATTTATCGACAATCACGTAATGCAGTAAAAACAGTAAAATTTGTTGTTAGAAACGAGGCCAATGTTCAAAATGCAGACCTGCGTCATAAAAACATATAATACTAATCGGAACGCCAAAAAACTGAGCCCGAAACCTTTCGTCGTCCGAAACGTTCAATGATGGGGAATGGTTGTATACAATTTCACATATATATTGGGTCTGCAGTTGCAGGCAAGAGATTTTGCAAGGCTTGAATGATTGAGACTGGTTTTTTTTTTTGGATGGTGTTCGTGGATTGTAATGAATTCTTGAAGAAGTTTGGATATGCTTTGGTCTCAAATGAGCCTCCACTATTAGTTGCTTTTTCTAAATGAAAACGATGTTGTTGCTTACTTGCCTATATCCTGATGTATCTAATCCCCGTTGGTGTTGTTGCCCCTCTTATTTGCTGTTGTGCTCTGCTGCAGTCCGTACAGAATTGTTTGAAAGAACTCAAAAATTGTAACGAAAAACGAAACAACAACTTGAACAAAAGTAACGAAAGAACAAGGAACTCTGTTGTTAAGTGTGGCGCCTCCAATGTTGCATTGCTATTTTCTCTTTTTCTTTGGCATTTCAGCTTTTGCTCTTTTTTCCTTTTAATAGCTATAAATCACTGGAAGCGCGTTTGGGTTTTTTTTTACGATTTTTTTTTTGAGGGTTGATGTGTGCTTTAGACTTTGCTGCATGCTACATGGCCATGCGCCAGTTGTTCACCGAGATGTTGCTGGCCCTGCTAACAGTGCGATTGTTATTGTTACTGCCATCATCGAATTCCCAGGAAGCATGTTGGGCAGCTGTCTGCTGGATTTGTGGCTGAGGTTCTAATTAGAAACAAAAATTAAAGTTAAAAAACAACAAGCAACTAAATTCTGTAAGCAAAATGTGTTGAAACAATAAATAAATAAATAAAGCGTCTGTTTGTTGTGTGTTTTATTTGCATTTTGCTAAAAATTATTAAGTAGCTTAGCTGTTGCGCTGTTTTGTTTTACTTTTTTTTAGTTTTTTATCTTTTCAGCTTTTATTCGTGGCGCTCTCTTTTTGATCTGATGTGAGTGTGTCGTGTGTCTTATATAGTTGTTAAATTATTGTGATGATCATGTTCGCTTTGCTACCACTTGATTTGTATATATGTATGTATGTTTATCTATGTGAAGAGCTAGAGCTTCACGTTTAATTATTAGTTTTAAGTATTGTTTTTTGCTTTTTTTTTTGTTGTCTATAATTGCTGAATTCATTTAGGTAGGTTGTTACTTAAGTACTAAAAACGACTGCTCTCAACTTGAGCTACACTTTGAATCAGTTGATATATCTTCATCTTTAAAATACACATATATAAGATATTATATACTATATGTATACATATATATTGTATTCTTATGCTTTTGTTTACTTATCGTTTTATGCCTTTTGCTATGATATAGTTTTTTTTGTCACTTTTTTTTTTTTGCTTTGACTAATTTGTGTTTTTACTTTTATTTTTCCCGTTTATATATATATATATATTTTTTTTTTTGCATTTTTATGTACGTTATTTATGTATAATGTAGTATACAATATAAATATTCACTAATATATATTTTTCTGTATATATGCATGTATAAACTTAATAGATTTCTTTTGACGATGGGACACAATCTGCTTACTGTTTCGACAAACTCAGCGTACTCAGTAAAAACTTAAGAACCTTTTCTAATCTGCCCTCGAGAGTCAGACGACAATAAATTGAGTTACAAACAGTATTAATTTGTTTTTTTGTTTTTAAATCTTATTCTTCACTTTTTTGTATGTATGTCAGCAAAAATGTTCATAATTATTATGCCATTTGTATATATATTCAATATTGTTTTAAACCTAAACAATTTATTTATGAATTTTTGCTTTTTGTTTTTCAAAATATCACGTATATATCTTAAGTTATGCCTTGGATTCTTATTACTTGCGGTTCATGTAAATGTGTGATGTGTGTGTGTGTGAGTGTGTGTGAAAAGACATTTATCTCAAACTTGTCCCTCTATAACAAAATTATTTCGCTTGTATGAGACCCTTTAAAAAAACTCTCTCGACTGGCTTTAAGTACACTCCATATAAATGTTTGGAAGTGTGTGTGTGTGTGTGTGTTGTGTGTGTGTTTGGGTCTTATCTGGTGGTTTGTAGATTTCAACTAGAGCATATCAATTATTGAATTATTGCTTTTATTTTCGTTTTGGTTTTTTTTTTCATTTCTAATTATTGTTACGATTCGATTTTAAAAATTTATTTATATGTATTAATATAACCTATGCAACAATTGAGTTTTTAAACGTTAGAAATTTGTCAACAATATCTTTGAAGGATTTGCGAGGCAAACAAGCGAGTCGGCGACAACGAAGACTAGGGTTTAGAGGGGTGTGGTGGCGTTGTTGGTGGCGGCGACGACTGCTTTTCAATTTGCAGGTAATTTGTGAAACCTCTGGGATCGATATTTGTGTGTGTGTGGAAAGAAACAATTAAGGCAATAATAATAATAATTTTCGTTATTATAACTTTTCTATTTCTATGCCAAATTATGCACCAATTTTTGTTGTTTTTATGTATTTGTGGAATTAGTCGCCGTCGCCTTAGCTCGTTGCCTTTTAAATCTTACATATGAGTTGATTTTTATGCCAAGATTTAACAATAAGATTCGTAACAAAAAAGATTTCTATATGCATTTCGTAATAATGAGAAAACAACACTTTTTTTTTGACGGCTTTTCTTAACTCGTAAATTTTTTTTTACTTGTTAATATTAATTATTTTTTGTTTTTTAGCTAAATACTCGTGTAACACGCACTTATTGAGTGTCTATGTATTGCTTTAGTTTTTTTGCTTTTCATTATTTAATTAGGTTTTTTCTTTCTTTTTAATAGTCTCGCTATGTACTAGGCATATAATTAGTATATATAATATAATATATATATATATATATATATATATATATGTTGTATATACTTTTTTTTTTCATTATTCATTTAGCTAGCATATTTTGAATATCTTTATTGTATAGGTTTGTTTTGCTTTCTCTTCCTATCAACTAATTCTACTCTATACTCATTTTTCTTTCATAGAAGTATTTTCTTTAATTCGTTTTATGTTTGTCTTCTTCTTCTTGTGTTAAGACTACAATTTCGTTTCACTTTTTTTCAGCTTATAAATATTTTCTATATAACTTAGTTCTATACATATATATGTGTTTTTTTGTTTGTTATTATATAATGTATGTATATATTTTAGTATGTGTGTGTATCTTTTTATCTTGCGCGCATTTAATTTTTGTGCTGCGTTATATTTTTTGTATTTTTTTTTAATCTTAGTATTTAGTTACTTTTTTCTTGCTGTATGTGTATAACAGTTACCGTTAGCATTTACAGTTTACAGTTACATTTAGATGTGTATATATATTATATATAAATGTGTGTGTGTGTTTGTTTTTTATGTGTGTGTGTGTAATTTTATATAAATTAATATTTATGCATAATTTATGTCTTTAATTTTCGTTTTGCTGCCCGTTTAATTTTCTCTTTAGAGTGCAGCTGCTCTCTTTTGCTCTCTCTCTCTCTTTGTCCTCAGTTTTTAATTAATTTAATTCTTTGACTTGACTCTCTCTCTCTCTCTGTGTATTTTGCGCTGTATGTTTGCTTTTTAAATTATATATTTTAACATATATTCGGCTGCTGCTGCTGCTGTTTTCTGTCCTTTCATCATTTGGCAGCTGCAACAAATTCCACCCTCTCCCCACCTTGTTCCAAAAATCCTTCAAAAGTCACTCAACCTCTCTATAGTTGGCTGTCAACTTCAGTAGCCCCACCTCCGCTAATTGCACATTATTAAATGTTTCAGTCCCGCCCGCCCGCCTTCTCGACTTTAGCCTGTTCTATCAACTGAGAATATAAGCTGCTTATATGTAAGTGTGTGTATTCATGTGCGTCTGTTTGTGAGTGTGTGTGTGTGTGTGTGTGTTTGTGTCCTTGGTTTAATTTGCAAACTATGTATCCCATAGAATATTTTGCAACAAAGTGAATTATTGCTTAAGCATCTGCTGCTGCTGCTATTTGTTTAAATTCTATTAATGCTTTTGTTGTAGTTGTTGATGTTGTTATTGTTGCTATTGTTGTTGAAGTTAGAAGCATCAGTATTTGTAGTTTGTTGTATTTTGTTGCTGCATCCGCAAAAGTTAACAGGGATAAATGCCTACAAGAAATAGTCGAAGAACATTTTGCAAACATATTTCAAAAACATTTCATCTACAATAACTGTGTGCTGACCACTACATACGTGTGTGTTAGTAAGCTACAACAAGCATAGAACAAAAAAAAAAAAAATTAAAAATTAATTAAAAAATTATTATTATTATAGTTCACTAATTCTCCTACTACACAGTCCAAATTATGTTTTGGGGGGAAGGCGTGGCATTTAACTAATTATAATAATAACGCCTAAAGCGATTTTTCTTTGTTGTTGTGTGTGGTTTGTTTTTAACTAAAAATAAAATATCTGTATTTAGGCTAAATTAAATTTTAGCAATTTAAAAACTAAAATTTGTTTTTTTTTTGTAGTTTTTTTGTTGTTGTGCGGCTGATGACATACTGCAGATAGAGTGATAGAGAAGAGTGGAGTGCGGGGAAGAGCATCAAGTTGTTGTTGTTCTAGTGGCTGTTGTTATTATTGTTGTTGTTGTTGTTGTTGCTGCTGCCGTTGCATCTGCTTCATGTTGTGGCTGTTGTTGTTGTTATTCGGGCAGCTCTCAACGTAAAATTGTGGCGACTACGAAAATTTATAATTTTGTTGTTGTTGTTCTAGTTGTAGTTGTTGCTGTAGTTGTAGTTGTTGTTGTAGTTGTAGTTGTTCTGGTTGTTTTTGTAGTATGGTTTAAAATTTAACCTTTTTCAACGGCGTTGATTAGTTGGTTGTTGGTTGGTTTGTTGGTTGGTTGGTTGGTTTGTTGTGCAGCAAGTAGAAGAAGAAGAACCGAAAGACAAAAAGAAAGAAAGTAAGAAAACAAAGCGAATACGTATAAATTCAAGGTGTTCATTTGTGTTTTTAACAAATAGTAGATTCTACAGCCAAAAATACAATTATTATTTTCTATATATTTAGTACAGCGAGCGCAAGCTTGTCAGGACAATTAAGAGAGAGCAAGCAGGCAGGCAGGCAGGCGGGTGTTGGTGGAGAGAGCGTAACAAAAAGCGCCTCTAAAATGTGAGACTAAACTAAGATTAGCACATAGCACTTTACTAATTACCTTGATAGTTTTGTGGCCAAATGGTGGGTACATTCTGCAAAGAAAGAAAGAAAAAAAATAGAAAGTAAGAAAAATTATTAGTTTTAGGCTTAAATTAGTTATAATTATTTTTTTAAACAAGTGAGAAGCCCATAGCTGAAAAAGCTCTAAAACTAAAACCTCCACAATATGCCTGTATTTTCTTGTGCACACTTCTGTTAATTTTAATATCTTTAGTGTTTCTAGATTTTAATACAATTTCAATATTAAGCTTACTTAAGGAAAATTATAAATATTTCAAATTATGACTTTTGCTTTTGTCCATAATAAAAATACATCGAAAACAGGACGACTTATAGTAAACTTCAAACAAGGTAAACTATAAAACATATTAAACATAAGAAATAAAAATATTATAGCTAACAACGCTTTTGTTTCTTAGTAGCACTTTTACTAAAACTTTCGTGATATAGAATAGGTTTTTGATTGAAGGGTTCTGGAAACGAGTTCGATATATGGAAAACTTCGTTATGCGGAAGTTCATAACATGGAAGTTCTAATGTACATACTAATGAAGTATTGAAGTATTAACTTGTTTTGACTTACCATTGGCACGCTGTAGTACTGATAGAATGGCTGATATTGCATGGCTGAAGGTGGGTAGATGGCTGGCACGCCAGCAGCTGTAAAGTCAGTAACTGTAGTTGTTAGTTAATAATCCCGACGATATTGTTGTTGTTGTGGTTGTAGTGTCGTAGAAGAAAAAGAGTAAAACAAATGGAGTATAAAAAAGAAAGAAAATTATCATTTTTTGATAACTTAAACTCGAACTTAAACCACGTTAAACTGAAATAACAAACAGATATTCAAACTTACCTGGCGGATAGACGGCAGCAGCAAACTGATCCATTGGTATATTGCTCATTTGTGCTTGCGGCGATGTTGTATAGTAGACAGCTCCATTGGTGGCCACAATCGATTGCAGAGGATTGGGCTGTGTGTGAGGGAATAATTAATTAATGATTTGATTTGACTTTTGTTAATGCGATATTATTGTCATACCCAACTCACCTGCTTCTTGATAGCCGGCGCTATGTTCAGCTTACGATCGCGCAGCACAACGCATTCACCCTAAACACAAAGACAAAAACAAAAAGAAAGAGAAAGAGATCGGAAGAAGACGAGAAAAAGAAAAAAGCATTTTTGTAGTGTGGCAAACGGATTAAAGTTTTCATTTGTGTGTGTTGTGTAATTCAAGAAGAAACTTGTTGTTGTTGTTGGTTGTATTTGTGTGTGTGTATTTATTTATTTTGTGGCATCATCATCAACGGAGACGAACAGCCAAACGAAATTCAAATTGGAACTATTCAAATTCAAATCGAACGCAGCACAGCATCAAAATAAATCAATTCTCCACAAATATATTAAAAATAAAGAACGTTAAGTAAAAAAACAATGTAATGTAAAACAAAATTAAATTAAAGCCGCAAATGCTCAAGTCCTTTTCAATTTTACTTTTTGTTTTAGTTCATTTTCCTTTTTTTGTTTTTCGGTGGCAGCGGCAAGAAAAACACGTGCCAAGCCAAATCAAAAACAAAATTCCATTACCAAAAATTACGATATAATGTGTGTGTAAAAATAGTATAAAGTTGAATATTATTATTATTATTATTACAAAATGTCATGTACTGCAATTCTCATTGGAATTTGGTTAAATATGCAACAATGCTTTTAACTTTAATGCTCAATTTCTTAACTGCGCGCGGTACATAAATTAAATCAAAATAAACAAACGTTTTTAATAATAACAAAAAAAAAACTTTGTAAACACAAAAATATTAAACAAAAGCGGTTGTTTTTTTATCATCATCAAGCTATCATCAACTATCATCCATTTCAGCTTTAAATCAATCAATTAACGAAAAAAATAAATACCAAGACCAAATTTGTAAAATCAAAATGTACAAGTTAAGACAAAAATTAAGAGTGAAGCAAATAAACTAACCTTAAAAACGTTTAAATAATTGTGTAGGGTTGCCGCTTAGCTTCAAAGCTATCGATAACATTGAAATCGATCAACATGCCTTTTAGCTATCAGTTACTACATACATCAAAAGCTATCGGTAAAACTCACATCTTTATAGTTTCGATATTCAAAACCTAAATCGGTTGTCACACTGTTTAATTGCTTTTATTATCTTTTGTGTTTTATTCGATAACATCAAAATATCGATTACATTTAAGTTTCTCAAGTTATGCTATATAAGTTGCGATATCGATAACATTTTCTAAGTGCATTTGCTTGAAAATCTTTCGATGACATTTAAATATTGATATAGTCCAGAATATATCGATTACATACAAATTTCTTTAGATTTGATATAGAAGTTGCGATATCTAGGCAAAAAAAAAACCTTCCGATTTCATTCAAGAACATTACCTAATGCAGTCGGTATCCGGTTCAACAACTTTTGAAATTAAATCGATTTCTGAATTTAAGTAGACGTCTAGTCGAAATTCTATCGATTACATTCAAACTTCAAGCTTACGATAACTCTCTCTATGATTCGATTAACCTCACGCCTCCTGATAATTAGTTCACCAAACTGCCCCATTTTTGCTGTCTAACTTGATAATTGCTATTTAGCTTGAAAAACGTTTGATAACATGTTTATATCGATTAATTAATTTAAGTTGACATCTAGTCTTCTTCTTTCTATCTTAAGACGCCATGATTCGATTAATTTCTCAATTGCCCCATTGATATTTAGTAATGTTTTTGTTCACAAGCCCTACCCCGGGTTCGCTGTCTAACGGCTTGGTTTATCTGTTTGGTTTTGTGTTTGATTGCGTGGGTCAGTTTATCTCTAATTGGCAATTAGGCGCGCTGATAGCCGCAGCAATTTGCACTTGAAATGCATGAAAAGCCATCATAATGCTGCCACACGCACTGAAACACAGCAACACAAAAGCCACCCCAAGAGCCGCGTTGAGGACCTAAACAAATGTTTGCGGATAGCTGCTGTGGCTATGATGTTGCTCTGGTTGTTGCTGCTGTTTGCCTTAAAGTTCTTAAACAGACCGGAGGCCACATTTCTTTTTTTAGATATATAACCGTATCCTTTTGACCGCCGCAGGGTAAACAGTCTTTTCATTTGCCCCTCAGAAGAATAAAAGACGTCAAGCGACACAAGGATAAGCGTCCATAACACACACCAAACACACAAAAGGCCGTTCCACAACATAAGAATAAAGAAAGAAAGAGAGTTGCCTGCGTGCCTGTACCCCTCTCTCTCTCTCTCTCTCTCACTTTCGACCCACTTTTGTCTTGGGCGAATTTAATTAAGAACCCTCTCAATGCTGAGCCTCTTTTGTGTGTTTTCTTTCTTCGTTCACCAACCATATAAAAAGGACAACAAGACGCTTTCTTTTGGTCCAGTGCCTTAAACATTTATAAAGTGCTAAAGACAAAAAGCGAAAAGAAGAAAATACTCCCCAAGAATCTCTTTTGGTCAGTCTTATGACATTTGAGATTCACATTAATAAACGCATTTCTCAAAAATAACATTTAAATTTTGGTCACAAAAACCCTTTGAAGTGGTCCCAAAAATGTTTGTAAGGTGTGTGTGTGTGTGAATGAGTATAATTATGTAATTTTAGTGCGGTATCAAAAATATATACACAAAAGTTGGTAAATGCCAAAAGGTGAAATGAATCAATGTAATTTTGAAGGTATGGTCTGCAATTCAAGCGATAGAGGGGGAGAGCGAAATGGACGCTTAATGTTATTAACTACAAGGTGTTGTGTTTGTTTTTGATGTTGTGGCAGCTAGAGCTAGTGGCAAAAACCTATAAGGCTCTCTATCTGGAAGCCATCGAAGGACACTTTCATAGCTTTAATTTGAACGAACAAAACACAAATGAAATTTTTTGGGTAAACGAAATTTAATCAGTGCAAATGTGTGCTAATGTGTGGCATTGTTGTGTTCGGACATGTGTGTGTGTGTGTGGTTGTGTGTGTGTGCTAGCATTAAAACCTCGTTAAACGTTGCCACGGCAGCCCCTATTGTGCCATAGAAGAGTACACATTGTTATTGTAGTTATGGTTGTTGTGCCAGTTGCTGCCTAAGGGGACAGCAACAGAGAGAGTAAGAGGACTTGTTGTAAGCATGCAAGGACATACACACACATACAAGTGAAGAAGCACAACGCTCTTCTTCTCCTCCTTGATTGTGGATCACTGAAAATGTGCAAAGCGCCAACAGCGCAATAACAATGCACATTTAATGACAAGTGGAAAACTTTTTCACTTAATGTATGCCAAACACACAAAAGAAAGACATACACACCGAGACGAGAAGGGAGGAGAAGCGAGAACATACACTCAAAGAAAATTGAAATTCCTAACGTTTTGTTCATTTTATTAATAAACGTTCCTACTGCAACAACCGTCAAACTGTGTGGAATTTTTAACCTTTTTTAATATTTTCCCTAATGAATTGCATTATTGCTTTTTTTCAAAGTGTAAAACACTTTAACAGCTGCTGCTTGTTATGCAACACTTTAATCGAAATGCGTCAATTTCATATAAGGTTCTTCTTCCCAACACAGCTGAACCCGGCCCAGAACTTGGCTTTATTTAGGCAACAGCTCATAGAGAGAGAGAGAGAGAGAGAGCTTGGGCTAACTTGTTTATAGCTAGACATGGGCAAACTGCCCCGCGTGGGTTGACCCAACACTGTGGTAGCAACTGATTATTCCCCAATGAACTTTTATGGCACACCTTTTGCCCTTTTGGGCCTGCTGCATTCAAGTTATTTTAATAAAGTGAAATGAAAACAAGTTCAAATCGAAATAAAGTCTATATTTATTTACATAACACAGCCAACAAAAAAAAGATATATGCAACGAACGCACTAGGGTCTAGGTCTATGTATATAAGGTCTACACTATATATATATAAACAAGACCGAGGCAATTTTTAGCTAAATGTTTAATTGATTAATTTGCGAAAAAAATTGGTAAAGAAAATATGTAATTGAAAAATTGATAAAAAAAAAAACGAATTGAACAAACGGTGCAACGAACTTGAACAACTTTCAACTCGCAACTCAATTCATTTTGCTTGGGTTATCGATAACAATATGTGCTTTGTTGTTGTTATACGACACAACTCTGTACGTGAAGTTAAAACACAAGAAATGAACGGAAAACAGCAGTTGCTAGCGATCAAATGCAAATACCCTTGCCGACAATTTAATACTGGGTAAGACAAAATAATCGAAACTAGATTGGCAAAGCTCGACCTTCGGTTGAAAATTTAAGGAGTGACTTGAAGAACAAGAATATAGAAAAATTCCCATTTAAGTAACTGGCTTTAAAACCTTACTCCTTATCGAATATCGTTATCGATTGTAAACTTCAAGTATCGGACTATGTAATCAAATGAAGTTCTATTGCAAAATTATTGACGGACATTGACATCAATATTTCTTCTTGTTCTTTCATTTCAATATAGCTGCTAGGGTATTTAGACTTCGGCATGCCGAAGATGTCTTTTCTTTCTCGTGTTGTGTTCTATGTTAAAAGTGTAAGTGTTTATATGTAGGTGTGTGTGTGTGTCTGTGTTGCATAATGGATATGAATGTTATATAAATGTAAATGTAAATGTAATTGTAACGTAACGTAACGCAAACGGAAACGTAACTCGGAAACGTAACTCAACAAAAACGCAATTAGAAGAAAATACAGAAATACATAAGAATTACAAAGAGTGCCGTCCGTACCGTCGTCGATAAACACAATCGATTAAACGATTATTATCGATAATTAACGATCTCAAGATCAATTCAATTCGATTCGATTCAATAGGCACGCTCAGAGGGTGTTAAACGGGCGACGTCGCTGTGTGTTGCACTTATAACCTCACGCACTCACGCACACACACACACTCACGCACACACCACAGTTGTGGGGGGAACAATAGATGCTGCTTAGTTGTTGTTGTAGTAGAAGTAGTAGTAGAAGTAGTAGTAGTAGTAGTAGTATCGTAGTGTGTGTGCGTGGTGGTGGCGGTGTCTGTGGGTCAGCTAATACCCTAAAAGATCGGAGGCACATTATAACAGTACATTGCTTATTTATCGTCGGTGGTTGTGTGTGTGATGTGTGTGTATGTGTTGTGTATGACTTTCCGGTACAAAAAAACAAAAAAAAAACAGCATCAGATATTGTAAATAATAATCGATAGTTAATCGATATACAAATTAAAACACAGGCGACATTAGCAACGGGGGACTAGCATTAACTTTTTGTACTCACTTCCGCCTGCAGTCTTTGCGCCTCCTGCTCCGTCTCAAATGTAACAAATCCGTAGCCCTTGCTAACGCCAGCACGATCCACAATGATCTTTGTACTCTTTACGGAGCCATAGGCGCTGAAGACACGTGTCAGATCCGCCTCGGTGGTATCGCCGCTATGTGTGGCAATAGAGATGATCCGTGAAGTTTTCAAAAATATGTGTAAAGGGTTTTTAGTTTTTGCTCACCTTATGCCGCCCACAAAGATCCGATTTGGTATGAGTGTGCCATATTTGGGTGCTGCCAGTGGCGCCTCCAGCGCGGCGTTGGGCGCTGTGGCCGCTGGCGGTGCAGCTGAGATCTTGTGCATCTCGCCGGGTGACGTCTCCAGACGAAAGTTGGCTCCAAACGGCAGAATCTTGAGGCTGTTCTTTACTAACGTTGGGGGCGTATGAAATAATCCAACAGACGCTGCTCTCTAGCTAGCGGCGTGGCGTTCTATTTCTCTCTCTCTCTCTCTCTTCTACTACTTCAGGCACTTGGCGCCTTGGCAAGGATCAGCTTTATATATAGTTCTAGTCTAGTTAAGCAGACACATTTATAACGATTTATTGAATGTATTGCTCTTATATTGCTTTCAGTTCTATATATATTTCCTCTGTGTTGTTTCGACGACAGCAGAAATGCTATGTTTGCTCGATCCAAATCTGTAAAGAGAGTATAACAAAGATAGAGAGAGAGAGAGAAGGTTGTGAGTTATATGTCTAGCAATTGTTATTATAGTTTCGAGGCGAGAAGTAGATACAGCCTGCTGCTGCTGCTGATCTTCTGTGTTGGTTCTGAAAAATTGCCCCCTACATTTCGAAATGCATCTATTTTTGGAACAGCGCAGCAGCGCCGAGACATATGTCACAAAAGAGACATAGCCAGAATGCTCGCAAGATAGAGAGAGATGCATTGCTGCTGAGGTACTCTCGAGACTCTAGCGACACACACATGTGTGCGCCATAAATTCACCTTCAGGCGGCAGCAGCAAAATAACAAAAAAAAAAAAAAATAGCGCAGAGAGTTTAAATTTAACAACAGAAGCAGCGCAGCAGAACAGCAAAAGTTGACTGTCAACAACAACAACAATGCAAATGGCCAAAATAATGTATCTGGCAGATGCACAGATACAAATACACAAAAAAGCACAGCTACTTAAGGCAGAGTTCACATTGAAGCTCACCTTTTAACATGTTTATTGCTCAAGCTAATTTAAGTAGTACTAAACACAACCCGAAACGAGCACAGTAATAACTGCATAAAGAAAACTTACGAGATCTTCTTTTTGGTAATGCATTAATGTTCTCTGCATAAGTTGTTTAACTCACATAAATAACGATGTTTTTCGTACCGTAAGATAACTGTTTTAATTCTTACAATAAGTTTTCAGAAGGGATTTTGGGTGAAATTATTGGTAAATTTGGTAGATTCCCTTCAATTTTATTTTACTTTTAAATAACAATTCGATGGGAGTTTGTTAAAATCGAAAACAACTTTTTCAGAATATTCATTATTATTATTATTATCTCCCAACGGGTTCAATCTTGTTTTTCATCACAATTGATGAAAAATAGTAACTAGAGTTGCATGGAATGTTGGCAATGCGCTAACGACATCTCGAGTTTTCACTGTATTGTGTGACAAACTTCAAATGAATTCACCACTTTTTAACATGTTTTTCGCTCAAGGAAACTAGAGTATCTTAACTTAAATCGAGTATGTATTATATGTATATTCACATGTCAAATTGCAATGTGTACATGTTTTACACACACACACACACACACAGAGCCATTATACTTCCCACATTTCACCCCCAACCTTTCGTTTGTTGTGTTGTGTTTGCTTATCGCTCGCTCGTGTATCAAACGTAGAAAAGCATAATTATAATTTCATTAACAATCTATAAGTCCAAATTGTATAGCGCGCTTTTTGATATCTTTCTATACATAAATACATATATATACATGAATATATAGATACGTTTGTTTTTTTTGGGTCAGTTAATGATTATATGTGTATGTACACGTGATTATTGCTCACTGTTTTTTGCGCTTCAAAATTTGTCCTATGTTTTACTCAGACACACATAAACCAACTGCTAATAAATTACCAATGAAAAATCTATAGAAAGATAAAACTAAATATAAATATGAGCCGCAAATATATAACAGTTTATATAAACATATGTATATAGGTACAGTTTTGTTTTTTGCTCATTAAATCGCGTCACATTTCCAAAATGATTTCGACTACATTGAAGAATATTTTATTTATAGCTTCCCGAAAAAAAAATAAAAGAAAGAAAATATATAAATTTATGTAGTTTTATATTTTCTTGGTCTGCTATGACGTTCAAGACATCTCAAGCAGTTCTGCTTCACACACACACACACTCGCACACCTACACACTACATTTGTTGTTGATGAAAAATTGTGAAAAACTATGAAAACTCAAAAGCTCTGCCCCAAAAGTTTATTATGGCCTAACGAACGGATGTATTCTGTATATTCATGGATAGCCTAAAGTGCCCCTGACATAAATCATCAGGGTGCTCCCTCTACCTCTACTCTACTCTTCTTTTCTAGCACTCGGAAATGAGCCGTTGAGTTTTTAATTATTTACAATGTGATTATAAAAGTGTTCTTTTTTTTTTTGCCTACTTTATTTCGGCCTGGGCAATATTATTTAAAGACGGCGACAATCTCGTCTAAGTTAAATAGTATGAACAACTGCATAATTAAAATGCCCATCAACCAGACACCGAGAGCGAGATAAACTATGAAAATATTTAACTTAACGCTGGAGGCAGCAGCAGCAGCAAGCAAAGGTCAACCTGGAAAATCACGGCAACATGACAACATGAATGCTATCAGCGGAATTTAATCAACAGCAGCAGCAGCATCAGTTAAACCCAAACACCTGCTTCACAACCCATCCATCCATCAAACCACCCACCCACCCACTCGTCTCACCCACTGTGTGTGTGGTGACCATCAACCACTCGACTATATTGCAAAATTCCACGTGTCAAAAATGGCACGCGTAATTCCAATGAAAACGAACCAACACCAAAGAATTTAATAATAATAATAATAACACACAACTCGCATTGCAACGTGTTTGGTGCACGGCAACAGCTAAGTGGTTGCACGCTTTTAAATTGTGGTTATAGTGGGTGTTATCGATAGGTTGATGGTATCAAATTAGCGATAACGAAATGATGATATTTGACACTAATCAAATTGAATTGTCGTTGGTATCCAAAGAAATTATGATTGGTTGCAGTTAGTTGTGACTAAATGATAAACTCGGATAAACGTAATCCAATTATTCTATCAAAACAATGAGTTGAAAGTCATCGATTGCGGTTAATATCGATAATGACATCTGGCCGAGAGCAGATTTTAAGCATTGTTTTGTAAGATGAGTTGTCGATTAACGATAACTTATGAAACGATTACATTATTTATTGATTTATGGGCATAGATATTTCTAAGGATTAGCATTTCGTCTATTGCCTTCTATAAAACTTCGCTTTGAATTTAAGTATAAGCTTGGAAACATTAACAGCAGATAAAGCCTTAAGCTGCTGATTTTTCATTTAATCGATAATATGTATTTTCATATTTAAATGAATGTTTTACTTTTTTTAACAGTCAGTCTCTCGTCAGTGGAATTATAGAGATTAATTAATGATGATGCAGTTTTCCTAAAATTAAAAGTTTTTTTGTCAATTGCATGTTTTATCAAATTAATTACATTTACTAAGATAGATTTTGAGCGATAATTAATGCTTTCAAAAGCAACTTTTGACAAGCTATGTTTAGTTCACAATCTGTACATAAATAAGTTTTATAGGGAAAATAATAGTTTATGGTTGCGCAACGTTTCTATTTATTATTTTCAATTACGCAAACTTTTTTCGACAAATCCTGTGTGTGTTTGCTGATGTGCTTATCAAGAATGTATTTCCAAAAACTGCAAATGGACTCGAAGCTTAAACACGCGCACAAGCTTGCACAAATCTCTTTCTCTAACACACACACACACACATAATACACCCACAGCGAAATATTCATGCTTTAGCCTTGATGTGCAAGGCATTTGATTGGCTGCAGGGCAACATCAGATTTGGAATCAAAATTCAGCCATGCAACAATTCAACAAATTCGTTAGTTGGTAATGCCACTGCCACACTGCTGTTGCAGCTGCCCCACAAACGAAAACAACATTTCAGACATTCCCGTTAACGTTGAAGTGGAGCAAAAACGGTTTTTATTTTTTTCTTCGTATATTTCTTTTCCTAGATTTTGTGTGTTATTTTTTTGGCACATTTCAAGCGCAACTTTGGGCAATTAAAGCAAATGCAATTAGCAAGCGCCAAACGATTGAATAACCAGACGAGGGTGAGGTAGAAAATGTTAGGTTAAGTTAAAAGCCGAGTACAACACATTTGACCTATAAAAAAAAACTGGTTTAACAGAAGACAGAAAGAGGGGTAGAGAAAGGAGAAAAGGTCCTGTTCTGCCTCTCAAGAGGGCTGTAAATGTAACTGCCCACACGAGGACGCACAAACACACACACACACTGACACAGACAGAAAAGTTGCTAGAGATAACAAGTAAGAAGGCTCTAGTCGGGATAGCCCGACTAGAAGATACCCTGAACCCAGTTGCAATCCTTGCATCCTAAAAGTAGGCTTCAAATAATTATCACTTTAAACAAAACTCATAGCTGACTTAACTTTACGATATCTCTGGTGTTTCTTAACCGATTTGGACGAAATTTTGAGAAAAGTTCTATCGTTACCCATTACACTAATCCCCATTTTTACATTTTCCAAATTCGATATTTTTTTGTTATTCATACAGACGGACAGACGGACAGACGGACGGACAGACGGACATGGCCATATCGACTCGGCTATTGATACTGATCAAGAATATATATACTTTATAGGGTCGGAGATGCTTCCTTCTGCCTGTTACATACTTTTGCACAAAACCATTATACCCTGATTTACCCATTTTATGGGTTCAGGGTATAAAAATAGTGATGTAGTTCACCTGAGCGCCGACGGTGTGTCCTTGCCAAAATGCTAAAAAATCAAACAAAACAAAAAGATGGAAAAAGCCAGAGGAAGGAGCGAGAAGGGGAGCCAGGGGGGGTTGTCGAAAGAGGTGAAGGTAAAACAAACCAAGGCAAGCGATAGTCAAAGACTGATAAAAACGCTGGTAACACTCTGACTCAGAAAAAGCCAAAAACCCAAAAATAAAATGAAGAAGTAAGCAACAAAAGCTAAGCGAAAGGAAACCAGCAACGCCTCAACTTGCACAACAGGAAACGGAACAGGAAGTACGGTACCGAGGGAGGTTGGGGGGGTTTGGATTGAAGAGCAAGGCTTATGGGGCAAGCTTGACGACGACGAGCTGATAAGCGTATGTAAGTCACACAAGGGCAATTAGCCGAAAGCTCAAGAGGCTTAACTCTTTTTTTTTGTTTTTCGTGGGCAGAGCAAAGCAAAGTACAAATTCCGAAATAGCAAACACACAAGTTGAACAAAATTTTCGATGCGTGCGTGCTGACGAATAAGTTGGCCAAAATGGCTGCTCATAAGCCAGGCCAAGAGCCAGGACGTACGGACGAGCTGCCTGCAGTGCACTCAGTCAAAGGTCAATTGAAGTTGCGGACAAAATCAGACAGCAGAGTTGCTGCGCAGCAGGGGGGGATGGCTGACAGGCAAGTCAAGTGTAATGCGAGAAAGCGCAAAAATGGCACAAACACACACGAACACACACATACAAAGATGCGCTGACTGACAGCTCGCCGGAAGTGGCTGCCATTTCACCTAACGCTTTACCCACACAGCAGCAACAAAAAAAAAGAGGACCTGAATAATGTTACACAATCCTTGAGCGTTTGGATGACGCGATGAAGGGATCGAGGACGAGGACACATTGCTGCTGCTGCTGCTTTGGGTGTCAGTCAAGTGAAAGGAAATTGTAGCTAGCATAGAAGAGGGAAAGAACGAGAAAGAGAGAGAGAGAGAGAGAGAGAGAGAGAGTCTG
This sequence comes from Scaptomyza polygonia, assembly GCA_035044585.1. Classification (NCBI taxonomy): domain Eukaryota; kingdom Metazoa; phylum Arthropoda; class Insecta; order Diptera; family Drosophilidae; genus Scaptomyza; species Scaptomyza polygonia. Next base: position 2,454,017 of record JAWNNU010000962.1, on the reverse strand, counting down.
AGGGTGAGAAAAGGGAAGCGGGTGTGTTTCGAGGTGGCTGTGGCAGACATACCAACAGACAAACATCATCATTATCATACCCATCATCATCATCATGTTAAGAGAATGAAGGAACGCGAGGAGATTTTGTGCCTCAACAGCAGCAGCAGTAGAAACAAAATTGATGGCCTGCCACGTTGCCAAACCCAGCTCCTGTATATGTATATGTATGTGTGTGCGGGTGTGTGGCATACAAAAATCCATAATCCTCAGAGCAGCAAGTAGCGTGACGGCAAAAGGGAAACGACAAACTACAAAGCGCGAGAGCCCAGAATAAAAATAAGAAATACAAAAAAAAGCCACACAAAATATATAAATATTCATACAAAAATAAATACAGTGGTTAAAGTTGTAGGAATTATATTTTTTTATGAAATATGTAATTAAATCTTTTGGTTTTGTAGCATATTTTCCGAGAAAATTTACTTCATATGATTTTCAATTGAATTCTAAAAGTATTTCATAATTAAAAATTTCATTTTTTTTCAGCGTATAAACCCGAAAAAATGTTTTAACAAGGTTAAGTTTTTGTAAAGGGAATTTATGATTCTCAGAATCAGTTTAATAACTCTCTGCCATAGCAATTTGGAAACTAACCATGTTTAATTAACTAATAGCAGCCACTGTACAAAAAGAGAAAAAATAAAAATAAAAATTTATATTTGTATGCAATATACGTTTTTGTGTGACAAGTCAAAGCAAAAGTTTCTGCGAAACAATGAACAATTTTCCAACAGCAGCAGCAGCGTTAAATTGTTTGATGTGTGTGCGTAACCCTCAAACACACACACACACATGCACACAAACGAAACTGTGTCCAACTGTTTCATATTTGTATTGGATTTTTGTGTTTCAATATTTGCTTGGCATGGGAAAACTTTAAGCAAGGCTCTTCCCGAAAACTTGTCACACACACACACACACACGCACAGAGGTCTCATTTTGAATCAATTTTTCTCTCGTAGCAAAAAGTCTGTCAAGGCAAACACATCCCACCAACCACCACCCACAAAGAGCGCCTGCTTTAAATATACATATGTATGTGTGTGTGTGTGTGTTTGGGTAGGAAAAAAGTTTGCAAATGATTTATTGCCACAGGGATGACACAACGCTGCGTATGAGCGATAGATGATGCCTAGCATATTGCCTCCTGTGGCTTTTAGCTGTTCTTCTGTTCTACTTCTCTTCTCGGTGTGTGCCACAAAGGATTTAAGTGTCGTTTGATATAGCCAAGGGGGAGACCGGAACCAAAAAGATGGACAAAATACTGATTCCACTATTAAGTGCTGCTCCAAATTAAGTCATTAAATAACGATTTTTCTCCTTTTGTGTGCGGCATACGTGGCGTATGCGTAACTTTAATAATATGCAAATATAAAAGTTGCCTTAAAACAAAAAGTAAGGAGCTGGGTGGGGCGAAATTTGAAATGCAATCATGAGAAAGCTGCGGCAGCAAGGCAACAACAAACGTAAAGTGCAAAAAGAAATGGCCTAAAAGTGTGACTTGACTAAGCAAAGAGCAAAGCAAGAGAGGGGGGGTGGCATTGGTGTGTATCGGTTGGGGGGTAGCTTTGAAAGGGCTGCCAACTATTTTTGTAGACTCAGCTGCTTTTGTGTATTTTTCTTTCTTTTTTTTGTACCATTTTTCGACTTTCATTCCTTCAAATTAAAATGCAAAAAGAAAAGAAAAATGTGCGAGGCGAAATAGATGCAAGATGTGGGTGTCAAAGTGTGTGTGTGTGTGTAGGTGTTTGTCACAAAAAGTTAAAAAAAGCGCAGCTGAGAGCACGTCGTAGAAAAGCGTCTCTAGCTGGTTGTTTTTGCTCTTCAATATTTTTTTTTCTGCTTTATTTTTCCTGCTGCATCTCCGTTGACTGCATTTGCATTTGGCTCGTTGATGCATAGACACGTCGACACACACACACACACACACACACACACACAAACACACACACACAGCATACACCCCTATCTGCCCCACCGCTTTACGACTTGAAATTCACCTGCAAAAACCGACAAAATGTGCGGCCAACATTTTCGCTTTTGTTTTGCGACAACAACAAATGACATTTCTGTTTTTTTTTTTTTGTTTTTGGCTCGTTACAAATTTGCGTCTCAGCTATTTAGCAAGTTATTTGTCTGTCATTGCGACTGTGGCCCAAATTTTCAAAGGGAGCTTTGATAACCAAAAATTGGCATGAAAAATTTCTTTAAATTTTTGAGTTATATAAAGTTATGCAAATTGGTTTTGTTGGCCATACTAAATGCAGCTCTCGATAAGCTTAAAAAGAGAGAGAGAGACGAATGATTATTAAGGGAGACAAACAACACTTGACATAAAACTAACATAAAATAAGTATCGAAAAACATAAATCAACAAAATGAGTAATGAGTATTGTCAGATCTATGGCTCTGTCATTATTAGCACAGCTGGTTTAAAACGAGAACAAAAAAAAGCCAGAAGCAGCAGCAGCAAAAAAGTATTTGTAGCAGCAATAACTCAATTATCGCATCGAGTCGACTATTAACCGGAAACACAACCGCGTGAACAGCAACAGCAGAGGGGTGGAAGAAGGGGAAAGGAAGGTAGAAAATTATAAGATGAGATCTTTCAATATTTAGATGCGTCAGCTTCAAATGTATTCTATGCAAATTGAACAATGAACGCCCGCGGAAATGGGTTATTCTCATTATAGTAAGATAGGTGTAGATGCATATCTTAACTTGGTAGAAATATATTTTATATCAATAATAATCATAAGAAAGTTTATATTCTTATGGTCATCAGCCAAATTCAAATTTGATTAACTTTTATCGTGAAATTTGAAAGCTTCTTTGATAGTCCTAAACAAATCATCCAGGAAATTGTTATGGGGATTAATTTATGCTTCTTAGAATTGTTTGTTTCTCTCTAACAGAAACCAATTTTGTTGGAAAATTGAAGAATATATGCTTGAAAATATTCCACGAAACCAAATTTAAATAATCAACTTGAATTTTTTCCGAAACCAAAGGCGGCATTCAATATTTCATGTAGTTACATTCATAAGTTAAAGTGTTTTGGTCTCAACGTTTGCAACTATAAAGCATTGTTGCAAATTTATGTCAGGTGGCGCGACTTTGCCACAGTTCTCAAACAGATACAAATACATACATAATGTATGTATCTGTGTGTTTGTATTCATATCCGCCAGTGGGCAGCGCAATTCCGAAACCGTGAAAATATGCAGATAACTAATATTAACTTTTTGTTTGCATGAATGAAGCGTGGCCAAATGTGTGTTGGTGTTGGTGTGTGCTTGTGTGTGTGTTTGTATAGTAAAAAATGAAAAATAGAAAAGGCAAACCGTCAGCGCTTCGTTAGGTGAATGAAAATTGAATGAGACGCGGCTGGCTTGTTTGGCCGAGACTAAGAGCCAACGGCTAATAATTGGCCATATATACATACATACGAGTTGGCTATAATAAAAATAAAAAAAGGCCGCAACCGAGCCAAAAAAAAACAAAATATCAACATATCAAAACTAGCTCAATGCGTTCAGCGGTGCACAGGCCATGATCATAATCAAGGTACACTGAGAGAAAATCGTAAGAATAAAAAAAGTGTTTAAAGGTCACGATTTTCACAAAATTAAAAAAGATTTCATAAGGAGCAATCCCTAGCAATTTCAAGTTCGAGAATCTTTTAAATCAGTTCAATCTAAGGCAATCAAAAAATAATCTAAACTTTTAATATCGAAATTTATTCATTATTCGAAAAGTTTCCATTTCTCAATTTTTGAACCTTGATCGGTTGTTAGCCACATCGGTTTAAGCCGAGTGTATTGAAAGCATTTAAACTGCCACACGCAGTTAGTCCAAAAGAGAGATTGGGTCGTTCGAAAGCAGGTGGGCGGGCGGCGGTCAGTTTGTGAACCTGGCACAAACAAAGTCGGGTTCGGGTCAGTTGCTCGATTTGGCATGTGTTACATAGCTGAAGTTCATGTTAAGATCTTCTTGGAGCTGTGCCAATAGGAGCGTGCAACTGAAAGTCAAAGGTATATAAAATCCCCCTTTGCCACTCCTCTTTTCCCTGCCAAAAGCACTTTAGGGCATATTTCTGTTGTTGCGGCTGCTAGGTTTTAGCTTTTTGTGGGTTTGTTGCACAGCTTTTCTTTATATGCATAAGTTTTATGCCGAAAAGCGTTTCGATAACAGCTCGAAGGCATTTTATTTTTATGAGCATCAGCTACAGCGGCCCCGGGGCATGCCACCTCGCAGCGCCTTGCTGCCCCACCGCTTGCCGCTTTAGGAACAGCTGTCACCAATATCGGCGACAAAAACTCTCTGAAAGCAAAAGCAGCCAACGACGACAGCGATTTATTTATTTTTTTTGGCACGAGCGCAAATCAGACAAAAAAAAAATAAAGTCTTCTTTTTTTTGGCTCAAAATTAAATGAAAACATATAAGCGCACAAACATCGACACGAAAAACAAACACCTAAAGTACTTTAGCTGTATGTGTGTGTGTGTGTATTTTGTTTTATAAAGAAAATCTTCTGTAAAGTAACACAGATTTCGCGACGCTAAGATGCAAAGCGGCAAAGCAATGAAAATTCGAAATTTAGAAAGACAACCGCAGAGTGAAGCGCATTTAATTTTAGATTTATGTACAGGGTGCTCAACGAATAAGTGAGAACAAGAACAACAACAACAAGAATAATAAAAACATGAGCTAGAAAAATCTAACTGTGGCGGCAGCAGGTGGCAAATCCCCAAACATAACAGGATTTGATTTAAACGTAATCCATTTCAAAAGCAAAAAGGCACATTTTTGTTTAAGCCTTTTAACGCTTTGTCTTTTGTGTTTCTGTGTGTGTGTATTTTCATTACAGATTGGGTTTCTAAGCTTGTCTGCCGTTTTTTTTTTTTTGGGTCTTCATTTTATATTCAATACTGTCGAGAACTTTTTTGAAGTACTAAATAAAAATAAAAATTTGCATATTTACAGCTTCAACTGGAATGTTTTAAATTGAAATAAACAAAACAAAAAGATTATATAAATTATTCCTTAAACTATTTTTTATATGGTTTATTATCAATACAGTGAACTTAGTTCGAACAATTTTGCATGAACATTTTACCCTTTATTTCGTATAAAAAAATCAATAGTCAACAAAGGTGAACTTTGATTGATTAACGACAGAATTTTTTTGTGTACACACTTTATTTTTAAAGTAAATAGAGCACATTGATTAATTGATAACACAAACAAAAAATAAATTTTAGATGAAAAAGTAAAGCCACTTTTAAAATAATTCGTTTTTGTGCAAAAAAAGGCCGATTAGGGGAATAAAAAAATATCTTTTTTACCCTTTTTATCTCGGGCAGTTTTAATCCAGTACTGGGTCAGAGCAAGTACACATGTGTTAAAGGGAGTAATTGATCATATAAATGCACAGCTTTTAACATTATTATTCAGGTCTTCCTGACACCTATGCCTATAATTACTTTTCAAGTCTTTCACACAAAGCGCTAATGAATTGAAAAAGGCATGCTGGGAAGTTGTTGATCATTTGGGAGCACCCCTTATGTGTGTGTGTTCGCTTATGAAGAAGTCAGCATTTCAGCGCCTACAAACAGACTGCCTCTAATGCTATCTGTCTGTCTTTATGTCGGTTTGTCAGTTTTTGGTCCCTGGCGACACATTTCCTATTCTCAGTCGTAGTTGTAGTTGTAGTTATAGTGTTATAAGCGCGGAGGCTCTTTGACAAGATTTCGATTTTGTTGTTGATGATGATGATGATGATGCTGCTGGTGCTCTCAGCGCTCGGCGGTTGTGAGAAACAGAAAAACCGAAAGAAAAACGCCGCGTGGGATATTTTTTTCTTGTCGCCGCACTTAATGCGACTTTCGATTTGAGGTGCAACTATAGAATAAATACATATGAATATATTTAGTTTTGTTACCTTTTTGATTTGATGCTGCTTTGTGTTAAGAAAACTTTCCATTCGCTGTTTTTATTGAGTTTTGCTTTTTTTTAACTTTTTCTGATTCTTTTGTATGTGCGCTGTTCTTGGTTTGAGCCAAATATCTTATGGCTACTTAAAGATATGTTTTATTAGCACCTTTTTTTAATTATTATTTATTTATCTGTTAATATATAAATTTTGTAGTTGTTGTACCGAGAACGTGTGAGCACTTTAAATATTGATTTAAGAATAATATACAAATTAGGTTTTTATCACATTTGAACGAAAAACTTTCATAGCTTAGTGCGTAGGTGTTTGTGTGCGTGAGAGAGAGAGAGAGGGGACGATACTAATCTGGCTCGTTTATCAACTCATCAAAGGGCAGTCAAAATGCTCTGCATATACTCAAGAGAGTTAAGTGTAGAGAGCGGGGAATGAGAGAGAGTGCAAGCGTAAGGACGTTACGGAAACTGAGTTGTGTCCATGTGTGTGTGCGTGTGTGCGTAGTTTTTGCAGTTGTTTTTGTTAATGGCCACTTCGATGTTACATATACGCAACGTGTGCACACACACAAGGGACGACGCTACGATAAAGTTATGAAAGGATGACGAATAGAGCGGCGGGGAAGAGAAGAGAGCACGCGCGAGCGTGCGAGCGAAACCGTCGATGACTCTATGACTCCATTATTAAGCGTTAGGGGAGAGAGGTAGGGGGCGGGGGTTGCTTTTGGCTTATACACAAAAATTGCTTCAATTCTCTGTGCTTTAACAACAACAACGACAATTACAACGGGAATTTTGTGTGTCACGCATAAAGTAAAAAACTCCTTGCTCATGGCAAACACTTGCCGCAACATTGTTGTTGTTGTTGTTGCTGCTGTGTGCCGTAATGTTTCTTTTTTATTTTATTGCTTTCCGTTGAAAATGGCCAACAGCCCAAAAGAAACTACAGCAACAGCAACAACAACAACAACAGCTCTAGAGCCAAAAATCAAGTACATTCTCACACAATTTTCATCAGTGTGTTTGTGTGTGTGTTCATGTGCTTGTAATTGTGGCCACCGCTGAATTTCTGTTTTTGTCGCTATTTGCCTGCCTGGGCTCAGTTGGCCGAAATAGTAATTTTAATTTCTGTTGTGCTGTTCTGTACTGTGTTTTGCCGTTTTGGCCTTTTGTCTGGTGCGGGGCAAATGCTTTAACGTAAAAAAAATATTTTTTATTGCTTTTTTGGCGAAAAAAACGCAGTTTATATTTTTAAACACGTTGCTAGTGTGGTAACTGTTGTTGTTGCAGCACAGAACGCACGAAAACTGGCACACACAAACACACACATAGCCACACACAATTATACAAGCGTGCACGCTACTTAAATGTCGTCTAACGTACGAGTTTGCTGCTACTGCTGCTGCTGCTGTTGACTGCGACGTCGACGCGACGGTTTCACGTAGAACTTGATGTATGTATGTATATATGCTATGTTGTTGTATATTGTAGAGATGAAAACCGAAAAAAAACGTGAAAAACGTTTTGTGCGACTGCTGAGATACGACTTTAGCGACGGCGGCGTATACTATGACGGCGGTAGTGTGTTTTGTGTTGTGGCAGAAGCAGAAGTGTTGCAATCACGACGGTAGAACAACGACTCAGCCAACACGACGAGCGCAACGCAACCAACGACCAACTTGGGCCCCCACAAAGCAGCAGCAGCACCACTGACGTTGGCGTTAGCAGCGACGCCAGCAGCATCGCATTCGGCTGTTGGCATTCGGCTTTTCAATGCTTGCTCTCTTTACGTGCTCCCTTTCTTTTTGGCGCTCTTTTTGGTTTTCCTGTACTAGCAGCGCAACGAGGGATGCAATGCACGTGCGAGAGAGCATATGTGTGTTAGTGAGTGTCTGTGTGGGTGTGTGTGAAAGATTACAATAACCACATTTTAGCGATATTACATATTTGGCCTATTTATTAAGCAGGCAGCAATACTACAGCAGCAGCAGCAGCAAACACACCAACAACTAGACTCCCACTACGACTCTCGCTGTTGCTGTCGCTCTCTCTTTCCAACTGTCGCTCACCATTAGAGTTTGTGACGCTGACGTCGCGACGCGTCGTGCGCTATGGATGGCCAAGCAAACACAGTTATGTTTGCCGCTGCGGCCATCGCTGCTGCTGCTGCTGGTGTTGTTGTTGTTGTTGTTGCTGAGTGCGTTCTGTTTTTTTGATTCTTTGCTTATTGTGCAATGAGCCATGGCGACTTAATTGCTTTTCGTTTGGGCTTTTGGCTTCTATAACAATTACAATAAGAGCAGCACAAAACTGGCAGTTTTACATTTTCTCTTTGCGCTACGCTGCACTTCAAATGTTCTTATTGTTGTTGCTCCCGCTCCCGCCGCTGCTGTTGTCTGTCATGGCGAACTCGCATAAATAACGGCGCTGATAAAAACTGGGCGAAGGGCGTGCACACACACACACACACACACAAACACATTGACGAAAAACAAACACACGTAATTATGACCAGCGCTTTTATCAATTTTTTGTTTTTTTTTTTTATGAGTGAATCTCTTGATTACATAAGCAAAAAACGGACGGCGATGGAAATCTGCCTGGGAACAACGTTTGAAACAACCGGACGTATGTGTGTTTGTGAAGTTGGAAAATTTTAATTTTTTCAGCGAGCATAGACAGCGGGGAAAAACAATCATGATAATTAAATTGAGTTCACTGATGCGTATACTTAACATAAAATTCAAACGCAAACGTCGAAAGCAGCAGCAGCAAAAGCTTCCTCTATGCTGCGCTGCCCAAAAAACAAAACAAATAGGTTTTAAATTATAAAAAGAACCTTCAACTGACAGGGTAGAAGACATTGCTGTCACTGTCGTGGGGGCGGGGTGTGGCTGAGCGCCTCTTCTTTACCCTGTGTTTGTATTAGCAACAAAAAATTATATAGGTTAACATATACGCTTGTATCCAGAGAGAGGGCTGAGCGACATGCAAATGTCGGCCGAAGTTACTCACACCCCCCACCACCCCGATGCAAACATACAACAACAGCAACAATGTAATCACGAAAAAAAATCAAAGCTATTTTTTTTGCTCTTAAGTGCAAAAATCATACGAGCCGAGCAGCAGCCAACCCCAAAGCATCAGCTCTTAAATAGCCGAGCGAACGAACAGCCTGTCGGCGGCAAAACAAGAGACAAAACGAGAGTGGATGAGCGAGCGAGCGAGCGAGAGTTTTGCCATGTGCGTGGGCGAAGCAGGAAGCAAGTTCCTTGTTGAACTAGTAAAGCAGCAACCTTAAATAGAGCAAACGTCCCCGTTGCTTTGCCTGTTTTAATGCCTTTCTCCCTTTCACATACCTAATACTCCTCCAACACTCCAATGCTGGGCCTGTTCACTCTTCCTGATTGTTTGTTATGAGTGAAAAGGGTATAAAAAGTTGAGTGTTACAAGGAATGCAAAACAATGTCAAATAAATTTAATTTAAGAGCAACCATAGCAACTTAATAAATTCTTATAATAACATTAAAGTTTTGTCTGGAGAGAAACAGCTACAGTCGAATAATTCACTTCAATTGGATTATGCTTAGTCGGATACTAAACAACTCACAAATCAGTCGCGTCTAGACCCAAAAGACTCACCCCTCCCTCCCCTCCCACAATGAACGTTGTTAAGTGGACCGCGAAATGTAAGCCGCGCGTATCATGTGAAAGACGTTTTAATGGGTCAGCAGCTGAGTCTACCTAAGCAAGAGTCGAAAGCCCGACCTTAAAACGCATTAGCATCAGTTGGATAAATTGTAATAATTTTATAAGCAAACATAAAAAAAAGCGAATTTAGCAGCAGCAAACAGCGCTTAACTGGCGACCAGTTAGTGTGTCGAAAGGTGTTGCCTCCACTTTAGAAGTTTACCCAAAATCCCAATAAGAAAACGTAATAGCAATAGAAATAGAGAGCAAGAAAACGCGAGAGAGACGCGACAAGTGCAGGCGAGCGTGCTCAAGGTAAATGCCTCGCAGTTGCAGTCGATGTCGACGGTAACAGAGTGCAAGATCAACTGGGCCGAGTGGCCGAAAAATGAGCACGCTAGAAAGAGAGACGAAGCAAGAGCGACCGCATCGAAATGCCAAGCAAATGGAAAACCACGCGCGAGTGACAATCAGACACACACACACACACATACAAATGCAGCAACTGCCTATTTGGATGCTGACCAGTGTTACCAATTATGCTTCTATGTGCAGTCAAGTTCGAAAGTTATAAACAGCAGGAGGCGAGAGTTTTAGCTTTTTTTATTGCTCTAGTTTTATATAACAGCTGATTTGACAAATGCTCTTTTAGCTAGTTTGGTACATTTCCCAATAAAACTAGCTTGTTTTTTTTTTACTCTCAGCTTTGACAACACTGATGTTGGCACTGTTTGTGAGGCAGCCACCGGTTCGTCTAGCGTCAAGTGTTCAAGACTAAAATAAACAAAAAGAACAAATCGGCCAGCAGCCAAGACTTGTTTTTTTGTAGCCAGTAGCAAAGTTATAGAGCCACAAACAACAGGCAGCTAGCTTAAGAACCTTTTCCCCGTTCGCGTTTGACACACTGACCCAATTCCCGGTTTCGATTTTCTGGTTTTCCTTACACAAATACACGTTTTCCGCTGCATGCACACACACACACACACACACTGGCATGATTGTTGGTGCTTTTGTGTGTATGTGTTGCGTGTGTTCTACAACTTAAGAAAAACGAGTTGCATGCATTAGAACGCCAACGATTGCCAATTGCATAGATATTCCCAAAAAAAAAACAAACAAAAATACAAACAAAACCCCCCACACTTACCGTTATTCCTGAGCGTTGGAAGAGATTCTTGGTATTGGTATTGATACTGCTCTTGCATTCGCACACACGCAGACGAAACAAATTGTAGAGGGAGGACGCCTTTTTGGTGCTACGTAACGAGGGTTAACGTTATTTGCTCATTACTCAATAGGAAAGAACGACGGTTGCGACAGTTGACGAAAGCACGATGATGTTAACGGTTAATTGTTAATTGATTAATTATTGGTGGTTCTTGTTTGTTTGTTATTGAATGTATTATTATGTTGGGTTCCGATTTGTTTGAAAGTTAAATATACTACTATAGTTATACTATTTTTATATTTATATAAGAGATCTTACTGCCTACGAATCACAATTTCAAGTGAATATGAGACGGCCGAAAATAACGACAGTTAAGCGTACTTATGAATTTTTAAGCACCGACTACTGTTAGTCCTCTCACGCACAATAATAATAAAAATGTGTACACAAAAATACAAATGAGCATATAAAGTTATATATCTGTGCGAGAACGCTGTTGTTGTTGTTGCACTTCAAACAGCTCATGCAGCGCGAGCGTCATCTATAAAAAGGTACCGCAATCGTAGCTGCTACTGCTGCTGTGGGGGAATATCAACGCACACACACACACTTTTCCCGTACCGAAATTTTTATGTGACGTAACAATTTTTTTTTTATTTTAAATGCACACGATTTAGATTATACTACTTTACTGGCGGGGTACGCTTCTTTAACATATAATGGTGTTTTTCAATTCAAAATCGTGCAAAGAAGCGAGAATGATCCCAACACGGCACAGCACGAATTTATTTTTAACGTAAATAATGATTTGGTTGATAGTGTTGGGTTTGTTCAACGGTGTATGAGTGTTGGAAATTGTTGGTGGCAGCTGTTAAGGAATGTTAGGCATGGTATGCTGTTTACAGAGCATGCAATTAATTTTATAAAAAGTATTACAAAATGTTTAAATAAACGTTCGATGCTGGCAGCATTTAAATATGGCAATCAGCTGACTGTCGTTGGATTTGATAGTGGCGTTTGAAACACTTTGGCCTTGGCTTATGGTATAAAAATAATAAAACCTTCTTGAAGTTTCAAAAATTAACTTCTAGCTTCGAACTGCGATTTTCCCATTATTGTATTCTTGATTGCGATAGAAGAAAACTCAATTTTAATAGCTAAATTAACTTAAAATTTAACTTTATATGAGCGGCACTTTTTAACCCACATTTAAATAACAGTTAAATGTTAATTCGAGCAAAAATCTGTTAAATAAACAGCTGATCGCGATGAACAAAAAATTACATTGAAAAATAAAAATAACAACGCAGTTGAATACAGGCTGCAAATAACGCTTACAAATGCTTTAAACGACTCCGACAAGCTTATGTTACAAACATGTCGCTGCTGGATCATGACTCATGGTAATTTAAGAAAAATACTTGTCGTATGTTATTTTTTTCACAACAAAGAATTCAACTCCCTAGGGATATCGAATATGAGGGCTGTGAGCGGTTGCGACATCAGATTCTGGTGCAGTTAAACGAGCGTCGGCAACAACTCTACGGAGCATCGCCCACTTCGCCGGCATATGTGAAGCTTACCGACTCCATACAAACGGGCATCAAACAGCTGGGCAAGGATGTGACGCATCTGCGTGTAATTCTGGACAATGCAATAACTTGGGAAACGTGTTCGGAGCAGGAGTTGCAGCAGCGTCGCATCAATTGGGATAAACTTTCATCGCAGCTACGGGAAATCGATGCTAAATTCACCAGCAGCACACGTTCCAATCAGCTTGCGCCAACAGCTACCAGTTCTGCTTGGCAGGCATCTGGTAGCAATGCTCCGGCACCCAGTCGACCCATGGATGCGGCTACACTCAAACTACGACAAGCGGATATACTTGAAGATCAGAATCGTGGATTAGAGGCACTGTCGGCGACCATATCGCGACAACGCAATCTGGCTACACAGCTGGGCAATGAAGTGGAGGATCAAAACAATATTCTTGACAATCTGGCCAACACCATGGATCGCGTGGAGTCCGGTGTGCAGCGAGAGACAAGCAGCATTAGCCAAGTGAATCGCCGGGACAGCACCTGGGGCTATTGGCTGGTTATCATTGCGCTCTTTGTGGCCATAATTGTTGTGCTTTTTGTCTAGTTGACACTGGGTCTTAGAATTATTATAACTAATCCAACTGTTATTATAAAACATGTCCACATGCAATTATATACTACACATTTATATATATTCCAAAGATGTTTCAGTATAATATTTAACGATCAAATATCGAGACAATATTGTATTTCCTAAATATTTATATACCTATATTATTGTAGGTAAGTTTTAATTTGTTATCCGCAACTCTAATGGTTTTTTCCAAATTGAAAATAGTTTCTGAAAAGTTTTATATATTTTTCTACAAATAAAGATAACATTCAATCGGATCTTGTGCTTAGGTAACATTAGCCATTGAGGATTATTTTTGTTACTTATCAACAGATTTATTTCGTTAGATGACTCCAGCATGGTTTTTTTTTTGTTAAATTACATTTACAGGTTATCGTTCTATTTACTTAAGCCAAGTCAGAAGCGTAGGGCACATGAGCCAGATGGCCAATGGCACCAACGGACAGCTTGGAGCCAGCAACCTTTTTGGCTGCAGCCTGAACCTCGCCCAGGGAAATGCCATCGATGGCAGCCACCAACGCATCAGCATCCAGTACGGTTCTGTTGAGTGCTGCCTGATGACCCAGTTCCTTGATCAGACCACTGTCGGAGGAGTACTTTGACAAGGCTCGTGCCTTTAGCATGGCCTTTCCGCGAGCCACATCCTTGTCGGCAACGTTGCCAGACTTCAGAGCGTGCACCAGCGTTTCAACAGCCTTGCCAATATCCTTGCCATCGGCAGAAGCCACAAAGCCAAAGAGACCAGCATCGGAGTAGCTCTTATTCAGAGACCGAACAGAGACGAGCGCATCACCGGCTGCCGCACCAAAGGCACCGGATGACTTGCCGCGCTTAGTGGCAGCGCCAGCGCCGATAGCCTGCTCCAGAATGGCAAATGCCAAAGCCTCCTTATGGTTGCTGGCTGCACCACCCTCGCCAGCCACAGCCACAACAGCACGGTGTCCAGCTGTGTCTTTGCGCGCATCGCCACCATGGTATTTGCTCGGGGCACCGGCGCCACCGCCGCCGCCGCTGGGGAAGTTCAGGGTCTGGGCAAAGCCGGATAGCAAATTGTTTTCGACGCCAACACCGATGACAGCAGCGGTGCCAGCTGAGAAAGTGTTGGCCACAAAGTGCAGCAGGCTCTCTGTGGAGAGCTTGCCCAATTGGAATCTAGGAATGAAGATGGAATTGCCTAGACCACGACGGAACGCAGCTTTGTGCACCAGCTCAACAGCGCGCTCCTGAAAAAGTTTGTTACAGATTTGATGCGTTATTAACTATAGCCATGCTCACCTCTGTGGTGACGGCATCCAATTGGTTGTGCACTGTTTTGGCATTATCCTTCATTTCCCAGGGCTTGAAGGCGGGCTGCAACAGCTCCTGCATATAACGCAGACCAGTTTCCACATTATCGGCTGTTGTCTCCACGGTGTAGCCAATAAATTCACGATCTCCCCAGGTCGTCAAAGTGCCACCCACCTGCTGAATGTTGCGCTGAATGGCAAAAGCACTTGATCTCTGGGTGCTCATGAGGCCAGCGAGGCGCAGCATATGTGAAGCTCCCTGTGTGTCATAGGCCTCATGACGGGAACCGGCACTGGAAAATACTCAAGCTTGAGAATCAGTTTGAACATGGGGGAGGGAAAGGTGTTCACGCTTACCGCAACACAATCGATATACGTGAAACTGGAACGGATGCCTCAGCTGTAGCCACCACCAATTTGTTCTCCAGAACATTCACGTTGATGGCGGAGGTGTCGCCAACGAGGCGTGGGCAGACAGAATAACCGCGTTTCTATAAAACAATATGGAAACAATAACATTAAAGTGTGCAAACTTTTTTTTTATAGGATTTACGTAACACGAATTTTTCGCATTGTTCAATTTGTTGGTTAAGTTGATAATTGTAATGCACTTACACCGATTGCACGCAACAGATGCGTCTTGCTTGCGTTGCAGGCCATTTCGTTGGTATTTCAATTAATGTTCTAACAAAATTTATAACAATTAATCGCAGCGAGCGACAACGACGAACAGTTTCCAACCGTATGTTCTTACAAATTAGAGTTGTCAACAGACTGACATACTATCGATTAACAGAAGTGTTTTAGCATATGGTCACACTTGACACGCAATTTTTAATTTTTTTTTGTATTTTTATAATTTTTAAGTCTGTAATATTATGACAATGATTTTAAACTATCATTTCTAGGTCACGTGCATAGCTCAGCACTTGCTCGGCTAGCTCTTCGGAGGGCAGCAGCTCCTTGGGCTTGATGCTTCTATCGGTGAAACTGTAGTGTCCATTGGTCTCCAATTTCCATTGACGTTTCTCGCCAAATGCTTTTATCCCATCCGGCACAGTTAAGTTGAGACGCTTGGCGGCATCCTTGGCTGAGATTTTGTCGTATGACATTTCAATGCAGGCACCAATCTCATCGCGCACTGTCTCCACTAGAAGATCCATAAAGTAGTTGTAGATCTCAGCGGGCATAGAAGAGTTTGCCTGGAAGATTTTGTTGTAGCGTCCCTCCATGATATACTGTTCCAGCGCCAGAATTGGCCTTATGTACTGATTGTGCTGGATTATATCAACCGAAAGCAGCTCGAGCTCGGTATGAAAATCGGACACACGATTTCCTGACAGCAAGTAAAGCAAGTTGAGGCCCAACAACTTATATTTGTTGTCCGATTCGCCGATGATTTTGGCATAGTCGTAGTAGTAGCACTTCAACTGTGACATATAACGCTCAAAGGCTTGTAGATCCTTGCTGAGCACACTATGCTCCACCGCAACCTCTAGCACGGAACGGGCGAGCAAAAGTTGCTTTTTCGAGTTTTGTGCATCGTTTCCGTCTGTCGGTAAAAAGGCCAACTTCACAAGCGCCACTTTCAGCTGATCTAGCAGCTGGCCACATTTTTGTATATTAAGTGGCTTTTTTGTCCACTCGGTGGTCAGCTCCTTGTATAAAGTTTCTACAGTAGCCATATTTAGCGATTATTAATTTATTTTTAAGAAAATACAGACGGTAAGTTGAGAATGATTTTCGCTTTTGCTCTTCTTCTTAATCTTTGAAAGGTTGCCATTCACTGTGTGTGAACTTGTAAACAGGTGGCAGCCCTATTTGCTTATCGAATTCATAATCGATAGTAACGAATTGAGGAACGCCAACACACTTCTGTATTTGCCAATTCGAAACTCACACTATTAAAACCGGCTTAAAAATGTCAGAAGACAAAAACATTTGGGACGATAGCCTATTGATAAAGTCGTATGATGACTCTGTCAACTTGGCGCGAGAGACGCTAGCTCGTCGCATTGCCGACGCCACTAACAAGCGTGAAGACGAAAATATAGCGGAAGCGGCCCCAACACCTGAAGCTGAAGAGGAACCCCTACAGGATGAGGACAATGTGTTCAAGGTGGGCGACTTTGTCCGGGCCACTTTCACAGATGGCCTGGACTACGAGGGCACTGTGATGTCTATCAATAAGGAGTTGCAGAAGTGCGTGGTGCGCTATGTGGGCTACGCAAATGAGCAGCAGGTTCCAGTGTCTAATCTGTTGCCATCCTGGGGCAACAAAGCTCGCCTTGAGCAAGTAATAATTGCTAAACAGGCCGAAGAAGATGAGGCTGAGCAGCAGGAACTGCAGCCACTGCAGCCTCTACCCAAGCCATCCAAGAAAACCGTGGCCAAAGAAAAGCCAATTGCTGGCGTACGAGTCGCAGGTCCTGCACCAGGATTGTCGATGCCACCTATGCCTTTGGTGCCACCCATGTTTGCACCAGTTGGTGGCAACGATTGTGACTCAGAACAGGATTTTGTCGCCATGCTAACAGCCTGGTATATGTCAGGATATTACACTGGCCTCTATCAGGGCAAGAAGGAGAGCAACGCTAAGAAAAAGACATCCAAGAAATAAATAAAATGTATCTTTAGATACTAAGACTCTGTTCTAAGCATAAAGAATAAATTTACATAAAGTGAAAACACCAGCAGTTTTTCCATTGTGCAGTTGCTAAGCTGCATTTTGATTTTTTAGCTGCAGGCTGCAGCTGGCTATCAAGTTTTAAGTTATCGAAGTCGATAATTTAAGTTAGAGTCCGACTCGTTCCGTTATCGATTCCTTGTAACTAAAATGCCGCCGAGTAGGAACCAGCGTAAGATTTGGATAAAAATTATAGAATTTCATAAACGAACCATTAATTCTTTGTAGCGGTAGATCACATAGTCGATTTAGGTGATCGCTCTAGGCCCATCTGTGTGCAATACCAAAATGCAAAAAAGTATTATAGATGCAAAAACTATCAGGGTAGCCCAGGCTTGAATTGGATCGAATTCTGGGTGCACCACGAGGGTGTTCTTAACTTTGCGACAAATCCACAGCAATTGATTTTGAATGGAATCTTCAATGCCGTCGACGGTGAACTGTTTCTACCTGTCAACTATGAGGTATGTTTATGTTAATTCTGTTTATTTTTTCACTACCAAAAAATTGCTGACCTTGCAGTCTGGAAGTCATGTTGATTGCTTTCTCGTGCGCGTTTGCACGCCGGCAGTGGATAATATATTTAAGCGTGGCTTGTGCATTCAGGTGTCTACTGGCGCTCAGCTTTACTTGACAGTTTGGTTCAATGTGGCTGAATACGAAAGGGGTCAAATTCTGCCAGTTGTTACAATTTCACAGGTACAAAAAAAAAAAAAAAATAAATAAAACACATTTGTCTTGAACGGGGCTACAACTTAAAGTATATGATTTTTCTTTCCCACAGGTAATCAGCCGTCTAATGGACCATCTGGAAACCTATCAGGGCGTGCAGCGAGTGCTAAACCTAAGCAGTTTTAGTGCCAATCCGTATTTTAAGCATATTGTCGTCAGGTTATCAAATATGGGCACTTTTCGGCATGTATGCACAACCATTTATAATAATGATGATCGACGTCTTGCGCTAAACGGCTTTAGTTTAGCCAACAATCAAATTAGCGATTTGGCACCCTTGAAACTCTTTGGGGACGTTGACTATGAGCTGCTTGATTTGATCGGCAACATGGTAAGATATTTTAGATATGTTTGGCTAAGGAACTAATCTTTCAATTACAGTTAAGTTCCGCAAAGCGTTTGTGTACCAATCTCGAACGTTTTCGTGCCAAGCAACTAAATCTGGCTAATAATCCCATTACCAAACAAGCTAAATATCCGGACTGCCTAAAACCGTTGATAAAAAATTTTCAGATTGTGGTAAACTAAACCGAACTTTGGAGTTAAAAGTAAAGTGCGCTAAAAAAGTTTTACTTTACAGGATGGCGTTCCATTTGACATGCTCTACAAGACGTACACGCCGCTTAACTATGAGATTGATGTAGAGTGCGATGGCACACGTATTGATTGGAGTAACAAGCAACAGTTGGAACAGTTTAGGCAGAGTCCGAATTGGCATGCATTTTTGGTAGGTAGTCTTTAATGCTTTACAAATGCAAAATGATTTGAACTGTATTTCTATATACATTTTAGATACCCGATCAGGAGCAAGAGTTCTCAAAGGAAGCTCTTTTTAATATATTTTTTATTTCAGTGTCGCCAGAACTGAGCGAGTTCTACCCCTGCTACCATAAGGTATGAGCATTATTCATATCTGTAAAACAAAGATGTTTAATTTCTTTCATAATTTCTTGTCAGTTTGATGGCGGCGAGCATAGATTTCTTGTGCGTAACTGTTTCGATCAAATCGAGCATCTGGTGCATCATTGTAATTTAGAAATGAAAATACCGATAATAGAGGCGGCTGCTGGTACAGATGAGAAAGTATGCAATGAGCGTTCCATTCCCTACTATCTACGCATGAATGTGAGCACTTTAAAGTCCGGACATGTGGATCCAAAGAAATGCATCGACTTGGCACTGCAGAAGCGCTTTAATGCCATCAATCGCGTTCTGAATCTGGATCAGTTTCAAACAGCCGACGGCCTAGAGAACGTTGTTGTTTGTATGAGTTCACCAAAGATCCTCAACAGCATATTGAAATTGGCCTCACGCAAGTTTTTAGGCAACTGCGTTGATTTACGATTGGGCAATAATAAGATTTTGGGACTTAACAATCTTCGCACATTATCGTTGCTCACAAGTCTCCAAGCATTAGATCTGGGTTACAATTGGATCTACGAACTGTCGTACATAAGTGCTTTGAGTGAGGTGCCATTGAAATCGCTGCGCCTGCATGGTAATCCCATGTGTCTCAAGTACGGTCTGCCTAGCGAGTATATTAAAGCGGTGAATGATATATGCCCGGGTCTGCTTACTCTGGACGATGTAGATCTGAGCACCAAGCCGGGTCTGGCACCACAAAAGGATTACATATGCGATCCAGCTGCCTATGAACTGATGGGCGAAATGTTTTTGTATCCGTTTCTGCGTGAGTTCGAGCAGCTGGATCAACGCATCAATTTGATTAGGTTCTATGCAGATAAATCACTCTTCACACTACAATCCAGCTTTGATATCAATCGTTGCCCTCGCCCATTCAATGACCTGTTCAAGCGCATCAACAAGTACAATTATTTTAGCAGAAATCTCTTGAAGTATTCAAGTGATACCTGTCGCATTCATGTCGGCGCCCAGGATATTATGGAAGTATTGATGCAGCTGCCAGCGGTCACCCATGATTATGTCTCGTTGCAAACAAATGTTTTACACTATGACACAAATTCGGCTGTAATCTATGTGACTGGTGTGCTGCGCGATGAGCCCGACTTATTGCTGGCCTTTAGCAGGCAGTTTGTGCTCAAAGTGGATGCCGAAGGATTGGTAATTATTTATGCCATCACTAAACACGAAACTCTAGACTAATAAAATGTTTAATTTCAGGGCGTTGGAAAGCGAGCCCGTCGCATGAAGATCGTCAATGAGACATATAGCATTATGAATCCCGCCAAGAAGCAAATTAGAGATGCGTTCAAATTCCTCGAAGAAGAGGAGCCAGCAGCACTTACTGTTAAACAGGAAAAGGATGAATCTGTCGATAATCTGGAACACAAACTGTACATATTCCAGGAAATAACAGGCCTACGTCCGCGTTGGTGCACACGGATCGTACAAGAAGAAGCCAACTGGGATTTCCAGCTTGCGCTCGAGAAGTTCATAGCTATGGAGGCGTCTAATGAATTGCCAGACGGAGCCTTTGCCTAAACCAAAGAATTAACCATTACTATCTGCACTTTTGACGCCGGCAACTTGAAAGTAGCTTAAGTTAGTTTGTCAATTATCTCAAGTGCCAAAGCAAACCAAAAAAAAAATAGTAACCCTTATCTTCCATTACGCAGAATTGTTTATTGTAATTTAAACGTAGTGGTTATGGCAAATCAATCTGTTTATATACAGTTACTGTGATTTATGGCAAGTCTTGACTGAGGTCGAAGTCTTTCATATGCCTCTTATCACCTCAAAAACAAACAGAAAGAAAAGAACCACTTATTTATGTACTATTAAGTAAAAGTAGTTGCTGTAAAATTATATCAACTATCAAGGCGCGTATAGGATCAATGACAAGTATAAACATGTTCCTGCTGTTTTCGAGCTGTCAAGCGCTTGTGAGACTCTTATCGGCTATACCTGCGAGCAGGGCGAGAAAGTGTGGAAGAGAACGAGCACTCGCTGTTGCTGTCGCTGGTGTTCGGTACAGTATAACCCGTCGCACATCGCGTTCGTTGATTCAGTTTCATTCAAGACGCGCTCGCGAGCGGTTGTTGTATATTGACTCACCGCCTTTTTGTTGACCGTTGAAATTTTGTGCGGAACGGTTAAGAAATCCATTTGAAGCAAACGTAAAGTTTGCCTTTCTCGATTGAATTTTCAAATAATCAAATAGGTCTGTGTGTGGTTTTTAATGTCGCTTTAAATGTCGCATTAACATAATATATCAATTAAAAAATTATTTGGCAGCAGTTCATAAATTGTGTCATAAGACTTTAGATCTTTATAAATTTTTGAGCTAATTGACAGCTTAAAATTCCATGCAGCAACTACTAAATTGCAAAATGCAAAAATGTAACTATATTTATAGTAAATGTATAAACACTTAAATGTTCTGTAATTGTAATTACCACATATAAACAAAGCCAAAACTAATTTGCTTATTTTAAAATGGGATGCAAAAACAAATACACAAATGTGTGTGAGAAACCTGTTTACAACGTTTGTTATAAAAATTGTCTAATACATTTTGGTTATATAATTTACATGATACGCCTTAGAATCGTATTGATACGACATTTGATTTGACCAACAAAGTTGTTTTTTTGTTTTATGATGAGCTCAACAAAAATGCTCAAACAAAATTCCTGGCTAATTTTCTACGCCACCTTTATTTTTTGCATATGAATGAAAAACTCTGAAACTTGATGTGCCTAACATTAATCAGTTGGAAGCATATTATGTTGCTACTCTCCTCTTCTTCAAGTTGTTGCTTAAGCCACGCAGCGTGTGACTTTTAATTTGTTACTACAACTTCGGAAAGTTTTTGGTTTTTAGTGTTGGGTTCAGTGATCGGGCCAAAGACATTTGGCCAAAAATTGCTCCGCTTATGTTGACGTAATATTGTTAAACAATTGACAGCTGGTTTTGAGCATCGCCTCAACACACCCGCTACCTGACTAAGCTAACTGATAAGTAAACATGCAAATAGTAATGTGCTCGCGTTTTGCATGCGTTTTAAAACGCACACAACGTCACATTCAAAATAATTAATGCTCGCACTCAAATAAATTAGCAAATTCACAAAGGCGACAAAAAAAAAAAATAAAACAAGTTAAAACACATGTGCATGATATAATTCCAAGCAATTAAAAACGTTTTGTTTATTTGTCGCAGTCAGATAAGTTAGTACGAAAAGTACATTAAAAAATAGCGTTAAAAAAAGCGTTAGTGCTGGTAAACAAACATAAATGACGCCCATAGCTTGAGGCGGCTGAACGAGATTTATGAGTTTAAGAATCGCACGCGACTTCAAACCAAAAGATTAAGATATAGGGTTGCTTAACTAATTAAACACGCCCAGTTCTTGTTTGGTTTCGGCTTGGCATATTAAATAAAGCCGCTCACAAGTAAACCAAGGCGATAACCTGTATTCATATAGTTCTTGATACTCTGTGTCTGGTTTTGAAGAATGTTTATTCTAAACTTTCATAAGATTATAGAATAAGCTCTGTAAAATACTTTGTTTGGTAGTTTTTCCAAAGGGTATACAAAACAAACTGTGACAAAATACACACATTTGCTTTGTATGTTGTTAACGCTTTGCATTGCAGCTACCTGATCGCGACCCGCTTTTTGGGCTAACAACAGCAACAACAATTGCAGCCAAGAAAATTGGTTGTGTAGGCGCTGGGAAAACCGGTTTGAAAACCGCCCCCTTCGTTCCGTTTTGGGAAACATTCGAACAGTTTTCATAGTTATCACATTTGTCGCTTTAGATATTCATATAAATAAAAAAAATTAAAAAGAAAAAAAAATATTGAATTTGTGTGTGCCACAACGCAGGCGTTTCAAATAAATTTTGAAACATTTTAGAAAAAAAAATATTTGCCGTGACTTTCGTGATTTTTGAGTATGCTTCCTCTTAGCATTCTTGGCCACGCTGCCAAAAACGATTTTGGCAATAGACGCTAGTGGCAGTATCTGCACTTAACCTTAACCAAATAGAAATACCCCACTCCTCCCGCATTTTTTTTTTATATATTCTTGATAGTTTTTCATTTAGATCTTTTCGAAAACTGCCAAAAATAGCGTTTGATGTCAAACAATTTCCCTAGTTTTTAATGCAAATTACTTACGGAAAAATATACCAAATATATCAACAAAAAAAAAAAAGCAGCGTAGAGCATGTTTAGTGTTAGCCAGACGTGCTTTTGCCCACTCCAAACAAAATCTTATTTTAAGTTTTCGCTTGCTTGCCAAAATAAAAGAAGCATTTCAAGTTTTGGTAATAATACCTTTGCCACAACAAATTCCGTTGTTTCTTGAACGAACTCTTACAAAATTCCAAAGCGGCACTCAAAAAATGTGTGTGGAAATTTGTTTTTCTTACCCCCAAATTGCTTATCTAGGCGTTAGCCCTTTAAGGTCAAAGCTATTCACATAAATTTAAAATGCAAGAAAGAGAGAAGATTGTATTTACATCTTCCTCCTCTTTATGGGGGCTTCTACATTTGTATACGACGTGTAGAAGTGATAAATTAAATGTGTAATGCCGCTCCAACGTCGAAGATCAAACCGATCATTTGGGAAATGTCTGGCTGTCTAATTTAAAATGCGAAAGAGACGAGTCGCGTCGCGTTCTCCAAACGTTGATTACAAATTGATTCCCAAAGGGTTTTCTGACTCTAAGCATATGTAGTATGTGTCTTGCATACGATATCAACTCGAAATTCTTAGCCACAAACTTATTATTATTTTTCGGGAGTGTTGCAAAACCATTTAATGAGTTCCGGAGCCGCGTGGCTCAAGCTTGAGATGAATGCTAAATCAGTGTAAGATATAATCTAAGGTTATACATAAAGGTACACTAGGGAAAATATTTTCAATACAAAAGAATGACCTGAACATTTTTCGATTGCACTTAAAGCAACTTCATCTATTTTCTTTAAGTGTACATATTTTTACATTCACGCGATTTAATCTTGCGCACTATTATTCTAATTGAGGCTCTTACAAAACAACAATTTTCCACCTTACCAACCATTTGCATATTTCCGCTAATTAATATGCATTTCACTCAGCTGTATAGTTATAGTTTAGCCATACTTATCTGTAGCTTATAGCTTTTGTTGATGATTTCTGACAAGCAGTCGCAAATTGAACAACGACCATTTTGCTCTCGGCGTTTAAAAACGCGATCGAAACGCTCTTGAAACGTCGGGCATTTGCGTTGCATTGCGTGTTTATCAACTTTACTTAATGCAGCAGTACTTGTGTTTTATCTCTTTGTTTGTCTTGCGTAATATATTTCATAATTGCCGCAGAGTTCAACGTTCTTAGAGGGCGAGATAATAGATAATGGTTTTTGGTACAGGGGCAATCTGTGTTGGTGCCCATAACAAATCAATTAAATAATGATTGAGCACAAATATTTTTTGGTTTTTCTGTGGGCAATTCCAGGCAGTTCCAGTTCCACTACCATTATAACTGCTCCCCGCCCTACCACCATAAATAGTATATGCTTAAACTATGGCAGCTGAAAACTAAAAAAAATCTGTATTTGATTTATGTTCCGCTTGAAAACACACGCACAAAATTCAGCACGAGGGCATTTTGGCAACTGCAAATTTTTCAGTGGAAAATCATTGAAAAATTAGCAAATGTCACGTACAGATTTATAAAAACATATATCAAATCATAAATCAACGAAGAAACAAAAGCATATTATATGTATGCATAATATATGAGAGAAAGCGTGAATTTAGTTGGATTTTATAAGAAGACATAATAAAACTTAGGTTTGCTTAAGAATGTCAAATCTTGAATTCCTTAACAATAACAAAATATTCATAGCATTTAATTTCCTTATTATGTTGTTATCCAATCTCAGTTATGTTAAATTTTTGAGTAAGTTCATGTTTCTACGAAAAAAACGCAAATTTCTCCCTTGGGAATGTCAAATTATGTTATGCTTAATAAAACTGGAAATTTATGTGTTTTTTCAGAGAAATTTTTAAGTTCTTTGACCAAATAAATCCAAATCCATAAAATGCCTTCCTCAATGTATTTCATATTCCGCAATACCCACACAAAAAGTGTGTACAAAATTCTCCCAATGGCTATTTTAATACAAAAAACCCACAATTTCTAAATAGATGACATGATATGAAGCTGAACGGTGAATTGGGCGGGTGGAGGAGTGGGGTTAGTTTGTGTGTGTGTGTGTGGGTTAGGTTGATAACTATAGCTATATGTATCACAGAATATAGTTCATAAAGTGATCTAAAAGCAAATGCGAGGCAGTCAATTTGGAATTTTAATTTCGCATTGAGAAAACAAAGGCGACGCATTCAATGGCATGACTGGAAATGGGTAAGGGTGTGGTCCGGGCGTGCGAAATTTACATTGGCAATTACACACAGTAGCAAATGACACCCCATCTCCCCATTCGTGCAACTAATGGTTACGAATGCGACGCTCTTGAAAACTTGCGATGAGACTCGGATTCAAAACTGATCTTCATCGTTTTATTAGATCTTTGGCATTGAATGAGGGGGTAAACAAGAAATGTGCGCTGGCTATACAGCTGCCTGTTGATTGTTGATTGTAATTGCCAATAGCTAACTAATTGCGGTTTGCCAGCAGCCAACAGCAGCACTTTTTTTTCTCTCTCCTACTCCAGAACCTGCTGACTTACGTCACTGTTTTCACGAGTTTCCCAATTGCATTGAAAAACAAAACAAAAAACATTAGAGCATCGAAGCATTGATGATGCAAACTTGATGTAAACAGTGCGCTGACTGGAGACAGAAGGAGGCGACTCCAAAACAGATGTTTCCCACAGCTATTCTATGTTCTTTTTTTAGTAGATGAAATAGAAAAATAATGTAAAAAGCTAGATACGTTCAACATATAGATTTTGAAACTGAAATAAACATTCCAGAAAATACAATAAGAGGGGAAAAAAAAGATTAAATATAATAAAGATAATAATTATAAAATTTAATAGGCCATCAAGTATTTCTTACAGGGTATTGAGTCTCTCTACCATCAGCCATTAAGTTAATCTATTCATTTCTATTTATAAATATCTTTTGGTTGCTTTAACATTTTAGTTGTTGTGCTTTAGTTGTTTGTATATTTTGATTGGCATCAATTTATTTACTTTGCATTGTGGACCCAAAATGCAATATAACCGAATGAAAAAAAAAATAAAATAGAAATGATTATTTATATTTAGCTACTTGGAAAGACCTTCAGCAGCAGACAACAATTTATAGGAAACATTAAAAGAAAAAGTGGAACAAACTGCAAACAAATTGCTAATTTTGTTTAAATAAAGAATCCAAAAGGGGTTAAGACTCCAAAAGAAAAGCTCTTCCAAACCTGTTGCTGCCAGCTGTTTTTGTTGTACAATGGTATATAGTTGGTAACAACGCGCCAATCTGTAAAATATATAAGACTCAAAAGACCAGCCATACCAAATGTTGCAGCTGAAGGCACACTGTGGGCGCCAAAATAGATATAAAATTAAAATAAAATTATTGGTTAGATTAAAGTAGTATTTACAAAGCTTTGACCAATTGCTTTTGACCTGGAGTTGGCTTGATTGTTTCTAATAATTTCTTTAAATCCATTTTTGTTTCTCAGTTTGTTTTAAATTCCAAAATTTTGAAGTTGAATAAACTAAAAATGTGACAAAACGTCGCCTGCTGATCCCAAACATATTTCAAGTAACGATTTTTCCTCCTCTCAATTAAGTCATTGGCATTGTGTCATTATTAAGATGCTGATGAAGAGTGAAAGGGGATGAAAGTGACTTTGATGATAAATCAATTTGGATGCGGGTCGCTCGGCCGCAGTAGTAAAGTACAAAATCGGGTCGTGTAAACAGCGCTACAAATTGAAACATTACATGGGGTTTATGGCAAATAAACCAAATGTCGCGCCACCACCCAAGCTATATAGACTCGACACTGTACAATGTAGATGATATCTTGATTTGGTTGGTTGATTGGCGTTTATGATGACTAAGGACAGGTGTGCAAAGCTGTGAAAACTGCAGCAATTTGTCAGTCGCAATATCATTAGCCTAATTTTTCAGGCAACATTCATATATGTAATGTCTGTGTGCGTGCGTGTGTGTATGCGTGAGTGTTGGCATTTTCTTGAGCAGCAAAAAAAAATTTCGTTAGAATCAAGAACCCCACCCATTTATTGTCTTGACTCAGCTCAACTCCTTGGCAGACGCCAGCAGAGCAATTTAAATGCCACACCTGTTTTAGGACAAACTCCGCCTGCCCCTTTCCTTCCAAACTTTTTCATTTTGTCCAACTGGACACAGACACACATATGACACACATTGCGGCTGTTTCAGGACGACAGTTCAAGGATATCGATAAAAGGCTGGGCCACTTAATTTTTCATGCGCTTTCCATTTTTACCTAATACCATCTGACCTGTTTTTTTTGTTTGTTGCTTTCACTTGCAGTCATGCGTTTGTTGCTGCTGCTACTGACGGCACTGCTGGCATTACAGCAGGTCAGTGCCCAAGAGGATTACTGTTTCGGCAAGGACTCGGAGCGCTTGCAAACGCGTCATTTTTGCTCAAAGACAGCCTATCAGATTGTCAAGGGCACCAACATGGACAAACAGTATCAAGTGCCGGGCTGTGAGCCCAAAAAAATGTGGATCTTTCACAGGCATGGCACTCGATTGCCAACTCCAAGTACGATTAAAGAAGCACCACGGCTGGAAGATGTAAGCTAAAATTAAAGTACAATTCGATGCCACATATATTAATATTTTCATTCAAACTTCAACAGCTCCGCGACTTGATAGTTAAAAACTATCGTGTGTTGCGCACGAAACCGGAGACGAATGCATTATGTCCACAGGATTTGACTGCCATACAAATGTGGAAGTTAAACACAAGCATAACTGTGGACATTGAGGAGCATCTGACCAGCCAGGGCTATGAGGATTTGCGTGGCACTGCAAAGCTCTATCAACACTATTATCCCGATGTGTTGCCCAACAAATACAATGATACCTATTACCTGGTAAGTGACTATTTCCACATGATTATTCAATTCTTATTCATGTCTTTCATTTTTAACAGTTCCGTCACACGGATACTCAACGCACCGCCGAGAGTTTTAAGGGTTTTGCCGATGGTCTCTTTGGCGATAATACTGTGGCACATGCCGAAGATATACCCGAAAAGGATCTACTATTGCGTCCCTACGATTATTGCGCCGACTTCAAGGATAAGAACTACAAGGGTGAAGGCTCCGAGTATCATAAATATCGAACGACAGCTTTGTGGAATCAAACAATGGATGATATTGCTAAGAGATTAGGGTAGGAACTTCTTAATCGCTAAAAAAAACTTTAGAGTGAAACTATTTTCCCTTCTCTTTTAGTTTTAAATTTTTGGCTGAAGATGATATTCGGCTAATGTTCGATATGTGCCGTTATGAGCAGGCCTGGCAAGTGGATAGGACGAGTGTGTGGTGTGGCGTCTTCCTGCCCGAGCATGTGACCGTTATGGAGTATGCCGAGGATCTGAAGTATTACTATGGATCGGGCTATGGCTTTGAGCAGAACAAGAAATTCAATTGCCGTGCCGTGCAGGACCTGATACACAGACTCAGTAGTCCAGCTTCTCCACATGTTATTGCCTACTTTGCGCATTCGACGGGATTGCAAACGTTGCTCACAGCGCTGGGCATCAGCAAGGATGATGTGATGCTGCGAGCAGATAACTACAACTCGATGGCAAGTCGTCGTTGGAAGACAAGTTTCCTGGGTCCTTTTGCTGGCAACTTTGTTGCCGTCAAATACGATTGCCCGCGAGAGCTGGAGACGGAGAAAGTTGTCTTCTTTCTCAACCAGAATGCTGTCCAGCTCGATTGGTGCAATGTGGGCTTGTGCAACTGGTCACAAGTTCTTCAACAGTATAAGACCATCATGGAGGCCAATTGTGATGAGTATTATTGTCGGTCGGGGGCAACGGCTGGACGTGCCTCATTGCTGGTCACTGTCTTGATTGCTGCCATTGTCTACTTAATGCACTAGACATTTATGTTGCACAATTTAGTTTTTATAATTTCTAATGTACAAAGTTCGTACCAAAAAATACCAACAAAAAGGAAACAAATTAAGTGTCGTTTCGGGTGGTGCATTAAAAGTATTCCTTCGAATAATGTGTAAATTTTCTACTTTTAACAAGCACATCTCTTTACACAATAAATTTTGGTTAGACACAACATAAATATATATGTACACACAAACACACACACAAATCCCTTTTTCCAAATAATTAAAGAATTAATTAAACTTCTGCTTATGACAACTAAATACAAGTGTAACAGCTAGCTTTATATAAACTATTTAATTAAACGACTTTAAGACATAAGATTTTCTCATTTATTTGAACTGCCAGAATTTTGAACTCAAATTTGGTGGCAGAGCTATCGATTTATTTTTGTTATCTTACTCAGCGTTGCTGTGGATGGCAAAAGTGTGGCCAAGCGTGGAAAGTGGCAACGCTGCAAGTCGTTTGCCGCGCAGTTTCAAACAGTTATCAAAATGGTTTTATCTTACTCTTTGCTTAATTTATATAAAAATAACATTTTCATACTTTTGGAGCCATTGTTAGAAGCAACAAAACAAATGCTTAAAATTAAGGTTTTTCTTTTTTTGGATATAAATGAGTCATTCCTGTACCACGTTTCAGACGCCTTTACAAAAAGCATCAACTTTAAAATTTTAACAGGGACTTGGAGCATTCTTTTTGGCATTTGGCTTTCCCAATTTTTTGAACCGTCACGTGCTTCCTGTTTAATGTTCTAATGATGCGTATTAGAACAGACAAAGTGGCACTCATAAGTGCCGCACACGCACACACCTGACATTCAGGCTTCGCCTTTGACATAGAATTTTACGCAATATGCGTTGTTTTTTGATTCTCCACTTCTCAGGTGCTAGTTGGAATGACCAGCACTGCCCTTGCAACCTAGCAACTAAAAGAACGGACAAAGTGTCGCACATTCCCCATCTCCATTGAATTTTCTTCATCTCTAGCTAACACAGGTCGTTGCGTCCATAAACGCCCCTTATCTCGATATCACGTGAGAGTTTTTCCTATTCCAACTGCCTCTCCTACCAGTGTATGAGGGAAGCCAAAGTGCTTTATAGTTACTTAGACGTGAGCTAGAGAGTTTTCTTTTTTGCGAGGGGTTGGGGAAGGGAGAGTTTGTTGTGTTAACATGTTTATATGCCCCGAAGTAGATTGTTATCTTTGACTTCCGCTTTTCGGACATTTTCGACGCCGCTTTTCATTAGATAAGTAGCCAAAATTCAGCTGCCCCTCCTTGAAATATACAACAAGCTCATAAATCCGTAGGCGTGTTTTTCAGCTAAGTTTCGAATCGCGCAAATTTAATACAAACTTGCCGATTCCCTTGTGAATTAACTATTGAAATGGGCAAGAAAGCTCGGCAGAGTCGTATACTGGGGAAAAACGGGATAAGCTTTACATTTCAGAAAATTGTTTTTTGATAATGCTTAATGTAGATTTCAAAAGTAAATAGTTTATATATCTTTGGTTCTAGAGGAATAATTTTTATGATTTTAGATCTTAAGCATATTTAATTCATGCTCCTCTTAGTTTTTTTTCAGTGCATTCAGGGATCATTGTAACTTAAATTCATTTTGCTATACACAATTTAGGGATAGTTTTGTCTTGGATTAAGTTATTGGCCGCTCGTTTGGGTCGCAGTCAGCTATGAATAGTAAATTTTTTGTATACGCCGAGGGTTGAAATCGTGGCTACAGGATAAACTTTAAGCATATGCCATATACCCAGCAGAAAAAAAGAGGGTCAAAAGCAACAGGCAACAGGCAAAAGCAGAGGCAACAATCAGGTAACAGTTTACAGCCAAGTAAGCTGAGCCGTTTTTGGCAGGACATTGTATAAACTAGAGCTCTGGGCTTTGGAGTCTTTGAAGTTCCTGGCCTTGGTTATTTGTTAATTATTAGGCTTCCATTTTGTGCATGGACTCGGATTTTATGTTGGCTTAGTCAATGCGTACTATGGCTTATAGAATTCTAGTTATCTTATTGCACAAATGAAAACTGACAAAACTTATACGATTAACAATAGTAGACAATAGTAAATAGGCCTTTCATAGACCACACACAATAGAACCTTTGAGTAGCAGCAGATTAAGGTATTGTCAAATTTCCATCATGTTGCCACAAGCATGTGTGTGTGTGTATGTAGCTACAGCATTATGCAATCAATTTTTCATTTCGACATTATAAGCATAAAAGCTGTTCCACAAAATTGTGCAATTTGTGTTGGATTTAGGCAATGTTATTTTTTCGTTCGACAGCAAAAACTTTTATACACTTGGGGGAAAAAAACTGGCTCTTCTCTATCGTTTTAACAGGGATTTGTGGTTAGCAAATTTGTCATTTTTTGTTAACTGCTGAGCTTATGCCCAGGTGGATTGTTGTTGGTTTGGACCAATTATGGCAATCTTATTTTAATTAAGGTGAAAATGTTTGTTGACATTTACAGCCAATTAATAATGTGACAATATTATTTGAGCTTCTACTTTTTTTAAATTTTACTACACAATTTCTATTCTTTTGCAACAAATGAAAAGCAAACATCTCAAGATAAATGTTAAACTTTTATGGGGTTAAAAGAAATGTTCTGGTAGCTATTTTAAGCGCTAAATTAACAGTTTAAAATTCCAGTGAATTGCTTAAGGACACGCAAAGACATTGTGCATTGACAACCGTTAAAGAACAATGCAATGTCGCTGATCAAAAAGCAACGACTATGAAAGGCGATGCTCGAGTCTCTCGTAAACGCATTTTTAAAGCGCAAAGCTTGTCTGAGCCATAATGTATATAGGGCTTATAGAGCTCTTAAGCGACCTCTGCTGTCAGCACACATCAACAAAAAAAAAAACAAACAAAAAGAAAAATGAAAATATGTTCAATTCTGTGCTTGGCAAGGCACTCGATTGAATACTCTCGATCAAAAAAGTGTTGTGTATTTTAGTAGAAAAAAATTAATTCTTATACAATTGTAAGATTTGTATTGTACTAAAACTAAAAACTGAGTCAAGTTCCTATAAGAGACAGTGAAGAACTCGGTGAATAATGATAAAAAGTTTCTTCTTTAACTGAGAGTATTGAAATTTAAATGTGCCGAACCTGATATGTTTAACGAATATATATTTTACACACTTTTAACACACAAATTGTAAAGTTAAATTTAAATAAAATCTTTTTACGCCTGCAGTGATTTTTGTTTATTATAAATACAGCATGTGTGTGTGTTTGTTGTGCGTGTGTGTGCTTAATTAATTTTTATGACAGGCAGATCTGAATAAAAAGCAGAAATTAAATAATACGCACAGGCTAAACAACATTTTCAGGCCATGCTGGCTGTCGAAGCATAAAAAAAATAATTTTTCTCACAAAAATTCCAATCAAATTGAATTTTACAGACATGTTTTATTGTTTGTTATATTTGTTGACATATTGTTTAGTCAGTCATAACATATATTTATTTATTATTATGTAGCAGTTACTTAAAATCACATTCAATTGCTTAACAGTTCCTTGCTCAAATGTCCTTCCGGCTATTACTCAAAATGTTTTCCTGATTGTTTTTGCGGCTGCTTTGATTTCTGTTGCTTGCCGACATTTTGCGTTACACACAATTTAATATGCAATAAGCGGGCTGTCAGGGACACTCTTTCAGTTTTATCAACCAACTCTCTGTTTCTCTTCATCTTTCTATACTTAGCCAAATGTCTTCTGCAAAAGTAAGTTACACTTTTTTTATCTTCATTTGTCTTATGTCGCTTATCGCTTTGTTTGGCTGCTGAGATGTTTTTGCATTTTAATTTATTGTGTAAGCAAATCAGAATTATCTCTGATCCATTGCTAAAACGTGAACCGAAACAAAAAGTTTGGTTGTACAAACTGGGAAGAACAAGCACAGTAATCTTGAGAAGTAATGGGAAACTTAAGCGAGGCTGCATGTTTTTCTGTGTGTTTTTATAGCCTAAAAATTCAGTTTGCTTTTCAAATGTATAAAAATATTTATAACTATAATAAAGTATCTCATTTTAACACGCAATTAAATAAAATTGAATTTAATGCAATCAACTTCATAATTAATAAAGTGCGAAAATTTTTAAATCCTGTCAATTTATTATTTCGCCGCCGCAACTGCAATTGCAACAAGAGCAAAAGCCGAAACAGCTGCAACAGCAACAGCAATAAGCCAAAGTAATTTATCTTGAGTGCACACTAAATGTTGCCTGTTCTCCTTGTTGTTGTTGTTGCTGTTAAGTCGAATTAACACACAAGTGCATTAATGAAGCTTCTAAGGCGACCATGGCAACGCGCCAATCCTGAAGTAAGAGAAGCGCATCTCTTCTACTTAAATTGCGCAACACACTTTTCATATCGGATTACAAATGGGCTTAAATGCTTCTTAGCCTATTACGACGAATCGTACATAACTGTGCACTAATTGGAGATTGAATAAAGCGCCGTGTTTTCTCGAATCTACTGTGGCAGTAAGGCCGTGCAAGTACGTTACGTATACGCAATGAATAAGTACTTAAAATAAAACTAGTTATAGAGTGCAATAAAAGGTGAGCTTTATCAAGGAATCAAACTTTAACAAAAATAGGAATTTCAAAAATAAACTGAATAAGAAAAGTTGATAGTTCGTATAGGAAGGATTCTAGAATTTGTAACGGCGGATGGCGCGATATTGATAGCCATCACTGTTGAGGACAGCGCTCTCGCCATCGACGGGGCCTTCGGCGATAGCTTCATTTACTAGAGGTGGCAAATATTCCGGAGCTGCCTGCTTGAGCTCCACTGGCATCTCATCGTCCATTGGTTGCTTGTAGTGATAGCCATCATCACGCAACTGAGCTGTTGGCTCATCTGCTTGTGGCAATGATTGCTGTTGTTCCTCTTCCAACTGCACAACGGCTGGCGGCTCAGTTTCAACAACGGGTGCTGCCTCAGTTGGTGGCAAATATTCTCGTGCCAATTTTGGTTCAATGGCAGCGACAATCTCTTCGGTGTCATCCAGCGGTGCAGCTGCTGCTGCTGCTTCTGTTGCTGCTCCAGGTGGCAAATATCTGCTGCTTGGTGGCGGCAAGTACTGAGTTGAAGGCAAATGCGAGACATCGCGACGATTGCGATGCCGCAGCTTTAAGCGACGCACAGTGCGATATTCATAGCCCTGAGCGCCACGCACAGCACTAGGCTCCTCCTGCTCAGTGGGTAACAACATATCCATTGCTGAGTATTCCAAGGGAGCAGCAGCACCGGCAGCAGCAGCATCGCCCAACTCCGAGACATCACAACGCAATTGAGCCGAATTCTGCGGGGCAGCCAAAGCCAAACTTGCCACAGCGGACAGGGTGAAAACACTGCTAAGCGAGAAGATTTTCTACAAGAAGAAAAAGAGACAAAGTCATTGGCAATCCATATTCCTGGCTGCTGATTTCTAACCATTTTGATTGAGTTTAACGGCGTCTGGCAATTAAAAGTTGCTGAAACTGTTTGATGCCTTTGCTCTGGCGTACAGCTAATTTTATAGCCAAAAAAGTAGCTTTAGCTTCGACTTCAGTTTCAGGTTCAGTTGAAAAAATCTTCAAAAACTCGCTGTTTATTGTTGCGTTAATATTTTGTTTCACTTCGAGTGTCACACTTGAGATTCAACTTACCACGCAGGTCTTCCGCAGCGTACACAGAAAAAAAACAGCTTAAAACTTCATCTTCAGCTTGCGGCTTAAGCTGTAAAGTCATCATGTCTCTTTATTAAGCATATGAGTTGGCCTTTGACTTTGCCTTGTTTCTTTATCATATTTTGTTATGTGCCAGCAATGTCAAGTAGAGCACGTCAGTCCGCTTGACCTTTCTTTACCTGCTCATTAGCAGCATACTAATAGCGTTTGAGGGTTTGTCTTTAATGTGTGCAAATATTAGTTCAGAAAAAATTGAGAATCTGTCAGTCATTACTCACTAAGCTATTTCACATATGGTTTAAGTATCTTTTAAGTTGCTTGAGGTCTTTTAATTGGTTTCTCAAAAGAGTGTTGCTTCGGCTCAGACAAAAGTCTACATATAAGTACTATTTTTTACTGAAGAACAGCATTACGCAGAAACCCAAAAGTAGGCGCTTCGTTAGGCTTTCATATTTTTCTCTCTTGCCAGCTTGTTTGTCAACAGCTGTGTCTCTTTCGTAAATAAAGTAAAACAAATTATAATATATTAAATATGCATTGCATGCATTCCTGTGAATTCTGTTTGGGGCAGCTATCAAATTGCAATCAGAGTGGCTTGTTGCGGAAATTATTTATTGATTTACTTTAACATGTTGCCTGACTGCTGTCGAAAATCTGAGTTTAAATACCATACACAAGAAATTAAATAGTCATAAGCATAATTAAAATGCACAATCATACGCTGCGTATGTGTAACATCATGAATTACAAACCGAATATGTAATTCAAAGTATTGAATCAGTGAAAAATAATATATACGCTGCGCATATTAATGCGGCTTTTATGTAAACTGATAATGAACTCTTGTTTAAACAAGATCAGTGGGCGGAAGGTATGTACTAGCTGCAACCAGCCGTATAACACATGCAAATAATATCCAACCAACCAAACACAAAAAAAACAAGTAGAAACGTTGCAGTCGGACGCACCCGACTGCGGTATACTCGATACCAGTAGTAAAACAGATTAAAAGAGAGAGCTGATTGCAATGGTGTGTGGATACGGCAGGGGTGTATGCTGCTGCAGGGGTGTATGCTGCCTCAAAGATTGTCTGGTGCAGATGGGGATGCCAAAAATCTATCTTCCTTCCAAATTTGGTGATTCTAGCTCAAAGTTAGAAGAATATGGTGGATGGTAGGCTTGGGGAGGTATGGGGGGGGGGGGGCTTCGCATCAAAATTTTAGCTGAAGATCTGTGTATGATGTGCAATTGCTATCCTCATACCAAATTTGGTGACTCTAGCTCAAAAATAGTAAAATTTGTGGGAAGGGGGGATGGGGTTGGTAAGGGGGGGCGTGGCATCCAAACTTTTGCTGCAGATCTATTTATGATGTCAATAGCTATTCTCAAACCGAATTTGGTGACTCTAGCTCAAAGTTAGTAGAATTTGGTAGAAGGTGGGCTGGGTGCTGGGGGCTGGTATGGGGGGGGCGTGGCGTCCAAAGTTTTTCTGCAGATCTGTTTATGATGTTAATTGCTATCCTCATACCAAATTTGGTGGCTCTAGCTCAAAGTTAGTAGAATATGGTGGAAGGGGGGCTGGGGGCGGTATGGGTGGGGGGCGCCATCCACTTTTTTTGGGTTTCTTCATCACCTATCTTGGCCCCAAATTTGGCGGCTCTAGCTCAAAAAATGTGGAAAATATAGGCGTTTTTGATTTCAAAATGCAGGGGGCTCGGGTTCAGGGGGGGCGCGGCTCCAAAACTTTAATGCAGTTTTTTGGGGATTGTTATTAGAGCTATCTTCCTACCAAATTTGGTGACTCTAGCCTTAACGCTTTGGAAAATACACGCATTCCCGTTTTTAGTGAAGCATTGGGGCGGTTTGGGGCAGCTTGGTCAGTATGGATTGGCGTGGCATCCAAAGTTTTTATGCATTTATTTTGGGACTATAATCACCTATTTTGGCACAAAATTTGGTGGCTCTAACTCAAAAACTGTAAAAGATATAAGCATTAGTGTTTTTCAACTGCGGGGGGGCTGGGGGCGGAATGGGTGGGTGGGGCTCCAAAACTTTGATGCAGTTTTTGGGGGGTCGTAACCAGTTATCTACCTACCAAATTTTGTGACTCTAGCTCAAACACTATGGAAGATACACGCACTACCGTTTTTAGCGAAGCGTTGGGGTGGTTGAGGGCGGATAGGGCAGTATAGATGGGCGTGGCATCCAAAGTTGTAATGAATTGGGTTCGAGATCGTTACCACCTATCTTGGTACCAAATTTGGAGGGTCTAGCTCAAAAACTGTAGTAGATATGGGCATTTTTAGTGTTTAAATTGCGGGGGGGCTGGGGGCGGTATGGGTGGGCGTGGCTCCAAAATTTTTGATGCAGTTTTCTGGGGATTGTTAGTAGCTATTTTCTCCCCAAATTTGGTAGTTCTAGCTGTAAGGGCTTGCGAAATAGCTGGATCTATCGATTTTGCGTTATCGAGTTTATCGATTTGCCAGCCCCCTAGTTATCGTAGAACTCCAATCTTGACACTTTAATTTACTATGCCATAGATAAACAGATTTGCAAAGTTTGAAGTCTCTAACTTGAAGGGTGTGGAAAAAAGTTGCGAACATACAGACGGACAGACGGACAGACGGACAGACACCATGACGGACATTGCACAAACCCAATATACTTTTTACCTTCGGTATCGAGTATAAAAAAACTTAGCTACGAATAAATTGTTTATATATCTTAAATACACACGAAAGCTAACCCATATAGTATTTGTTTCGCTGGTAATCTTTTTTGAAAAAAAAAACAAACAAAATAAATGCGCTTACTCAGCAAATAAATCATTCGGTTGGCTGCTTAAAAAAGGCGGCAACAACATTCCATTCGCTACGCACACTTGCGCCTAAAAGATGGCACTGACTTTTGCTGTTGTTGATTGTTGTTGCCTCAAACGACTTGTTGCTGTTTGGTTGAAGGTTGAAGGAGGAAAAGAGGCCAGGCTGGCAAGTAAAATGGTAAAAATTTGTCCTTCTCTTTGCCTAAAAAACCACTCATGTGCAATATTTTATGTTTCTAGGCGAGGCTAGGTGTCGATGATTGTGTGTGTGTGTGTTTTCGTGCGCGTGTGTGTGTGTGTGTGTATAAGCATAATTTATTGCACTACGCTCCAAAAAACCTAAAGACCTAACTGCGACGAGTGAGTGCGACTAGCGAATACCAATTTTAAAAAAGTTTAAATGGCTTATTTTTAAAGTCTTAGTTTTAAATGAAACCAAAAATATGCAGAGTAAAGCTTTACTTCTTTTACTTTATTATTATCTTTTACTCGAATTTCGATAATTTTTTTCTTAATCTAATCTCAACCATTTTGTTTTACAGGATATATCACAAGAATGAAAAAACACCGAGAATTGTTTTTTATGCTATAAAAAAATGTGTGTGTGCCTCATTGATTTTATGTTGTGGGTTTGTGTGCCTGGGTGTGCGATTCTTGAATTTTGATTTTATTTAAATGCGATTTTTATGTCTTTTTTTTGCTTGGCATACTTTCACTCCACCTCTCCACCCAACACTTTACTCTTCATCCCAATTTAGGGAGAGCAACTTTTCCGTTTGACTGTCTGTTTGAGGTTCAATTTACATGAGCTTTGTGCCTTACTGTTGTTGTTGTGATGAAAAAAAGGGCAACTGCTTAGAGGAGCTCCAATCGGCTGATCGACCGTTAGCTGCTGTAAACTTAACTTGATAGCCTGCTGCTTTTGGCCAACTCTTTAACAAGCCGAAAATCTTAAGATATAACTGAAATTGTAGCTGAAGCCTGACCGCGGGCATTGCACAAACTTGAAATTGTTTGGGAGTCAGCAAAAAAAAAAGGGCAAAACGCCAACAATAAAAAGGAGCAAAACAAAACAAATCTAGGTCATTGGACCATGGGTCCTTGGCTCATCTTATGCAAATAGCGATGCTTCTGTGCTCAGCACTTGTCTAAATTTTGAAGATGGCAGCCGCAGGCAATGGCATCACATTTTATTAGGCGAAAAAATAAGGAAGCAGCAAAGAAAAAACAGCAGATTTCCTTTATTTTTTTTGTTGCTTTTCGTATCGATTTTCCAAATCTATTTACGTACTTTAAATTGCTTCTTTACAGCTGCCGCTCTGTGTAATACAACAGGACGACACGAAAATGCTCCTAAGGTTAACAAATTGCTTACAACAACAAGAATTACATTAAGAAATTTATACATTGCGCATACGAAGCGTTACCTTCGACTATTTATTATTTGGACTATAAATTTAACAAGTGAGAGCCAGCTACTTTCCTATCTGTTTGTGGATCATAATTAAATGACGGCATGATAACACTCACACACACCTCAAAATTGTGTGGCAGGCAGTCGGATGGACAGCTAATGTACCACATGTCAGTTTTGTGCTGACAGAGCTATTGAAAAATTGATGAGCTGCTTGCTGAAGCACAGATTTTGACAATATCTAAATCCAAAAGCTATTCAACAGCTGTCAGTAAAAAGTGATTGAAATTCATACAGAAATAACATGAATTCATTTCCGGTTTCTAACACTTTTTTTCAAAGAAAACTATAACTGAAGCCTTAAGTTTGAACATTGAAAGTACAACAATGACCAGCTGCAACATTTATAATGCATCATTTCTTTCTCACTTTTAGCTGTTGGAAGCAAACAGTAGACGAGAAGCCCCGAAGAAAAGTAAACTGCCAAAAATAAAGCCATAAATAAATAATAAATAAAGAGCCGAAAGCTAGAAAATCGATGGCAGTGCTCAGGCTACATTTTGTGTAGGTTGCGAACAGCAAGTCATGCCCTCTAATTCAACAGGCAGGTACACAATGTCTACTGCTTTCCTTTCTCCTCTCCCTACTACTCTTTACAGGTGTTGCCTGATGTCCATGCATATTTAAAATACAATTTAAATTCAAGTGACAGCAGCAAACAAGGAAAGCAAATGCGTGTTAAATAAAAACAAAAGAAATATCGAATGCTTAGCAATTACAGGACACGCACAAATGTCCTGCGTAGTTTTTGTGAGCAATCGTTGGTCATTAATTTATTAATAGCTTAATTGATTTCAAGGGGAGGAAACCCGAAACCCGAAACTGAATACGAGCCCTAAAACACAAAGGATTTGTTGCCCACAAGGATGCTTATCATTTTTCTTTTTGTGTGGGCTATGCCTTCAACAGAGGACGCCAATTAGCTGTGCAGTCGATTGTAATAATTAGCTTGGTAGTCTCTGCTTAAAATTTTCTAGCCCTGCTCAACGTTGCGTATGCGCAATATTCCCTTCGTTGCGGTCGACTTTGATGGCAAACGCAAATTGTTGTTCATGTTTAAAAATCATATTTCATTAAAAATCATCCAGCATGTGGGAGGGGCCGGATTGTGCACCTGGGGCACTGTTAATTTCCCCAGACACCTTTGCAGAAGGTTTTTTTATTTATAGTCCATATTGCAGCCTTGTAAGAAAGCAGAAAGCAGAAAGTAGAAATGAAAACGAAAACAAATAAGCAACAAAAAGCAGGGTGAATGGAAAACGTGGAATCAAAGATTGTCACAGGACAACAACCAGCGTCAACAAGTCGGAGTCAAGGCGAGCGAGCAAGGGGCAGCTACAGCAGCCAACTTGTAACAAGAACAATAACAATTTGATTTGTGTTTGTTTTCGTCAGTTTTGTTTGCTTATTTGTTTGTCCTGTTGCCTGTATTATTTTTTCTTCTACAATTTGCTTAAACAGCTGAGAAGGCAACTTGAAAGTGGTGGGAGGGGAGGAGAGGTGCTTGTGTTAGCTGTGGCAATTTAATTTACATTTTAATGCTTGGCGGTTTGCAGCTGCAACAAAAGGTTTTTATTTGGGGTTCATTGAACAGAACACACAGACAGCATAATGATTCCATTTCAATTAACCAAAAAAAAAAACAAATGAAAAAAAATTCGTATGACCAGCTGAGACGAAAAACTTGAACGATTTATATTTCCTAATTAGGTTTTTCGTTTGTTTTGGTGGTGAGGGGAAATTTATTGTAAAGTATATATTTGTCTTGAATTTCCAAGTTTTATTTCATATTGAATTAATTTTAATTATTCGCCATTTGTTTTGCGTTTTTCGTTTTTCGTTTGGCGTGCAACGTTCTTCTTCTTTTAATTTTTCAATGCATAATATGAAATAATTGCGCCACTACAAAAGCAACAACAACAACAATTGTCAAGGCGGTTAAATGAGTTTCGTGCGGCGTTTAGTTGAATTCAATTTGAGTGGCAAGCAGACGAACAATTACACACACACAAACTAACACATACATTCAAAAGGAACTTTTAAGTGCTGAGCAAGTAACGCGATTCGATTCTCTCCCTCTCTGTCTCTCTTTCCCCATTTGTCTTACTCGGCGTGTTTATTTGTTTGTCTCTGTGTTGTTGTTGTTGTTAGAAGCCAAATGGCTTTCAATTAAAACTGTAGCCTAGCAGCAGCAGCAGCAGCAGTTGTCGATTTAATTAGTTTTGCAAACTGACGTATGCTTATAAATAGCTCTCAGCCTCGCTACGCCGACAGGGTGTCGACTTCACAGGGTGTGTCCCCTACTTAATTTACATACATTTGAGATCGTATTCTCTCTTGCTGCATTTATTACCTGTCCATGCAGCTTGCCTAGAGATAGTTGCATATCAGTTTGCCAATTAGTATTTTATTGAGTGTCAGTTTTGTAGTCTTCGGTTTTTAGTTTGAACTGAAAAACTGCATGTCATACAGGTATATCAAGTTTGTGTGTGTATGTTCGTTGCTGTGATTTTGAATTTATGTCAAACTGGAAATGCAATTTGAGTTCAATTGGACAGCTTTGTACTTCAGTTTTATAGATTAAACCGTAATTGAAGTTAGATATCTAGTTTCTCAAGCAATCAACAGGATAATACACCGACTAGGACTGGGTGCTAAAGCTCTCAAGTAACAGGGCGTATGCTGTTTGACACACGGAATGTCTACGCAATGCCAACTTCTTCTTAGCCTCGAGCTATTTGTGTTCACTTTTTGCTCTGTGTAATTACCTTTTCTACAACAGACACATACACACACATACACGCAAAATAACAATAAAATAAATACTTGTGTGTATTTTGTAGCATATAGTAGATAAATGGCAATGGCTGACAATTTCTTGTCCGTCGTTGGCTGTCGTTGTCTTGTTTCTTGTCCTGTTGTTCAGTTCTTTGTGTTTCACCTTGTTGCGCATCAAATTGAGCTTAATTGGAAATTACAATCAGTTATTGTTGTTGTTATCATTAAGCCGTAAAGCAGCATAAGCTCACATCCGGTTGGCACCCACACACACACACACACACACACACTTACGTATGCATTACACAAACTGATTCTGTTTCAATGCCGCTGCCTCTTAAGTAAGTATAATTAGTTTCGTTGTATAATAATAAACGTCAACCGCCAGTTATAACAACAAACACACACACATACACACACACACGCACACCAACTTGACCATGACCAAAGCTTTGGAGTTAGAACAAATTTTGTGGCCAAACTTATTCACCCACAAAATGTGCGGGGTATTAAAGTTTAGCTGCCACACACGCACACACACAATTTTCGGGTCACAACGGACCTGAACCTGCATCTGCAACATGGCAATTGGGGCAATAAAAAGCCACAGGATATTTCCGTTCAATATTTGTACAGTTTCCCACATATTTGCACAACAGAATTTCCCCTGCCGTTCAACCCCCTTTAACCAACCCGAAACTGTTTAGGAAAAATTTACATGCGTTGCTCAATTTTATGTTTTTGGCTTTTGCGTTGATAACATTTTTGATTATCTTGCTTATACGGAAATTATAAGCAGCAACTAGGCGTGAAATTATCAAAATGACAGCACCCCCCCCCCCAGTGTGTGTGTTTATAATGCTTTTTTATTTATTTATGTTACCAAATAAATTGCGTATACGCCGCTCAGTACAGTTGATGCGTCTGCTTTAAGAGCATATTAGATTAAGTCTTAGCTAAATTTGAAAAGTTTTCATTGTTTCTGTGTGTGTGTGTGATTGTGTGTCTGGGAGCAACAACACCTGACGAGCAAATTAAATTTTCGTTGCTTTTCTTATTCTTTCAAGATGTCGTCTAAAGAGCGCACCAAAGTGCATTCAACTGTATGTGAAAATGCTTTAGAGCGGTGGCGTCAAAAACAACAACAATAATAATGACGTGAACAAAAAAACAGAAACTGGCCAGTTTCCATTCGCATTCACCCTTTGGGAATTTGAAACTTTTGAAGTTGCCACAAAATTGCTTCAACTTTTAAGTAAGTCACTTGATTATTAAGTTGCCCTTAAAAGGAAACTGCTTGAATGTCACAATAACGTTGGCTCGACCCACTTAACCCACCCTACCGCTGTGTTGACCTTGGCTTGATTTGGGTAAGGTTCGGTTGGACTTTCTTGTCGTCGGCATTTAGCGCATAATTGAAACAATTAAATTGTCTTTGGCAATGAAGGAAAAAATGAGAAAAACACAAAAAGGGGAAGCACCGCAAATCAACACAAGCGAAACTGAAATATTATAAATGTTATCCCTGGCTACTTGGGAGAGTCCATTACTTTTTTCTTTTTGTTAAAAGGTTGCAAAAAAAGAAGAAAAAAATGAAAGAAAACCTTTAAGTTGTAATTAAATTTTTGGTACAGTGAGCTTTTAACTTTGTGCTGCTTTGACACGCAAATTGCTTTGCTTAAGCTTAGGATGCTTGGCATGTGTGCAGAATGTTGCTTGTTGCTATTTTGCAGGATGCTTATTGCCTGTTGCATAACTTAACCAGAGATAGAGATAGAGAAAGAGAGAGAGAGAGAGAGAGAGAAGTTCTGCGTGTTTGTATTTAGTATGCATTGCATTTTGTGTTTGTCCCTTTGTGGCACATGGCTTAAGAGCCAGAGAAGACAGCCAGGGCGACAAGTTGCAGCTGATTTTATTATGCACAAAGCGTTACGCACACACACATACTTAAGGCCAGCCACCCCCACCCTCTCTCTCACCAACCGCGTAATTGGAGCGTAATGTGTTAAAGTGACAGTCACGTGAACCAAGTATAATTTGCTATGGATTTGTAGCCAGCCTTTCGGCCTGCCTTCCTGCATGCCTGCCTGCCTGCCCGGTTGTATGTTTGTTTGCCACTTGCCACACACACGTTGCATATTGTATGAACTGATTACATTTTCTATGAAGTATATTTCCAGCTGTGTGGTTTTGTGGTTGTCCATTGTCCACGAGGCCCCCATGCGGGTTGCAGCTGCTCTGTAATAAACATTAGAAAGGAAGTTTATCAAGCTGGCTTTTGATTTGGTCGCAGAATTGTTGATGGAGTTATAAGTGCTTAGTTAATCCTGCAATATCTTCGAGCAATTATCTATCATATTTCTAATTGTTATAAAACCTATATTTATGTTTAAAAATCTTGATATTTTTTTGTCATATTTTTATTAGTGGCAGACAAAAAACGAATTCACTTTTAGCTTGGAAATCGAAAATTTTTTGATAAAGTTGTTCGAGCTTAAAGTTTTTGAAAACGAAAAATTTGGCAAAAAACTATTTACAAACCGATTTGGACA
This sequence comes from Scaptomyza polygonia, assembly GCA_035044585.1. NCBI lineage: Eukaryota > Metazoa > Arthropoda > Insecta > Diptera > Drosophilidae > Scaptomyza > Scaptomyza polygonia. Next base: position 2,409,888 of record JAWNNU010000962.1, on the reverse strand, counting down.
TCAATCAATCAATCAAACTTTCCATACTTCACTTAACTCATTTTATGCCGTTGCACTCTTAAAACTATAAAAATATATATTGTTCATTTTTGCTTGTTTCCAGTTTTATCTGTAGACCATCTGTTCAAAATATATTTAACGTCGTTTTACATGAAAATTTGGTTTGTTCTTTGGGATGTTGCAGCAAAAGTGGTTACCATTTGTTGTCCACTTCATACCCCACACCACACCCCACTTGAATATTTACTTTATATATCTATATATATTTGGGTATTTCAATTGGAAAAGAACAACTGTATTTTGTTTTGTTTGGCATACGCAGTAAGGATTTTATTGTGAAATTCATTTTGTTTTTCGATTCTATACGATTGGGAATCAACATTGCCACAGGCAGCGGCATTTTTAGCTCGCACAACCTCCCTTACCCTATGCACGTCCCTGAACAGTTTGTTTCAACGTTTCTTTAGTTTTTAAAATTCTCAACTAAATATTTTTATCATTTCTACAAGCGTTGAATTTAAATTTAGAACTCGGCACTGATTTTGAGTTTTCAGTGCAAGCGTTTTCAATTTCTGATAATCCAGCCAAAAAAAATCTAAAAGCCAAACCAAAAAAGCGAAATGAAAGAAATTACATTGAATTTGAGTACGCTGTGCGCTCTGGAGCTGGAAATACGAGATGAGTTGGGGAGGTAGCTTTGGTTCGGGAACACAGAAAAAATGGTACATATACGCTTTAACATTTTTTTGGCTTGGATTTGTGAATTTTTTTTCATTTTGTCGTTTGGTATTGTTTGTCTGCAGCGCGCTGAAAATTGCGGAAATCAGAAAAAAAAATAAAGGCGATTTATATAGAAATGTGTTTAAGTTTCTTTTTTTTATTTTCGTATTCAGAAATAATATTTTGATGAGTAAAAAGGTTTTGGTGACAGCTTAAATTGGTTTATTGCATTTGATTAAATTGAATTTGGTTTATTGTCTGTACCAAAATCAACAGTTGCTTTCTTGTGCGTTTGTGTGTGCGTGTGTGTATGTTGGAGTTCCGTTTCTTCTCTTTTTTATTTTGACTTGGGCTTTGATTTTAAGCTAAGCCGCTTAGCGCCAGACAACGTGGCGCATGTGCGATAAGTATTTAATTGACAATTCATGATGCAACTAAACGAACATTAAACATACAATTGTGACACTTCTGACCCAACAGCGAAAAAGAAGTCCAGAAATGCTGCATCATCAACTGAACTTGTAATTATTTGGACCTCGAAAGAGACAACAAATTACAGTTGACATTGAAACTGTCTTAAGTTCGATGCGGTCTTCAACACACAAATAAACACAGACACACAACTTGTTTGTAGAACGGAGCGCATATACCAGATATTTGGCAGTTATCTTAGTTTGAGTGAGAAATATGCTATATTCTTCAGCTCGTTCAAATATCAACAAACAAACGGAGCACACAAAGTTAAATAGTTAACTAGATAAACAATATCCGTTGTCAAGTGGCTATCAACTGTCCAAGATGCCAATGACCATTGTCATTGAAAGAGTAAAAACAAACGATTTAACGTTCGAACAGCAAACGAACATCGAACATTTCTGAGTTGAGATCGATCTGTGCAGTTGCGCATCAGCTGCAACAGGTTTGAAGAGAACTCATTGCGGAAAATGTTCACGCTAAGTTTCAGTGGTTTATTGATTGAAGAAATTGGTATTATCTTTATAAAAAACTTGTAGACCTTATGTTAAGAGTTTCTGCCTCGGCATGTTACTGAATTTCTCTTCACTTACCCCATAACATCTAACTGCAATAATTTGTAAATTATATTCAAATATCAGTTCGATCATTAAGTTGTTGTTTGCTGTTCGATCTGTATTCGAGCATCGAACGTGCCGCCTCTTGCAATATATTTGGTGCTAATTTTTCTTATAAATACCAAATGTGATTTCAATAGTTTTAACATAACGCAAAGCACCAACAGCACAGCAACAAGTCACTCCAAAATATGGTAAGTATTTCGACAATGTGTAACAAATTTACATTCTATCGAAACTATTTATTAGCAGTTAAATTACAAAACGTTTACCCTTGGATCAATGCTGCTTGCGGCAGTTGTGGCATTGAGTGGTGTGGATGCTGGGGCACTTCGTCAGCGATTGCAGCAACGCGATGTGTCGCATTTGCCGTTAGAGTATTTGCCACCTGTGGTGTTGCCACCGCTACCGAGTCGCGATTACTTGCCACCCGTGGAGCAGCATGCGGCAAGCTTGCCACATGTTCTCCAGCCGCCACGTGACTACCTGCCACCACCATCTGAAGAGTTAGCGCCTGTGGAGCAACTGAAACTAAGCAACGAGTACCTGCCACCATTTGAGGAAGAGCAGCAAACCGAGCAACCCATAACCACAACTGAAGAACCAGCTACCACCAACCCCACCACCGCCACCGCCAGCGCCACCACAACGGAACAAGCCGAGCCGGAGCAGACCGAGGCACCCGTGGCGTTAAAAACTAGCGGGAAACTCGAAGAGCATTCTGGTGTGCTGCACGCCGACGGCTATCATTACGCCACGCCAGAGATTATACCCGATTTGACGCCAGCTGCGTTGCCATTGGAGGCATATCTGCCACCGTTCGTTGACAACGAAGAGGTTGAAGAGGTGCCACAAAGCGATGAAGAAGCCGTCGTTCTACTCGATGATGGCTATCATTATCGGGCCATTAGACGGCTAAGAGTCTAAGCGAATTGGAATTTTAATGTTAGCTTGTTGTTTATATTTTTCTTTACTCACACACACAAACACACACCAACACACACTCGCAATAAACGTATTCCTCTATACACATACGTGACAGCTCAATTAGATGACAGCCTGAGGGTGAAATGGGGGTGGGGTAAGTTAAGGTTTATGTGTTGCGTTTAGAACGTTTCATTTGAAATTGATGACAGGAAATTACAAAAATGTTTTCATTCGGTTTGCCACAAAAAAAAGGGACAGCACGAAAAACTCTTGCAGCATCATGCTCCTCATTTTTTGTGTAACATGCTTAACTCTAACCCTCAATACTCATCATCATTTCCCGTTGTCCTTGCTGGTCCTTTTCTTATGTAGGCGCGCGCGTGTGTGCTTGCGGTTTAACAATTGATTTGTCTGGCTGTCTGGCAGCCTTTGCAATCCTTGCGCTGTCAGGACATGTGTGTGTGTGTGCTCCTTGTTCTTTGCGCCTTGTTGACACAATCTTGCCCATTTTTCATTGATTTCCTTTATTTCTTATTATTGTTTTTCCCATTCGCATCCCTGTCTGTTTGCCCGCATTCACTTGTTTTGATTAGGCAAGCTTGAAAGTCTCCAGCGATTGTTCCCATTGCCCCAAAGTCAATAATGTGGCAATTTTCCAATTGTCAACTGATTGCCACGCTTTGAAGTGAAAGTTTGAATAAGATCTTTTAAACTGATAGCTAGGGTATTTTTACGCCGGGCTATTGCTTGTTTTATTGCTTCTATGACCAAAGAAGCATATATAAAAATATCTTCTTAATGCTTGCCATTTGATTTATTTATAAATGTGCTCAAAATCGACAAGCAAACTTTATAAATTGTCCGACAATCGACAATTTTCGCTTTGGGTCAAGTTGAAAGCAACGCAACAAGTGGCAAACAGTTGGCTGCAACAAAACGGCCAACAACTGTTGCGGTGAGCGACCCGTAACAAAAAAGACAATAATAATAAACCCTCAATTTATGAAGGCTTGCTGCAGTCCCAAAGGAACCTAATTTGTTGATGGCCAAACCCAAAACAAACACCTGTAAGCAGTCGCATTGAAATTTCGTTCAATATTGAAAGCGAATCGAGAATATGGAAACGAAAAGCTTTCCACGACGAAAGCTTTCGTCGGTTTTCACGTCAATATTCAACGAAGCCGTTGGGAAAAGCGTATAAAAGGCGGCTGCCTCAAAAATCTTAACTCAGTTGCGGTTTCAACGTGGCCGAAAGCGAATGTGAAACAAGCGAAAACGATAAGATAACCAAACAACGTTGTGAGTTTTAACTTAAAACAACAAACAACTTTTATCAAAAGTGTTTTATGGCTCATTAAAAAAAAAAAAAAAAATTTAAGCTCACTAATATTAATTATGAGAAAAGATAAAATCATTCAAGTGGATAGAAAGATACAAAGCATTCAGCCCAATCAAAAAGGTTAAACAGCAAGCGTCGGAAAAAATATAACATGATTTTATGCGTAAAATAAATGATATAACTAATTTTAATTAATTACAAGTGCGTAAACAAAATGCAAATGAATTTAAAAGTATCCTTTTAAAAAAAGTTGGCCAATTTTTATTCAGCCTGCCAAAAGCTTTAACAAAGTGAAATGGAATTTAATTATCTGATGACAAACAAACAATAAACATGAATAATAAAATCATAAAGAAATGTTTTAATTTAATTAAAATATCATTTAAAAATAATTCAACTTAATAAACAATTAAACGAACATAACAACAGTACAAAATGCATTCGTATATTAATAACAATTAAAATCAGCAACAAAGTTTTACGCTCAATTAAACATAAACATTAAAACTATCTTGCCAATTCGAATGGACTTTCACAAAAGCAATTAAAGTGCAATAAAATTGTTGTTTGTTTTTTATTTTGCAGAATGCAAAATCAAATCAAATTAAATTTAACATTAAATATTTGCAAATTGCCAGATATTATTATTATTATTATTATTTTTTTGCTTCAATGACAAACAATAAGCAATGTATTTATTTTTTCGTCTTAGGAATTGTTATTTTTGTTTGTATATTTAAATTGGTAAACAAACTGCATTTATTATTATACTTTGGTTGTTTGTTGTTGTCGTGATTTGGCGGCTTTTTCATGAACAAACACACATCTGGCCCAGTTTATTAATAAAAACCTTTTGAATACAATGCACAACGGAATAGATAACGAAAGCGCGTGTGCGTGTGCTTGTGTGTGTGTGTGTGTGTATGTGTGTATGTGTTTGTGTTTGTGGTACGGTTTTGTATTTATTAATAACAAAGTAATCAGACATTGTAATCATCTCTTGTGCAAAGCGTATTAAAACAGTCATAACAATAGCAGGCTCAAGCTTAAGCAAACTTCAACCACCTCTTCCTCTTCCCGCCGCACTTATCAGTGTTTCGACGATTTGCTTTAAATATTATCTGTGCAGCATCCTTGTCAAGTCCTGCGGCATTGTTTTCAATAGCTCGGAACACTTTCGCTTCGAGTGGCAACAACAGCAGAAATTGTTTCATCAACTTTTTTTGTTCTTTGTTTTCTAATTTTTCGCTTGATTTCATAAAACAGAACAGCAATTTGTGATTTGTTTCGCATTTTTAATTTCGCTTCAATTTGCGTTGATTTCATGCTTTGAATCCTTGCGCCTTTGAATGCTTGCCCTATTTGGGTTTGGATTATGTGGGTGTGTGGGCGTGGCACTTATTGATGGGCGTATGGCGTGTTTATTTGCCAACTGCCAAAACAATCATTTGTATCAACATCAACCGCATTTGCCACTGTCTCTGCCTTACTTGGTTTTGCCATTTGATAAACATTTTGTATGTAAATTGCAGGACATATGGGTGTCGGGCTACCACTGACACACGCCTTCTGGCCAAACTTTACGCCCCCTTCACTCATTATATGACTAATTATAGCGTTGCAATTTCAGGCTGACAGTGGGTCAAACTAATAATAAGCAACACATTAAATTGATTTGAATAATTATTTTCGTGTGTGGCCCCCCAACAATTAGGTACTGGGCAAAAGCGGCGAATGATTAATAATGGATTAAATGATCTGTTCAAAAATTTCATCTCGGAGGTAAAAGTTTAGAAAAGAAAGGCAAAGCCACAAGAAAATTGTAAAGTGACAAAAAAGTTGAAAGTTCACCAGCTCGTTTTTAAATGGTATATGCTGCACATGTTGCCAAATGTTATAAAGATAGATAGATATTTATAGCACTCTCTGTGCAAGGATATAAAAACAACTCTGTCAAGCAGAAGGCTGAAACAGCAGCGACATAATTTTAGCCAAGCAATAACAACAAATCAGTTTAATTTAAATTTTTCCCTACATCAGAGGCGCGTATGCCTGTGTGTGAGTGTCTGTCTTTGTGTATGAAAGGGAAAAAGTTTTTTTGCGCCTTTTTTTGGGCCGAGAAAAGACCCTTCTCTGCGCCATTTCCAAACAAAAAAACCAACAAGGCAAAAACAAATAAGAAAAACACACAGCCCGAAAGCAGAATTCAGGGGAAAGGCGGCAAGAGTTTTGGTTTCGGGGCTTGCAAAAAACGTATTTGTTATTATTATTTTGAAATATTTTTCATTTAAACGCGCATTTCATTTGCGTGCGCGTTGTTGCTGTTGTTGCTGCAAGGCACTGACGCAACGCAATGCAATAAAGTACAAATTAATAATCAGACTCGAGCAGCAAGAAAACGACGAGGACAAGCCGCTGAAGCAGAAAGTACAGATAGTAGCTGCTGTTGCATGTATGAAGAAACGTTAGAAGAAGATCTGCCACAGCTTTACACTAACACCAACAGGCATGTGGCCGGAGAACACCACACACACACGAAGATAAATTCACGTTTGTTTGTCTCTGGCATTGACTTGGTTTATTCATAAGCTGGAACAGCTAAGCGCTTAATTATTTAATTTTGTATGTGGCTTCCATTTAATGGCTGTGTGTGTGTGTGTGTGTTGGCTTCTACTGCGCCGCCTGTCAGTTGTGGCTTTGAACTGCGCTTTCAATGTTGCGGCAGCCTTTGCGTATGCTTAATAATTTTCCTATAAATAATTAAGTATAAGTAATTAGCTAGTAAATTAGTTTCGGGCGCCTGTCAAATTTAATAAGAAGCTAAAGCCAAAGCAAAAGCGAGGCCGAAGAGACAAATGCATTTGCACAAGTTTCACCTTTAGAGAGTGGCTTTAGGGCAGCGACAGGTAAAGCTTGAATGCTGTGGTCTGTAGCAGCAATTAGTTAAACACAAAGTTTATGTGCTGACTTTTTTGCGAATGCTAAAGTTTGGATAACTTTATTTGCATCAATTGGCATGAACAAAATATTTGGCAGTAGTTTTAAATAATGAAAAGGCAGCACTCTGAAGTTATTTTGCATTTCTTAATGCTGAAAACTTTTCAAAAGGTCACGCAAAATACCACTAGTTTTATTTATTGCTGAGCATGAATAAAGAAGTAGTAATTTACTAATTGTTTAGAGAAACATGCCAGAATATCTTTCAATATCTTCATAAAACATGCAAATTTGTTATAATTGATAAAAAAGCATTCAATCATGGCCATTAAAAACAATCGAAGAGTTAGCACAATCCACTGGTAGATCAATCAAATCAGTACCACCCCAAACATTGTATCAATATAATCTGTTATCAAGTTCATTTTAACTGTATAATTTTGTAGCATGTCATTAAGTTAGTTGCTGATAACAATAATTGATTGAAGTTCAATGCTTAGTATTCAGATATTTTTTCGTGTCTGTAATTAACAATTGAATTATGGTGTATTCAATTCATTTCCGTATTCTTCCCCCTCATTCGATAAGATCCGAATCCAATCAGCTGTTGAGCGTGTTAATTTATTCATGAATTTATCTGGGGGAGTTCCAATACGACACCAAAATGCTTCATTAGTCCGATGTGAGGGCAGAGCAGGGTAGATCAAATCCATTTGCAACGCAGAACACGCACCAAAGTCAAATGAACAGCTGTAAAAATAGATACGCTCATTGCGTTCTTGGCCAATATGAGATTTGTGTTCAGTATACTTTTGGGCTACTATGAACAACTAACTAATTCCAGCAGTCGTCTTAATTCCTACTGCCATGTCTTTGGCATGTTGTCCACACACATCCACACACATCCACACACGCACTAAAGCAGAAAATAGAAGTCCTTGAACTTCACACAGCAGGCAATACGTGCTCGAAATGGAAACTGTGAAAATGCAATTTGAAAATCTGAAAATTAGTTTGGTGAACCAGCTGTCAAAGCTGCTGCTGCAACTGCAACGACGCAGTCAATAAAATTCGCACGAAATTAAACACATTAACGAAAACGAAATAAGCCAAAACATTTTTGATTTTGTTTATACGAATATATTTTTGGCATGCCCAAATGAATCAGTTGTAATGGCTGGCAAAAAAAGATGTGCACAGTGCTGAAAATGTAAAATCAATGATGAGACTGGCAGGCAGGCAGGCTGGCTGGCTGGCTGGCTGCCTTCAACTTGGAAACAGTGGTGTCTCTGTCTGGCCGACTGCCAAATCAGTCAGCACACTTGACATGGCCAAGCCACTGCTGTCTCATGGCTTAGGACCTTGCAACAACCCCCCCTTCCTCCTCTACTCTGACCAGTGTCAGCCAATGGCTCAAGGCACTCATTGACGGCCGGTCTGTGCGTCTGTGTGCACTTAAGTGCCTCTCAGAGAGAGAGAGAGAGAGAGAGAGAGAGTGAGAGAGAGAGAGTGAGAGAGAGAGAAAGAAAGAGAGGAGAGGTAGATAGAGAGAGATGAGCTGAGGGATGCATAATTTTAATTAAATTGTGCTCGCATTGTTGTTTGTTACAGCAACACATAAACGTTTGCTTTCGCTTCTTAGCTGTAATGAGTGAAGTGAAGGAAGACCTGAGACTGAAACCCTTTACTAAAGAATCGCTTTCTCTCTCTGATTAAAGCTGGAGTCATATGAAAATTGCCTGTGTCCTGCAGGACATTGTACAGTGTGCATATGGAATGCATTAAGGATAACAGAAATGGTGCAAACAATGCCAAAGCAGCAGTACCAAAAGAGAGAAAAACAACGCACAAAGCCCCAAACAACCATTGCCTACAGCCCAGAGACAGCCGACAACGACAAGAAAGAGATTAATAAACAAAAATGCTCGACTAATAAAATACCCAGTGAACTAAGATAAAAGCAAGCTAAAAGAAGTTCAACGTTTAAAGTGTTTGTTGAGTTGAATATTTAACACAGTTCACAAATAACTGTTCAAAAAGCTTATGACCTTCACTAACATAATTATTATATACCCCATCCACTGTTCTAGCTGTGTGCTGAGCAGGGCAAAAATGGGAAATTAAATATGCTGTTGGCTTGTACTTTTTTGCACAATGCATTCATAAGCACAACAATGCAGTGCTGCCAGAGTCAGGTGAGGTTAAGTTTAAGCCCCGGGCAGTATTAGCTTTGTTAGGAATTCTGCAACTTCTCCCTTGCCATTGCTGCTTAGTTAAACAACTGGCGAAGCTGTTTGCCACGCTTGTTTGTCATTTGGTGAAGGTTTGTGTCCTTAACTTGATCATGTCACAAATTAGTAAGTCATCTTGCTTGTTGCTTGCCTGCTGCTGCTGCTGCTACTTCAACTTCGTCTTGCTGTCCTTTAAGCTGCTTAAGTTTCAGCTTCTCATCTCTTAAGATTGCCAGCTGCTTGTCGGTTAGCTTGTGTGTTTGCCTTTTATTAGACTCATAAATGTGTGTGGCTGTCAAATGTGTTTACCTTTTTTTATTGCACTCAAATGATATAAGCTCTTTTTTCTCGATTCACATATGTTTCAAGTTATCTGGCATTTTGTTATCTTTATCCTTGGCTTGAATTTATGGGCTAAACAAATAATGTTATTGCTATTAAAAAAATGTTGTTGAATACCAAAATAACACGCGCTACTCTTAGACGTAGCTCTCTGTTTGTGTTTATGCTGCAAATTAAATTAAATCAATCTCTGGCCATTTTTACTTATTCACCAAACTGGTGAGACTCTATTGCTTGTTGGGGAATTGTTCTTTGCGGTTGTTTGCTTTGGGCACATTTAGAAAACGTTTTGGTTTCCTTTTAAGAAACCAATCAAATTAATTAAACAGTCAAGTCCTACAAAAACAAAGCTAGTTCTATTTAATTTATTGAAAAGTTGTTTTTATTTATTAGCCAATATTTTATAATGAGTTTTAAAATAAATTATGTTGATCAAATTTGATGGTAATGAATATTTTTAGACCGCTTCGTTTAATTTAAGCGTAAACAATTTTCTTATTAATTAAATCAACAAATTATAGTTTTTCTATTTATGCAAAGCAACCAAAATGTTTAATTAAAATCAATTTGAGAGCTCGATGTTAAATGCAGTATAAATATTATTTTCATCTAATATGCACTTGCAGCGATATGAATATTTATAAGCATGCACGCATAAATATTTTCCATACCACTTTACCCCCCCCCCCAAACTAACTGTTATCATGGTGTTTTTAGTATTCAATGAAGCATTTCTGCGTATAAGTTTAAAGCTGAATATTCCACTAGTTTCTGATACGAGTCCATGCGATTCGATTGACTGCTGAAAGCTTTCAGTTAGCCCGAAACTAAACTCAAATTCAAATTTGAATCCTTCAAGCGCATAGTTCAAACATCATATTGCGCATACGTCCCGTGGGATGTGCATTACAAACATTGCGCTGAAAGATGGTTTCGAATGGACAAAAATAGCTTTAAATTGAGTGATAGGCCAAAAGGAGAGACACATTGACTGCCGCCAACATAGAGCATATGAATTAATTTCCATTGCAAATTTTGCCACCTTTGCGTCAATGAAATGCAAACAAACATGGGAACAACCAAACACAAAAAACCAAATAGGAAAACCAAACGCGTAAACAAGGCCAACGGCAAATGGTAGCATAAGCAAAGCAGCAACAACGATTGCTACAAATATATATCGAAACTTTGCTGATGACTTCCCTAGACTCTATATATAGACATGCTATATGGAGATATATATGTATATAGAGAAAAACGGGAGTGTTAAAGGGTTTATTTAGTTTGTGAGTTGCTGAAAAATGCCAGCAGCTGCTTTTCCCCCAGCTAATGCATGAATATGCATGAGAGCAGTGTGTTAGAGGTGGCAAAGGAAGGTGTGGGGAGGGTGTGGGTTGCTCCGAGGGTTGCTCCGATGAGGGCTGCTAACAAAAATGTCGTCGATGTTGCTGCTGTTTAGCTTGCATCTGGCCTCATTAATTTCTGCCGCTTATCAAATTTGTTTCGTGTTAATAATTTCGTTTATTTTTTTATTTTCGTCAATGTCGATGGTTTTATTTTTTGCTGCTCTTGTTTGTTGTTGTTGTTGTTGTTGCTACAGCCACAATATTTACCAGGCCATTAGCGCCATTAATCTAATGAATAGCTATTGAAAGAATATATATCGCACCTATATTCATACATACCTGTTTTGTGGCTGGAGCAGCCCACATGACATTGATTAACATACTGTTCTCTGTGTTGTGATGGATTGAGAGATAATTGAAAGTGGGAATACTCCCACGCTGCCAACGTTGCTAACTATTTATCCAAATAGCCTTGACATTTGAAGTGCTTGAAAAAAGACACGTTTATTTAAAGTTCCTCTTAACACCAAAGAGAAAACCAAGTTGAACTGGATATCCTTAAGTCTATCAAACGCAAAATAAAATCATCTCTGCCCGTTGTTGCTTGTCTAATTAAATTAGCTGCTTGATTTCGTGATTGTTGCTGCCTTATGGAAGCTTATGCTGCGATTATGTTTAAAAAGCTTCACTGACTTTTGTTTTGAGATTAATCTTGAGCTCAATATTTAATGCCATCGGATGACAAAGATGGCTTAAAGCACAGCCAGAGGCAACAGGTAACAACCCAACTACTAACTTTTAGCCATAAATATCCTCAACGACTTTACTCTTTCAAGCAGTTTGCTGGCAATTTTGCATATAAAAAACAAAAGTGAAAACTTTGTGAGTTTTATCTCCTTCGATATCTTGTTGCCAAGTTTCCAAGGCAGTCGTGCATATATTTTGGCTTATTTGCCAGTAAGCCAAGCTAGTTCTCTTATTGCTACACAACTACTAGCTGCTAGAAAAAACTTAAGCGTTAGCTTTTGCATTTTAAATTATTTTGTTTATATAAAATATTTATCTCAAGTGTTTTTCTCGGCACAAACATTTTGATTTTTCTTCTGCCATTTTATCAAATGCTTTTTCTTGGCATATTCATAATTGAAAATGTTCGAGTTGTTCTTGTTAAATTGTATATAATTTTCAATTTAATTGGTCAATTTTGTGCTTATGAACTTTGACCTTGAGAATTGGTTTCTTTAATGAGTATATTTTTGTTTCATACACGTATGAATTGTGGTTTATTTAAGGCATAATTATCTAAGTTTGAGGCACTTAAAATTTTAATGAGAGATAAATACATATTTATGTTCTTTAGCTGAGTTGTCTGTGGTTTTCTTTGCTTTTCTCTTTGTTGTCTGCTGCCGCCGCGGCGGGTGGTAATATTTTCCACCAAAACACTTTGGATGGCATTCCAAATTTGTTTTTAGCCGCCGGCGGCAGCGAAAGTGTGGCAAATCGGTTCGCAACGTGTCTAATCTTAAATTTCCATGAGCTTTTCGAATGCTTACTTCGAGGAGCTAAACTTATACAATATATGTATAATGGCACCTGCTCTCTTTCTGCTCTGCATGACGTGCTGACTTTTGTCGATATTTACCAATTTCGTCGATTTTTTCCCATTCAATTTTCACATGTTCTCATTTCTTCTTGTTCCTTTTTGTTTTAAGTTCTTTTATTTTGGCAACAAAACAATTTCATTGTAGCGCGTTGCTTTTGACATATTTAAGTCGACGGCCGGCACTTGTGCTACGCCCTCGCCTTCCTCTGGCCCCAAAAAACATATCAGTTCTGGCCCTTAGGAATCTGCCCCAATACTGCGGCCAGGAACTTTCCCAAAATAAACTTCTTTCGCCTTTCACATTGTTTGTTTGTAGTTGTTGTTGTCTGTGGCACAGTTTATTGTTATGCGCTTAAAGAAAGTCATTATAGAAATGTGCTCAGACTTGTGCCATTTGCCATACAAAAACAAACGAATTGCAGCTTAAGCTTTCAAGCTAAGACAACAGGTTGTCTGTCTTGAATAAGTCGCAGGGATTAACCATAATAAATGTGCATATTTTTGTGCATATGGATGAATACTATGCTACTAAGCTCCATGTGTCTAAATCCAAATTAATTTGTATATGTAATGCCGTCGAGCATTAAGATGCCTGCTGATTGAACTAAAGCTAAATAATTATGCTGTGCGTGGGCATATTTTGCCATGCATAATGCATCAACCATTTTCTGTTCTATAAATAGTAGCTTCATTACCCATGTAAAAGTATTAGAGCTATCCATCATATAAATCTATCCAATTAGTTGGATATTCACATGAATTGTGTCTAAACTCAAAGTAGCAAGCGCATTTTCATAGTTTATTTTAGTTGAGGTTTGAATTAAATGCAATTGTGAATAGAATTTGCCAAGCTTCAGTAAGTTGCTTCACTTTGGTTATATTTTAAAAGAAATAAAATTTTTCAAACTTAATTGGTTATTCAAATATTTGTTTTTGGACATTCAAGCTCTTGTTTGTAATTGGATTTTAATTTTTTAGGGGCTTAACATCGATACTAGCAACATTTTGATAGGTTATACAAAAATTCACTTAGCAACACAACAAAAAATCAACAAAAAAAATTCATCTTTGTTTTTCTTCTTTATGCTTCTAAGCCTTAAAATGCTATTTGCTGTTGTTGTCCCCAAACCGACCCTTAGCTAATGCCAAAGTCCAAAACCTGTCGAGTTCTCGCCCCTTTAGCCAAATCTTTCGCACTTTCCCTTCCTTCCTTTTCCATGCTGCTTGGGCCTCGCGTGCTTGGCGCGCATTTCGTGAGACTTAAGTGGGCCGCTCCGACAAGAAAAAAAAACAACTAAAAAAAAAAACCAGATACGATACGAAAACGATGTGATGCGATATATTTATTGGCAGCAGCGCCCGTTTTTAGCGCTCCTGCTGCCGCGTGGGCATTGTTTTTGTTGTTCTTGCTGCCCAAAAATCGAATTTATTGTTTTAATGCCATTTCAATGTTTCGCTGTTGCCCCTTGGAGAACAGAACAGAGAGAGAGAGAGAGAGAGAAAAAAGAAACAAAACAAAAATTGGCAATTTGTTTAGAAATTAGCGCGCTTCATTTTTAGCATGTAAAATGAAAATCAATTTTTCCCAGGCCTCCAGCTACTCTACTTATTGCCTTGTACTTACAGTAAAGACACACACACTAGCAGGATGAGTGCCACCGGCAACCCCACCACCAATATCAGCAGTACAGGCAGCACCACTGCCGGCGGTGGTGGTGGTTCCAGTAGCAGCAACAACAACACAACCACCACCACGACGACGACGACGACGCACATCTTTCGCTCGCTGTCATCGGAAAGCCAGAAACGGGAATGGTCGAAGAGGTTGTCATTGCGTGGCATGCGACATGGCGCAGGACTCTCAGCCAGCAAGGAGGTAGTGTTGAGCAAATAAATAATAACAAACAATGCTAAACACTTCTATTTATATTTGCAGGAGGCGGGAGTTAGTGGAACAACAGCAGCAGCTGGAGGAGGTGGAGGAGCAGTGACTGGTGGACCTGGCAAGCATCGAAAGTTCTTTAGTCGTTCGGCATCGTTGAGGCAAGCCGGGAGCGGCAGCAGCAGGCAAGCCTCAATGGAATTGCATGTACCTGGACACTCATCGGCAGCTGCTAGCCCATCCGGGCAGTTGCCACAACTGCTAACACAACCATCAACGCCAAAGAAATCCAATTGGGAGGTGATCGAACATTTCAATACCAGCGGCAAGGGTGGCAAGGCGATGGTGAGCAGCAGCCTGATTGCGGTAAATATCCGTTCATTAAGAGTTTACTTTAAAAGTTTGAGCTTGAGTTGGGAGAATGTGGGAGATTGGAGACTGTGTCTGGGATTGGCATCAATTAATTTGCGCACCTAATGAACACCGACAGGCAGGCAGACAGCTTAGGGCATTCAGTTAATAAATATTTAATTTGATTTCGCTAGAAAGCACAGCGGGTGGCCCCAAATCGACTTGGATGCCAAATTAAAATACAAATGGTAGCTGGAGAATTTAAGATTAAATTGAGTCGAAAGCAAAATGTTTGCGAAAATGTTGTTTGCCATCTAACAAAGTGCAGCACTAAGACACTTGACAAAAATACGTTAACACATTTTGCTTTTGCAGTTCACAAGCTGATGTTGTTGCATACTAACACAAGGGGCCACTTTACAACACCCTATGTGTGTGTGTGTGTGTGTGTGTGTTTATTTGCACTCGTTGCTCTGCTCGCCAGTTGAGCTGAGAGTCAATTGAAAAAAGTTTATGGCTCAAAAAACGACGCTTCGTCCATTAAGTGTGTGAGTGTGTGTTTGTGTGTGCGAAGGGGGTGTGGCTGTGCTAATGGGCGGCAATTTGTTGGAGAATGCCGTGTGGAATTCTTAAATACACACAAAGCACTCCTCGGTTTTTGAATATGAGAATATAATATTAATTCAAAAAGTGTGCGTATACTTAATATGCGTAGAAAAACAATAAGTTAGCAAAGTGAAGAAGAACAAATTAAAAACTTTTGAGATAAAACACATTTAATGATATGTGCATAAGATGCAATTAAAACATTTAAAAATTTATTCATTAAATAATTGCTTTAGAATTTGTTATAGAAAAGAAAACATTTAAGCTAGCTTAAAGAGTTACTAACAAATCGGGTTATATATGTGTACTTAATATATTTATAATCTAATATAATCAATATTTTTCCAGGCTGGTATTACACGCTGTAACATAGACGAGTCTATTGATTCGACCAACTCAAGTTCCACCTGCCACAGTCCGATGATCTATCAACGCGACGAGGCGCAACTGCTGCAGCAATGTGAGTACCAAGCAACAGAAGCAACAACTAAATATAATGTAACGTAATGTTAAGCATGTAATGTTGTCTGTCTATCTGCACTTTGAAAAGGACACCAGAGGCACAGAGGCATTGTCGGAGCATGGACATGGCTAATAAAAGCGCCAACACGTGCCAGCGAATGAAAAGGGAGTGGAAGGAGCGGGCAGAGAAATGATAGAAGTTGTGGTTCTGGTTCGATCGAAGAGACTGACTCAAATGTCACAAGTTGATTGTCATTGTCATATTGAATTTGATGAGGAATCAGATTCAGTTCAATGCTTTCAATTCTCACTTTTGTAGCTTTGACTGCCATTTTATAGATACATACTTTGGCTGACAATAATATATATGATGGTGTATGTATTTCCAAGGAGCTTCAAGAATAGAAGCTGGAATGAATTCTCTTGCTTCTGATTGTGTTTGCCACACAATGACATTTCTATAGAAATTTACATAATCACGTTTGGCATTTATTTATTGATGCATGCGAGTACAGAAAATCCAGAAACGAAAAAAAATAAATATTAAACGAATCGAAATAACAACCAACAATTTATTTTTTTCATATTGCTGTTGGTGACACTATGTTGTTGTTATGCTGTGCAGTTTTATGGGGGTCAGTTGAACAATTTTACAACATTTTATGCGAATCCTGTTTGTTGTGTGTGTTGCATTCGAAACTAGTTGTGAACAAATTGAAGGCAAAACGGGCGATAAGCGAATGTGATTTCGTAGCAGGATCATTGTATGGCATTTGTGTGTGACAGCCACAAGTAGCATATACATATACTGTGCTATAATTTTCATATATATGTATGCGCTCATGCGTTAACACTCTTGAACATTATTAACTGAGAAATGCAACTGCAAGCCAAATGTCTTACGCACTGCAAGTTTTCAGTATTGTAAGCCAATTTGTGGCTTTAACATGTCCTAGGGGCTCCCAAACGGATAGAATAAATAGAAATTCATGCTGGTTTTGGCATTTTACCGGCTTATGACTGATGCTGGCATATTAACAAAAGTTTTGAGTATTTAGCAGAATGAAGCCAGACAGTTATTATTTAAGTAGAAAATGGGGAATGCAGAAGTTTTCTCATGCATTAAGCAACTCATCAAGTTCTCTACCATTTAATTTTCTATCTGCAACAGCTGATGGCGCCGATGGTCGAAGCAATGCGGAGGCCAACAATGCGAACACTCAAGCAGCGAGTCCAAGCTTGTCGTTTTGGTATCGCCTGAATCGCATCATTCTGCGTCTTTGCTCGACGCATCAGTTCAAGAATCTGCAGGTAAGCTTCTCCCTTGATTTCAACTATCTGTTCAATACCAACTCAATTGCAAGCTTTTTGTCGTTTTGTTTCGCAATGGCGTTTTTGCTAGAGTGCGAAAATCTCTTTGGAAGAGCTTTCCATTTTATTTTCCACCTACTTTTAGCTAAAACCTTTTTTTCGTTACTAAATTGTTTGTGCGGCAGGTGGAAATGCTCTATCAGCGTTACTTTCTGCGCATGAATCAAAGTAATACCACACACATTTTGGCCCTGTTGCTAACACTGATACTGGCATTATCGTGCACGCATTTTGTTTTCACCACGTTGCAACTGCGTCGCAGTATTGTGGCGGAACCAGCACTCAGATTGGAAATGGAGCGCCTCTCATTTGCTGACGCGAATGGAACGAACACTGAACAAAATGCCACATACTCTACGCTTGTCAAGCAAATGAGCCATCAGCCTTTTGCAACAGCTACAGCACCAACACCAACACCAACAACAACAACCACGCTGAAAACGCCAAAAGCAACTCGAAACCAAACTGTAAATGGCATTGAGCTTCGTAGCCGCAACAATAATGCGCCACAGCGGCTAGCTGTGTTGGCTTCGAACTGGGAGCCCGGTGGACGCAGGCAAAAGCGGAAACATTATCGACGCATGCACAAGCATCGATTCAAGCATCAGCAACAACATCACAAACAACATCGAGCCAGGTGAGTAGCTCAACCATTGTGCCATCCAAAACCTGGCAAACTTTCCTCCCGCAATATTGAAAAATCATTTTAATCAGATCAGGTAGCGCTTTTATTCAGATTGAACCTTAATTGGAATTCTGACATGAATTTTAAATAACGAGTTAAATTTTTAACTTACTCATGGCCTCAAAGGGTAGTCTGCTGAGGTAGTTCCATAATTTGCCTAGCCAACAACACTGGTAAACAGCTGCAGGATAAGCAAATGTTAACAGGACCTGTGCCTGTTTGCTGAGTTAGTGGTTGAGTTTGTCGGCTTTGACAGGTGCGTTATGCAAACGAAAACAACAACAACGACAACAATAATCTGGTAAGCAGCAAGTGGTGCATTACGCATACAACCTGTAAGCACAACCGGCTAAATTCCGACTGTGTGAGTTTAGAGAGCCCATAAAAGTATGCTATGCTTTTGGTATTTCCTCACCACAAAGTGTTTTGGAAGTTTAAATTCAAAATTACTACAATTTGGCAAGAAGAAATCGCACGCAAACCAAAAATTGGCAACACAAGTCTAAACCAATAAACAAGTCAACAAATACATCAATAAAGCTGTGCAGAATGATATAAAGAGAGAGGCAAAGATCCTTGAGCCGCATTTGTGCTTTGGAATTTCCATTTACGTTTTCGATTCGATTTATTTTCATATTTATGCCAACAAAATGGATAATATTGTGTGTGAGTGTGCGTGTGCGTTGAGCTATGCCAAGCTTATGCCAGACGTAGTGAATAATAAAAATGTTTTTCTTCTCCACTTTTAGATACAAACGTTCCACTGAGCAGCAGCATAAACTGATTGTTGACATTGGCCGGCTGAGTGCGCCAGAATTCGAAGCTGATGCTAATGTTGATGTTGACGATGGCGTTAAACGCTTTACGGATCCGCTTGACAACAGTGAAAGCCACCGGCGTTTGTCCTTCGCCAGCCTGCGCCAGCAGTCAACCATTGAAGTCGTCAATCCGACACCAGTTGATGTTGACGATGCAGTCAATGCCACGTTGCAGGACCAAAAGTCACAGCTAGAGCAGCAAGAGGATTCTTTTGTGTTTGGCTTTGTCAATAATTTCAACACTCTCTACTCGATGATTACACAAATTGATGAGTCTGTATTGGTTTTTCTCATTGTCATGCTAATCTGTGGCATTGTCTATACATGTGAGTAGTCAGCAACACTTGAACACTTTAATGCCAAGCCACAAATTGTTTTCCGTTTTGCTTTATTTGCTTTTAATTGTCCACATTCTCTTGCTGTCTATATCTTTTTTTTTTGCCTGCAGTCTTGTTGTGCATCCTTTCCAAGCCGGCAATGAATGAAATTATTCTCGTGCTCGTCTCCTATGTCATTTTGGGCACGTTTCTGGCCATCGAAATTGCTGTTAGCTTTGCTATGCAGCCCAGGTTTGTGTGCTCAAAAATAAAATCAATAATAAACATAAAGGAATTTTTTGTTTTTTTTTTTCTTTTACATGTACAACGACAACAACAAACAGCAAATCCTTTAATGGCAGCGCCTGTTGCGTTGTGCTCATCTACATGACATATACGATGTTGCCCCTGCGTTTGCGAGAATCTCTCATTGGTGGCATGCTGCTCAGCTGCACACATTTGTACACCTGTCTCCACACACAATACACACTGGATAAGGAGCTGCAGGATATGTTGCAGGCAACTCAAGCGATGCATTCAGCGCCGCAGTCACTGCCCTGGCAGGAGGTAAATTGAACAATGTTTTGTAGCAGTTGTTGTTGTTTGTGGCTGCCACAAATCAAGTGAGTGGATAACATCTATCAACAGGTATTGCAGCTCGTGGCAACAAACAAAAGCCATTAAATGATGCGTGGCAGTCAAATATTTAAGCGAATTCTTTGAATTATTTAATACAGTGGTCGCTCGAAAATAATAGCAACATACAGAATTTAAATTCTGTGAATTATTTAAGCAATTTGATAATTTTCATAGACTTTTGTAATAGTTCTCAGAAAAGTTAATTATTTGTATAGATTTGAATGAATTGAAAAGTTTTCAATTCAAGTGAAAATTTGCTACTTTTAGTGAGTTTTCTCTGGAACGAACAATGTCATTTAGGATTAAGCACGAATCGTACTCCAAAAGCAAATCTTGACATTGAAAGTTGGCTTTTGTAATTTTTAATTATATACTTGGAATTTCTATTATGCGTGTGGCTACTGTACTTCGAAAGCGTTGCTGTGGTCATGCATGTGACAGTAAATTCTCTTTAAATGCGCACAGCACATTTATTTCAATCACGCACAAACCAATGGCGCACTGCAGGTGGAAAAATACAGAAAAAATATAAATGAATTTAAATTGCCGCAAAATGGAATAAAATGTTCTTTGTGTGTGGGTTTTTTTTTTTTGCTTTCTTTCCCTTCGATATTTATCCTTATGACATAATGCTATTAAAATTATTTTTATTTTCTTTCATTGCCAGTTGCTCTGCACATGCATTGCCTTGGTGTTGGCCAACGTAACTGGCGTCTACACGCACTGGCCGAAGGAGAAGGCTCAAAGAAAGGCATTCATTGAGACAAGACAGTGCATTGAGGCTCGTCTGCGAACACAGCGCGAGAATCAACAGCAGGTGAGTGACTAAATTAGTGAATGAAGTGCAACAAGGCGGCAAATGTGACTAACAAACAATGTCAAAGGATATCAAAGAAACTCCAATCAAAACAAGGTATTCTGCGACGTCTTTCTTTCTCTTTTTCTCAAGAGTTTGCCGTACATTAATCTGCGGGGGCGTGACAAGAAACTTGTTACCTGCCGGCCTGCGCCATCTTGCCTTTTATCCTGCCTGCCATCCAGATACGAAAGGCAAACAAACATGGCAAAAGCACAAATTTAGCATAACGTTATTTGACTGTTGCTTTAGCATACGACAAGAGCCCAACATTTATGCTATCTGTGCGTTGGTGTGTGACACTTATCTGCTGTTATCCTTTTTTGCAGGAGCGACTTTTGCTCTCGGTGCTGCCGCGGCACGTTGCCATGGAGATGAAGGACGATATTGCGGGCCAGCCACGTGACACACAGTTTCATAAGATTTACATACAGCGACACGAAAATGTCAGGTGCGTATGCATGTCTGTTTGTATCTGTGTGTGTGTGTGTGTGTGTTAGTCCTTTTACTCTTGTGTGTGCATAAATTTATTTGCATGCAAAGTCAATAAATTTGCTTGATGTGTGTTTTAGTAACCCGACCGAATGAATTTATATAAATGTTACAAACAAAACAACTGCAACACATTTCCACCTGTCAAACACACACACACAGACACATTACTTCAGACACGTTCGCTCAAACACGTACAGTTAGTACACACTAAGCATAAATTAAATCTCAAGGCGCACCTGTTTGCTTCTTTATTTTTTATATTTTTAAAGCCCATTTGTCTAATACGCCTCGTTAGCCACTTTATTTCTTATACATATAGTTTTTTGGTGAGGAGAGTATTAAATTACGCACTCAGCCGTCCAAGCTGTTCTCAAAGAAACTGTCTTCATCCTTGCACGGATTTTTCAGGCAATTTAAAGCCCAAAAAATAAAGTCAAAACTTGCATAATTTGTGCGCGCCTTTAACACAAAGTTAAGCAAATGCGTAAAAAGTTGCTGTTAGTTTGAATTTATTAAAGAATTTTTCTTTTGGCGCAATACACAAACACAAAGAAACAAACACAAACACACACACACACACACCCGCAGAACAGCAACAGCAAGCTAACAACAAAAATTTGTAATATGTACACTTTTCCTGAATGTGGCAACTTTGCCGTTTTCTTCTTCTCTCTTATTCCTTTTTCTTTCGTTTCGTTTTTTTGCAGCATACTCTTTGCGGACATTTGTGGTTTCACGAGCCTGTCAGATCAGTGCACAGCCGAGGAATTGGTGCGTCTGCTCAACGAGCTATTTGCACGGTAAGTCCTTACTTTATCCCTTGGTAAGGAGACTTACTTAATGACATGTCCTGTCTCTATGTGTTAGTGTTGTTGTTTTTGCTGCCTCTAGCCTCTAGCCATGTCAAACTGTATAACAAATGGGCTGATACTACTGCCTACACTCTGTGAAACTGTGGCACAACAGTCTGGTACAAATTAATTGCACATTCGAGTGCCTACCTTTGCCCCATTTCAACATATCCCCATAGCCCCATTGCGGCCACTGGCAAATGGCCGACAGCTAAGCTCACTCTTTCTCTCGGCTAGCATCCTTTTTGGCTAGCATTTCTTTTTTGGGCAGTGTCATGGCTTGTTTGCCAAGCACTTTATTGATTCGCATCGAATGTTACTACAATATTGTAGTATGGGGTATATATGTAAGCACAGCCCGAACAATAGCCAAAATACATAAATACTACGAGTACTATTTGGTCGAACAAATGTGACTCAGACAATAAATGTGTGTTTAAGCTTGAGCTTTGTTCGCTCTTCGTATTTATGATTTTAGCAATTTTTATATTTTTGTTAAGGTTTACGGTTTCACCGAACTTTTTGACTTGAAATTTTACCTAACTTTCTTTCGACCAAGCTTTTCGACTTTCCTACTACTGTTTTATCACATTTGTTGCAGCTTTGATCGATTGGCTGCCGAGCATCATTGTCTGCGCATAAAGCTGCTGGGCGATTGTTATTACTGTGTCTCCGGTTTGCCGGAGCCAAGGCCGGATCATGCTCAGTGTGCCGTTGAAATGGGACTGGATATGATTGACGCAATAGCGTAAGTACACAGACACACAGCCAATAAAGTCCCCAAACAACGCAAGAGTTGTGGCTTTGTACTATTGTGCGGCTTTTGTCATGTTGTAGCTCTTAGCCCAATGTTTCTATCCAACCAATCTCTCTCTCAATACAGTTTGGTGCGTGAAGTAATGGCCGTGAATGTGAATATGCGAGTTGGCATTCATACGGGACGGGTGCATTGTGGCGTTTTGGGTCTGGTCAAGTGGCAGTTCGATGTTTGGTCTAACGATGTGACACTGGCCAATCATATGGAGAGTGGCGGCATACCCGGGTAAGTAATGACGAATTTACGAACAAAATAGCTACACAAATAATTACTTAATGTCACGATTCAAAGTTCAATCACTTCAAATCAAAGCCCTTGCTGTCCAACCAAAAACCCCAAGTAGAAGGACAGAAAACTATCTTATCTTATTCTGTCTTTGCCGTTGTATTTTGTTCCAAAACTTCACATTTCTTACCGACAGCCAGACAAGTTAAAAGAAAAAAGTAAAGAAAAACAAACACTTGAATCTACTTTGCTGGTCATTCGACCGTGTGGTTTTGTTGTTGTGGTGGCTGCCGTGTGCCACTTTGCGACAGCTGAAAATTATGTTTTTGACCCGCTTTGATATGCCCGACGCCGACAAGTATGCAATGAAAAGCAGTTAAGTTCTTATCGCTGTGTCACGCCCACAATCCATTTAACCCAGGCCAAAAACTTCAACTCCAGGCCGCAAAAGCCGCTGACAAGTTTGTCTCATTTCCGTTTTAACAGAACTTTCCCTTCCTTTCTTTCGGTTTCTTCCCCACTCTCGCGTTGGAAATGTCCTGCAATTAAAGGCAACTTTTGACAAGACTCGGGTGCAGTAGTTTTTTGTTGAGCTTGCAGCTTTTCAACAGGAGCGGAATGAAAGTTTTTACTTAAAGATTTATTTGTTTTTATATTATAACATTCGCTCCTGTTGTGCTCCGTATTGCGCGCCTGCATTTTAAAGGTACTTTGAACCTCTCAACACTTGGCCAAGTGTCGCTGCTGTGTGTGCTGTAATGGCTGTAATGCCTGTAATAGCTATAATTGTTATTGCTCTTGCTCTTGCTGTTGTTGTTGTTGTGCAAATTTGCATACTCAGCCACAGTACATGTGTGTGTGTGTCTGTTTGTGTGTTGTGGCTAGTGGGCGCCAAGTTATTGGTAAGCCAGTTTACAGTTGCCCCGCCAACGCACCACGCCCTTCGAATCGATTATGGAGTTGTTGCATGCCACGCCCATACTACACTACAACAACGCCCGACGTTAACTGGACGGCACTTAATGCTGCTACTGCTACAGCTACTGCTAGTGCTACTGCTACTGTTGTTGATACAGTTGCTTCACTTTCAACAACACTTTAGCAATTTGTTTCAGCTCGACGATGGCACGATGACTTTGACTTCGTCCTTTTTCGGTGGCAAGTGGGTCAGCAGCAACAATAGCAAAGGCAAAATACATCAGCCAGTTCCGAGTAACAAACGACTCGTCCTGTCTCGAGTGAAATTAAAAGCAAATACTGCTACTCGGCAGTGCAGCCTGATAAGCGGCACTTAACCAGCAAAAGCAGATGCATGCAAGCGTCTCGTTAGCCTCAGGATTTGTTTCCGAACAGAGAGAGAGAGAGAGAATAATAACACAAAAAAGAAGAGGAAAAACGATTCATAACACAAGCTCCATGTAATTATCAATAGAATCAACAATATGGGGCACACTGTTTGCTGCAGCAACGTTTTTATTTTATTTCGTAACTGCAGCTGCTGTCACAATTGCCCCATGGCACGTGGCACGTTGCAGCCTGCAATACTATAATATAATAAGCTTCAGCTTTTTCCTATCCTCTCCAGTTGCCACAACTACAGCATGTAACATGCTACCTTATGTGGCTGCCACAATAACTATTGTTATGCTAACCAAAAATGCCAACTTTACTCTTCACATGTTGCAAACTAGTGCGGCTGCTGCTGCTGCGGTTGCTGCTGCTGCTTTTGGCATTTATAACCGCTTAAATGAAATTACCTGTCAGCCATTGAGTAACCTTCTCCTTTTCTCCGGTTTTCAATCCCACCCCTCTTTACGCAGACGAGTGCATATAACCAAGGAAACGCTCAAGTGTCTGGATGGTGATTATGAAGTTGAGGTGGGCAACGGCGTTGAAAGGAACTCATATCTCAAGGATCATCAGATTGAAACGTATCTTATAGTGCCAGGCGATATCTACAGGCCAGAAACTGGAAAGGTAAATATAAAGCAAGAGAGAACGAGAGGGCTGCTTCTCAATGTCAAGATTTGTTTTGTTTAGCATAAGAAGTCGCGCAGTCGACTGCAAGTAAATGGCAACATTTCCAAGGAGCTACGCATGATGGGCCATGGCACAGCTCAAAAGCACACATCCAAGTAAGTTAATCCGGAGTTTCTATTAGTAAAATCCTACAATTCACAAACTTGTAGATTTGGCTTTGGTGACAGCTCGGAGAGTACCAAGGATCCGGAGGATGAGGTGAATGAGTATTTAATGCGTGCCATCGATGCTCGTAGCATAGATCATTTGCGTGCCGAGCATTGCCAATCGTTGTTGCTCTGCTTCAAAAACGATACTCTCGAGCGCAAGGTAAGTAACGAAGGGCGGCTTAATATCCATAACCCATACCCATAATCCATGTCCATTTCATGCACTTACTTCATCGCAGTATGCCAGTGAACCGGATCGAATGCTTTGTGTTTACTTCTACTGCAGTTTGCTTGTCCTTTTGGGCAGCACTTTGATGCGTTTTGCGATTTTTGACAGGTGAGTGGTTTGCTTTTACACTGCTGACGTTCTACTACACTGTGTGTATAGAGTTTTATGTTCGAGTTTTTATTGCGCACGCTTAAAAATCATAAATCTACCCTTAACTTCATCTCTTCTTTGTTGCTGCAGCTCCACACTTTGTTTGGCTTTGTCGATTTTTGCTTTGTTGCTGCTACTTTTGCTGGTCTCTTTGGTGGCATGTCATGAAATCAATTTACAGGTAAGTGATTGAGTTTTCACCCTATTCGTTTTTAAACCAAAAGAAAGCTTTAATTAAATCATAAAAAATGGTGCGAAACTTAAATGAATAGAAACGTTTCATGTTAAAATCGCGGCAACCGAAAATTCAATAATACTTTTTAGTTTCCACAAAATCAAGTAAATATTTGTATATTTAATGTAAGACTGTAATTTAACTTAGTTTCTTGTTAATAATATGTTTATTTACAGGTAAGTTTTAGAATTTTTACTGAATGCGTTTATAAGGCAAACTATAGCTTTTATCACAAACAAATAGAAACGTTGTAGTGCGGCGTAACCAACTGCGGTATACTCGATACCTGTGTAAAAATGGGTAATAAGAGGCCCAATTGCAAAGGGATACGGATTCAGTCTAATGCAGATGGGATGCCACCCGCTATCTTTCTTACTACGAATATGGATGGGTGTGGGAAATATCAGGATTTAGCGATTTTCATTTAACGAGTATGTCAATTTGCCAGCTTTCCAATCTAGCGTAGAACCCAAACCTTGACACATTATCTGTCCCGGCCATAGAAGAATGTATTGGCAATGTTTTAAGCATACAGCCCGACTGACAGAGAGACATCATGATGGACATTGCGCAAACCCAAAATACTCTTAAGCATTAGTATCGAGTATAAAAATTGTGTAAAACTGAAAGAAACTGAAACGTTTATTGTTAAGGCTGCGCCAAAATCAAGAAAACATATTTTCTTATTATATATGTAAATGTTGTGTTTTTCTATTTCTTACAGCTGCCAATTGTGATAAAGCGATACTCTGAGCGAATACACAGCAATCGCACCTTGTCACAGCTATTTGCATTTGCCACAGTTATGCTGATTATTTTGACCACGCTACTGGCCATGGTAAGCACACAAACAAATGATGCTACTTAGCAGTGCTTTTAGTTGTAATAACATAAACAATGACCGAATCCCTAGGAAATGCCAAAAGATAACTTTGTTCGTGCATAATTTGTGAACATAACAAATTGTTGGCCATATCTATAAGAATCGTTGACGCCATGACTTGTTGGCCATTTAGATGAACTTCAAAATAATAAAAACGAAAATTTACGTTTTTTTTTCCTTGCCTGCTCAAAATAAAATTTTTATGGCCATATTTCTCTTCAGTTCGTAATGTTTAGTGGTTGTTGCTGTTGTTGTTTTTGAGGACGCGACAAAACAAAAGTTTTTCCATTAAAGTTGTGCAAGCAACAGGAGAGAAGAACTAAGGCAGTGAGTGGTATGGGGGCATTTGGTGGTAGGCAGGCAACAAAAATGCTTGCCACGTTTCATATATGAAGTGTGTGCCATTTATGTGCTACTTGTTAACTGCCTCATGCCCCATAGGCAGAACGCACATCTCTATTGACTCTTGACTCTTGATGAAGTTCAAAGCCACAGCCAACGCTTTGACATTTAGTTGTCAATTTACACTGCCTGTCTCTCTCTCTCTCTCTCCACTTTCTCCTCTCGCTCTCTCTGCCTTTGTCATTACATCTCTGCGTGCGCTTTTTTTGTATCTTTATCGGCCACGTTTAATGGCACTTTGGAGTCGCATTTGCTATTCATTTAGCCAGCTTTTTTATAGCCATCAGCAAAAAGGCTGAGAGCTGTGTCGCGTTGTTAGTCGCCTCGTTAAACTTTAAGCATACGTAATGGCATTTCCAGGTGGCTTCTCTTTTATTTTCTCATTTTTAATAGCTGCTAATTAGCCTCTCTATTTCTCCCATTCATAGTTGCAGGAATCAATGCGTCAAATGGAACCGATGCTTAATGAATGGACCTGGCTTAACACGAACAGCAGCCAACTCAATCAGGATGTGGTACAGCAGAAGGAGCAGGTGCAGGGGCAGACTTTTCTGTTGCCATCGACTTCCTCGTCAGCTTATAGCTGTGATTTTTATTTAGCCTACAATGTAAGTCTGATAGGTTGCATTGCTCAGCTTAATCATTATTAAAGTATATGTTAGAACAGATAAGTTCTAAAAAGAAGATCAATGAAAAAATTAGCATAAAATTCAGTACGAACATGTATAACATAGAAGAAGGTCTCAGACGCTAATAACATTTAAGAGACTCGCAACTTTTATGTTTTTCCTGGAAACCTTAACAACAACAAAAAAAACCAGACTAATTAAAAGCTTAATTCAAAAACTTTTCACTATGATATCATGATGACCTCCCTTCTTCCTTAAAGCCTCCAACTAACGAATTTGTTGATTTTTCCTAGTTTTTAAACTAATTTCAAGAAAATTGTTAATTGTTCTTAAACAACTAACAGTAAACTCTTGTTGCGTCTTCTTTTGCAGACATTCCTGCTCTTAACATTGCTCTCGATGATGTGCTGTGCCACGTATCAAGTGTTGCGTCTCGTGCTTAAGCTGCTCCTGCTCATTTTAGCCGCTGGCAGTTATATGGCCTGCTCCTCATATTTGTATATTGCGACCAGTAAAGAAATAAGCATCGACTTTACGTAAGTATTATGTAAAGGAACTCAGTGAAGTAAATGAAGACTGCTGGCAAGCTGAATGAAAAACGAATTATGCTGTAATGCAATTTGATGCAGGCGCGTGCCCCTATTGCCCCACGTGCCCATCCATCTTCACTTCGTTGATGGCAACAGCTGAAAAATGCTTAAATGGATTTACAACAGCCGCAAACTGCATTAAAATTGTATTTAGCACTCTGCCGTTGGTTTCATTCATCAGCTAGAGAAACGGAGAGAGAGAGAGAGTACTCAGCTGAGACTTCTAAACTTATATTTTAGTTATGTTTCTCTGTTCTGTTCTTTATTTTCTCCTACGCTTTAATGGACTGGAATAACTTTGGCCAACTGGGACGTTTTGTTGCAACTGTAACTGGCGTCGCTGCATTAGCAATGAGGAAGCCTTGCTGCGCTATATAATTGATTCAATCTTCCTATTTGCATTTATGCTCGCTCTCATCTTCCATAGCCATCAAACGGAGGCCACCTATCGTCTCGACTTCATTTGGAAACTGCAGGCAACCGGTGAGCTTCAACTTTTGCTAACTAATTAACATTATGCAACACACACACACACACACTTGACTTGCTCACTGACTGACAGAAACAACTTATTTATGTAGCTTTCCCCCCGCTTCCCCACCGTTCGTTAATCCAATCGCATTTGTTGCTCATCTTGCGCACATCCGTTTTGCTTGGAGTGTGTACAAAAGCCTTTTCATTAGTATTATTAAACACACATATATATACGAGCTCCCACTCACACATTCGTTCTTACTTATACACTCGCAGAGTCACACTCATGTTTCACTGGCGCCTGAGCTTATGCAGCGCTTTTTTACGCTTCACATTTTGTACACTGTTCGCAAAGATTCCCTAAAGGCAAAGTTTGAATAGATGCACACGATTTGTTTAGTTCCCGAATATTTATTATTGATAACCATATTTTAACAAAACATTTTTGAAGTACTGGATGTACTCCTGGTACATTTTTCGATAGCAGACTTTTTATTAAAATGGTATCTTTCTGTTTTTTGCATTGTCAGTTGTCAATGTTTCTGGTGTTTTTTTCTTTCTTTTGATTTCATTGCTGTGCGCTTACGCTTCGGTTAGCTGATAAACTGATATTTCAATTTCACGCTACTGTTTTTTTATACGCTTGTTTTCTAGTCCTTTTATTTCTTTTTCATACATGTCGTTTTTGGTATTTTCGTTTCCCTTTTGCAGAGGAAAAAGAGGATATGGAGCATTTGCAGGCTTATAACCGTAAACTGCTCGAAAACATTTTGCCCGTACATGTTGCTGAGCATTTTCTGAGCCGCGAGAAGCACCTTGATGTGAGTATTATAAATAAATACTTTGTAACTGTAAATATAGCTAGTCTAAATATGTATTTATGTGTGGGTGTATGAATGTTTGTTGGTTTGATTGTTGGGGCCGTCAGCAATTTCGCTGCGTATTTATTTAAAACTTTTATGCGTAGCAACAAGAGCAAGCCGCACCGTTCGTTGCTTAGTTTACGCACTGTAACCCTAATAAATACCTCTCCTCCTTTCTGGCTGTGCCACGTGTATGTGTTGCGGCT
This sequence comes from Scaptomyza polygonia, assembly GCA_035044585.1. Taxonomy (NCBI): domain Eukaryota; kingdom Metazoa; phylum Arthropoda; class Insecta; order Diptera; family Drosophilidae; genus Scaptomyza; species Scaptomyza polygonia. The sequence continues at coordinate 2,380,127 of JAWNNU010000962.1, read as the reverse complement.
TGCAACGCTTCAATGCGTAACGGGCGCACTGACGACGCACTGTTTGTCGCTGTGGAAATGAGTATGGCGTAACTTGCCACATTAAGTGTGCAATCAACAACTTTTAACCAAATCACATGAGCAGCCATACATTTTGAAACCACCGATGTGTGGTTGGCTCCTCTTTTTCTGTATGTGGGTGTAACGCTTTGTGTGTTTGTGTGTGGGTTTAGGCACGGAGTGGTCTAGAGTTGACCAAACAACGTGTCTGTGTCTGTATATCAGATTACTGAATAAAAATCCTAAAACCAATTTAATTTATGGAGTTTTTTATATTGATGATCCTTTTTTATGAAGCGAAACGCATCCATCCCCTGCCTACAGACAGAAAGCGAGAGATTGTGTTTAATTGAATTGTGTTCGTTTGAATGATTTTGCAGGATCTGTACCATGAGCAATGTGATTCGGTTTGCATACTCTTTGCCAGCATACCAAACTTCTCGGAATTCTACGTTGAACTGGAGGGCAATAACGAGGGCGTTGAATGTCTGCGGCTGCTCAATGAGATTATCGCCGATTTCGATGAACTGCTCAGCGAGGAACGTTTCCGGTTAGTATGCAAGCCTCTTGCTTCTCCCTACTGCAACTGCGACACAAATTGACCAAAATTATTTCACGTTTTCTTTTTTATTGCAGCTGCATTGAGAAAATAAAGAGCACGGGGGCCACATACATGGCAGCATCTGGGCTAACGGCCAATACTTGTGACCAGGTGAATTTTAGTCACGTCACCGCCATGGCCGACTATGCGCTGCAGCTATTCGATAAGATTGAGGAGGTCAACATGCATTCCTTCAACAACTTTCGCATGCGTATAGGTGAGAAAAAAACACTTTTTTTTCTTGCAAAAAACTTTTTGGCAGCAAAGGTTAAAACTCTTTCACACTAATGCAGTTGTCCGCCATACAAAAAAAATTGGCTGCAGAAACACAAAAGAAAGAGAGAGTTAACTTAAGCTTTGTTCACTTATCAGCTTTTTTTTCGTTGATTCTTGTTAGGAAGATGGGAAAAAATCTTATAAGAAAAAGGCGAAAATATCTACTTAAAGTTTAAAAAATCTTAACAATTTTCTTTTGCGACAGGCATTAATATTGGACCCGTTGTTGCTGGTGTGATTGGGGCCTGCAAGCCGCAGTATGATATTTGGGGCAATGCTGTCAATGTTGCCTCCCGCATGGACTCGACGGGTCTCGTCGATCACATACAGGTGAGTTTGACAGGGAAAACTTAGCAAAACTTTTTTCTTTACTTGAAAAGTGGTCACAGTTATTTTCGTTGTATTTTCTTTTCCTTTGATAAATGTCACTTTAAATAAATTAAAAAGTAAACTTGTCAACAGCTGTGTGTTTGTGTGTGTGAGTGTTCAGTATGGCATTAATCAAGCCTCCGCCCTTCAATCAAAAGCTCTGACCAACCTTGTTACTCACATATTGCGTATACGCAGCGTGGCATAAGAGAAAAGCACACGCACTAAAATACACACACATTTGATTAAGCCGGAAATTTAGCCAAAGAGAAATAAATTATTAAGTGGACTCAAGGGTCAAGGTGGAGTTGGGGCCATCCGACGGAGTGTTATCATGAAATATTGAGTTTGGGCTTATCTTGGCGTGCGAATAAAGCAAAAGTTGTGTCGAAATGAACTTGCTACTATGAATTTATTGTATAACATTTGTTTCTCTAACTTTATTCTCAATGAAATCAACACTTTCATCAGGTGACCCAGGAGATGCAGCAGTTGTTGGAATGCCGTGGCTTTGAGCTCGAATGTCGTGGCAGTGTCAATGTCAAAGGCAAGGGTTCAATGATAACCTACTTTCTCAAGGGCAAAAAGGAGATGCCAGCAATCTATGAGGAGAGGCAGGATGTGCCACAGCTGCCACACGTACTAAGTCCAGCTGAAATGCAGCCAGAAACGCAGACAGCAATTGAGACACCAGTTGTAGTTACACCTAACCCAGCTGAAGCTATCGATACCGATGAAGTCGATGAGGATGACATTGATGATGATGAAATTGATCTAAATTCGAATATGCAAAATTTGACGGCACAGCGCAGAAAATCTCTCTGTCGACAGCACAATATTTCCTCATCCTTTGGAACTACAGTTAGCTCAACGGGCATAACGCCCAGCATTTCGAATAGTTCCAGTGTGGTGACCATTGGAGCCTTGCCTGTGCTTCTGCGCAACGCTGGCTTTGCTAGCAATCCGGATAGTTGTGCCACGCCCACAGCATCCCCTCGAACAATTGTAGCCGATCTGAAAGAGGAGATAAGCCGTGATGAAAAGTCCTCATTAAAGGACTCCATTGAGAACCTGGAAATATTGCTCAAAAACAACATAAGTCTCTCCGATCTGAGCAACAAGCAACAACAGAATCTGCGTGGCGAAATCTTTACCAGTTCCAGCAGCTCTTCCATGGCCACACTACGAAAACGGGACACAGCTGTTAGCTTTCATGTGACAGAAACGTTGACAACGCAGGCAGCTTATGCTCAGCATCAAAGGAAGCGTCGCTCTGTTACGACATTGGCGACTAGTTGCACCACAACAGCCACACGACTGCTTTCCAATGAGAGTCAAAGCTCCACCCAAACAGCACCAGGCACACTGGAGACAACAGGCGCCGGAGTAAGAATAGGAGCTGCAGAAGGTTTGCTGTTGAGTGGTGCAGATGCTCTACAAGATTGGGTGCCAAAGACAGCAAGGTTGGAGCCCAATCGCAGTCCCATTAAGACCTCGCAATCGATGAGTCCCATCGGCCTGGCCGCTGAGGTCTTCGTGATGCCCAACAGTCGCAGCATGATCCTCATAAGCAACAATAGTAATGCAAGCAGCGCCAACGGCAGCACTCAAGGAGGCAACAGTCCTCGGGCAGGACTACTCCAGGAGGTAGTCAGCACGTAGAGAGTTGAGAAGGGATTTTTGTGTAAATATGTACAAAAGTTGCAGCAGAGAATAAGATGTATCTATTTAGTATTTCCGGTCCTTGATTGTATGATCTCGCATTTTTGTTGTTGTTCCTATTATACATACATATGAGACCAGGTGGCAACCCTGCATATCACAGCACATACAAATTTTTGACTAAGAATTTATTGAGCAGCGAACAAAACGAATAGTTGTAAGGAGAGGATGGGAACGATTACTATTTAGTCTAAGATACGCAAATGGCAAGTAGATAACTGAATTTAAACTCAATTTACAGGGTACCCAAACTTTGGTGAATGAAACGATTTCAAAAACATTTCAATAGATTAAAGCGATACAGTTTCATGAACCCACTAAACGAAAACTGTCAATTGAAAAAAACAAAGATATAAAAGCATAAAGAGAAAGAAAAGAAACAAAACTTTCTGCTATTCAAACAATGAACTTAGCTTAAATACTAAAGATAAAAATAATATACTAATTGTTAAAATGCTTTATGTGTTTGTTATTACTATACAGAATATATACATATATATATATATATATGTGTGCATGAGTAAGTGTGAATGAGTGTTTGTGAGTGCGTGTGTCTCAATGTTGCTGAAATCAACACTAAATTAACAAGATATATTGAAATTATGTTTAAAACTAAAAAACCAAAGAACGAAACAAAAAAATTCTCGCTGTGATTTCTATTGTAAATGTGAAGTTTATTTTATAATCTTGTATTTAATAGTTTGTTTTAGCTTTAAAAGTCGAAAACTCAAACGCAGATATCTTCCCAAATGCAATTCAAATATTTAATTCCCTCGCAAAAGTTAAGCAGCGTTATTCAACTATAATTTAAATAAGTTAAATTAACAGCTGTCGTTGGATGTATTTAATTAATCGAAACATATATATATATGTAAATATATACATATGTAGTAAAGTACAATGGTGTCAATTTAAGTGCAAAAAAATGTTTAAGTGTATTTAAAGTAGCTCGATGTTTGATTAAGTTTAATTCAATTCAATGTTAATTATTGTCAATGTGTCGCAAATGTTGTTAATAAAATGCGCAAAATTAATTGAAAAAAACAAATGACTCCCTCCCCTCCGCTACAAAGTTATTCAGCATTTTTTCATTACATTAAATAATAATTAATTATGCAAAGACTATTTAGTTATGGAGCATTTTGCATAATGAAATTTAATTTATTTACAGCAAACAAACAAAATATTTAAACAGCAAACGAGAGCATGAATACTAAATTTTGCGCGCCCGACGCCACAGGAAGAAGTATCCAAGCAGGTGGAAGCCAAAGTAAATGGCCAAAATGGAAAGCAGATTGCCATAGAGATTTGCCTCGTTGAAGCTATACTTGTCCAGCACATCCTGCCCGGTATGGAAACAAGGCAAATCAGCGCTCTCGCCAAAGCAGGCTGTAAAGTAGAAAAGGAGAAAGGGAGCGTTCGGTGAATTGGGTGGGTAAAAGTCAATGCCCCCAGGCGGTTTTCATACTTACTTATATTCTGCACGCCCGACCATTGAGCAATTGTCATTGCCTCATTGGCATACAGCATCCAGGATAGAAATTGCGTCCAATAAAACGCCACAGGCAGAGAACTACAGACAGAAGTGAGGAAATTAGGCAAAGGGGTTAAAGTTCGTTGCGATCCATTGCTCACCTAATTTTGATGAAGATGCCCGACGTTATCATAACGATGTAATCAAGCGGCACCAAATACGCCATCGCCAGCGGCACGGAGTTAAAGGCCGTGGAAAAGAAGCAGCCACAAGCTGTTGCCACATTCATAACCAGCACCACACAAATTGCCGTTATACCAAATGCATAGAAATCAGCACGCAAACCCGTTATCCAATAGCAAATGACCACAAATAAAAATGGTTCAATTATCATGCCAGGTAGCTAAGGGAGACAGCGAAAAGATAAAAAAAAAACAGTATTTGGGTATTCATAATCAAAGGTTAGATAGTCCAATTACCATTGCCAATATGTTCGCCACATAGTACTGGGCGGTGGAGTAGAGACCCGAACGTTTTTCCCTCATAAAGAGTGGAAAGCCTTGGGGAAAGACATTCAAAACCGAGTACATAGGATGATATGTATTCTCCGATATCATGATGAACAGGGTGCCTTGCACTGCTTGGACACCCAATTGGGTTAGTTCCGTTGTGCCCGCAAAGCAGGCGCCAATAATAAATGCCATTGCCATCTTTTGTAGAAATCGCAACCATTGCACTGTTGGATCCCGAAGCATTGTCAACGATGCACGCAGCCAAACAATGTAGAAGCGTTTGTACCAGGCAACACCACGAAATGAATCTAGCTCCGTGTCAAAGGGAAAGTTACCAGATTGTGCCATATGTATCTCCAGATTGACAAGCATATCTCGTTGCTTGGCCGCCGAACTAACTGCAAACTGATCACACAAATGCTGTGCGGAGCGTTGAGATGCCTGTTCATAGCCTGGATCAGTTGCAAGCACGCCGATAAGGAAATCAGCTGGATTATACGCTTCTGGACAGTAGTAGCCATGATCCGCAAAGAAGCTCAATGCATGCTGTGGCGATCCGGTAAAGGCAACTCGACCATCCGCCAGCAACATGACATTGTTAAAATTATCAAACAACTGTGAACTTGGCTGTCAAAGGAAAAACAAAGATTAGAATGGACGAGATGAAAAGAGATTCTCAGTGTTTCTGCCTACCTGATGAATGGTGCAAAGAATGGTGGTGCCCTTTTGGGCCAACTCATGTAGTGTGGCAACCAATTGTTGCGCACTATACGAGTCCAAACCGGTTGTGGGCTCATCACAGAAAAGAATCACCGGATTGTTGAGCAGCTCAACGGCAAAAGCCAAACGTTTGCGTTCACCACCAGACAGAACCTTCTTATCATCACCACTGCCACCAATACGCGTATGCGATGCTGATAGCAGTCCTGTGCGCTCCAGCAGCTCCTTGATAATCAAACGACGTTCCTCGCTTGAAACGCGGCGATCCAAACGCAGATTAGCCTTTGAGCAAATTTAGCTAGTTAGAGAGAAAGTTCAGAGAGCAACTGCTAGACAACACTGACCATAAAGTTGAGATGCTCGAGCACTGTAAGGGCGCCAATAAACAGATCATCTTGATAGACATAGCCACTGATACGATGCATGAAGGGTCCCACGCGTCGACCATTAATCAGTATATCACCTTGAACCACAGTACCAGCTGCAGTTAGAGATGGAGAAGAGAAAATAGTGAGTAGTTGGAAGACAAAACGCTGTCTTATCTAATCGTAGAATCAACTCACCTGGCTGCCTATAGGCGAGTGTTGACATAAGCGTCGTCTTGCCAGAGCCGCTGTGAATGAGAAATGTTATCCATTGCTTACATGAGGATAAAATAAATAGTTGCGTCTAGCTGGAGATATCTTATCAGTCAAAGATTAGCACTTGAGTTCGCTACGCTAACCGTAACCCAGTTTCAAATGGAATTTCTGGTCAGCAGATCTCAACTGGTTTATCTACTCTTCGGACAGTAAGCCGACATATCGATTACACTACTCTTGCACAAGTTGCACTCATCGCTTGACTAGATCCACAACTTACCTAGCGCCCATCAGGGCCATCAACGAGCCCGGCTGCACAGCGCCTGTGGAGTTATTGATAATGCGTTTCATCTTACGCCCCGAGCCCACATTTGTATAGACACAAAGATCGCGCCACACCAACGTTGCTCCCTGCTCCGTGGGCGACCATTTGCTATAGCTGCGCAGTGGTAAACTTCTCTCCGAGCTATTTCGCTTCGATAGCTTTGGTGTGGTATCCACGCTGGCAGTACCACTGCCACGGTTAACCACCACCTGCAGCTCTTGCTGCTCCTGCGGTGCATCAGTTAACAATTGTCTGCTATCTGATAAATCTGACATAGTTATAATCTCTATATCTTATCAACACGCAAACACCGACGAACCGACACGTTCGGCAGCTTGATGTTCACTGAGCCAACTAGCGTTGAGTGGCAGCGACCTCAGGGCTCTAGCTATGCAAATTGTCTACGAGCCAAGCGCCTAGAGTACATCTCTCTCTGTCTCTTTAGGGTGGCTCTGTCAGCAGAAGCAGCACTTTGATTTCTAGAGCCAGCTAGAGCTGTGGAAGCAGTAGCTTAGGCCATGTTGTCTCATATTACAAGCAACTGCCGGCTCCAACTATAGAGAAGCCCTCCAAGCCGCATAAAGCAGTAACGTGCAGCAACGGGAAACAACCGCAACGGCAAAAGCGAAGCGTCAATGGCTTGGCATTTGCTTGTAATCTGTTTTGTTCAGAAAATTCGCTGTCATTGGCAAATGCTTATTAAGAACATTAGACAAATCGCTCATCATTTGATGCCTCTCTTAAATAAAATCACAAGAAACGCACTAAAAAAATAATTTGATGGCTAAAATTTCTTAACTTAACTTACTACTGCCAAGTTTCAAACTATGCAATTTAATTATTGCCCTCACGGGCAGATCTTAAATAAGATCACAAAAAAACCCACTAAATAATACAATTTATGCCTAAGAATAAAAAAAACTCTAGTTTGAGCCTAAAACCTATGTTGAAAGCTATATTAATTGCAAAAAGAATTTGGGCTGTAAAAATCTTCAGCAAACTTAGCAAATTTGCAATTTTTAAGGTCCACCCTAAAAACACAAAAATTTTATCTCATCGAATTTTACATTATGCCTAAAAGTATGTGGGAAAAATAAATGCAGCCCTGACATTTTTAAATGCCGCACAAAAGTATGCATTACCAAAATTTATTATTGGTGGTCCGCTCAAAAGTGTGCTGCGTAAGAATCAGTAAATGTACTTAATAATACCCGAAAGTACGCCGCAGAATTAATTGAAAGCATTTGTTGCAGCAAACTAGTTTATTTAATATTATTTAATAAAAAATACATATAACATTTTTTTGTTTAAAATCAACTAAGCAAAATAAACTTTAATTTACAAATGTTTTGTGCCAAGAATTTTATTGAAGCAATTCTAAGCTTAGGATACCATAGTTCCCTGAGTTGTTGTAGCAGCACCTGAAAATATAAAATGAAAATTTGATTAGACTTTTTTTTAACAACAATGGCTTTAATTGAAAGGAACAATTGCAAGTGAAACTAAATGTGTAACACGCCTATAAACGCTCTCTGTTTACAATAGAATACATACACATATATGAATCTATGTGTGTTTGAATATTTTTCAATGAGTGCATGTTTGTATTTGTTATGTCAATTCAACTGATAAGAATGATTTGTATAAAAACAATGCTCTCGCTGCGATAATAGACAGTTGTCGGGAGCGTTTAAGTCGCACAGCACGCCACAGTTGTTTCCTCCGTGCTTTGCAGGGGTGGTTCACGCATGCTGGTCTCGTATCTGATCGCCAATAAGTGCAACATTACAAATCTGATTAGTTTTTTTTTTTTTTTTTTTTTATTTGTGCTTAGAACTAAAAGTGGAGTGTGATTTATTTGTGCGAGAAGTGTTCTTGGTGTATTGGCTGAAGAATTATAAAACAAGTAAATTGCCTTCCTTATTTAAGCCAGTTCTTACAAGTGCAATACACTTAACTTATAGACGGTTGATAATTTTTGATGAAAAAAATTTTAAATCGTAAATGTTATATATATACATATATGTTATGTAGTTAAAATCACAGCACACGCATCCGTTATCGGATCATAAAGATATCACGTTTATTTAGACATTTAGCAAATTTCTGCGACTTGTCAAATGTTTTAAGTGCTTTGCTTATCGCAAGTTTTGACATAGCCGGATAACACTTAACAGTCAGCAAAAACCGTTAACTTAAGACCAAGATAAGCAAAGTTAACAAATTGCAAACAGAACAATCACAAATTGAGTAAGGTAGACACCATAAATGGTGCAATCACACATTTGCTCTAAGCTTAGTAAAAACGTCAACAATTTATTTTGATTGTAATTAACTTTTACACAGGGCAAAAAAAGCTATAAACTTAAGATAGCAAATGCAGTGTTCAGCTCCGGTAAATGCCAGTTCAAATTTGTAACGTGCCAAAGCTCTGTGGCTGCTAAAAGAGAGCGAGAGAGAGCATAAAAGCTTTGATGCCTTGACTTTGACCTCACATAAAACGTACAAAGCTAACCCACAAAACTGCCAACAACAGGAGGGCTGCAGAGAGCGAACGCGTAGCGCAGAGCAGCAAAAGGCTCTCAACCGAAATGAGCGCAGCGGAGGTGAGTGTGCCGGTTGTTTTTGTTTTGTTCATACGTTATAGTGCTGTGCAGTAGTTGTATTTTGGTTGTGTTTGTTCAGAAGAAAAAGAGTGTCGCGAAATTATAAAGAACAGCAGCATGTGCTGTATTTATTTCTGTGCGCAAATTGAATACAATTCAAGTAAATCGAATCATTTTGTATTGTGATTACGTCTGCGTGCATAGTGGGGGATTTGACGAACAACAACTGGGCGCCAAAAAGAAGCAGACACGTCTGTGATATATGGCCTTATGGTATGCAGCATTTGATATTAATAAATATTTACATACTTTTATATACACATTTGTTATTATTGTTTGATATGGATTCGCACAAAAAGAATTCTAATTTCATTCATAAAGTTATGCGCTAAAATAAACACAATGTTGTAGGTATGTGTATGTTTACATAATGCATGCGAATTATATTCTAACCAAAACAAACAACGCAAAAACGTCCAGCTTAAGCAATAAACAAGTCAACGCTGTCAGCTGCAAACCAAAACGTGTCTCTTATGAGAGCTTTAACTCAAAAAGCTTTTAAGCGCTCACACACTCACGTACACACACAAGCATGCTGTGTCATTGCCAACACAAACTGCGCCTCAACTTATGAAGCTGCGACGCGTGAGACTCAAACCGCGACTCTCTCGCTCTCGCTTTGTCTCCCTTTTAAAACTTTATTACACAAAACAAAACGTTGCATACTTTTAGGCCGGCGAAGAAAATTACAGACGCGAGAGCATGGCCAGCAGCTCGGTCACCAGCAGCAATGCCGTCGCCATTGCCATGCAGCGCCGCAGCTTTGGCCAGTGGCTAATGCACTGCATCACATCGATATCGGTGGAGCCCACAATGTTCCTGTATATGTTCGCATTCATGGTCACCTCGGTGGTCGAGCAGAACTTCTTTTTGCAGAAGGCCTGTCGCGTCAATCGAAATTTCAGCGCTGAAATTTGTGCTAATATCAACAAGGAGGAGAACGAGGTGTACAAAAAACAGGTGCTAGAAACAACGGCGTGGTTCCATCAATGGGAGGACATCTCGGCGCACACCTTTCCCATTTTCTTGGCCTTGTTTCTCGGTTCTTTCTCAGATCGTCGAGGTCGCAAGCTGCCGCTGCTGATGGGTCTGGTTGGTAAGTTCATTTACTCGGCAATGATTGTGGTGAACGCCAAGATGACCACATGGCCCGTCGAGTACATTATCTATACGGCAACTTTGCCATCGGCTGTCACGGGCGCCGACGTGGCCATATTTGCCTCCTGCTTTGCATACATATCGGACATAACAACGTTACAGCAACGCACAATTAGGGTGACCATACTGGATGTCATTTACTTGATGGCCATACCAACTGGTGTCGCTTTGGGTTCCTATCTCTTCTACAATGTCTTTGATCAGTCCTATGCGGACATGTTTGCGGTTAATGCATCGTTGCTGTTTGCGGCTATCATCTACACGTTGTTTGCTCTGAAGGTAAGTTTCCTGTGAGGTAGAAACCTCAAGTTGCCCATAGTCAAGTTTCTGCTTTATCTCAATGCAGTGGCAAACAACGCCCAATCAGCGCTCTCTGCGAGAACTAGGCTTATGTGGCTTTTGGGGCGACTTCTTTGACAGGCAGCACGTCAAGGATTCTTTTGGGGTGCTTTTAAAGCCTCGACGGGGTCATCGACGCAGCTTTCTTTTTATACTGCTCATCAGCATGACACTCTATACATTCCAACGCGACGAGGGCAACTATTTGTATCTGTATACATTCGATAAGTTTGGCTGGCAAGTCAGCTCTTACAGCACATTTAAGACATTCAAATCCTCAGCTTTTGTTATTGTCATGCTGCTTGCAGTACCGCTGATGAACAAGGTTTTCGGCTGGCGTGATACAGTTAGTAGTCAATCACACTAGACTGAATATATTGTTACTAATCAGGTTTGTATCACCTTTTTTAGACCATCATCTTTATAGGCACATGGGCGCATGCAATTGCCCGTTTATTCTATTATTTTGCGGAAAGTCCGATATTCTTCTATGTGGGCGCTGTAGTCTGTAGCTTGGGACCCATCGTGGGGCCTATGATACGTTCTATGACCTCGAAGATAGTGCCAACATCGGAACGTGGCAAAGTGTTTGCCTTGCTATCTGTTTGTGATAATGCGGTGCCTTTTATCAGCGGCGTTTGCTACTCACAAATTTATCGGGCAACTCTTAAGACTAACCATGGAGGAGGCGTCTACCTGCTTACCATAGCAACCCAGCTAGCCGTATTTGCCATGATACTGTAAGTGCGAGCAAAGACTTTATTTAAATTCTTTAACTAAAATAAATCCCATTTAGCTGCATTCACATTGTGTTGGGGAGGAGCTCATTGGCAGTACCCGAGGTTCCCGAAAAGGAGAGCGGGCTGATTAACAACGAGGATTTACAGGTCAACACGAATAACAGGGATGAGGAAACACATTAAGTGGGTCCCAAATTATACACATATGTATATAGTACACTACAATCATGTTCCAGATAAATTAATAATAAAACAAAGACTTTATATATTTTAAGTAAAACACTTTTCACTTACCTCATTGATTACTTGTTTTTGGAGAGAGTACGTTGTTTCTCAGCATGCTCTACAACTTGCTCATCCACAAAGAGTCCTTTGCGACGTCGCACGCTATCCATGTAGACCTTAGCGCGATTTGCCGAATCGGCTTTCTCGCCAAAGTGCATGAGTTCCTCCTCGGTTGTGGGCAGCCAGAAGGGATCAATATCTATCACCTGCAAGAAACATAACATATACACACAGATCAGCAGCAGGTCTAAGTCGAAGGACCAGTTTCTTGGAAATCATTTAGGCACAACGGGGCAGGGCCGGACCACTTGAGAAAGGACAAAAGAGTAGACAACGGCGTCGGTTCGTCTATGCGCCTGCGCCTCTTTCCCGGTGCTTGTGATGCGATTTACGTGATATTTTATGAGCTCTCTATGGCTGTTGTATTAGGGTGTGCGTGAGTGTCTAAGAGTGTGTGAGTTGGCAATCAGGGAAAGCATGCATTTTCACATCTTCATTGTTCGACTAGGAAGCAGAAAATGTGGAGAGTTCGAGAGGCAAAGACATTCAAATGTCTGCTGGCTGGCTATGATGCGCATCTTTAATGACTTTCAGGGACATTCCAACAAAACATTCATTGCGTGATAAGGCACACCAGGATACGCAGAATTTTAGTGAATGGCGTGAAGTATTTGCTCCTTTTATCTTCGTTTTGTGTTGTTTGTGTTCAGTGATTGATGATTGCCAACGCTCGCTTTGCTACACTCCTCAACTTTACCAGCTAGGTTTAAGTGGTGTGCTTGAGTGAATTTTTCCTATACCCTGGGTATAGGGTCTATTGAAACTACCTTACCTGTCAACATTTTGTCACATTTATTCCCTACAGAAATATATTGCACAGCTCCGAAAGGGTATTTTATCGTCGTCACCTTGAGAATTACTTTGCTCGCCTGTTTGTTTTGTTGTTGTTATTATTGGAAGAAGGATACGCAGCGGGCGGGTGTCAGACATTCTGTTCTTTTCAGTTCAGAACACCAGACTCAAAATCCAGCTTAAATCAGTGCAAGAAGGAAGGAGAACCTGTAGCTTTGCTTGAGTTGCTGGCAGGATTTGGATGAAGTTTATGCGCGGAGAGGAAATTTTATCGTCAAAGCTGTTGTTATTGTTATTTTGCACCATCTGTTCGCACTACGCTAAACTGCGTTCGCTCCAGTCCCCAGTCGTCCCCTCCAGTCGTATGGATGTAGATCATTATCGGGCACAACGTTTCGCTTGTTTAACAACAACTAACAACGCTAACTAAGGGGAGGCAGCAGTAGCCAGCATGAACACGACAACGACACGCGGCCACAGCCGAACAGAGCAGAGCAGGGCAATCCCGATCTTCAAGTTAAGCCCAACAAACTATGTCACAACACACACAGCCAGATACTCAAGTATGTTTGTGCTATCCTTTTGCACATGCGCAACAGTCGATAACAATAAGAGCACGAACACAAAAAAACAACTACTGACTGGCTCCCTTATCCAGTCAAAGGGACGCTGCTTTCCCTACGCACAACGGTTCGTCAAGAAGAAAAAGAAGAAGATGCAGAAACAAAGGAACAACAACAATGCCTAAAGCCCCTTTTGGCAGCTGAAGTGCTCCAGAAGTGCGCAAAGATTGTGTCTGAGCCGGTCCAGACAAATGAGCAGCTATCGATACATACACTGAGAGACAAACAGCGCATAAGCTTTATGAGACACACTAAAACCCTAAATGAAGTTTTTTTTAGTGTCAGGAAGAACAAACTCAAGGTAGAACATACACAAAACACTTTAAGGTTGTTACCCACACCAGTGAAGAACGCTCTAGATTGTTCACCAAGGAGATGCTGACAAAGGGAGCCCAATGACCTTAAGGTACCAGTATTTGATATATGAAATACTTAATCTCAAGCAAAGGACACGGAAAGTATCAAGCAAGTTCTTTAACGAATTGGTTAATTCCTGTCTCAGGTTCTTAAACACAAAATTAAGTTAAAGATACGATTAGAGACGCTAGATACGTTAAAGGACAAGACGAATTTCACTTGGAAATAACGTCTGTATAAAGACCATTTAATGAAAACACTTGACATAGATTTAGATCAAATACTAAATATATATAGTACACTTAATTTTTGTAAAAGCAGTTCATGGTACGAAGTAATTGTCATCATTTCATGCAGTGCACTAATAAACACACGAGACGCCTGATTCTGTCTTTCTGTCGGTCTGCCAACGATATATATGTTTATTTGTTTGTCTGTTTGAAGGTATGTGTGTGTGTGTATGTAGACATGTGTGCAGTGTGTGTTTACCTGTCCAGCCGTACGTCCGCATGCAGGTAATTTACGCGGCAGCTACCGAAATACGCTATGCCGTGCCAGATGGAAGGGGTCGGGGTGAGCCGCGGTAAGATCGAAAAAAATAAAATAAACTAACAAAAATAAGAAAGAATATTCGAAGCGCGGCCCGCAGTCGAGATTATTATCGCGCGCCAGAAATAGAGCCCAGAGACCAAGGGACAGAGAGACAAAAGTTAGAGCTCAGAGTTGGAGAGCTGAACGGAGAAGAGCTGAGCTGAGTTGTTGCCACAACCACAAGCAAATCAACAGCAACAACAACAATAAATGAAACGTCCGTTGCGCATGCGCTGCAAAGTCGAGCCCCGTATAGCCCCAAGACTCAAGATTCAAGACTCAAGTCTCGAGCCTCGACGAGCGTCATTTTGACAGCGCGGACAATGCAAACCACGTTCCACTTAAGCAGCAACAACAACAACAGCAGCAGCAACAAACAACAATAACAAACTGGCTAAAGGATTGCCAGAGCCACTTGGATAAGCACTTGCCGGCTCGGACAAAACTCGCGTATAAGATGAAAAAAAAAAACAAAAAATACTTTTAAATACGAACACACGAAGAAAAAAAGAGGAGTCTTTATCAAAACCATGCCAATACTTTAAAACTATAATGATATTTTTCTCTTCTTTTAAGGAATAAAAGTTAGTTTTTTTTTTTTGTGAATTTCATTTTTCAACTTCCAATATTTCACAAAAACACTTATAGAATTTTTCTGTTATTTTGAGATTCCCTGCAAAATAATTTGGTAACTTCTTTTTCCTCAGTGCACCTTTACATTGTACAAGTTTGTATGTGTTATATGCAGCGCAGACATTAGGGCACTGCCACGGCCTCAACCTCAGCCTTAGCCTTAGCCTCAACCTCAGGGGTCTTCGCCTGCTTTCCTCAATTGGAGACTTTCCCTTTGGTGCTGATGTTGTTGTTTTTGCCGCTGTTGTTGTTGCTGGGGGTCTTCTCTTCTGTCTTCTGTCTCAGGTACAAAACGAGTTATCAGATTATTTGTTATTTGTCTTGCTCTGGCTATGGCTCTGGCTCTACTTTTTCGTTTGCTGTTCTTTTTGGGTTCAGCTCCGTTTTTCTTATGTAGTTTTTATTTTTGTTGCTGTTGTTGAAGTTATGCCTCTCGCATATGCAAAGCACAACAACAACTTCAACAACAACAATAAAAACAATAACATGCGTCGCGTTAATGATAAACACTCCAAACAAGAACAAGAGCAACAACCACAACAAATAAAAGGCACAGCCCAAAGACTTATTCTCTATCCCCTCACTCTCCATTACCCATTACCCATCCCTATACCCTCTACCCAAACCACAAACATAAGAACTTCAGTAAGTAAGACCAGTAGCAAAAGCCGCTGCATTTTGGTGAAGCTCAAATGGGGATTTGAAACTAAAATGCTGACATGTCTGGGACGGCTGTGAAAAGAGAAGCGAAAACCTTGACTGACCTGATTACCAGTGATAAAAACATAAGCCTCTGATATAGGGTAAGAGGTTTTAAGGTGAGTATATATGTGGGATATTCCCCAATAGAATCAACTCAAGAAAACTAAAAATCTCCATAGTAATTTGGTAGAAATATTATCCACCTAACTATAAACTCAATATACCCCGCGCAGCTATGCCAATTTGATTATCTTGTTACAGGGTATGCAAAATCAAATAATAACAAAAGCGCGCAAGACGGTAGCAACGGCTACAGCACGAACAACAACAACGACCGTAAAGATACTTATGCTACCCATACTTTAGAGAGCTTATGTGTGTGTGTGTGTGTGTGTGTGTGCGAGGCTTTAATGCGTTACGTGAAGTGAAAAAAAATATATATATATATATGTACATATAAACATACTTATATAAAAACTGAAAATTAGTTTTTGTAGCTGTTGCTGTTGTTGCGGTTTTGTGTGTTTGGGGCCAAGAAAGGTCGAAGCCGAGGGGTCAGACCTTAGTAGATACTGCAACAACTGTGTTGCTGTTGCTGCTGCAACTTAACGAACACACATTGTAGGCCATGATGCGGCAAGAAATTCAAATAACTACCTCCTCGTGCCCCATGCTACCTCCTCTTTCTCAGCCAGATTGTTGTTTGCCCCACTCGAGGTTGGCTTCGTTGTTATTATGGGCACGTGACAACTGCGCCCACTCGCCTTTGGTCAGTCTGAAGAGACAACAACGACGACGCTCACGCATGCCCCGACGACTTGTGGAAACGAATGGGCATTGGGCGTGGGCGGGGAGAGGGCGTGGGTGCATGCTAAGTCGTTGCTAGCTGATTGGGCGTTTTGAGTTTCCCTCTAACTGTTTAATTGTTTTGTAAATTATTAGCGGAATTTTACAAAAAATGAACAAACTCAATCGCCAGGTGACACAGTTGTTATTGTTGTTGCATTCTAATTGTTGAACAACACAAAAGAAAAACAGAAAAAAAAAGCTCACGATTTTAGCTTTCCCATTCGCCTCGATAAAAATAATGCACTTATTTGAGCTGCTGGCCAAACTAGTTTCCGTTTAGATTTCTACCAAAGACGGACAGTTACAAACGATCGACGGACGCCTGGAAATGCGTATGAAATTATACGAAAGCAGCAGAAAATGACAAAAACAACAACGGCGGCGTCAACAGCAACGAGAAGAAGAAGAACGACGTCGGCGGCGACGTAGACAGCGGCAATGTTGCCGGCAAAACTTTAGCTGAGAAATAGAAAATCACCGGAAGTCATTATACAAAAACTTGTTGTTATCGATTGGTTGGGCGATATACTATACACACACACACACACACACACACGGACATAATACACTGTCAAACGTATAGAGGCTCACGCACTCTTGGATACTTGTACATCCAACAAGTGAAACAATAACAATACATACTCTCTTTTTTAATACTAGTAGAGAAATCAACTTAAAAGGCTCGAATTTTTCTACAATTTGTCTTTTAACTTAAGCAATTACTCATAAGCACAAGTTGTATTAGCTTAAGAAGTTTACAAGGTAAAGTATAAAGCACAAATAATCAATTTATAGAAATTTTCTGAGATCATGTTTTAGAATAGTCTGGAAGTAAGGCTATTTAAGAACTAACAAGGTATTCAAGCTTTTATATGTTCCGCATTGAATAACAATGCAGTTTATAAGAATTTTAATTAGAAACGCTTTAGTCTTACGGTTTACCTTATAAAGGCAAGATTGTACAGGCGAACCTCTACAAAAAGTATCTCGAGGGGAAAAGAACAAAATTTGTAACATAGAATGGGTTTTGGATTGAACCTTATAAAAAACATATTTAATCGGAAGTTCGTTTCATAGAAGTTTGACTGTATAAGAAAAATACTCTTTTCTTTCCTTGGATTGGTTAACTTAATACCGACACTTTTGTTGGGTGGACGTATTGTTTATTGCGTCTCTATTAATCATTTTTGTTAAGCATGGTCCATCCGTCGCGCTTGTGCTCATCCGCTTGTGGCAAGTGGGGATTGAGATCAGCTTGGGGCTTGCGTATTTAAAACGAATAAAAGCGATCTATCGACTACGCGCTTAGTATGTACTTGATTGCGCTTAGTGCGCGACAAGGTCAGGGGAAAGGCCGTTAACAAACAAGCAAACGTTTGCTTTTGCAACAATAAAATATTGCAACCAGCTGCAACACATCAACAGAAGCAGCAGCAGCAGCTCAAATGGACCATATAACTTTCAGAGCAACTGTTGCTGCTGCTGCTGCTGTGGTTTTTAGCTTATAAGACTTCAGCAGAAGGTAGCAAAAGTTAAAGCGAAGGTAAGCTGAGATTTTGAACTGACCAAAGACACACCGCAAAAAACAAAGAGCAAAGCACGCACATATGGCACTCTTCGAGCAGAAGAGGTTACTTTGGCTGCGTGGCGCACTTGCGCCCAAAAAGTATAAAAAACAAGGGAACAAAACTAAAAAGATTACCAACTTGAACAACAGCTGCGTTGATTTTGTTGCACTTACCTCCCAATGGCTAAACATTAACTGAGGACAGGCGAGGCCAGATGTCTGTTTGCGCATCTCTTGGGCAAAGTTGAACGATTCGATGACGGGCAGCAGGCAGGTCACCGCAAAGTTGCCACTGCCCTGGGTTAAATCGCCAGATAGGATTTTGCCATGACGTCTACCAATTACCGCATACATTTTACCTGCAAACAAAGAACAAAGTTATAAAACAATAAAACAACAGCTGAGATAAATAAATGACGATTTCTTACATAGTTAACTAACATTTTATGATACAATAATAGTTTTGACTTATTATTAAGTTTCGAAAAGTGAAAATCTAAATTTGAAATATTCTTCTAAAATAAAAATCTTATCGCTAGGCTCATAAAAATTGGCGCGCTTTCTTGAGAAGAGCGCGCGCTTTTCGCTTGAACTTGCCACTCAACCTGAACTCAGGCCTGAGAAGACGAGTCTCCGAATCTGTTGTTTGTTACTTGTTTTATTTTTTTTGGCATGCGCGCGAATTTAAACAACTAACAGAGCAGAGTCAGAGGCAACAGCAACAGCAGCAACAGCAATAAGCAGAGACAGCAGTCGAGAGACAATGTCGCTTGGGCAGGAATTAGTTTCCGGTCGTAGTAAAAATGACAAAAACAACAAACGAGCAACAACAATATATAAAAAAAAAAATTTAAGCCAAAGAGAAATAAAATAAACCCACAAGCAAAACGGGCTAAAGGATGCGCGTCCAGTTTTAAGCGTTTGTTGGCCGGCCTCAGGCGACGGACAAGCGCAGCACGCGAGCAACAACTGCAACCCAACAGACACAACACACACACACACACACTGGAACACACATAGATACTCACATATATACAAATACATAAGCGTATAATGGATGCTGTGCTGCTGGCGTCACTCGTTCATTCATAGCTGTTGCTGCTGCCTACGTTACTGTCTCAGTCGCAGTCGCCGTTGTTGCTGCTGCTTGCTTTTGTTTGTATGTATTTGTGCGTTCATTCAAGTCTTGTTCACACAGATACTCGTCCACACACACACACAGACAGACTGTCAAGAGAACGCTCGACGGCAGTTGAAGTTGCCGTCGCTCGTTTTTCTTTTTGATCAGTTCGAATTGTGAGGTTGCACAGAGTAGACGTCGTCGTCGTCGTTAAGCCAAAACATTAACAAACAACAACAGTAAAAGCAACAAAAGCAAGAACGAGCCAGCAACTAAACCGCGTGCCACAAACAACTCGTTGAGTGTCCCAAAAAATATCGAGAATCAAGTCGAGAACGCAGCGCGCGTGTTTTTTGTCTGTTTACAGAATATAATCAACAAAATATATATATATATATGAAAAAGTGCTGTCAAATACTATAGCAACAATCGATTTAACGCTAAACCTGATCGTGTTTGTAATTTCTGTTTTGATTTTTCGCAATGTTGCTGAGTGTTATGGGGAACGGAAGAGCGGCAACTGTTGTTGCTGCTGACCAATGCTAATTTCAGCGTGGCAATAACAACAACAATTCCAACAACTACAACAGACAACAATTAAAAAGGTTTAGAAACGAAACACAAACAAAAAAAAAACAATCAACGTATCGTGTATCGATATTGCCAAGTCAGCTACAACAGCAACGGAGGCTGAAAACCCACAAAATATATATATATATAACTTTAAAAAAAGTGTCAATTACAACAACCGCACAACACACCCAAACACACACACACACACAACAACAAATATAAAATGAGCTGCATACGTGCGCAATCATTGCTGCTGTTACTGCGACTAATGTTGCTAGTGTTGATGCTGCTGGCGAACGGAGCGCAAAGCACGCGCCTGCCGCTGGAAGTATACGAGCTGACGCCAACGGCCAGCGTTGAGGCGAGTCAAGATGCCAAGCACAAGAGCTTGGAGTATAGCATCTACGATGCCAAAGAGCTAACAGGTGCGACCAACACAGCAGCAGCAGCACTACCAACAACAACAACAACAACTAGCAGCACAGCGAGGCCAAGCAGCAAAAAGCCGCTAACTGTAGCTGTTGTCAGCATCTCAGCTGAGCAGCAGCAGCCAGAAGCAGAAGTGGAGCCGGGATTATTGCTAGCGGGACGACGTGCGCGCCAAATGCTGTTGCAGCAACATCGACTCTCCTCCAGCAGCAGCAGTAGCAGTAACAAACACGCGCATAAGGATTTGCGCATTCTCTATCAAGTTGGGGTAAGTTCGACAGAAGCGCTGCGCATGCGCAATGCTAATTACAACAGCAACTGTTGTTGTTGATTTATGCAAAAACAACTTTGTCAGACGATTGCATAATGCAATAGCAGCAGCAGCAGCAACACCTGCTCTAGCCAACTATTTGCTAGTTTTTGTTTTTGTTGTTTGCCATTTGTAACTGGCTGCAAGCCCACGCCAAAAAATTAAACATAGTAAGCGACAACAACAGCAGGTTTTTTTTTTTTGTTGGGGCTGTGTCTTTTGAGCTGTAACTGGCTTTTGAGCATTGTATCTATATTTAGATGCCGCCCTAAAGAGCGAGAGATTCTTAACAGACATTACACTTGACACCCACTAAACAGGGGCACAGTTTAATTGCAACTGCAATTGCAACAACAACAGCAGAAACATCAGTTATATTAACAATAATGACGACAGCAACACTCGCCTCATATATGAAAAATGAAAGTTGTTTCATAGCGTTATCCATGTCGCGTTTATTATATTGACAACATTGTTGTTGTTGTTGTCGTTGTCGTCGTCGTCGTCGCATTTGATCAATTAAAGTTGAGCGTTGAGCAATTGCGATACCTTATAGACCAATTAGTGTTGGGGGTCAAGAGTTCAATATGTTTTTTTTCTTACTTCAAGCAAGCACGAACTGTTGGCATGACTAAGCCATGTTGCGCCCCAAGATACGATCTTTCCACGAAACATTTGTTGTTACAGTTGCAACAGCAACAGTCAGTCACATTTAATTCCATGAACAGTCAATCAAACCAGAAACTTTCCAGAAAGAAACTTTAGCTTATATGAAATACATTTGAATCAAATAACAGCAATTATTATTGAAAACTAAAGCCTAAGGCGTTCGATCAAATTAATGGCAATCAAAACAAAAATATTGCCAATCAATGTGGCAATAAGAACGTTGTACAAACAAATGACGTAATAATCGTTCTAGCCAGAGAAATTTTTATGATAAAAACTGACAATCGATCTATCAATAAATCTGTTTTCTGACATGCTTTTCATACTCATACAACACCTTTAACCAAAATAAAAATCTCACGTGATTAGGGTGGGGAGTTAGGTGCAGATACCATCAGTGTGGCTCACAAATTTGAAATCCGCATGACTGCAATAAATTTTAGGGAAGGCATAAAAAAACACAAAAACCAAAACAGTCTAAAACAGACAAAAAGCCAAAACGAAATTCCTGTTTGAGGAACTTAAAAAAAAATACAGAAACAGATAGAATGGATAAAGTTTTTGTTGTTGTTGTTATTGTTAGGAGAAGAAAACAAAAAATGTTCCTATGCATTAAAAGCGCTAAACATTCAGTTCCGGTATTTAAAATGTTTTCAACAACATCAACAACAACAGCAACAACATAGACAGGAACGTGGTGAAGCAAGCAGAAAGCAACCGAGAAAGACAGTGGGAGATGGTGTGTAATGTGTGTGCGAAAGAGATGGGCAGTGAAAGAAAGAGAGAGAGAGAGAGCGACAGCTATAAGGAGTGAAGGGGGGAGAGAGGCCAAAAGCTGAATGAAAGAAAATTCATGAATGAAATACGACGAGGTTGTTGTTGTTGTTGCTGTTCTTGTTGAAGCTGAGGCAAATGAAATGGTTGCCAGCGATGAATGAGCAAGAACTATGCCTGCTTCGACGGCGAGGGGTGAAGTAGAGGCGTAGTTGAATGTGTAAGGGGAGTGAATGAATGAAAACGTAAAACGCTGATGAGATGGTGACGTCGACGGCGACTGCAAACAGCGACAGAGACAACGTTTCGCTTGGCTGGGCAAGTCAATCTATAAATGAATGGCAAAGCGACAGAGCGTCCAAATGTTTGAATGGCTGGCTAACAACAGCAACAACAACAACAGCAGCAACATCACTGATTTGTTGGCCATATACAAGCAGATCAGCTACGCATATTTGGCTTAAACAACTCAAGAGTCGCCGTTGTCGTTGTTGCTGTGCGCGTGGCATGGCTAAAAGCGTCTAAAAACTCAAGTTATTGCTGACTGTCTTGATGGCATGTTGCTGTTGCTGTTGCTGGCTGAATGAATGAATGACATGATGTTAAAAATTCTTGGGATACGCAGCAACAGCACGAGAGATATCATCAAAGTGTGCCTAGAAATTCCAATTGACTGAGAAATGCATAAACAAATCAAGCATAAACATGTCTTAAGCTGACAGACAGACATTTGTTGTTTTTTGTGTGTATTTGTTGTTGTTGCTGGCCCGAATCGTGGCCCAGACACGTGGGTGATTTTATTGTTGTTGCTGTTAGTTGCTCAGCCAGGTGTGAAAACGGCATTTTTATTTATTTTATTTTCTACACTAAACTACACATATTTACAGAGCGGGTTTGAGTTCGAGCAATCGTTGCGTATGAGCAATGTGAGCAATAACAACAACAACATAATAAACAATCCACAATCCAATCCAATCCAACCACGCCTTAACAACGATGGCCACCACTTTGTTTTCCACATGTTTTTTTTTTTTTTATTATTTTTTGCTATCTTCACAATATTTTTATGTTAATTTTAGTCATAATAAAAATGTCATCAGAAAAAATTTACGAACCCTATGTTAACTGCCTTTTTTTTATAATGTTAGTAAAACCCATAAGCATATCAAATTATACACATTTGACTGGTTTTTTTTTTTGGTAACTCAAGCTTGAAGGCCATTACAACAGCTTCAGCTTCATGTTTGGTTTGGCTGCAGGTAAAAATGAGCCAACCGTTAATCATCCTCAAACGTGAGATACGTTAATCAATAATCAAGCTATCACGCACTGGATCGTATTCCTAGGTTTCCTACCAGTTTCCCGTTTCAGATAACGACTTCAACTTCTGTAGAGTTTTTCTTCTTCTTCTTTTTTTGCATTCTTTCATCAATTTGTTTTCTTTCTATCTTTTTTTGATTTTCTTGTGCTTAATTTAGAAATTACTCAATATGATTCAAAGCGAAAACAAGAGGATTAACAAATAAATGACCAAAGAAGAGAGTAGACAAAAGACAGGCAGTGAAGGTGAGGCACCATGTCTGGCATACACTGCGCAAAACTGATAAACTCAGCTTATCGAAACTAAATTTAAATCTTTATTGTTTCAAAAACCTTTCCAATTTTTTTCCCGCAGTGTACTGTTGAGCAAACAAACATATTTTTAATAATGACCAACGCATTAGCATAAAACGCACAGCAACAACAACAGCAGCTACAACATAGCACAATTATTCACCTTAAAAAAATTCCATTTCAAAATTTTTTTTTTATTTTTTTTTTTCCTAAGAGCTTCATTCAGAAAAAAGCCAGTCAACATACAACCTGAGCTCAGATACCAAAAAACTAGTTTGCCCACTTCTTTTCAGGCTGTTGTTGTTATTGTTGCGCCTATTGCTGCTGCTGCTGCTGCTCTGATGTTATTGTAGATGCTGTTGATGCTCGAGACAATCGGCTCAAGTTTTTATTATCTTTTTATTTTTGGAACTGGCGCACGCCGATTCAGCTTTTCATAAGTTTAAAATAAAAGTTATATTAAGCCAAAAAAAATTTATAAATTCGATTCGACAGCAGCAATATATTGGGAAAAATCGGTCGGAAATGTTGTAGGTTCTCTGGCTGTGGTGGCCAGTTTCCGTTTCAGCCAAGACCTTGTTACAGTTATTGACGAACACGTTCCAATTTGGACGCTTCTGCCAACGTTGTTGTTTGTAGTTTTTGTTGCTGCTATCTGTAAGTGTGCTAATTACGTGCCAAAGGCGCATTGTTTACAGCGGCTGGCGACGGCAGCAAAAATAAATAACTATAAATACGCAAACGGGGCGCGTATTGCTGCTGCTGCTGCTGCTGTTGCTGCCGTTGTTGATTCATTCATTCATAAAAACCGAGCGCGAGCAATAACAACAACAACAGCAACAACAACAATGGCAGTAATACAAGTGCGCATGTGTTCATTAAACAAAACAAGAGACCAGTTGTGCTGCGGCTGCTCGTGTTGGGTTGTGCTGGGCGGGGTGAGGTGAGTTGAGTTGAGGCAGCAACAACTGCAACTCGACCGTAATTAACAGACGAAGCACAGCCCCAGCGATCACACAAACAAAAAAAAAAAAGCTAACACAGCTACGCGCAATTGTTTGCTGCTTGCTTCAAGCTGTCATTCATTAAAAATTGCAAAAAAAAAAAACCAAAAGCATCAGCAGCATAAACAGCAACAGCAACTTTTCATTCATAAAAATGCTGAATACAGCAGCAGTAACAACAACAACAATAGAGCTAGCAAACCAAGATTGATTTATTTAGCTGAGCGTAAAAGGAGGCAAAAGCAACAGCAACCAGCAGCAGCAACAGTTGCCAGCAACATGTTTACAGAGCAGCAGCAACATTTTGCGGTTTTGCCAAAGCAACAACTATGCCACATTGTTTTTGCTGTTGTTGTTGTTGTTGTTGTTGTCTCCCCTTTTTCGAATGAATGAATGAATTGCTTTTTTCCGTTGCGGCTGCAGCTGAGGATGTGCAAAATGTGAATGTGTTGGATGTTAAATGTGGATGTGGATGTGGTTAGTGGATGTCCGTGTGCGTAGAGACGACGTTCATTAATTGTGACGATCAACAAGCTACGCAAAAATCCAATGTTGCTGCCCGGCAGCAGCAACAGCAGCACCAGACAGCAACAATAACAATGGACAACAGCAACAACAACTGCAATTGGTCTGCAAAACGTCCAAACCAGTTTAACCCCCTCTCCCCTCTTAAACCAAACCAAAACTTTAACAACAACCTACCCCCCTCTCACTCTATCAATACCGTTTTTGTGCTGCGGTTGCTTCCTTTTGGTATTTTTGCGCTTTTATGAATGAAATTGTTTTTGTGTTGTGCCGTTGATGCTGTTGTTTTTTTTTTTTTCTGTTGAGGTTGGCGATGTTTCCGTTAAGGCGCGCCAAAGTGGCACGGCCAGTTCCCAGTAAGCCTCTCTTCCCATTCCCCCCCCCCTCACAACACACAAAAAAAAAATCAGGTCTACCTATTCCACAACTACAACAACCTACAACATTTCAAGACCTGGGCTATGCTAAATATGTGAAGAAGAACAACAACCAGAATCAAAATCAGCTAACTTCCGGCTCTCCTCCTCCTGGTCCAGAGTGGTTCTTTAGTGTTTTCAATGGAATTTCTTACACGAAAAAAAAAAACAATTTGAAGCGGATGAAGATTAAGTAAATGTTGCCTGCAAGTTTCGGAAAGTTGGAGTTCAAGTTGAAGCCATTGGCGCTGGCCTTAACCAACTTCCGTGAGACTTCCGCAACAGCTTCTCTCTTTCTCTCTCTCCGCATCACTTAACGTTAGATTCTCTCCTTTTTACTACTCTTTTTCTAGTTCTTCTTCGACTTCCGTTCGAAAAGAAAGAATAAAAAACAATTTCCAATTTTAATTGAATTTTCGTGTAAACAGCGTGAGGTGACCAAACACAACTTCCGCCTTGAAAAAAAAAAAAACAAAACAGATAGAAGAAAAAACCCCAGCCCCCTTAGACCTATTCTGTATCAGTATCTGGCCACATGTGCTAGCGACGCCAGATTGCATAATTCTTGCGTATGGGGAAAATATTTGAAACAACACAACACAGCAGCAACAAGTAAAAGGAAATGTATAGAAAAATCATTAACGCACAGACAAAAGATAACAGTAGAGAAGATGCATTGAAACAGAAGGTTGGTTACACATAGGCAAAACTACCTGCCACAGCAACAACAGCAGCAGCAACAAAAGACACTTGTGCCAGGCGGCTGCCACTGCTCTGTTAACGGTCACAAGAGCAGGCCAGCGTCTCGACGGCGCATGTGCAGCAGACGGCGTCCCACATCATTCACATCTACACTCAAAGAAACTTGGTCATGACTACTTATTATCAAAAAGTAATCTAGAAACCCAAAAAATATCTTTGTCATTTTATAATGTCTAGTTCTCCTATATTTCTCTAACTGTACGTCATCGTCAGCATCGTCGTCTGTCGTTCGTGTGCGTCGCATCTTTTGTGCGTCAACGCCCTCATGGGAACCAAACACCGATGTTCCTTGAGCCAAACATTTTTTTAGACATCTTTCTTCCGGCATTCACAAAATTTATGTCACTGATTGGCAACACACACACACACACACACACATGTACACACTCACACAAATGCATATCTATGTGCATGCAGGTCGGTCCTTTGTGAAAAGGTCCTTTTGTTGGGATTTTGCGCGCGTCATGTCAAACTGGGTTGGGGGTTATTGATAGCGGCAGGTGCAGTCATGGCATTGCCAGTAACAGTCTTCACTGCCTTAGCAAGGAGCTCCGCCAGCTCGAATTACGGTGACACTAAGCGACAATCAAAGGCTTCCCCCAAGCCAGCAAAGCTAATGAGTGGTAGCCAAGCGAGAGGAAAGAAGACGAATGTGTTTGGAGCTATAGAGAAAAAAGCCAAAGCGATGCATTGGCATCCCAGCTATGCAGTTAACTAAACCTTCAACGAGTGGAAGAGACCATGAATGTTTTAGACGAGAAAGTGATTGACGAGGAAATACCCTTGACCTAGGCAATAATATGTTATGTTCCCTTAGATATTCATTTAATACGCTTACAACTTTAGTGTACTTTCCATCTCATACCCATTTTATGCTTACAGGAATGACAGGTTTATATCCGAAGCTAGGTTCTGATGCTATGTTCCAAGATGAAATCCTTCTTCAAAGCTAACTTAGCAAATACCCCATACTTTGAGGTGCTTAATTCACATCTCTTCTCATACCCACCTAATGCTAACAGGGTATTTGTATAAAATATTGTTTGAGTCATTGTCATCTTGAGGCAGCGCTTCCGGTGCGCAACTCTGAGAGACGCAGAATTCCAAACATGCCCCCAGCTACATGAAGCATGACAGGGCAGAGCTAATGTTTGTCTTCTACTTGCCTTACTTGCTAGCTTGCTGGCTCATTGTTGTCATTTTCTTGTGGCTGGTGGGGTTGTGGGGGTTAATTTGATTCAATTAAACGAGCGTGCGTAAAACCCTTTGACAGCTCTTAAAGCAAACCGCCCAAACCAAACCAAACCGAAGCTCACTCTCTTTTCGAAAAGCTAAAAGTTGCACACAGCTTGCCGCATCACGTTGCACAGTTAGTCAGTCAGCCAGTCTTTCATTGTCTTTCTCTGGGCGCGTTCTCAACTTCCGTTACTGTTGACCCCCCACCGCCTGCCCTTTTCAGCAGGCGACTTTGCGCTTTGACACATGAGGTTAATTGTTTGTGTGGAGCACGCGTGCTGTAAAGCAAATTATAAAGTGTCGCAACATCAGCTACCGACTCTTGACTCCTCTCCCTTTCCAAACTCTACTCCCCTCAACGTACATTACTCACTCGGTCCACACCCAACTATTGATTCCGCTCTTCCAACACGCTTGCGTTAAACCGGAAATCCGGTCTGTTTGTTTGAGAGTTTTGTTTTTCTTAAGCAGAGCAACTTTTACTGCCCAGACACACAATAAACTTTCTTGCTTTCAAGTGCAACATCAGCTTGTTGTTGTTGCCGTTGCTATTACTGTTTATCTGTTTCGAAGATTTCGGCGATGAGCACATGCCATTGGAATTTCGTTTGTTTGTCCAAATCTATCTAGCCAGCAATATGTAAAACACAGTGTGTGTGTGCGTCTAAATATATAACGGTATTGCTGAAGTGCCACTTTCAAAAACAAAACTACCCCCAAGTAAAAGAAAAGAAAAAAAACTTAAGAATGGGGGGCGCTGTCAATAAACATGCTCGAATTTCAAAGAATTTCCCACGCTGCTTACAGGCAACTAAGAACTCAGGAACTCAGGGCATTCAGTTGCTTCTTACATAAGCATATCCTGCCGCAGCACGACAAAGGTTTCTCTACATGGAAAGAGAGAGGGAGGGAGAGTACCCTGCTTTAAGCGAAGGCATCTTAATATTGCGAGGGCGCGAATATGCACTAAGGAACATTAAAACTGTCAACAAAGGGTTAAGGCTGAACAAAACAAGAGCTACGAGCAGCTGGCTAAGGAGAGGGGCAGGTGGTGCAAACTCAACCCCATAAAAAAATTAGTAGGTCAAAAACGCGTGGGAATAGCGAGGATGTTCCAATAAAATGCGGAAGTAAATAAAACTAATAAAGCAGAAAGAATGAAGAAAAAAATCAGAAAACAACGAGGAAACCAAAGCAAACTACTTCCGGAACAGAAAGTAAGAGAAAGAGAGAGAAGTAGATAAGTAGAGTGATATAGACTAAGCTGTGCAATTGAGCTGAAGGTAAAAGGTCATGACAGGCAACCTGTTTGGCTTTAGTTTTTGGCTTTGCCTTACTTCCGGTCCTGCCCAGCTCACTGATAATCCCTTTTAAAGATACACAAGTGTGTTTGGGTGTGTGTGTGCGCTGCACTTATATATTTATTTACTTCCGCCAGGCGGTCGCCTGTACTAAATCACTTCCGGACTTCCGGTTCGTCACGGACGCGCTAAGTAGATGAAGAATCAGATATAGGCCGAGAGTGAGAGAGAGAAAGAGAGAGAGAGCGAGAAAGAGAGAGAGAGAGAGAGAGAGAGAGAGAGAGAGAGAGAGAGAGAGAGTAAAGGTCGGGGGAAAAGGACGCTCAGGTAGCTCTGTTCGATATTCTGAAGGCAGGTGCAACGGACGCCTGAAAACGAGCCTATTGATTTCGTTATAAAAATAATTTGAATACAAATCAAAAAGAAATAGAAGAGAAAAAATAATAAAATAAACAACAACAAAACGCACAATGCACAAAATCAAACTGAAATCGAAACCAAACCAAAGAGCAACACAAAAAAAAAAGGATCCAAAAACATACCAATGGAGTGGGAGAGAGGAACGTCAAAGAGGTACGAGTTGAAAGAAGTTCCACTTAAAAAATTGATTGCTTTCGATAATTTCATTGGAAACCTGTTGTTGTTGCTCTTGTTGTAGCACAAATGTTGTCGCCAGTGTGCCATACAATAAAATCAAATGAGAGGGACAAAAGAAGGGGAAAGCGAGCACATCATAAAAACGAAACATAACAAAAACATCGGCAACAAAACCTAACTCCACAGATGATAGTTGAATTTTATGTTTATAGCCAGACAAGGATCAACAACCATTCGAACTACAACGGAATTGCATCATAAGCTTTAATGCACTGAATAAAAAGGAATTAAGTAAACAAGATGTAAGTGGAGGCAAACACAGAAACAGGACACGCAAGCCATAGGTATTCAATAAATTAAAAGTATCTGTTTAGGATGTTTTTAGAAAGGATCCTTTAAGTAAAATCCTAAACAAACATACACTTACATATAACTGTAATGTCACATGTGTTAATCAGTTTAAACTTGAAAGTTAATGTTTACCCTTAGGAAATTTGAGTCAGTTCACTAAGAAAACCTCTTTAACCCAGCTAATAATTTAATGAATTTTTGTTTACTAATCAGGCTGAAGTAGTTTTGATATTGTCATAACATTAAACATTAAACATTATTGGACAAGACCTTAGAAGTTTCCTTCTGTATTTTCTCTTTGGGAAGCATAGTTGATAAGAAACTCAAATCTTAACATTGGGCGGAGCTTGCCAGCTTTTTCAACATTCCTACACGTCTCTTCCTCTTATGTGCCAAGTTTTGGGTCTGCCTTGCACTAGACAATCGTTGGGGCAGCCCATTGGATGCTACAGCTTCTATGAATGGGCACTTCAAACTTAGAGCCAGCTGAATGCCTGCTCTTAGCTGTTTTGCTCTTGGCCATTTAACGCAAGGCTATAAATGAAATTATTTCAATGGCTCGTAGCTCGATTCGAGGACGTGACGCCACTTGGCTATGTAAATGTAGCCCAAAGAAGTTGGTTGCAAATGAAAATCTGATTTAAAATTACTAAGTTTTTTCCCTTTTCCTTTGCTTGCAGGACTCTGAGGATGATTTGCCCGTGTGTGCTCCGAATGCAGTGTGCTCTAAGATCGACTTGTACGAAACGCCTTGGATAGAGCGACAATGCCGCTGTCCCGAATCGAATCGTATGCCCAACAATGTCATTGTACATCATCATGAGCATGGCGGACATGCAGGAGGTTCCCACGGCACAGGAGACAAGTATCGCAGTTACTTCGAGAAGGAGAGACTGCTGCAGCACAAACGCCTTCTGTTGGGCGAGTTTCAGGACAAGAAGTTTGAGAGTCTGCATCTGAAGAAGCTCATGCAGAAATTGGGAGCCGTCTATGAAGATGATTTGCAGCTACAGTCAGGAGATTATTTGGAACGTTCGCCGGACTACAATGAAGCCCTGCCGCCTGCATATGAAGAAATTGCAGACAATGAGCTGCCACACACACCATTACGTGGCTCAACACACATGCGACACTCGGGACATCGTGGACAGAAGGAGGCAACCAGCTTTATTGGTGGCTGCCCAAGCAGTCTGGGCGTAGAGGATGGACATACCATTGCGGACAAGACCAGGCATTACAAATTGTGCCAGCCGGTTCACAAACTGCCAGTTTGCAAGTAAGTTTACTAAACCAAAAGAGTAACTAACTTTTTGCTAACTGATATCCCTTTTTTCTTTCCTAGACATTTTCGGGATTATACCTGGACTTTAACCACTGCAGCTGAACTTAATGTCACCGAACAGATTGTACACTGTCGCTGCCCCAAGAATTCGGTAACGTATCTAACAAAACGTGAACCTGTGCCCAATAGCAATACAGCCTTTCGTTATCTCTTTGCCTGCTCACCGCTGACGGTAAGTTAA
This sequence comes from Scaptomyza polygonia, assembly GCA_035044585.1. Taxonomy (NCBI): domain Eukaryota; kingdom Metazoa; phylum Arthropoda; class Insecta; order Diptera; family Drosophilidae; genus Scaptomyza; species Scaptomyza polygonia. The sequence goes on along the minus strand of JAWNNU010000962.1, from coordinate 2,348,942 downwards.
AACTAGAAAACAAGCTAAACCAAAAACCTAACTAATATTCGTATTCTATTCTCTTCCTTAAGCGCCTTCGTTGTCAGCGCAAGCAGCCTTGCAAACTGTTCACTGTGAGAAAACGTCAGGAGTTTCTGGATGAAGTCAACATAAATTCGCTGTGCCAATGCCCCAAGGGACATCGTTGTCCTAGTCATCATACACAGTCCGGGGTTATAGCGGGCGAGAGTTTTCTAGAGGATAATATAAATACCTATTCCGGCTATTGCATGGCCAACGATTAAAGTTAAGCAAAAGTAGTGGAACGAACTATTCAATATAATATATATATATATATATATATATATATATATATATGTATGGGCTATACATGTAGGTTTATCTAGGACTATGAGTATAAGTCGACTGAGCCAATTGAGTCTCGCCAAGTTAACAATTAAACTAAAAGAATAACTTAAACATACAACTACTTTGTATGTGTACATGTATATGTGTGTGTGAGTGTAAATTTTGCAAAAGAGGTTTTTATATTTTTTTGTAGTTGCTACCAAAATTTGGTCATATATCATAATATAAACCATATACATATAAATAATATACTCCATAAATATTTAATTAGTTCTAAGGCGCAGTTTGTTATACAAATCATTTGTAATGAATATTTATGAAGAAAAAAAGCGGTCTTAAATCTGTAACATAGCACATTATGTATACTTCTAAAAAATCCCCCCTATTACTCGTAATAACTGTATATATTATAGGCAGCTTCTATCTCTATAATGTAAACGTAAAGTACAGCAACTTAAAAGCTTTTAACTTAATTTCAATTCCTTAAATCCGTGCGTGCCAAATTAGTCTGCGACGCAAATTTCTAGACATAATAATATATGTATGCTAATAAAAAGTTGTATAAAAGCAGTTTGAGAAACGAAAATATATTTTAATATAAAAATAAAAAATATCCCGACAAAATGTTTGCTTTAATACTTTCATGAAAATATCTATGTATTTCCTGCAAACCATAATTTTATGAGCTATGAAATTTCAGCGGGTTTTGTAAAATTTTTTTCTCAATTAAAGTTCAAAATGAGCAAAGCATAAATTTTAAATTATATATGTATATGAAAGCAAGTATCTCATATATACTGAAAGTTATACTTTAGATTATTTATGCTTATTTGATAGACGATCTTAATTAACAACAAACACCACCGATTTCAACTGAAAGAAAACTCTCACCAATTCGCAGCCTAAAAGCACGCATCAAAAATTTTATATCCCAACGTTCCAACAGCAGCCACATGGTTGAGAACTTAGCTAAGTAAGAAAACAAGCCACATGGTTGAGAACTTAGCTAATTAAGAAAACGAGCACACAGGTAAGTATAACTTCAATTCAAGTTGCCGATTGGCATAGATGGAAAACCTCAGCTAAAAACTAAGCTAGATAGGCAACAATGTTGTCACACTTCATCTGAGCAGAGCAATTCATTCTTGGCATTAATAATGTGCTGGGCAATCAAGCAAGAAGTCTACTACTTCCTGGGTCACAACAAAAAACAATTAAGATTATAGAACGGTAAAGATTAAGCAGCTGAAAAATGCAAATAGCTATCGAAAGATGAATGGAGAGGCAAATAGTTGGGCTAGAAAGTATAGTTAAATAAATGGCGCAGCAGACAGACGGGATTAAGAGAGGGAAAGAGAACTGCGATCAAAAACTGGAGTAGCAGCTGAGAGAAGTTGCTCTGGATTGGGCGTAACGGGAGCTTCCCTGCCGCAAATTCAATTAACGCGCAACGCTTTGCAAGAAATTAAAATAAAAAAAGTTAAGAAATAGAGAGAGCATTTGTAAAAAATTATCAAGAAAACGGCATATCCACATACATAAAACTAAGTTTTAGGTGTAAAAACAGCGCGGCAAAAACACACACCAAAAAAAAAAACAACAAAATCGTAAAAGCCAAACAACCAAAGAGCAACAACAATAACAAGTGCTAACGTTGTCGTAAGAGGAGCATTTTGTTTTTTGTTTGTTTAAGTTTTTTTTATGACGCCAACCGGAAGCTGGACGCGTTAAAAACTCGACTCCAAATAACAGCAACGGCAACAACAACAACACGCCCAAAAGAACTGTTAGCTGACATTTGAGTACATATAAGATTTAAGATTCCATGCCTGGACTGGTCCAAGCACGATTTCCAGGCATTTTGGCCTGGCTTAGCAATTACAGAGAGTTGGCACCGTGCATCGTGCATATAGAAGTATGTGTTTGGTCTTTAAAATGCATAAAAGGCGGAATTATTTTTATTAATAATAATGATTCGAGAGCCCCGCATACTGAATATACATTTAATGACCTCTTAAAGTGCGTCTAATTGGACGACGTGCCAACAAAAATAACAACAACAACAACGAAGATGAAAATACAGTAAAAGATTCTTCTATTAAGCCAGTGCGCCTCCACCAATTCCACATTCCCATCTCCTCAACCTTCCTGCTTCTGGTCGTTCTCAAGTCTCAGACAGAATGGGCACAGCGTCTAAAGACAGTTCATAGCATTACTTACGATATAAAGTTAGAGACAATCTCTCTCTTCAGACAGGTGGGAGGGGTGAGAAACAGGGGAACCTCTCTTCACCTTTGCTACCACAGATGAGGCGTTAATTAGAGTTTAAGTTTAACGACGGGCAGCACAGTCTTCTTCACGGTTTAATTTTTTAGTTTTTTGTTTATTAGTTGGAAATGAAATTCGCGCATTTCAGACACCAAATTGCAGCACTAACAAGAAAATAAGGCAAAAATAATTTTAATTCGTTGTTGTTTTTGTTGGCCTCCCTGCTTAAATTGGGCTAAGCCAGCAAACAGCATGTTGACAATTGCAGCCACAAGAAGATTTTTAACAAGTTGGTCAACGAGCAGTTGGAAAAGTAAACAGAGCTAAGGTGGCATTTAAAAAAAAAATTATTTAATAATAGTTTAGATAACAGATAACTGATAGTGAAACGGAAAAATAAAATACGACCTCGCTTAACGCAACCTATTAATTTTTGGGCAATTGCGTATACCGAGGGGAAATTTTCTGCTAGCCACGAAACCTATTTCTAAGAAGAGATGCCTTTTGCTTAGCATTAAAATTAAACTAAATCGATTAAATCTGTCTTCAAAGCAAGAATTTAATTAACTTTATTTATTTTTTGAAAAACTGAGAAGTTGTAGTCTGCACTTTGTTAAAATTAAAAGCTTTGTGAACAGCTGTTTCGCGAATCTTAAGAATTCGGGTGTTGCAATTATCGAGGATTTGCGTGTAACGAAGTTATCGTTAAGCGTGGTCGTACTGTACATACGCAATGATATTTTTGCTTGTTGAAGTTAAGTATAAGAAAGTTATAAAATCACATAATGTTTTTTTTTCTTAGCTTATAAATGTCTATTAATGAAATCTATAAACTGATTACAGTAAAATGAATTCTTTGGCATGAATACTTTCCGCCTTGGTTTAATATATATTATTGCTTATCGCGTAATAAATTATAAATAAGCCAATTTTATGAGATCGGAAATTGCCGTCATACTAATAGCATACAAAACTCTGCATGTTATTAACTGCTACAAGGCGTTCGAGCTTACACTTCGATATGACTTTGCATTTGTATAAGTTACAAGTTCTTTAGCAGCATGTGGCATTTTTTTATTTATATTTTTTTTTTTTGCGACATCCTCAACTGCCTTGAAAACTTGATAGTTCAATTTCCCACCCGTTGTTTTTGTGTGCTTTCAACAAATCTGCCAATATATTCCATTCATTATGTCTCTTGTGGCGAAAGTTTAAAATATTTCTTTATAATTTTTTTTTTAGTCAAATCACTTATAGTCTTTGCAGCCGCAGCTTCTGCTGCACATTTTATTCAACAGCAGTTAATTATTTATCTTGTTTTTTTGAGGTGTCAGCACAGACAGAGTATTTATGACTGTTGTGTGTTGACCCGTTGACTCCCCCAATGAACCGTGAAATTGACTACTGTATGCAGCAGCTACTAGTTGTGTCTGAACATATTGATTGATTGGCTGCTTGATATAGCCAGTGGCAAAGATTTGCATGTTATGGACACAAATGACGAAAGTGATGGAATTTGCTGTTGATAGAGCGACGACAAAAGATCGGTGTAAGTGAGTTAAGTTTGGGGCGGTATCTTTAGAAACTTTCTTTTACATCATTAAATCAAAAAAAAAGCCAAATATTAATGAGAAATGAGACAAAAAAGAACATGACAAAAGCCCAGCTAATAGTATCCGCTTTTTAGACTTGCGCTACGATGGTCATCTCTCTCTTTCTCTCTTTCTGTTCTGTCTCTTTACTCTTTACATCATTTGGTTGCATGTCGTTCTACGTAAATTTCTTTATTTCTTTCGTTGGCCAACTTTACTGCACTAATTAGCCACGATTTCAAGGCACTGACATGCAATGGGAAACGGCTCCAACCACAACAACAACAAGAAACTGCAAAATTAGGGTGGCATATACAAGTTTCAGGCGCTTATGAATTTAATTGCTTTATATTACGACAGTGGCCTTATCAAATTTTTCCGGCGACTCTCTCGGCACAGGCATAATTATTCTTAATATTATTTTCCCTAAATAACAAAGTTATCTTTTTCGTATTACATTCATCTGTTGTGCCCAGCGCTGCGCCTCTTCCTCCGGCAACAGGAAGCTCAGACAGAGATTTCACCTGTTTGCTTTGCCAACTCTTTTTTTTTTTTGATTTATTTATAACTTTTTTTCGCCTTAGAAAGTGAAATTTTAACGGCGCTTTTAATTTGCCTTCCCGCGGGCTTGAAATGTGCTCAAGTGCTTAGTGTTCAGTGTTCAGTGCTTTTTAAGGTGATAAGCCATTAATCAATGCTATTAGAGGGCCACAAAATAATTGTTGAGAGTATTGTTGTTGTTTGTTGCTGTTATTATTGATAAACGGGCAACGCGCAAAATATCACAAAGACTATCGATATGAATTGACTTTAATAATGCCACACCAAGCAACTGGAGCAAGGGCGAGTGAAAGTGCACAAATGTCAGATCGAGTGAAATGGATGTTGATTATACTACTACGACTATATTATAGTAAGGGGTATCACAGTCAGTATGCAAAAAAATGGCTATAAAAACTCTTAATGGATTTCTTTGTCATGCAATGCGATAACGAATCTGTTGATTGTTCGCAGCCATAAACTGCAACACAACACAACAATAAAAGCAACTACTACAGCACTAATAACAATAATTATTAGAAAGAATGGTGAATGGCAGAAAATTCAAATACCCTGGGCAATAATCGTCATTAGCTCAAGATATGGTCAATTGATTCACACAATACTTCTACAACAATTTACCTCAAGAAAGCTTTAGCAACGGTCCAGTTCATATAGGTCAATCAATTAGTTGGAAAGACTTAAATGCCGCATTTAGTTTTGAACAACTTTTTAAACATTTAACACATGTTTTCAACGCTCTTTTACATACTACATTATAACGTCATAATAGTAGCCTCGCTCTACGCACTTCGTTCATGATGCAGGGTATTATAATAAAAATAATAATAATAGTAATCGTATAGTGCAGCAATGTCGAGTCATCAGAGTGCTGTGCACAAAGAAAGCGACAGACTTACAAATCATGCATAACACGACAACAACACATAAAAAATAAAAAAACCAAAAAAAAAAAAAAGACCCATTGAAAAATCGACATTCGTTTCTTTCATTCATGGCATATGGTGGTAGATGACTATATGTTTATGGTTTTATGTTGCACATGCAGATGAAATTGAAAGTAAGATCGCGGCTTGAACCTCTTTAAAAGATATGCATTCGTCAATGTACACAGCTCAACAAGAAACTTTTAATGCGTTTTCGAAGTCATTTCGCACAAATCTTTGCGTTATGATTTTCTGAAAGAAAAAAACCATATTCGTCTTATCATAAAAACATAAAAACATTTCACAATAAGCCTGGTTTATCCGATGCAAAGATTGTTTCTTTTTTATCTACCGAAAAATCTAGTTATCAATTTTTATGGTTTGACGAGCATAACAGCTTTTATAGATTTCTGTAGCACATCAGGTAGAGGAGAATAATCGTAAACTAGCGCAAAAAACAAAGTTAAAAAACGACTCCGATGTCTCATTAAATAATAAAAAATCGGTTTTTGTAGGCCTGTGTCATTTTCTAATTGCAAAAGCAACAACAATTCGTCTCAATCTGTCAGAGCTCTTCGATGTCTTTAAGTGAAGAAATTTTCCCCAATGCAATGGCGTATCCGAAGGTGAAGAAGGTGTTAAGTATGCAAATGACAGGGCAGTCAGTAGACAACATGCTGTCCAATGTACAATGATAATAACAATTGTTATGTTGTAATATTTACAAGGCAGCAAACACATATTGTGAATAGTGTGGATCTTCGTAGGCGTTGCTTTTCAGCTGCTAACGAACCGGACTAAAACCCAACCGTATCGTATCGGACCGTACCGTACCGTACCGCAGCGCACCGAAAGCGAATAGTAAAAGTGTGCGCGCTTGGCAATTTGACCCCAAAGAAAACTGAAGTCGTATCCAAAATCCAAATCCAAAACAACAAGCAGCCAAAGGCAAAGGCGAAGATTCGCATCTTCCGTTTATTTTTTTATTTTTGGTTTCTTTTACATGTGCGCCGCTTGTACTTTCTCTACTTAGAGTTTAGTTGGTAAACTCGCTGGTTTTTCCTATCGTCTAATGCCTCTTCTTTTCAACATTTTTGTCGTAATATACCCTTGAGAGAGGCCAAGGTAATATTCACATTAAAATGTATTGAATTAATGAAGAAAGTTTTTTATATAATTAGTATTTCGATTTTTTTTTGGAGCAGATTGGACACAATTCAGGACAAATCCCTATCTTAATAATCTTTCTTTTTAACATTTCTTTTAGATCATTTTCTGGAACAACCTATAGTTTATCGAACATATCTCTCAATCCCAAAGGATCCAAGAGTATTTCAACTTCGTCTTTCTTGTGATTTTCTAAATGTGTTTATATGTTTTGTAGTTGCCTTGCCTTTTTGGCCGCGCCTAAACGAAGCTTGTGCCCAATCTATGTTAGCCAGAAAAAAAAGCTGCTAAAAAAAAGAAGTCCCCGATGTTGCAGATTTTTTCACGTAAGATATCGCGATATATTAATGAGCTGTTAGGTACACAGTAAGGCAGACGAACAGGCAAACAGAAAAGCTACGAGATAGAAAGAGAGAGACAAAGAGACAACTCTTTGATGTTGTAATTAGCTCTAATTAGAGAGAGAGGGGCAGCCACAAAAATCCATTTATACAGTGTATTTAGGGTGCTCAATTTTGGACAAAGTTTCACTTTCGCTACACCAACAACAAACTGTTTAAGTGTGCTATATTTTTAAGTACTTATTTGGACAACAAAGGGCCAAACAAAGCAAAACTAAATGCCAAATAAACATTAAATCTCGCACGAGTATTTTTTATTTTTTTTATTTATTTCTGTTCCTCTTTCTTTAGTCTATGCGAATTTGTATCTAAAGACGCGTTGATTGTTTTTTCTTCTAGCCAAAAAAAAAAAAAAAAAACAAGTAGAAACGTTGCAGTCGGACGCACCCGTCTGCGGTATACTCGATACCAGTAATAAAACAGATTAAAAGAGACCTGATTGCAATGGGGTGCGGATACGGCAAGGGAGTACGCTGCCTCAAAGTCTGTCTGGTGCAGATGGGGATGCCAAAAAGTTATCTTCCTTCCAAATTTGGAGACTCTAGCTCAAAGTTTGTTAAAGGTAGGGGCTGGGGGCGGTATGAGGGCGTGGCATCAAAATTTTTGCTTAAGATCTATGTATCATGTCAATAGCTATCCTCATACCAAATTTGGTGACTCCAGCTCAAAGTTAGAAGATTATGGTGGAAGGGGGGCTGGGGCAGGTATGGGGGGGGCGTGGCATCAAAATTTTTGCTGCAGATCTATGTATGATGTCAAATGCTATCCTCCTACAAAATTTGGTGACTCTAGCTTTAACGCTTTGAAAAATACACACATTCCCGTTTTTAGTGAAGCATTGGGGCGGTTTGGGGCAGCCTGGGCAGTATGGATTGGCGTGTCATCCAAAGTTTTTATGCATTTTTTTGGGGGCTGAAATCACCTTTTTTGGCACAAAATTTGGTGGGTCTAGCTCAAAAACTGTAAAAGATATAAGCATTTCTGTTTTTGAACAGCGAGGGGGCTGGGGCGGAATGGGTGTGTGGGGCTCCAAAACTTTGATTTAGTTTTTGGGGGGTCTTTACCTGTTATCTACCTACCAAATTTTGTGACTCCAGCTCAAACACTATGGAAGATACACGCTCTACCGTTTTTAGCGAAGCGCTAGGGCGGTTGAGGGCGGCTAGGGCAGTATAGATGGGCGTGGCATCCAAAGCTTTTATGAATTTGATTGGGGATCATCAACACCTATCTTGGCACCAAATTTGATGGGTCTAGCTCAAAAACTGTAGAAGATATGGGCATTTTTGGTGTTAAACTGCGGGGGCTTGGGGCGGATTGGGTGGGCGTGGCTCGTAAATTTTTGATGCAGTTTTCTGGGGGCTGTTAGAAGCTATTTTCTTCCCACATTTGGTAGTTCTAGCTGTAATTGCTTGCGAAATAGCTGGATCTATCGATTTTGCGTTATCGAGTTTATCGAATTGCCAGCCCCGTAGTTATCGTAGAACTCCAATCTTAACACTTTAATTTATTATGCCATAGATAAAGACATTTGCAAAGTTTGCGTTCATACAGACGGACAGACACCATGACGTACATTGCACAAACCCAATATACTCTTTACCTTCGGTATCGAGTATAAAAACAAGCACAAGGTTTGGCTAGACAAACGATCATGGGAAAACAAACGAAGAGCAACAAACATTGTTTGCGGAGAGGCGAGTGGTGAGCGAAGATTGAAATTACGAAGTGCCAAGTCCGTTGCCAATTTTCAGGCTGTTAGCCAAAGAAAGTATAGCTCGAGCTAAACAGAAGAATCCCGCAGCTTCGAGCACAGCTTGTAGTTTTGAGTTTGGGTAGGGCGATTGTGAATTAAGGTCTTTGGGATCTTTGTAACAACAGCGTGCTCAAGTGACCCGCCGAGTAATTAATGATAACAAACGCCTCAAATTAAAGTCCCAGCGACACTGTATGACAACTTTTGCACTCAAGCCAATGACAACGTGCGTAATAATTGTGAATAATAATGAATATATTTTTCGTTGTTTTTTTGCAAGTCACGGAAGTTGGCAATGTTATGAAATTTAGGGATTAAAATGTGAAGGTGTGAAACATTTGCATTATGTAAAGATGAATTTCTTAACAACATTTAAAAATAATGTTATAAGTATAATAAGCGAGGGTGAGTTATGACATTTATGTCTATATAGCTATATAATTAGAGAAAGATATTTTCAACTTTCTCTCGAACATGATACGCCCCTGCTTATGAGCTTAATTATTGGTCACGTTCTCATCTCTCTAAACCTAAATTGTTGGCCATTATTTTCATACACTATTATTTGGTTAATGCTCGTTAAAAACAACTTTCGGCAAAAACTTTTGTTGCTAATAAGCTAAAGCAACAAATAAGTGTATGCTCATATCCTGTTGTTAATAGTTGTTAAAACAACAACAATACAACTGAATCTAATTTGTTAAACACAACGCAAACTTTCCATTTCAAAGCTGAAACTTTAAGCCCCAAGTGAACTTTACTACAACACCAAATCAAATTAATGAAAAACGAGACTTAGGCAGGCGCGAAAATAAAATGGCAACAAAAATCGAATTTAGGTACAGAGAAAATCAAGCGCATCACAGAAAGGCTGGCAGGCAGGCAAACATATAGGCATCCTCTGAAAGGTTGTCTTTCTTCTTTTTTGTATTACAACGAAGCTGCTGACAGAAATGATGATGATGTGTGCGCCTTGGCAGCCCATCAACTTTTGAAGTTGCCAACTGGCATTTGGAAGCTGTGAAGCTGCAAACTGCGAATTGAGCAGCAGGAGGAGTCAGTTGCCATGACACTATCAGCAATTGAGAGATGAAGGAGGAGTGGTTGTATGTGCAGAGTTGTAGGCGAATAAAATTCAACCCGTGTAGCAAGTGTACAATTTAATGAAGCTGCGCCACGCCATTGCCTGGAGGAACAATTGTGTCAAGCAGCAGCAGCAGCAGCAGCAGCAGCAACAGTTGCCAGGCAGCAAACCTTGTAACTCTTCTCTGCTCCTCTTATAATTATTGTAAACATGTTTGCACAAAATGGCAATAACAATTGCATTGAGCCAACGGCAACAGCTTGAGGCAACGGCAATCTTCATAACAATAGAAATACTATTACAAAAAAGAAAAATAAAAACATTTTTAATGAACTCGTAAAAATTATTAAAAATGCATTGCAGCTCTGGTGGCATGTGCCGGCTGGTGTGTGGTCTTACTTGCCACATAAACATATTTTTATCTACACATTTTATGCTTTAACTTGACTTTAAGCCAGCCTAACTAATTGGCCAAATGAAACCAAATTGCTGTATACTGTAATTGATTAGTTCCATTTATGTAAATGTCATTTTAAATGCTGCACAAATTGAATCAACAACTTTTGACGAAATTCCCCTTAAAATATGCATAAATTAAAGTATGGCAGAATTCATGAATCCCCTCAACCATTTGGGAATATTAAAATGACAAACGGAGCGTACAAAAAGTGGCGCAAAAAAGGCAATGACAAAAACCTTAAAAGAGCTATCAACGATTTGAAGGACGGTCAGCTACCCTGCATAAAGGCAAACTAAATTAACAATAGATCAATATAATATATATTAAACCATTCTTCTGAATATACTCTATAACTGATTTATTCAGTTGCACCTTTTACTTATGTCATAACTAGGACAAGCAATCACAGCAGCAACAAGTTGATAAATAACTAATAACGACAACTATGCATATTTTTGTTTAAGCTTTACAAGTTAAAACACTAAGGATGCTTTGCTGGCAGACATCTATCCATCTATCTGCCTAACTGCACTGAGTATAATTAAGAGCGTGGGATGGATGCGAAAGACCACTGAAAAAATATGCGCAGAAAATGCAAAAATGAAAATGAAAAAAAAAAATACGAGACAAAAACAGAAAACACAACTAACTAGAAAAGTAAAACCATGAAATATGTGAAACATGCCTTGAAGCTCAACTGATTTCAATGGAAAACAAGACCGACCGACCGACCAAGCAGGGCCTGAGAATCGAGGTCAGTACAAAAAAAAAGAAAGAAAAAACACTTTCATCACAAAATAATAGATTCAATAAAACAATTTTTGTGTTAGCATAAGAATGCAAGAGCAGCAGCAGCAGCCGCTGAAATCGAGCAATATGTTTGACAAGATAGATTGAGATTGAATATAGGTATGATTTAATTAGCATATAAACAAGGCAACAGCTTGGTTGCCCCACACAAGTTAAAGCACAGTTAGAAAAAATGCAAATGCAAGAACAACAGAGATTAGAGAGAGATACTATCATCATCATAGACAATAGGCAGTGTTTGTTTAGTTTGTCAGTTGGTTGTTGTCTGTGGCTAGTCTGTAGGTCATAGTGTGTAGAGTTTGACATTCTTTTGTGCGCATAACTGTGTATTGTGACCAGCTGACCCATAAAGTAAGTGTATTGACTTGGCTTTACATAACTAAACGATAGAAATGCGAACTTAATCGATTACTTAGAAAAATTCGACCAAAAGTGTAATTTGTACTGGATAATTACTGTGTAACCACAGCTAAAAAAAAAAAAAAAAAATCAAACTGCACAACTGGGTAACTGTGCGTATGCGCAATGTTTAATGAGAAACTGCAGCGTAACAAAAAAAGGCAAAGGCAACTACACTGAGAAAAGTGTATAAAATGGTAATTGAGCTGTGAAAAACGCTCGAAAGAATTCTATATGAAAGTTTCAAATTTAACATAAAAACAATGGCAAATGTTGAAGAATATTCTTCAAGCCATTTGAGATGAGTTTTATTAATGGGTTTTGTTTTTGTGCCCGATATTCTTATACATTATTCATGCTCTAAGCAAATAGTTTATATGCTCAGTGTATAATGTTTGATAGACGACTTACACTGATAACAACAGCAATTGGCATTGCAACACCCCATTAAAACAACTTTATTGTAGAGAGCAAGGGACAAAGCAACAAAGGCGTGTAAACTTGTAGTGGTGGCTAAGGCTTAAAGGCCAAAAAAGTAGAAGAGTAGAAAAAGAAGCAGAAGCAGAAACAAAAGACACACAACATTGCATTCGTTTGCTCTTGTCACATTCGCTGTGGGATGAAGGTGATAACTTTCAACGGTTTCACGTTTGAAAATTGGCTACGACCCGAAGCGGCACTCACTGTGGGAAATTAATGAATTAAGAGACTCGCGGCGGTAAGAAGACAACAACAGCAACAGCTAAAAAATGGAAATAAGTAATGCTCACATTACATTAGCGGCAGCCGTTGATGCCGATGCTGATGCCGAAGCTGTTGCTGTTGCAGTTGTTGTTGCTGTTGTTGCCGCCAAGTGGCAGGCAACTTCTTTAACTCATTTCCACGACACTCAAATGAGCAAAATTATTGCGGTTAAGTACGCGAACGTAAAGATTTTTCCGGGCTGCACCACAGCTACAAAAATCGGAAAGTAAGCAAAAGAAAAGTTCGCTTTGCTTGTCATACAGATACAAAAGGAAGAAAAGCAGTCGAAGTGGTTGCTGTTGCCGTTGCACAAAAATTGCCAAAGCATCGTCGAGGGAATTATTTTTTGTGAAGTTTTACATTGCTGCCTCCTTTTGCTCCGAGTAAATTCTCAACTCAAGTGAAGAGTCGCCTCAACAAACTCAACTTTGATGCCAGATCGTGAATTAAATTTAAACAGCAGAAATACAAAATAAATAAATGGGACAAGTGAGCGCATCACATCAGTCTGGTTGGTGTGCAAATTATAGGGCTATAAGCGCTATCAACTTGCTTAGAGATGCACACGTGATTAAAACCGATTTTGAATAAAATCTGAGATAATCAAAGCAAAATCAAACCAATGATAATTTCTAACGAATGATTATGCTTAGTAATTTTTACTAGCTTTTCGATTATCGATTTATCGATACGCACGCGTGTCACGCGTTCAACTCTCACCCCTTACAAAAAACGCGGCAAAAGTAAAGTTGAGGTTTCGTCTCGTCTGATCGCGTCGCATCTTTTGTGTGTGTGTTGCCTTGTCATTGATAGGCCGCAAAAGAAAAGTACACACAAAAGAAAGAAATCAACATGATCAAGCAAAGCTAACGATACTACTCCTCCAGCCAACAGTCAACAAGCCAACAAGCCAACAAGCCAACCAGCCAGTCAGCCAGCAGGCGGTAGATGCAACCAAATTGGCACATTAGACAAATTGTTGCAGACAAAGCAATGGGCGAAGGCGAGATGGTGAAGAAGTCTCCAAGTCAAAGTCGAATGCAACAACTCAATAACCAAAACCGCTAACAGATCAGAGATGCAACGCTTAACTGCCTGGCGAAAAAACTGAAACTGAAGATCATAAATTGAATATTTTTCAGCTTGTTTTTATCCACAGAGGCTCTGCCTGTCAACCGCAATGTTGTGAATAAAATCCATCAGTCAATCTTTTAGTCTCCATTTCAACACAAAAAAAAATACTCAAGAGTCAGAGGTGTGATCAGATGTCAGTTGTTGTTGTTGGTTGGTCTGAGAATAGAGAAAAAGAGACCTCTTAGCCGACCGCGCACCATTTAACAATGCCGCACAATTTAAGCCATCATTGACCCATTTACTACCAAAAGCAGCCAGCAGCCAGCAGCCACTTGGGATTGAGTATGGCATGGATGATTCTACTTCAGATTCTGATTCTTTCTGTTGTGCTTTGTTTGTTGCTGTTTTTAACTGCCATAAAGTGTCGCCATTTAATTGGACGCAAAGGCTTCTTTGCCAAATATGTCGCAAGTGTTGCCCAGCGCAGCTGACATTCTGACTTCAACAACATGACTTTGACACTTTTGGCCGTATACAAAAACAACAACCAAAAACCACAACAAAAACCAAACAACCGCTGGTTTGGTTTTTACTCATCTTTGGTCATTAGGCGCTGTTAACTGAGACCAACTCAGCCAATGAATAACGATTCAATGTTAAAAGCGTATAATTTTTAGATCGTTAAAATTGATTCTCTACTTAAAGGCGAGTGTTAACGTGATGATCAAACTATGACCTAAAATGCATTGATTATGACAAAAGCAGAAACAAGAAATTCGATTGAAAGTTAATTGGGTCAAGACTAAAGAATAAACTTATTTTCATTCTTGAAATTCATGCTTGAATACAATCGGACTTGCTGTTAAAATATATATTTAAATAAGAATTTTGCATATCCATTCACTTTCTAAAATTAAAAAACATAAATTAATTGAAGAAAAGGTGATAAATTGATAGTTGATTTTAGTTCGTTTTTATCTCAAGTTTATCATCAGACTTTAAAGATCTTTTGCGTTTAAGACTTGCTACTGATGTTGTTCTTGCTTCTGGTATTGTTTGGCTTGAACACTTGACAATTTTTTCGTCATGCGCTTTAATTAAATTTGTGTTTTGACTTGGGCTTCTGGACTTCTGTAATGTCATACTTGGCATGGCTTTGTGTGACTCTTGACTGAGATTCTATTGTGTCGCCGATAGTTGCGTTGCGTGTGATGTCACTCATATTTATAACCAAAACCGGCTGGCTGGCTGACTGGTTTTCCATTTGAAGTTCATGGCTCACACAGAGACACAAACATTAAAATTACAAATTCATTTGGCACAATTATGTGGCAGTGGCTGCTGTTGGCTGTGTTGCACGACACACATTTAATTGCATTTGGCAAACGAGCGCAACAAGTGCCACAAAGAGTCCACAACACACACTGACACACATGCAACACTTGCAGCAACACAGGTAGCTTAAAATAAAAAGAGGAAACACGCGAATATATGTATGAAAGAATCGTTTCAAGTCCAGAGACAATTACAACGCATGAAAATTGCTGACTAGGCACTAAATTAAATGCTTAATGCGACCAGCCCCCAGATACCAGCTCTCGCGACTCAGATCCAAAGGTAGCCCGGTTGCTGACTGCTCCCTAGCTGCGGGTAGCTCGCTTTTGGTGTCTTGGTGTCTTGCGAATTGTTTATTCTTGCAACACTTGGCACGATTTTAATTTGCTTTTAGTGCTGTAATTCATTGAGCCAAAGTTGATAAATGGAAATGAGCACAATTAGTCGTGGGGGGTGTGTGAGTGTGTGTGTGCCTCAGATTCATCCTTTTCTTTAATATGCTATCCATATTGTGTATCATCTTCTGCTTTTGCGATCGAAGCACAGATTGCAGCTGTGTTCGCCATTGCTTGGTGCAACTGGTTTGAAATTTCCTGAGTTATCTTATGGAAATCTTTACAAAATTTATCACGATAAACCGGCCAACAACAAAATAAATAAAACAAATACTATGAGAAACTAAACGATTAGACTAGTTATTTCTTAACTAGATATTCTTCGGGACACAACTCAGAATAAGCAATGAAATATTATTCATATTTTGCAAAGAGTTGTTAAATGTTAATGTTATGTAAAGTTATACCTCAATAGTTTAATAGTAATTTTATCTATCAAAACATAAATACCAGAGTCTAAACTATAAGCTTGCCTATCATATAACTACTGCCATGAAGTTGAGTGATTATTTGGATAGCAGCAAAGCTGCAATTATAAACTTAATATGTCAAGTTCTTGGCCATGGCAACAATCAACAACAACAGTTCAAGAACTGAGCGCACTTACGACACCCCTAAAACAAAATTGCCAGTTAGAGAGCAGTTAACAAATTGAATTTACAGTGTGTGCAATTACTTAGACTTGATTCAAGCCTGTCGTCTCACTTGACAGTCCAGTTGATTTGAGTTGCGTTGTTTGGGCATTATGCAATGGTAGAGTTTGGCTCATCAAATGTCTGGCTTAAACCTGATTGTTTCAACACCAAGTCAACGAACCTCGGTGACAGCTGGGCGCAAAAGCTGTCCGCCAAGCCTGGCTTAGCTAAAAGCCAGCCAACGGTACTAAAGTATATAAAACCCAAACGGCAAAATGGAACATTCAAAGAACTCTTCACATGATGATGTTACGAAAGCAATCCAAACAAAAATAAAATAAAAACAATAAGAAACAAAAACAAAAAGTTGAGAGCAGGGCACTCGTTTTGACTTGTGGTCAAGCTAAGCAATGCCAGCAGGCAGTAGCGGCAAAATGCCACAAGAGTATTTAATAATAATATGAGCTGAATAGTGTGCAGCATATGCAATATGGGGGCGCCACTAATGAGCGTCAAGCCGCCTGGACTAACTGGAGTTAATTCCGCCTCAAGGAACAGTAGACATCATAAACAGCTAATAGACGCAAGCAGCGACAGCTTGATTAATTGAAACTAAATGGCCCAGCGGCAAATAAATAGTTGAACTCTACGGAGGATGCCGTCGATGCAGTCGATGCGTGCGTTGCTACAATTACAAAAAACGGCAGTTGGGAGAGCAGGAAATGCAACAACAACTTGGTCACAATTAAGCAAATGACAAATGACATCAAATTGCATGCAAAATGGCAACATTGCATTCACAATTCACAAGCGCCACAAGTACGAGAGATCTGATGCTGTTGCAGGATGCGAATGTTGCACAAAAACAAAGCAAAACACACTCAGATTCTTCAACTAACTTAAGGCTGCTTCTGCTGCAAGGCCAATGCGTTCAGAAGACACATTGTTGCACACGGTCATTGATCGCCAGCAATAGCAACAACAACAAGAGGCAAGCTAGCAACATTCCAGCTCACTGGCCGCCGTTAGAAGTTGCGGACTTTTAATAAATTTAAATGTGGCCAAGCAGCAGCAGCAGAATAAACAGCAGCAACAATACCATCATTTAAACAGAAAACAACAATTGGTAATTGAAGCAGGCACAAGTTATGCAACATAGTACACGGCAAGAAGTTAAGTCAAAAGAATCGAAAAAACAGTTGTTACCAAAAAAACTTATGGTTTTCCTTATAACTAAAATATATAAAAAATTCAATCGATTAATCGATGTGTAAATTTCGACTATCGATTCTTATCGACTTTGATTGCGTTTGCGATGAAATTCTTATTAAAATCATTCAACTTACAGCACTGAATTCATTTCCTAGCATTATTTTTCGACAGTGCAACAATTGCTGCTGCTGTTGCAGCTTCTGCAATTGGCAACAGTTGCATATGTGCAGTACTTAGCTTATCACTAAATTTGTTGCAGCTCTTTCTTTGTAGTTGGATTAAGCACTATTGTATAACGTTGCAAAATTGCATAATGTACACACACACGGCAGCAACATGCCACAGCAGCGGCAGCAGCAACCACATAAGCAATGCTAACTGTACTTTGCAAACAACAAATCTCTCTTTCTTTGTCTATCTCTCTGTCTGTCTTCCGAAGGCACATTACACAAATAGCATCTAATAATAGTAATAATTCAAATTAATTTCGCACCCAGCACCCAAAGTGGCAACTATTTGAAATCATTATGTGATAAAGAATGGGAAAGGTAGAAAAGTTGGAAGTTGCTATTCGGAAAAAAAGTGAGAAGAGGAAGAAGCTAATGCAAAAGGTTGGCATTTTATCGCTGGCTTAAAAATCAGGCAGCAATTTGCAAAAGAGTAGAATCATTTGCACTATTAAAATAGTAAAAATGAAGACAAAACTTGTAGATAAAGCGAAAATAGAAATACGAATTTTCTAGCCGAGGCAAAAGACCAACAACAACAACAATAGCATCTGAAATGCAATAAAAGCGCTTGCAAGCAGCAACAGCTTCAACAATTGCAAGGAAAAAGTGCAGACGCCGCTGCGATACAGCGCCAGAAAAAATTACCGCCAAAGACCAAAAGATCAAACTGCAGGGAAATAAACAACAACAGCCGCAGCAGCAGCAGCAAAAGCTGAAGAAAAAGCTGTTCCCCAACAGCAACAGCAACATCAACAACAACAACTAGAACCACAATACTACCAGCAACAGCAGCAAAATAGAAAAGAAAGAACGAATAAAAAAAAGCAGATTGCCATTGGCACTTGAGCAGCAGCAGCAGCAACTTCGTGCAGCATCTCTTCTTTGCTCTCTCTCTTTTACATTCTCGCATTGCACTTCTGTCCCTGTCTTGCTTTTCATCAAGTCTGTCTATGCAAAAGCTGCTCTTGGCTGCAAATGCTAAACAGTTGCTGGCTGAAAAGGGCCACTGCCAAGCTTTTCATTGCTAGTAAAGTTCAAGAGTTGCTGTTACTGTTGCTCTGATGTTGTTGCTGCTGCTGTTGCTGGCAGATGATCGCTTCGCGTCGCTCGCATATTTAATGCCATAGCAAGAATGCAAACGCCGCCACCGCTGCCGTCGCCGCCATTGCGTTGCATATGCATAAAGATAAGCCGAAGAAAGTTGCCCGGTTGCAAGTTTTGTTTTGTTTTTGCTTTTTTTTTTGCCAACAACTTTTGGCCACGCAGCAGCAGCCCACTCACAACAACGGCAAACAGCACCCACGATTTGCATGTGTGTCAATGTGAGATCAGAACGGCAGTTTTTTTCATTTTCATTTTATTTTTGTTTCTGTCTTTTGCCATGTGCTGCCTAATGAAGCGCCTAAGGAGTTGTCATGGGAGGCACGGTCGGAGCACAATTAGGGCCGTGAAATTGCCAGTAAAAATTATGGACACAGCCTAGGCGGCTGAAGTCGTCGCCAATCCCAACGGCAGGCAGGCAGGCAGCAACATCATCTATCAGGTGCATTGATCTATGTCCATTTTTTTAATTAACGCTTGGTTTCTTTTATTGCACAGCAATGCGAAAAATCAAGAGTGTTAGAGTAGAGAGTACTTGACAGGGAGATACTCTTCCAACAAACAGAGGAAGCTTTCAGATACACTGTTTGTTATTTTATAAGAAAGAAATCTTGTAATATTTTGAGTTGATAACATAGCAGATCTTAAAACTTCCTAGATTTGCTATTAGTTAAAGAACTAATAGATATTTATGGATAATTTTGTATTTTCCTAAGGAACTCACATCTTATACTTTATGTTTTGCTTAGCATACTAATAAAATTATTTGATATTTATCGATAGTTCTGCAAATGTGCAAACGCCGATCAAAATAGTACCTTGTGCGGCTTCTTTTACATGCTTTACCACATCTCTTATTGTACTCTTTTCTCTTTATTAAGACGGTAATAACATGGCATGAAAAAGAACCCGGAACCATCTGGACCTAATGGCATATCTTATGTATTATTTGTACGGTATATTACCCTTTTCGGCCAAGGGTCTCACGTTGGGCTCGTTACCGTTGTTATTATTTTATTGGCTTCCGGAATTCATTTTATTGGCAAAACGCAGAAAACGTATCTCAACATAAAATTATATATATAAATAAGAAAGGCCAGCTAGAAATGGAAATCTATCGAGGGATCATTTGCAACCGCGGCACGTACTGAACGCAGGGCAAAACCGAGAGAGAGTAAGGAAAAGAGTGAGAGGAAAATAGAAACAGAGAAGAAGAAGCAGAGGCAAACGCAGAAAAGAAGCTAGAAATGCTCCAATTAACCTTAAAAGAGCACACGCGACAAATTATGTTAAATGTTTGTCATTTAGCTAAATTGAAATTGAGCAGAGGAGTCTGAAAAGAGGAGAGGAGACACCTAGGCGAACACGGTGTCGTCTGGGCATATGTCTGGTTAGACCAGTTGGTGGTAGCAACAATTTTTTATAGAACACATCGATGACAGGCTAAACGTTGTCATTAAAGCGAAAGCCCAAGAACCAGGCCAAAATGACAAGAATCCAGTCAGGAATCTAACAGGCCCAAAGCGACAATGACTTATTGACTAAGGCGACGAAAAAATGTACGCACTTAATTTAAATAGACGAAAACATATCTTTTAAAACACTAAGTTGGCCAACAACTCTGAGCTTCTTATTAGTTTTAGCTTTAACAGAATTTCCACAATTCAACAATGCAACATGTTCGAAACACAACAGCGCGCTAACAGTGACTGGCAAGTTAACAGTTGCGCGGCTAATTTAAGCTTAAAGTAGAAGAAATGTGAAATTCTAAGTTGCATTTTAATGTGGTGCTTAGAATTGGTTAAAGCTTAAATAAAAAATATTATATGCAAAACATATGCATAATTAAATAAAGAAAAACCTTTGTTAACTGTATTATTATCAATTTGATTTGATTTTGTTGGTACTTAAAACGAAAAAAATATTGAAATGTATCTTTCTTCGCTCTCGCTTGTCGCTCGCTACTGCTAAACCGGTCTGCTCTGCTCGCTGGGAAAAAAGTTGACAACGGCGTCGATGTCGGCAGTGACTGCGGCAGCGTTTTCCGGTTGAAAATTTTTAAAAGACGCTGCCGCAACGCGGCCTGAAACATTTGTACCAAGACGTTAGACGCCAGAGCAACTGCGATCGGAGCGCGGATCATTAAAAATAATAAAAAGAAATAAATACACCTTAAAGAAAATACAAGTGCTTCTCCCAGCTAGCAGCCACCAGACAAGTTGTTGCTGCTCTTCTGCCTCCTTGGACTTGGACTTGGACGTTGAAACTTGAGAGTCTTGCGACTCGATCGTGCTGCACAGAACAGTTACAGTTAGTTGACACTAATACGAGCTACGAATGCGTTAGCCAAAAAAATATATATAAATAAAAAACTGGATAGGAAAATCAAAAAAATAAACAAAAAACGCGAGTGCCAAATTCAATTCCAGTTCCTATTAAATACCACCCAAGTGCGGTTCTCAGTGTTTTTTGATTTCCAACTTCAACTTGTGTGTTAGTATTTAAATCAAGTGTTTCTCTCCGAAAATCCCCGGAAAAGATGGCGCTTAGTGCAGCCTGGAGCTGCGCCTTGGCGTTAATTGTAGCTCTATGCGCTCTGCCCACTCTCACCGAGGCGGAGTATCCCGGCGTCATTGAGCTAGTTGGTTATAGCAATCGAAGGGCGCGCACCCATTTTATGGAAAGTCCCTTACCGAATCCAACGTTGACGCCGCCTGCCTCCAAGACCCGTGCGGATATTGAAACCGTGAAGCGTAATATGAAGAAATACGATAAATTGTTTGAGTTGGACACGAAGAATTTGCCGGAGCAGCAAAAGGACATGCTGGCCAGGATTGTGGAGCGTGTGGCACGACTGAAGGAAACCTTGGATATTGAGGAACAGCAGCTAATACAGCAGGAGGCAACCTCAGCAAGGACCAGCAGCAGTAGCACGGCTCAACTCTCTAACGATTCGGAGCACAGCACGTTGCCAAGCACGGGTTATACAGAGACAGAAACCGATCCCACATTGCTGTTAGATGAGACAACATTGCTGCAACTGCAGAACTCGATGAACGAGCAGGCAGCACTTCAAGCAGAGGTCACAGCTCAGACAACTCTAATGAAGGAGCTCCCGACGACAACAGATCAGAATGTGGAGAAAGAGACAACTGTGCCGACCTTGACTACCCTCGCCGAAAGCCAGGAGATGCAGTCAACGCGAATCGACAATGATGCTGATGCTGAGGCTGAAGCTGAGCTGCAGCAACAGTCGACGACTAGCGGGGATACTCTTACGGATGCCACCGATCCCGATGATCAGTTTGTTGCCGCACGTTCCAATAACAATATTGCAGCCATAACGGCAGCTGATGCGGATGGAAGTACAAGCACCACAATGAGTGCTGGCAATCAACGTACTTTGACCACCATGAGCAAACATAAAGTGCGTGCCACAAAGCGACCCTATGGACACAAGGTAACACCGGCCCTGAAAAGAGGAAGTCAACGCCCGAGCAGTGTTAGTGTTGCTGCAGCAAATGCTGCTGCTAACTCCAAGCCACCAGGCACGGCAACAACCACCAAACAAAAACTAAGCACCAACAACTATCAGCAACAGAAACTGGGTGTTACCAAACAACAGCAACATCAGCAACAGAAAGTAGCTGCAACAAGTTCTTTGAATTCGGCAACAATGACAACGGTTAATTCGGGTGCGTCTGGTTTGCCGCTGGAACAGCTTTATACTCGCGCCCCACAACCCAATATAGCAGTGACTGCCGCCGCCGCTGCAGCAGCAGCATCTTCAGCAGCCTCTATTGCGCCCGCAGCAACATACAACAGCAACACCAATTCCCAGGATACAATGTATGATGCACATGTGAATGCTTCGGCTCTTATTGATAGTCTTAATACTAATGCACGTGAGGAATACTATCAGCAGAAGCTCAACAATAATAACAAGGACATTAATAAGGTAAGAACTTAAGTGCAACAATATAAAATTAGCTTTAACTGAAGGTTTAAGGAAAGTACAGGTTCTACAATACAGAACGATCTTCATTAAACCCCTTCAACTTCTTAACTTTCTTAAGCTTTTCGCTACTTGTGTTCTTTGCAGGATTTATTTTTGTTATCGAAATGCGGACTTATCTTTAACAGCAAGCAAATTTCAGTAAGCTAAGCTTAGCACTTTTCAAAAATTGCCAAAGTAACCATTCGTTTACCATAAGTATTCCGACTCTGGTCAGTTGATCATTTAATGAGCGTCATTTCAGTAAGCCAGTAAGCCAGAAAGTTCAGAAAGGCCAAGAAGCAA
Source organism: Scaptomyza polygonia (assembly GCA_035044585.1). Lineage (NCBI taxonomy): Eukaryota > Metazoa > Arthropoda > Insecta > Diptera > Drosophilidae > Scaptomyza > Scaptomyza polygonia. Next base: position 2,326,153 of record JAWNNU010000962.1, on the reverse strand, counting down.
TTGCCTTTCTCGCTGGATAGCTAACTGGCTGGCTGGCTGGCTGGATAAACTTGACCGCTTGACATTTTCTGCTTAATTAGCGTTGAGTTCCGAAAACGTATGCGCATATCAAAGGCAAAGACAATGCCAATTTAAGGGGGGAAATTTAAAAGAAATGGGAAGGAGTGGGGAATGGACGACAGCTTAAAAAACCGTTTTGACCGAAAACGGCACAAAAAACCAAACAAAAAGAAGTGCAGGCCCGTTGAATGTCAAATACAGAATTATTGCTACAACTTGACTTTGAAAGCGGCAACAAGCGGCCAGCAACAGCAACAATTGACAGCGACAACAGCAAACGACAACAGCAACAACAATAGCTACAAGTTAGAGCAGCTATCTTTTTACGATTGTCAAACATTATATACCCTTGCCAAAAAATATGCCAGATATAGGAGATACTGTTAACAGAGAGTTCAGGCAACAACTGGTTAAAAGGTTCAAAGGTTCATGATTAGACCAATAATAACAATAAATAGTGGAATATCTTATCCTAATAAAATTGGATTCAATGTTTTCCAAATCAAGTAAGAAAAGCTTTTTTAAGGATCCAATGAAAAGCATATTTTACTTTCTTCAACAAAACAATTTGATCTCTTCTTTAAAGGGTATTTAAAAACATTTCATTTGAGACTGGAGCGTATAAAGTTATCCACAGTTAGAGAGGAGGCAGCCTGGCTTTTTAGCTGGCTAGCTGGCTTTGGGTTGTAAGGCAGTCAATGGTGGCCACTTGTTATAAATGGAGCGCCTTGGGGCATTCAGGCTTTCTTCTTCCATTGCAAATCGATTGTCATAACGTTGTTGGCAACAACGACAAGCAGCAACAGATGCTGCAGTGAATTCGATGAAATGCAGCTAGTTGCTGAGTGGGTCAGTTTTGGTAACATGCTGGAAAGAGAGACGGGGGGGTAGCGTACAATTCAATGCCCATGTCCAGTTTACGGACATGTCTGAGGGCAGCTTCTCACATTCCATCATTGTGCATCAAACAAAGCCCACACAAAGTCAAAATCAAAAAAAAAAAAAAACAAAAACAAATCGAATACTTGGCAATTTGTTGCAACTACTGACCTATAAATTTTGATGTGCGCCTAGCCTAACAACATATATGATGATGATACGGAGGCGACTCCACGAGCAGGCAAGCAACTCGCTAGTTGAGGCGACTCCAGCAAACAACGACATAATTTATGGCTGCGATTGGACATTGCCAATTGGCCACGTTGAATTCGAAGATGGGAACGTTCCAAGCCAAGCCAAGCCAAAGTCAAAGCCAAGAAGATAGAGCTGATGATGATGATGATGGAGACGACACACATAGCTTTGTTGGCCGGGCAATTGTGTCTATATCGTCTCAAGACTATCGACAGGTTGAGCGAGTTGCACGTCGCGACGCCCCGTTGCACGCTCGACGTGACACACAAACACATAATCCGGCTATCGGCTATCAACAGCCAGCATCAACAGGTTGCAATCAGCAACAAAAAAAAAATGCGTTAGTTAGTTGCGTTAGGTTTTGAGTAAAAAAGGTCTTCAAAGTAAATTCAAATACCAATTAGAGAGGAGCATGTGAGCGAGTATCGTGCGTGACACGACTTAAGCTAATGCGACCTTTTCTAGAACCTTTATTTCGCTACCAAACCCCAAGTTTGTACTCAATCGAATTGATAGTCATATAAAGAGGTTTGTTGTTGTTTGGCATCCGCACCGAAATAGGCTACCAGCCAGTAGACAGATCTAACTAGCAATGAGTTGGCCTTCTAATGAAGTCTTTAATTGTTCCTAAGCAATACAATGCGCTTGGATCGTTTGATGCCGTTTTAAGCTTTAGAAATGTGTCTTCCAGCTTGGCTTTATGGTTTGATGGTGGAAATAGCAATAAAGCCTGCGATTGGCAGCTGAGTTATTTTGATTGCCCAGCTTAATGAATATGGGTGCCATTCATATCAACTGACGTTAGCTGACATTGCCACTTAAAATTACATTAGGTGAGCGCACTTTCAAATTTACAAGGTCGCTAAACGATGCCATTAAATGTAACCTGTTAAAATAGTTGGAAAGTAATTTGACCATTTAATCGAATAGCTAGTAGTAGATTTTCTTCAATTAACCAACAAATCAAAGTTAAAGATAATCTCTGCAAACAAGTTAAGAAACTTTACGAGCTACCCACAATTTATAAGAACTAGCTTAAAGAAATTCAACGAAGCGTCACAGCCAAAAGAGCCAAAGTGTCTGGAACAAGTTTACTTATACCGCTAGAAATATCATAAATTAAAGATATATATGCTCGTACGGAGGTTTCTTCTTCTTTTATTTCTGTCAGTAACACATTGTTAAAATGTTTGCTTAAAATTCAAACTGAAAAGAAGAATTACAAACATTTTGAATCTTTAGTTTTGTTTTATTATTGCTAATTTGCATGCAAATATTAATACATACTCATAACAAAGACAGATGGGACAACTTTCACTGTGCATTTAATTTACACGCTTTCTAAGTCTCCCTTAAAAAGAGCGAACTGAAACAAAAGTACCTAAGAACCCCATGAAGGCAAGAGGCGCTAATGGGTCACAAATAAAATAAGATGTTACAAATTACGATATGCCAACTAATAATAAAAGCACAAATAAATAGAAAATTTTATTTCTTTGCTCTAAACTTGGCATTAATGATCAGAAAAAGCACCGTTAGAGCTGCATTTACATACCAGACATGCCATGCACAATGCCTAGGTCATGGCGCTGAGCCATGAGTTGCAGTTAAATTTTTATCTGCTTCTTTAAATGATGCAACACATGAACAACATGCGACTTTTTCACGCTCGCAACTCATTTAATAAGTAGGCAAATACAGAAGCATGTAGTGTGTACCAAATGGTACAGGTATTCGACTTGAAGATACCATCCTAAGCGTAGAAATACTTTATTTGTGTATAACTTTTTTGTGTCTATTCCAATCGGTATGAAATTTTGTGTGTAACCTAATATTGAGTTAAACTAATTGTGTGCTTAATTTCATAGCTCAATCTTTGATGGACTCTGAGATCAATGAGGTAATTTTATCAAATAAATCGAAAGATCATATTCAAAAGGAATGAAACAACCTTTAAAAACAGCCCGTACAGAGTATTAGACAAAAAATCACTTATCTTCGGCTTGCGGCATGCGCCAGAGCTGAGTGGCTAAAATACCACGCCTCCGAATCCAAATCTCCATGTACTACCGGGCAATAAATTATAGTTTTTTCTATTTGCATTATTACGCTAAAAAGACTCGATAAGATGAAGAAGAAGAAGTAAAAAGTTCATGGAAATGAAGGCAAAAAGAAGTTTCACTACTTTTTTTCACTAACCTTACCCCATCGTTTGGGCAAGTTTGCCGCGTGCCTCATAACAATGACACCAGCAATTTTACAAGGTATAGAGCAGATAATCATAGAGGCATAAGAAAAACAAAAGCTAAGAAAAGTGAATTGCAGTTAGTGTAATTTTCAACAACAAAACATAAGAAAATAGCAAAAAAAAAAATCTAAAAAAAACAAAAGCCAAATCAAGAAACTTCAAAGAGCAACAAGTAACGGAATCGTTCCATGCAATTGTAAAGAAAACAAAAATTAGTGTGCAATTTTCAGCTGCCAATACATTTTGATCGGACAACATTTGTGGCAAGTGGAGTTGAAGTTGGAGGTGGAAAGTCCAGTAACCAAATCAAGCATGGAATTGTCCATAAATCTACTGACCATGAAATAGTTGTCATGACTCCACACAATTGGTGTTGGTTTTGGCCGTGTCTTAATCAAAAATGTTGAGCCAACACACACACACACACGGCTGAATGGTTTTTGTCTGATTAAGAGGACTGTTAGTTAGGCCATGGCCTGCGCTTTGAACTTATGCTAATCAGACAGAATCCAAAAAGCAATTACAAGCATTATGATGGTGGGTGGCTAGGGGCTGGAAGGTTGCTGATGATGCGGGGGGTTAAAATGCTTAGCGGAAGCTGCAAAGCAAATGCAAATGAAAGAAAGCATTGATGCAGAAAGACAGCCCCACAGAGAGACGACAGAGAAAAAGCTAGCAAACAACATTATTCATATGATTAGGAAAAATCGAACAATGAACGTCATGCAGCAAGAAGAAAGCTGAGAAAAGTCTTTCATTCTTTTTTTCTCTCTCTCCCTCTATTTGGTTATCTCTCTTTCAATCTTTACAGTGTTTGCAGTTGGTCTTGAACTAGGTCTAGTCGCGCTGGCTTTCTAACCTCTAATTCATTTTAGGAAAGGGTTTGTTTTTTGCATTTCTAATTTTTGGGTTTTAGCTTCTTGATTTATTAAAAAACACATTTCGCAACTTTTACCTGCAATTAAAAAACATTCCCATCCAGAATCAAAAACGTTAATCAATGTTATTATAAAAAAAAAAAACCATAAATAACCCAACGTTCGTTAGTGCTAAAAAAAAAAAAGCGCAACTTATTGTTGGCAAAAGCAAAAGTGAAACTAAAAAATTACTGGACGTTTCGAGCGCTGGCCGAACCCTTAACTGATCTTGCCTTTAATGCTGCGATTCATTTGCGGCAATGACTTGGCTACTATGCCACATACATATTTTTGGCCAATGCGTGGGCCAAACTCTAAACTTGCGATCGTGCCGCAGATCTTTGGACTTTGATGCCCTAATGTTTGGTGTATGTGTGTGTAGGGAGGGGGGACTCCTATAGGAGTTTAGGGCTCCACTTTCCATTAAGTGAGAGTTTGAAGAGTCGAAGAAGCTGTAGCTTAAAACAAACTACATAAACAAAAACTAGACAGCTCTACCTGCCTCCGTCTCCCCCCCTTTAAGCTATTCCACCTATACAATTGATGCAACCTCACGAAGTTCACGACCAAATTAAGATCTCACAGCATTTGGCAACTAATTGTAAATGCCTTCCCTCTCTCTCTCTATCTCTCTCTTTCTTGAGCTTCAACTATTTGCATTTGTTGCCCCTTTTGCCACTGCCACAAACGACTCTTAAACAAACTCTCATCCTTGGGTCTTTTTTTTGTTTTTTTGGTATCTTTGGCTTTCTTCTCTCGTTACTTTCTGCTGCTTTAGCTTTCTAGGTCGTGTAATTGTGCATAGAGCACACACACAACAAACACGAACAAAAAAACAAAAAATACCAATTGCATTTAAATCACAATTCGCTTTGTTGCCAATCTCAACTTGCTTGCAATAGACAATGGCTAATTCAATTGCTGCTGCTGCTGCAAAAACAACAACGAAACCAAAAAGAAATAAATATCGGCTATAAATTGATAAATTATTTATAAAGCACTCACTCAGTTCTTATAACCGCTATTCTGATGTTTATGGTCTATAAATTTATTGTACTTTCTAAACTAAACAAAAAAAAAAAATTGAGGAACTAACAAAAATAATCCACAAACAAACAATAAAAATAATAAAAGCACAACTACAACAATAACAAAATATGCGATGATCCACGAAAAACAAATTGAACAAAAGAGAGAAAAAAAATTAAAGATCTTTTGGCTACTTTGACCCACGGTTTTGGACCCCGGGGGCAACTTTAATACAGCAATTTCTATGCGCACCTGCAATTAACGTGGCCATTGAAAAGATATGCATCTATCAAACTTTCCAACGAATCGATGGGGCACAGTCAGAGAAAGACAAACATGCAACATTTAACCCACACACACACACACACTTAAAACTAAAACTCAAGCACTCACAACTCATCTCAGCTGCAATGCAATCAACGAACAAAAATAATGCCACAAATTGCATTTTCAATATGTGTGTTTTATTTTTTTTTTCTTTGCCGAATGTAAAGTAAAAACGTTTATAAATTTACTCGATTTTGGTTTAAGTTTTATATGTCTTGTGGCGCTACAACTTTTACTGTATTCTGCGGCAAGCAGCACCAAGCAAGTGCCACTAATAAAGGCGTCTTAAAATTTATGATCGATGCAAAAGAAAGTGCCACAAAGTGGGCGTGGCACGCAGCAACTTCAAATCCACATTTGACACAATTCTGTGGAAATAAAAAATAAAAGCGGTTCTCCTAGCAACATGTGGCACGCTGGCTTTGCTGCTCTTGTGGATCACAAATACACATATATATTTATTTATATATTTTTGTTATGTTTTACATTTAAATTGCTAATTTGTTGTCTTTTGAGTTTTTTGTTTTCCATTTTGTTTTGCTTTTCTGCCTACCTGGCTTGAAGATATTGTAATTTCATGTGAGGCGGCTCCTTCAACTGGACACGAAAAGGAAGCGCTTTCAGCGTCACATTAAAATGCACAAAAAAGTTTTGTCTGACCAGAGCGGGGCGGGGAGGGGTGCATAATTTGCTTTACTAGTTATAGAAGTACCAGGAACAAACCAGCAGCAACTTACATAAATGCATAGATATTTTGCTTATGGCCGGACATTAAAACTGGAATTAGTTAGTCAAAACAGACAGTTTTAATAGCTAGCGTTGTGGCCGTAAAAAGGTCGGTTTTGTGCAAAGAAAACAATCGTAAACAAAAGGGCTATAAAACGCTTCCTTAAAGTTACAGTTCAAACACCACAAACTAATCTAACCTTGTTATCGATAAATATCGAAAGCATAAAAAACTTGATATGCACATTAAAATCAATAATCTTAATTAAAGTTAACATAAATGTTTTCTACTTGGATACCGATAACTAGCGATAGCATTTCTGTTCAATCGACAATCGATAACTCGTATCGCTAAACCACTTCCCTACTTGCTTATTATTCAACCATTGCTTTTGACTGTGCTTTTGATATCGATAACATGAATTCTATTCTAATTTTCACTCGACTACTTATAATTATTTTACCCTCATTACAGACATTTAATAATTCGCTTCGTTACGATACCTATCGATTACATTTCAAAACTCACTAATGAATCATATGCATTTGTAGATAACATTTAAAACTTAATTAAGCAAACAAATCCGAAAACCATAATTTCACTTGATTTTCCGTTAATTCGATTTCCATTTCAATTGCTGTGCCACATACCGATTGCATTTGCTGCTGATGCTGACTTCATCAACTCAACTTACTGCAAGTGTGGTCAGTTTTTAGGCCATCCAAATGACACACTGACAGCTGATTGCTGCTGCTGTTGCTGCTGGTTTGTTGTTGCTGAGTTGTTGCTGTCGTTGACAACTTGACACAATTTTAAGCCAAGTGTTGGTAGAGTCTAGCTCCAGCAAAAGTGTCAATTTCTATTGCAAGAAAGATAGACAAAAGCCGTCTCTACTTTTCTATTCCGGCTGCAATGCTTTCTGAGGGTTCTCTTTTTTATTTTTGGCATAAATGCAAACAAGTTTATATACTATATGAATACATACTTACTTAAGGCTAAAAGGCTTGGCTTCTATACATTACAAGCAGTTTAGTTTGCTGGGCTAACATCTAATGGCTAGGGTAAATATTGATATAGCGTTGGGTATGGTAGACTAGATACATGCTGCATATTGATGCAAGACCAAGACAACACTTCAACAAAAAAAAAGCCATTTGAATGTGGCCATAATAATGTTTGCCGCCACACCAGACATTGTTGTTAGTTGTAGTTGTTCGTTGTTTGTTGTTGCTGATGTTGTCAACTACTGTGCTGAACGTTGCCAGCAATTTGTAAGCCATTGCTCTTTGTTGTAGCTTTTGTTGTTGTTGCTGTTGCTGTTGCTGCCATTGTCTGGCTGTTTGTCAGATTTATACGTGAGTGTGTATATATGTTTTGGGTATTGTCAGAGAGGCGTGTAAACACTTTAACATTTGACTTTGGCATTGCTGCCGCATTTGAATTCAATGCCAACGACTTTCTCGCCAAAAAGCTAAAACAGAAGTCAGCAACAAGAGCTTTGGAACTAAAGAAGATTCCATCGCAATCATTAAAATAACAAATTGCGCACGAGAAACGCAGTCGCCCAAAAATGAAAAGAGCTCACCACATCTAGCATTAGATGAAGATTGCTTGTTGCAGTTGCAGTTGCAAACAGTTGATAAGTGTTTGGGGCATGGAAACCCACAAAAATGGTGCAAAAAGGTTATGCAGCAACCACAAACAGCAGCAGCACCAGCACCAGTTGGCAATTATGGACGAGCAAAAATGCGCTTTCTAACCGCAAAAAAAAGGAGGAAATAAAGAGGAGACGCCCCAAAAAACGAGTATCAAAAAGTCATCGAAGTTTATCAGCAAAAGCAAAAGTTTTTTTTGTGTGGCAGGGGCTGGGGGCGCGGCTCTAACCCACTCCCACTCTCACACACACACAGCATTGAAATAAAAATCTACACGCTTTGTAAAATATGTGTCATTTGGCACAAGAAGGAGACTCTGAAACCACAACAACAACAACACTAATTGGGTTCAGCAGAGATCACATATAAGGGAGAGAAGAAAAAAAATGGAAAGCAAAAGCATAAGCCAAAGCCAAAGCAAGACAATTGTCTGCCAGTTTTATTAATCATCTCCAGAGCTCTAGAGCTTGCAACAGGACAAGGGCTTTAGTGTGTGTTTGCATCGGTTCCCATGCACCCATAACACGACCGCATCTTCAATCAATGTCAGTTGAAAGTACTGCGCGTAAAATTAATGAGCGAATTGTAAACTGGATATATACTACTACTAGTACTATATGCAACTAGGATGAGTAAAATAGATGGAGAGAGATATTGTGGATTCGCTTGCATTTTCTGAATGACAGGCAGGCGCAACTAAGTTGCAGCTTCAAATACAAATAGATGAGCGTAGCGAAAAATAGACACAGTTTACACGTGGTCACTAAACATGATTAAGCGATGTAATTAATAATTATGTTTTTAAGGCGAGGATAAGTAAAGCTATTTTTGGTACTTAAAAGATTGTGGGAGAGTCATGGGAAAAAGTTTATATTATTGGAAAAAAAAATTTCTAGAATTTTATAAGAACATGGAACCTATAAGAAAACTTTAGTTTAAATGAGTATGAGAACATTAATGATATGAGAAACTTATTACACATTAAAACATAAATTAAACTGGCATACTAAATGTTGTTAAATGTCTACATTAAATCAAACTTTATCACAATTTCAACACTAACTTATAACCAGCTTGTAATAGAAAACAATTTTCACTGACTCTTTGAAGATAGTAAAAGTGATTAATGACGATTCATGGCTGAATGCCTGCTTTGCATTTGCCTTAGCTGAAAAAAACCGAAAAATATTTCAAGATAAGCGCAAAGCGCATAAACCTCATTTCTCATTATTCAGTTTGGCATCCCGCTCTCTCGTTTCGCATTTATCATTATTCATTTGCTATCCTGTTCTTGCTGCGCTAACAAGGCTACAGTTTCAACGAACAACAACAACAACTTGGCAGAGATTTGAAAATGTTGCTGGTTTTGGCATATTTCCGGCAAACGTAGTAATTTGATAGGCGACAACTATCCATGGGGACTAGGCAAAAGTTGGTGCTGCCATGCAAAATGTATCGCAAAACACATTGCGTATCTTTTACACCCAACAGCAATTGCAAGTGCGACTAATAAATTAATGTGGCAGCATCTGAGTTTGTGGCAGCAAACAACTACAACTACAACGACTACAACGACTACTGCTGCTGGGCTGTCACCTGGTGCAAAATGAAAGCTGCTCGGCTCTCGGCTGCTTAGCGTGCTAAATTTGCCAAGTTGCCACAGCACCAACAAACAATTCACACTCGCTTGTATCTCAAAGTCAAGACATTTGCGGGAATGCGCCTGCGTTTTGCATATGAGATGAGGTCGAAACAATATACATACAGAGAAGAATGAGAGAAGCTGTTGTTCTTGGTTAGTTAGTATGTTAACCTGCATAACGGTGCTAGAGAATCGAATCTCTAGCAAGCGATTCGCTCGAGCTGCGGCTCTTTATCATTAAATAGACACTCACACACACCTAGCATTAGCAACAAAAGATATTCAAAGTCTCTATTTCAGTGTTGGATAGATAGATTGTTGCATAGTCGCCGTCGTGGTCGTCATCTTCGCTCATAATGCTGATCATTTTGATTATCATTCATTTTATTGTGATTGATAGCTGTAAATGTTGATGTAGCATCTTGGCCAACAGCTAGATACATTATGATGCCAATTGATTTACGGTTAGACCATTCGATTTTCCTATATACATACTCTCTTACTTATAAAGCAATCAAAACGGCCAACAGCAATCACAATAATCGACCAGCATAGTAAACAAAAAGAGTAGAAAAGAAGAAAAAAAACCAAACCATATGCTGTTGAAATACCAAAACAAAATTTGTTCTGGCCATATTTGTCGTCGTATAGTACTGAATTGAAATGCAAATTGAGGTTACAAACTAATAGACAAAATGCCCACAAATGGTCGAACGATCCGCGGATAGACCATCAGACATTCAGTTAGTTACATTTTGCCAAGTGAAATTTCGATTCGTACAGAATATATCGCAAATTGCTTTTCAGTCTTCCCTCGCTGCGTCCAGTTCTACAACAACGACTTTGCCACTTTTCCTTGCTGCCCAAAAAATGCCCATCAACAATATTCGCCACAGTCAACGGTCACGACTGAGACAAAGGACTGTGACGAAATAGTTCTTCACTTCTTCACATTTCATATAATTTCTCTTTTTGGGTTTGCACAGTGAAAAAAAAAGATTTTTCATGTTGAAATTTCTCAATTTCTAGTTAAAGGATGAGCTTTGCATTTAATACAATTTAAATTTATAGAAAATTAAAACAGGAAAATAAATTTTTTGCGAAATATTGAGAGTAGAGGATCAACAAGGATAATTTTTCTCTTTCAAACCCTTACCAAAAATGATGTAGAGAATCGACTTTAAACCAAATTGAATCATTGATTTAGCATTGAATGAAAAGATTGAAGAATAATGCAGTTTACACCCGACAACAACCTGTCAACACTCAAATATTTTTGGCAGTGTAGTTGCACTGGGAATCTAGAAAATCAGACAACTTCAGAAGTCGTCGCTTTATAATGCAGACGTTTAGTGTTTGGTTTTTTTATTTTTTCTTGTTGGTGGCAGCAATTTTTTTAGTAGGCTAAAGGCTTTGTTTAGCTAGGAAAGCGTACACTCAATGATATAGACATTAGCACCGCAGGCTCTTCTATAATTAACGCAGTGCATAATGTTGGCATTTATGTCGGAGAGAGAATGCGCCGCGCCACTTTGTTTACCCCTTGCCGTTGTCATACTTAGTTGGAAAAGCCATGCGAAAAAACATTCAAAGCAAAGCGACTTGCAAAACAAAAGGCAAATATAAAAGTAAAAAAATGAAGACGAAGACGAAGACGAAGGAAAGGCCGCCAGCGTCGAAGCTGTAAAAGTTAATAAATCTAAAGAAAGTCTAATGAAGAAAGTGTTGGCCTCAAGGCCTTTGGAATCAAAAAACACAAACTAATATTATATTATAAAGCTATGCATAGTTAAGAGATGCCACAAGAAAAAAAGATGCCAAAGGAAAAAGACAAAAGAAATGCAATAATTAGGCGCAGCAAATTTAAAGGCAGGCAACAATTGTTGCTGTCGCTGCTGTTGTTGTTGCAGCTTTAAGCCTAATTGAAATTGGCGGCGGCATCGGCTTCTGCCTCAGATCAAAAGCAAGTAGAAAGAAAGTGGATGTCGTTTTATTTTTTTGTAAATGCGAATTGTCAGCCAAACAGATATTAACCATTTTGACGGAATTTGTTGCGATTATGTTTAAATCTTCTTGACCAACAAAAAACCAAGAAACCAGAGGAATGACCACAAACATATCGTACGTGAGCAGACGCTTAACCAAGCTCTCCGAATGGGTCTCAAAATATTCAGTTTAATGTGCGCATTAGCGTTGAAAACAAACAAAGTAAACATTTTGATCATTTTGCGGTTTTTGAAGGGGGCTACGATCTTTTGTTCCGAGGTAAATGACCAACAAAAGCAACATTTCATCGCACTTGAATGAATTTTTTAACGCGTCGCATGATTGCCCCATGGGATTTTAGAAAGAAAGTGGAAGATAGATGAACTGATGCATGAAAAAGGTAAATATGCCTCTTTGTTCTAATTGGCTGAATGACTGACTGACTGCTATCAACGCAGGGCCCAAAAAGTAAGACGTAGCGATCTAATTTGTTTGAGAAATGAAAGCTTTTGAATTGGAAATTGGATTTACTAAAAATTCAGGATTTTTAAGAAGATAGAAATGTAAAGTTTGTTAAGAACTTTTGAGCTGAATGCTAAAAGGATCAAAAATTTCATAATTTAGAACATACTTGAGATTTTGAGACTGAAGGCGATTTTTTATTGGGTAACGTTGTTTGGAAGTTATTTTGTTCTTTTTATTATCTACAACTTTGCTTAAGACACAAAACAAAAAGATCTTAATGTTGCCGAGATAAAGGCCTCGACAATAAAAAGTGCTTAAAGTCGAATTTAGCGCAAAACTTCCCTAAAAATAATAAATTTTGTATGCATCCAATACGACAAAACTAATGATGTAGAAGTTCTCTTTTTTCGTAGCTCTTTCAAAATAAATTATTGGTTTGTTAATGTTGCTATGTGTTTCAAGTGAAATTTTCAAAAAAGCGGTCATTGGAATCTAAATTCCAACTCAATAAAGAAAATGTTCCATTTTCAATCATTGATTACCAATATGCTCCATTTTTTTGTTATGCTTCTTTGCCTTAAGCAACATATTTGAGTCGGCTTAAACAAAGTCATTGTCTATCTATCCATTTTGCGAACTTGCAGCTTCCATTTTTAGTTTTGCAGTCTCTCGCTGTTGTCTCGCTGTCTTTGCGCATGCGTAACTGATATCCATCTTGGGCGGCGTTACATTTTTTCTTTATACACACACAAAGTATGAAAATGTTTCGTGTTTTTTTGTAGCGTTGCGCATAACTTGTCAAACTACAAACAAAGCCGGATGGGCAAGATGGACAGACTAAATGACCGAGACCAAGTCCAAGACCAAGAGACCATACGTTTAAAGGCCTCTAGCCCCGGTTCTGGCCATCGTTGCAAGCAGCAACAGCATCATCAGTTTTCTATGATATAAGTGTAACGCGTTTCGTACAGCAAAGCCAACAACATACAAAAACTCGCACAATGTTTGCAACGTAACCGGCGCAGATTGCATCAAAGCGCTAAACGCAGCCAGGCAGACAGGCAGCACATTGCTTTAGTGGGCTGTGAGGGGGGAGTAGGTTAGAGGGTGGGTCGGCCAAAGATGTACATACACAGCAATTACATTATTTCGACTTGGCGTTGGCAACAAAATTGAATAATCCAATTGCTCCACACGTGGCAGCAACGGCAGCAGCAGCAACACGAACAACATTCCACATTGCTGCTGTTGGAATTGGACGTGCTCATAATTGTTGCATGCCAAAATAATCTGAGGATGAAAAAAAAGCAGTTGACGCTTTCAATGTGTCAAATGCAACATGTTGCTAACTGCTGCATTTTGCTGTTGTTGCTGCATTTGGGCAATGTTTACTTGTTCTAATTTGTTTCTAATGCCCATAGCCAAGACAATTTTTGTGATTTGTCATAAGCTCACGATGATTGTTGTTACTGTTGTTATTGATGTTGATGTTGTTGCTGTTGTTGTCCAAACTTCATTTTTTCTGTTCTTCTTCTTCTTTAATAGTTGCGCTTTCGTGTTTAATGCGCAGTGCCGTAATATTTTTCTTTATGCTTAGTACTTACTATTATTACCAATGGCTTTGGTTATTGCTCTCTGTGCTGCTGCTGCTGCTGCTGTGTTGGCCGAGTTTATTGTTCTAGTTAAACGTTTTCTAGCTTCTCTTCTCTAATAAACAGTTGCTTTTGGATGCCCCACACGATACTACATTTATATTTTTGTTTTTTTTTTTTTTTTTGGGTTTGTTGAACTTTTAATGAGCAAGCATTTTTTTTTTTTTTTTGGCTTTTTAACGAGCAAATGCATTGCTGTGGCTTATGTTTGGGAGACATTAAAGCGGGGCAATGGATAATAAACATCAGCTTAAATATAAAAGAACTCTCTATGAGAACTAAACGATTGCAATCAATTGTAGTTGTGGTCGTCTGTACAGAGATTAATCTCTAGTTTTTAGTTCATTAAAAAGCCTCGAAGTACTTTAAGCTCTTGAAAATGAACGTTTATGATTGGAAATGATCAATGTGTGTAATCGATACTTTGTTAAAGTGCTCTTTTGTTGATTTTAACTCAAGTTCGTGATCTGACTTTATGCTTCCCACCTAGCGATCTATTGAACCTTTTTAATTATGCCCCGCAGCAACAGCAATTTCTGAATTAGAGCGAACATTGAGCATAAATATTTATTTTAAACGGCTCGACCGACCATCAAGTGGCCCAGTGTTGGATGCTGTGCAGCTAGATAGCTATCAACGGCTCAGCAAACCGGATAAAACGTTGAGCAAACAGCAGCAACAACATCGAAAGCAAACAAATGAATTGCGTGGATTTGCATGAGAAACTACAGTTAACAACATTACAGCCAAACAAACAAAAACAACAAGCAAGCTCAAGTGAAATGTGTACATAACAACAGCAGCAGCAGCAACAACAAGTGAAATCTGCAGATTTTCGGTAGCTTTAAAGCTACAAACAGCAACAACCAACAACAAACAATAAAACGACCCTAGCGTCAAACATCGTCGTGGCGGCAATCTACTTGAAATTTCACGCTCTTTAAATAACAACAACATCGAACGTCTTGAGCTCTCCAACAAGAACCAGCGAGCAACAATTAAATCAAGCATCCACAACATAAATTTCATTTTCACTTGAAGCATCAAATTAAATAACCAAAAAAAAAAGGCCCTCGAAAAGTAAGAGTACAAAAAAAATTATAAAAAAATATCACACACAACTGAATGTGTATGTAACAACAACAACAACACATACACTCTCACATAATGGCAACTAATTTAAAGTTCTTGTAACCCCCTCGCATGGAGGTCGAGGCTTGAGAGCTCGAAGACTTTCACATAATTAAATCAAATTTCAAATGAAAATGAAATGAAAATTATTTATTAATTGCGCTATAGACAGAGTGAAGCAACACAGAAAGTCACTTCATTTATATGTAAAGCAGGCAGGGAGGGGATGGGCTGAGATAAGGGGCGTAACCTAACAACTACATATACGTATTTAAATACGAGAGAGAAAATCAAATTTGCATTGAATCAAAACAGAGTTTGGCTTTCAACGTTTTTCGGTTATTTATTTAAATAACATTTGCTTACTCTCCGGTCTATCGCTGAGATACTTTTTCACCGAAATGTCGTCAGATACATCAAGCTGACATCTTTGCTGTCAGTTAACTGCGTTTTACATTAGCTGCTACAGTTGTTGTTGCCCCTCATTAAAAGTAAATTTGTGCCGTTGGCTTAAAGCAAAAGGTGAGTTTTAAAGAATGCTGTGAAAAGTAAATAAACCGGAAACGAAAGCGAAAAAAGTTAACAAGAATTAAGTATATATTTTCTTAAAGTTCATTTTAAGACATGCGAAATTCTTAATATTTTCAACAGCTTTTCGTTAGTTTAGGAATTAAAGAATAAATTTGAAATGTGTTGAAAAAACCTTCGCTCAAAACTTTACTGATGAATATTGTCATCAGATACTTTCTTTAGTTTGACTAGAATGGAATACAAAGTAAAGGAAAATTGTGTGATAAATTCTAATAGATATTTGTTATACTTATTGTTTAGAATTAATGCGCAACTTAGAAAGCAATTAACAAACTTACTTTACTAAGTCGATAACTATCGATAATTTCTATCGAAAGTAAAACCAATGCAGTTGTAGCTTTAAAAAAATAAAAAGAGGGTCAAACTAAATTGCAAGCTAGCAAATCAACGAAATCAATCAAAATCAAAACAGATTTGGTTTTTTTTTCAATTGAATGTTTACTGCTTAAATACAGCACACTTACGCCATGTTGCGAGTTCAAAATTAGCTGTCTATGTGTGTGTGTGTTTTTGAGTAAACACAGTTTTTGTTTGAGAGTTTAATTGACACTGCAGTCAAATGCAATTGACAGCCAAAGAACTTGCCAAACATTGACCAAGAAGGCGGCAAAAAACGTAAAATCAACAACGGCAACTGAAATTGAAACAGAAAGAACATGCAACATGCAACAACGTGGCAAAGAAATCAGCGGAAATGTCACTTTCTTTTCAATCAAAACGCAATTCATGGCACTCGAAATGCATCAACGGCTGCTGCTGTTGGCTGTTTGCGGATACAAAAGGTCGCGCCACTCCATGAGGCGAGCAATACACTCAGGGAAAAAACTAAACGGAAAGGTTGCTCCCCCCTTCCTCTCCCGTAAAAGAGTGAAACACGATTTTCAAGTGTGTAATAGTGTTAGTGTGTGTATTTGTGTGTGAGTGTGTGTGGGCCAAGTACTGCCACTGTCTGAACTTTAGCCTCTGCGCCCATGTCGATCCAAAGAAAATGGGGAAAAAGGGAAAAAATTAAACTCTGAAAGAAAACGAAAAAAACTCAAAGCGTAATTTGCAATTCGTGGAAAATTCTTTAAACTAAAAGACCAGTTAGGCAATAAAATGCAGCAACACTAACACCAAACAAATCCCCTGTAACAGCACCCACCTGTTGCTGCCTGCCCAGTTGGCATTTGCTTGTCCAACAACATGGTAAATATTTAAAAATGTACTTAGCCAAAGTGAAAGAGACAGGCACAAAAGGCAGGCAGGCCAACAAGGCAGCCCAACTAGACAGGCAACAAGACCCAAAAGATTTGCGCTGAGCAGCGATGAGGCGACAGTTGCACAATTTGGACAGATGCGACAAACAGCTGACTACAAAAGCAAAACCTTAGCCAAGCAAGCAAGCAGACAGACGGCTGAATCTTAAAACCTTTTGCAGCTCAGACACAACAACAATGGTGCTAGCCCAGTGTAAATCACTGAAGAGGGGGGGTGGTAGTGTTGGTGGATACAAACACTTTGGGGGGGGGGCTTCAAGTCGAAATGCAAATGATTGGCATGGGAAACGCTATTTCTGGGTGAAGTGCATACAACAACAACATCGAGTGGAGAGTTTTAAGAGGCGACTAAGCTTAAGAAGTTAAGTTCAATTATGTGCTAAGTAGCAAGGAGCCAACAACAACAACAACAGCAAGCTGCAACTACAAGCTTTGCTACAAGGCGCAATTAGTAAGGAAAATTGCTTGCAACAAAAAACTCTGAGTGAGAGTTAAGCTTGAGCTTGAGCTTGAGTTTGATGTTGAAGTTGAAATTTTAGTTTGTAGTTTGTTGTTCAAGTTTTTCGATTCGGCTTTTAGTTTGAAGGTTGACAATGACAGCTAACATGGCGTATAAGTCATGAAAAACAAAGAATACATATAAATATATTTAATAGTTCAAAGCAGAAATATCATGCAACAATGGGTATCTTTAATTATTTATTTTGAATATTAAAAGCTATCCTAAAAAAAACATTACGTTATAAAAGTTAAATATATCGAAATTCCGTAAAACTAATTCATTTCAAGAACCCTGTAATTTGGCTCAATCAAAAACCCATTTGCCATATGAAAGTTCGTAAAAGTTATGTTAAAGTTTACAAAAGTAAGAGACTTTTGAAGGATGTTTCTTTCCCTTGGGAAACTTAAATCTGCTTGATTGACACTTCCACGAATTAAATATATGAAAATGAAAGTTGTCTTAATATCCAACGTTACAAATTACATTTAAGTCAAGTATTTTTGAAAATTTCTTCTGTGTAAACATAAATCAGCTTGACTGACATTTCAATAAATTGATTGTCTGCTGCCAATAACAGACATGCAGATATCAATTCTTACAAATAACATTTAGGTTAGTTGTTGATATTAAAAAAATTTATTATTGCTTTTTTTCTGTTTATCAAAGTTCAAACATTTGCACACACTTTCTTCTACACACGCAACTTTTAATAATCACTTCAAACTAGACCAATTAATTAGGTCTCCAACCAAGCATAAAAGCAACAAATTAAGTACTAGCTAAGAGGAATTCACAAGAATTTACACTACGAATGTTTACGCATACCAAAACAAAATGATTGTTTAATTTCTTTGTTTGTTTGTCCACGAAGCGGAAAGGGAAAACTGTGCAAAAAATGGGGGAAACAGCGGATGCAAAAGTTGGAAGTTACTTTAGCAAACAACTTGCAATTTTGTTTAAAGAATATTTTGTGCAAAAAACAATAAATAAAAAAAATTGAAGAAACAAAAAACGTCACCAAGTGTAGTAAAAAATAAAGACTCTTCACTCTCTTTAATGTTAGAAAAGAGTATTTAGAAAGTTTTCTTACAACTGGCAGTTATGGAAGTGACGGAGCTTGTACTAAGAAATGCAAAGTTGTAAATGAAAATCTTGTTGTTGTTGTTGCTGCTGCTGTAGTTCTTTTTGCACAAATTACCAAGTAAATAGCAGAGTACGACGAAGAGTGCGTTTGGCAAGTAACAAAACCGAAAGCAAGCAATCAAGGGCTGCACTTGCCACGCTTGCAATGCTTCCAACACACACACACACACACACACACACATACACACACACATTTTGCAGCTGGCTGGTGCATCAATTTCTTAATAACTTTTCATATTTATTTTTTTTGCTGGCATTGCTTCCGCTCCTGGCATTCGCTGGGCCGGACTGGGTAAGCGGAAGAGGCCCAAAGCCATAGCAAAAAGTGAAGCAATTTGTGGCATTATGTGAGGGTCTCGTTTGCCATTAACCCAACGAATACGAATGCGAATGCAATTGAAGCTGGGACTGAAGTAAGATTGCCATTGGAATATATGTATATTCATTCTTGATCAGAGTTGGCTTTATTACATTTAACCATATTTTCAATTTAACGCTTAGCCCTTCCGCTTGGTCCACGTCAATTTCGCACTTTGGCCAAGAGGCAAACAGACAAATATGTATTTAGTCTTGGCTCATAGCCTGCCAACGAGTCAAGTTGAGTTGAGTTGAGCACCTCGAAGACAGTGCAAATATTTGCAACTGACAAGCAAAAGAGTAGCGAGTCGTTGCCTTGAAGGCACTGTAAGAAATCAACCTTTAACTTTAAGTGTTTTGTTATCTAAGCAGTTTAATTATTAAACCTTCAGGTTTTAACTGAAAAACTCAACGCTATCTTTCCAATTTTCTAACTTTATTTACAGAAGACGGCGACTGCAAAACCAACCAAATATCATTATTATCCACACAATCAACACATCTATCTTTTGCCCGAATGCGCCATTCAGCAGGTCTGCAATGCGGTTTATGTACGCCTTAACTACACCCAACCGCTCTGTGCCTGTCCATCAAGGTGAGCCAAGTTCCAAAACCCAAAAATGCCAACCTCCTCCCTTTCCCGCCCAAGGCAGATTCTCAGTTGGATGTCAGGTTGTTCTGCGTCCAGCTGGGAACTGCACAATGCGATCGAGAGGGAGATAGGAAGAGCGAAACTAAAACACAATCTGTCTTACTTTTGTTGCAGATATCGTGATCCCTGTTCGGCGAGCCTCAACGAAGATGATCAGCACACAACCAAATTGGTCGGTGATAATAGGAAGAAGGTAAGTCAGTCAGTTGCCATTTCTAACAGTAGGGGGCGTTCTCTGATTACACTGCGAGCAAAGAATGGGAAATGAAAAACTGAGGGAGTTGCCTTCAAGCTGACAACTTAATGAAATTGCAACGAAAAATTGCAGCAGCAAATGGAGAATTCACACAGAATTTCAATTATTAGCAACTGTTAGGAAGTTGCAAGTTTAAGGACAAAACCAGGTCTGCAAACATTTGAAATGTTTAGAACATTTGTTTTTGAGAGGTCCAAACGCATCTTAAAGTTATGGGTTCGGTTTGATAACCGTATTAAAGTGGTTTTGAGCACGAGCTTACATCAATGAAGATTTAATATCTTGATTAAAGATTTGTAGAAACTAATAGTTGACTTAATACCAGGGCTGCAAACCTTCTTGCTATGCTTTATGAAACGGTTAATGAAGCTATCAAATGATTGATTACGATATTAAGGAATCAAACCAATTAGGATCGATATTAGTTTTGAGTTTCACTTAAGTTTCGGTTGAAGAATCGACAGAGCCCAAAACCAAGCTGCTTTGAAGCTTTGAAGATAAGTTCTTTAAACTTTTCAATTTTGTTCAGTGTACATTGCATGATTATCTAAGTAATTTGGTATCAATGATAGATCATGTGACTTGAGCACGACTCTAACAGCGATCAACTGTGGAACTGTTTTCTACATTTTATAGATTGCTAGCTTAAGATTTCGTGGAAGGATCCCTTGTTTAACTAGCTAACAAGTAGAGAAGCAACAAATGATCTTCTCTTCCCCAAACGCCACTCAATACAAGTGCATGTGTGTGGCTTTGGCAGAGTGTGGCACGTCGTCAATTAGTGGTGCAGTGGTGCATAATTGAGTTATAAGTGGCCGTGTGGCTGTTGTGGCACATAAAATTACAAAAAAAAAAAAAACACAACAAATTGCAAATAAATTAAATAATAAAGCACTTTTAATAGTTTAATGGGGCGACAGGTGAATCGGGTGAGCTGTTGTAGTTGTTGATGTTGGCCAGCGTGGGCTGCAACAACAGCTGCAACAACAAAAGCAACAACTGTAGCTATAATAATTGTGCAGTCGAGTACCGTTAAATGCCACACTTGTTGACTGATGTTGTTGCTGTTGTTGTTGTCTTTGTCGGAACTGTACCATTCACAAGCGCAAGCAAATTATGAAAATGCATTTAAACGACCATAAAGCAAGTGTGGCATGTACCAAGTAGCATGTAGCCACAGTAGCAAGCAAAGCTACAGCTAGAGCTAGAAAAACTAGAAAAGAAAAATGCAACTGGGGTAACTCTTAACTGGCAGGCCGCATTAACCTGAATGGCAGACAATTGGCAGCGGGCGAAAGGAAATGCCAAGCAGCTAGTGCCGCAAGTCAATCAAATTATTGACAGCAGCAGCAACAACAACAATTGCAGTAGCCCAAGTGCAACACGAAAAATCTGTTAAAAGGACACAATCATGTCAGGGCAATTGAAAGGGGATCAACAACAACTTATAGAATTGGCGTTCTTTTCTTTCGTTTTTTGACTAATGTGGCACAGTCAGCACCGCTCCACCTCTCCACCCTCATTCGAAAAACACCACCCAAAAGTCAGACTGACTCAGAACCTGTAAGTGACAGCGCTCGCCTGCCCCACAGCAACAACCAAAAACAACAGCAACAACAACAATGCTGCTGCTGCTGTTGCATGTTAACTTTCAATTTGCAACACGATCAATATACATATATAGAGAGCGCTTTAGAAAGAGAAGAGTAGAAGAGGCAGTTTAGCGAACTTTCCTTTGCCGCCCTGTGGCAAAAAAACTAAGAGACGACGTCGCCGCCGCCGTTAAGTGAATGTCTAATTGAAATGCCCAGCATCAAGGAAAATCATACACTTAACTCTACATATTAACTTTGTCTAGACAGTCTAACGGGATTAAACATCGTCTAACTAACTAGTTCAACTGTTTTGTTTTTCAACAGGCAATTACGCTAGCCAAAACCTGCGAGGCAACCACGGAAATGCGCGAATGTCGCTCCCCCAAGGACTGGTCCCTGCTGGCGCTACAAAATACACGCACTGGCAAATCACACTATCTTGTCATCTGTCGCTGTCCCGATCACTTCAAGATGGGTAAGTTGGAACATTGGAAGCTAGAAATAAAATCAGAAAGGTTGTGTGAGCGGGACTGTTGTGGACTGCTTAGGAAAAACCTGTCTCATTAAGGGACTCATTTTGCTAAGTTGTGACGAAGAATTGAAAGTAAAAAGTTTCAAACGATTCCAACGTGGATTGAATGTGTTTGAATACTTTTACGAACATGAGTATTAACCAAAGGAAATTTTATAGATTGCGATGCATCATTAATCAAGGGTTATTTAGAAGAATACAGATATATAGAAAGAATTGTTTTTACTAAACAAGATTTTTACTAATGAACCTTTCATATCGCATCCACAGAGGGACCCATGGCTCATGATCAGCCAACATATGCAAGTGTACCCGGAATTCGTGTTTTTGGCATGATGTGTGTGAAACCTGGCTACTCTGTAAGAAAGCCAAGTTTCCAACCACCTAAACGTTATCAGCTGCAAAAGCCCTATTATCGACCGGGAATGGGAGGAGGAGGTGGGGGTAGCAGCAGCAGCAGTATCAGCATGTTGGGCGGACAAAAGGATAGCTATGGCAGACCTATCTATGGTGGAAATCAGGGTGGCAGTCAGTTGAGCAGTTCTGCCATAAGCGCCAATTATCAAGCACAGGATCAGTCGTACCAGGGCGGCAGCAACAGTAACTCCTATCAGTATCTAAATCGGCCGGAGAGCACGCATTCGCATAGTCCACCCAACTTCCGACCGGATCAATTTACGCACAATGGTTTTCCGGGCACTACCTATGGACGCAACAATGAGAGACGAGGCGAGGCGCCATCGATCGAGGCAGTTACCGAGGAGCGGGACCAGGAGCAGGAGCAGGGAGCTGCTGTCAGTAGCAGCACACAGGCCAGTGATGAGGCAGAGGCGCGCACCACGCTCCAAGCGGATGTCAATCTGAATGTGGATCATAGTGAATCACCAAAGGCGGAACTGACGACACAGCCGGATTTGAGCCGTGCTAAGCGATCGCTGGATGCACTGGAAGCGATTGAGCCAGAGTTTCCGTGGGATCGTGTGCTGCAGTTCCAGGAGACTATTGAGTGGGACTAAGAGAGTGCAGTGCGAGCAAACCTAAACTAGTAGTTAAATTTTTCTAGCAACAAAATTATATCGAGAGCCTCGAACATTATTATTTTTTTTCGATAAACTGCAAAACCTACTGTGACTGAAGCAAAAGATCGAGAAACGGAATGGAATAGAGGCCCGACAACCGGTATCAACGACTACGTAAGAGGCGAAGATGTAACGTAACGTGACGTTAGCGAGAGAACATAACATTTAGACGCTAAGAACATAAAATATTAAGCATTTTTGAAATGGCATTTTTCGATCTTAAGTTGATCGTTCCCAATTAATTTAATAAATATAATCGTAATTTTTGTATTTATGAAAAAGAAAAACGAAACAATTACGAATTAATTAAACAATTACGCGCCCACGCCCCGCTTATACTAATTGTTTAATTAATTTGTTTTGCATGTCAAACCCACAACATGGCCTCAATTAAAAAGAAAAACACTTAACGTTGAAGCATATTATTTAAATTTAAAAAAGAAAAAGAAAAAATACATTTAGTTGCCTATTTATGTTAGACCTAAGCTGCATTTACTAGTAGTTAAATTAATTATCAATTTGGCGAACTTTAAAACAAATAATGAAATGCATATGTAATAAATTATTTATACACTTAAGTTAAAAACAATAATAAATGCAATGCAAATTTAATATAATCATGGGAAAGGTGAAATATGGTGTAAGGGAGAAGAAATTCACCACACACAGAAAATACTCAATATAAGCTGAGCAGACTGAAATTAACAGCTAAACAGCTAAAGTCACCTAACATAAGCTTAGCAGACTGGAATTCACAGCATTGGAAGTAAAGTAACCTAACATAAGCTTAACTAGTACTAAATACTATATAAGTGGTGGAAATTGTAACTGAGGCAAGTAGTATTGGAATACTATCAATGAAAAAGAGAGACTCACCTAACATTTCTGCATTGACGACAATGTTACAGCTGTACATGGGCGTTACCAGACGCTGTGGTTGATTTTGAAATGCCTGTCGACATACCTCCTTAGCAGCAGTTAAAACTTGTCCTAAAATGTTAAGAAAAACTCAATACTCAATATGTACTTAAATGAACCATACCAGTCTCACCTGAAAAAGGACCACAACCACGTGCATTTAAATCTTCTCCCTCAGATTGAACTAACCACTCAAGCACGGCAAAGCAGACACCGTGTATAGGCTCCTCGCAAAGCGGTCCAGCGCCCGTTGTCAGCTGAAAGCCGTTTACTAAAGAGCTATTGTAATCCCTTCGTACATCGTGTGTGACTCGCACGTCAGTCTCGGAGCACTGGGATTGCCAAAAGTCGGGCTGTTCGTAATCGCTAAGATTGAGCAAAATATTTGTGCCACAATTGCGTGGTCCCAGCGCCCAAATGCGATCCACCAGCTCAGCGGGCGAGCGGGCGCTTAATCCATAAAGCTGCAACTCCCCAAAAGCTGCAATTAGTTGACACTTTATGGAAGCCAATAAAGCTTTGAACTTTTCCGAAAGCAATGTATTGCGTCCTGAAGCAGAAATTTCCTTAAATAAAAGCATAAATAATTTGTATTGTTAAGTCGATACTCCTATCTTTCCACTTACTTTGAATACGTTGGCATGCAGTTCCAACAGCTGGACAGCTGTTGCTGGGAGAGGTACAGCAATGACACGCAGTGTACCCAGTTTGTTGAGTGTTTGTTGGATGGCAATCTTCTTGGTAGCATCCTTTTCATCGGCTGTTTTGACAATCGCCTCGTTGACCATATCAACAGTGGCATCGGGTACAATGGTCTCTCTGAAGGAGACAATAGGTTTGGAGACATTCACCTTGACCTTGGCATAGCTCTGTTCCAGATCATGAACACATTTCTCTACGTGGACCTCACCCAGAGTGGTTATCACATGCTCACCAGTGGGGGCAATGGATACCTGTACGCATGCATCCGCCTGATTGAGCAGCTTGAGTCCCTTGACCAGTTTGGGCATGTCTTGTGGATGGACTGGCTCAATGGCTACCCTTAGTATAGGTGTGGCCATAATACTCAGCTCACTGAACGATGTGCAGTTCAAGGTGCTGCTTAACGTTGCTGTCTTTACAATATGCGAATCCAGTCCTCCAATGCCTACAATATTCCCAGCAGGTACCTCTTCCAACAGCTGCAGATCACCGCCCATGAACATGTAGAGCTCCCCAACCGTCACCTGGGTGGCATAGGGTGCCAGTTCGGTATCACGATGCGTTGGCTGACGAGGATCATGCTTGGGTAAGAGGTTAAAGAGTTTCATGCCACGTCTCAGTGTGCCGCTAAAGACGCGAGCAAAAGCAATAAACTCAAACTCATTGCGTTCCATCTCTGGAATGGTATCAGCCTCTAGTGTTCCCTCATCTGTGCTTAGCTGCTCCACACCATATGTGATTTGCTCTAGCGCCGTTTGTTCGCCTTGTTGCTTGCGCTCCTCAATGCGACGACGCACCTCATCCCTACGATCCTGCAGCTCCAGATCCGTCAGACGCTTGGGTCGATTCTGTGGCAACTGGCTGACATGCACTGGCGTCATCTTGGATACAAACGCAATAACATTCTCACTACTCGCATTACAGCTCCTAAAGCTCTTTTTCAACTGAAGGGTTTGAGGTGGCAATGAGTTTAGTTCTACATTGGCTGGATAAAGCAAACGTTGTGCTCGCTCCTCGCTTATCAGATGCGGTGGTGGAATATGACGCACCACCATCTGTAGTACACTGCGATCTATGGGCAGCCACTGACCCAGCACAGCTTTGATCTGTAACTTCGGATCAGTCAGTCGCATATCTCTGGCTGCAAGCTTTATGCCCATTTTTTCAGCTATCAATGGCAGCTTATCCTTATCCTTGCGCACCGCTATTATTTCATATAGACTCCAGATATTCTCCAGCACAAACTGCACAAACATAGGCTTTTTGGCCTTCTCTTGTGCTCCAGCCACGGCACACTTCTTTTTGCTGTTGTAATAGAAATCACCCCAAAGAACTTCTTCCAGCTTTGCACGTGGCATCTCCAAGCGCTCCGCATAGGTATCCGCAAAGTCGCCTACAGCGAAAGCCCAGCCATCGTAGGCAGAGCAGAATACTACATTGCCAGCAGCGGGAGAGAAATACAAATCCGAATCGTCAACATTCTCTAGAGCTGACTCGTAATTATGTTTATCGCTAACATCCTCCTTGGCAAGCACGTCTGAGGCAAAAATGCTGCCAAGCACAGCATTCACCTGCTCCAGCACTTGTGTCAGATGAAAATAGGCATCTAGTGGCGTCATTTGCTTCTCCAAGATCAAACGATCCAGTTTGTTGAGCAGCAAGACAGGTTTTAGCTGCTCCTCGTAGATTTGTGTGAGGCAGGCGCGTGTTTGTGCACCCACACCTTCCACCACATCAACAACAACAATAGCGCCATCGCACAAACGCACCGCAGTCGAAACTTCACTTGAGAAGTCGACATGTCCAGGTGAATCAATGAGATTTATCAAATAATCTGCATTTTTAAGGTCTTGATAGTA
Source organism: Scaptomyza polygonia (assembly GCA_035044585.1). Taxonomy (NCBI): domain Eukaryota; kingdom Metazoa; phylum Arthropoda; class Insecta; order Diptera; family Drosophilidae; genus Scaptomyza; species Scaptomyza polygonia. The sequence continues at coordinate 2,299,735 of JAWNNU010000962.1, read as the reverse complement.
AAGCGATATGCTGCTACTTTTCATAGTTATGCCGCGTTCTTGCTCATCCTGCCGACTATCCATATAACGTAATTTTCCTGCTCAACAAACAAATATTTCGCATTAAATCGCAATACAATTACAACAACATCAGCAACTTACCTGCCATGCGTTGTGAAATAATGCCATTGCTGGCCACGAGGGAATCTGCCAACGTTGTCTTGCCGTGATCCACATGAGCCAATATGCATATGTTTCGTACCTGTCGCGTTTGCTTCTGGAGCTGTACAAGCTCTTTTTGCTCTACCACGGGCATTTTATTAAATTTTTTTACCTGTTGCCGAACTAACTGTTTCAAAAAGACTAATGTTTACAATCGGCTTTCGATATCGATAGCAGCGATATGAGTACTGCAAAAAGCTCCAACAGCTGTTCTGCCAATTAGTATCGTTTAACGGAATCGTTTAATGTACTCAATCTCAATTTAATAACAGCGCACAAAATTTAAATTTAGTACCTATAAGAATTTGATGCACAGTAACATTTAAAAGCTTAAAGCGCAATTAGGCATTTTATTTTAATAGCTCAAAAAGTAAAACAAATTACAAAAAAATGCATTTCGATGATATTTTGTGTGAACTGTCTAGGCTTTGAAATGGTTTTTAAATAAGTATTACACGAGTCAGGTAAGCTGGATGTTGGTTTACTTGATGGTGCAATTGGCCAATTTGCTGGTTAACTGCTCGCCATCGGGCGTCAGTAGGAAATTATCCTTCCAAACGGCAACGCCATCGGCATTGGTCTTCAAATCAACAGAAAGTTTTTCCCAGACTTTCTTTTTGGGATTCAGCTGTTCATCCGGAGTGCCGCTGTAGCCTTCAAATGCAAGCCGACTGCCGGGAGCAGCTGCCGAAGGTACCACAATTGGTTCCACAATGGTGTGGTCAGCACTGTTGAAGTATCGATGACATATTAAAGATTAATCTAAAGATCCTTAAACTGAACTCACTTGGATGTGCACAGAACCATGCCCTCGGACATGATGCCACGCATTTTGGAGGGCTTAAGATTGCATAGTACAGCAACTAGACGCTGATCCAGTTCCTCAACAGTGACAAATTTCACCAGACCGCTGATGATAGTGCGTGGTTGCGCCTCGGCCAAATCAATCTTTAAAACATATAGAGTATCCGCATCTGGATGACGAGCCACTTCGATGACCTTGCCCACACGAATATCCAATCGATGTGGCGCATCCTCATCCGCAGCACCTGCAGCTGGCGAAGCATTTACCTTAACCTTGGCAGGTGGAGGATAAGCAGCAGCCGTAAGTTTTCTAAAAGAAGCAAATTCAAAATATAATCAACAATAACCCAATTATCTTATTTATTTAATATACTTACTGCAGTTCGGGTGTCTCGAATGTCTTGCGAATGGGATCGAGCAGACGATTTATGTATTTCTCTACGGACGCCTTCAGATCACCAGGATGCAATTTGTTTTCGGCATAATATTGCTCCAGTTCTTCATACTTTAAGAAGGTAATATCGCCGTCGTTAGCCGCAGCACGATTGATCTCAAAGCCTTCACCCTCTTTGAAGAGCGAGAAGAGCACATGCTTGACAAAGGAGAGGAGACCATTGTCAGCTATGTTGCCGGGCTCGCAGAAAGCCTTCTTAAGCTTCTTTTTGACATTGGCGGGTGAGTCAAGCAGATCGATTTTGGAGTCCTCCTCCGAGGAAGACATTTTACCGCCGGCCAGGCCAGGCACTGTCAAATACAAGGCAATTTATTGGAAAGATGATTGTCATGTCATTGTCATTGTCATTATGACTCACCCATGGGATTCATGAAGTGTATGCGCTTCTCGTAACCCAGTTGAGGCAAGTACTTCTCAGAGAATGTGAAGATTTTGCGCTGATCCACGCCACCAAATTGTGCATCCACCTTCAGGTACTCCTCATCCAAGCCCTGGAGTCCCGGGTACAACAATCCCGAGAGCAATGGATATTCCACCTGTTTAACAACCTCGGCGCCAGCTTTCTTTGCATCGTGTATGGTGACCAGTGAGCTGAGTTTGTACACGTCTAGTGTATACTCCTTGGACAACTGATAGTCACTGCCTTTGACAAACTTCAGCTTATCCAATGGAACACCAATCGAACTCAACATGGCTTTTATCACTTGCTCATAGTATTGTGTGCGTAGTTCCAATAGCGACCATGGCGCTTTCATGTTATCCAGATAGGCATGCAGATCGGCAAACAGAATGGTCACCTCACAACCGGCCTTGAGAAAGTCCGCAATCTTGGACATTGGCACAAAATAGGCGACATGTGGTTTTCCTGTTGTCGCCGTGCCCCAGTAGATTTTCAAATCGCGCTCCTGCAATATTTTTTGCAGCTTGTCTTCGCCCAGCGTTTCTTGTAGATTGCGGGTAATAAGCTGCTGCTTTTCAGCGGCACTTAAGGTTATTCCAACCATTTTGGATTAGTAGTTTTGTGGCACGCTTTGCGAAATTGGTTGCGGTAAAAGAGGAAGAGAACTGCATGCGTGGTACCTGTATGTAAGATCTGGCAGCACTATCATCAGCTGTTCAGTCTGTAAATGTAAACAAACGTTTGCTGCAAAAGGTATCGATACTTTCGGGCAAACATGATAAAAGTGCATAGCGCCAAAATGCTGAGGCACTGCATCCGACATGCCACCCAAAGACTCTGCCACAGTGACGTCCGTGTTCGTTTTGCACCCAGTCCCACTGGCTACTTGCATCTTGGTGGTTTGCGTACGGCGCTTTATAATTTTCTATTTGCCCGGCATTTGGGTGGCAAATTCCTGCTGCGCATCGAAGATACGGATCAAACAAGATTGATACCTGGCGCCACAGAGCGTCTTATAGAGGATCTACTATGGGCAGGCATTGAAATTGATGAGGGACCTGGTTTTGGAGGCACACATGGGCCATACATTCAAAGCCAGCGAAGAGAATTGTACAGGTGAGTTAGGATCCGTATCATATTTATATAAAGTAGAATATCTAATCTCTGTTTAAATAGTGAGGCTGTTGAACGCTTGCTTGAGAACGGCAGCGCATATCGCTGTTTCTGCACAGAACGCCGCTTGGAACTGTTACGCAAGGAAGCTCTTCGTACGAGGCAAGTTCCCCGCTACGACAACAAATGTCGACATTTAACGCCGGAACAGATGGAATTACTTCTGGCCAAAGGAACACCGCACTGCATACGCTTTAAGCTGACGGAGCATGAGGAGCCATTGCAAGATCTTATCTATGGCAACGTTCAGCATAACGTTAGTGAGACCGAAGGCGATCCGGTCATAATGAAAACCGATAAATTTCCCACATATCATCTGGCCAATGTTGTAGACGATCATTACATGGGCATTACACACGTTCTTCGCGGCGTTGAGTGGCAAATCTCAACAACCAAACATTTGTTGCTCTACAAGTAAGTTTATATATATAGCAAGTTTACTTAATTCTTAATTATTTACATTCTTGCAGAGCCTTTGACTGGCAACCACCACAATTTGGTCATCTGCCGTTGCTGGTGAATGCGGATGGCACAAAGCTTAGCAAACGTCAAGGTGATATTGGCATACAGCAGTTCCGGACACGTGGATACTTTCCAACTGCTCTATTAAATTATATAATCTCAGCTGGAGGTGGCTTTGAACATAGAGTCAATGCCAAACCGGAATTGGTGTCAATTGATGAGTTGGCCCAAAAGTTTCGATTGGAGCGCATTAATTCACATCCCAGTCGTTTGAATGGGGAACTGCTTAATGATTACAATCAATTGGAGATCAAGAAACGTTTGGAAGGAGAGGCAACACAACGGCAACTCGTTCAACATGTTCAGCACTTGATCACAGAGGCCTTTCCGGAACAGTGAGTCCACTTTAATGCATTGTTTTCAATTCCTTTCTCACATTCAATTTATAGCTCCAATTTAGATCTCGCTGAAGCGCACATTCTCGATGTGCTCCATTGGGCATCCCGACGCTTAAACCTCATACAAGATTTAACCAGCAGCAAATTAAGTTTTCTTTGGGTCAAGCCAAACAATTTTGTGCTTAAGGATCTTACTGCCACACAGCTGGAGGAGCTGCTAAAACAACTAAATGAGTTGCCAGATTTTCACAAGGATCAATTAAATGCTACAATTAAAAGTTATGCTCAGGCGAAGGAAATTAAAGTGCCTGTACTGATGAAAACACTGCGAAGTGCTCTAAGTGGGTTACAAGAAGGACCTGCTGTAGCGGAAATGATGGAAATCCTGGGCAAAGCTGTAGTCCTGGAGCGACTGAGTGAAAGCATTAAAAACCAAACGAAATTCAAGCAGCAGCAAATCTGATCAAATTTTATTTAATAAGAATTAAAAAGAGATCGCTTCTGAAGACGATTAAATATATGGTATATAATATGATTGTTGATTATTAATATTTTAGTTAACTATTAAATTTATTTTAATTAATATATTTGATCTTTTTCCATATTAAAAATCGTGTAATAGACAAATAAAACGCGTTTGAAACTAAGAATTTTACATTAAAAATCTTAATTTTTGGAAGTTGTATTACCTTTGCTTCAGCTAAACAGATATAAAGTATATTGAATATTTTAAGGAGTACGTATATATTTATATATCAATGGCAAACATTTTTGCTTAAGCACCGCTCCATTTTCCATCAACTTTCAAATTTGGCATTAGATATTTTGGATAAGATATTTAAACGTATTTTTTTTTTTATTTTATTTTTTTTTTGGGCTAATAACACTAGCTGTTTAGCTAAAGTCGCGATTGGATAGCACAATGGGTGCAATAAGACTCCAACCATAAATGAATACGCCCAGCCAGCTGGATATGATTTTGACCCACATGGAAGCCTCATTGCCATTGATTAGCTCTATATCCGAATTGGGCTTATACCAATTGGTCAGTGTCATCATAACATACAAAGAAGCTACAATTTTATAAAGATATTATACATGGATTCCTTTCAAATTCGATCCAATGGCTTACCGCAAACGAGAACGGTGTGAAATGCTGTCCAATTGTAGCTAACGCTTTCGCTTTCATTGTCGGTGATGGGTTTATCGCCTGCAGCGCCCGATTCTGTGTCTGATAGAGCTTCTGTTAAAACTGTTATTGGTTAAAGGTTGGGTCGTCATATTGTACAGTTTCGTTTTTAGGTTTTTTAGTACAAGTGAAGTATCAAAAGCATCAAAATAAAAGTGTGTGTATCAAAAAAGAAGAAAGTGTTAGTAACCAGTTAGCCCAACAGTATAGACAGCATATAAATGAGTGAGTTGAATGGGAAGTCAATGGAACTGTGAAACTGTGCAATGTGCATGACTAACAAATGAATAAGCATGTTTCAAACGTACCACGTTTCTCGCTGTTGTCATTATTGATCTTGGATACCTCCACAGCCGAGCTGAAGCAGTTGTATAGAATACAAAAAAGCCAGACGATGAGGCCAATTATGTTGGTTGTATCAAATGTAACCTTAGAATTGGGTGTGGGTGGTGCTAGAGTTGTGGTTGCATTATGCATACCATCCATGCCAAACATGCCGGGATTGCAGGCCTTTTCTGTAAATAGTACGAATTATATAAACTGTATAAGTTGTGTTATTTTCGATTCTAACCCGGATTGTTGGCCACAGCGGACCAGGTCAAGTAAATAGTATACAAAGTCACAAGCGAACTCTGCAACAATCCAGAGTGGGGCAAACGTTCTTGCACATCTGGCAGCACTGACAAAACGCTGATAATCAGGCAGAGTATAAGATTAATGGAGATAAAGAACTTATTAATGCCGCAGCCAGTGGACTAAAAAGATGAGAAGCGAAAGTTATTAATTTCCAGGTGCAATCAAGTAATTCAGTTACTTACAGTGGTAAAGTATATATAGAGCAGCGTAATGCCCGTCAAGGACGCAATATAACCGAGCAGAGTGACGCCAGCAAGAGCATAATAATAACCGCGATTATTCTCAGCATTCTCTGCAAATGATGAATAATTAAGGTTAATTCATTATTAAGAAATATAAATGGAATAAAAACTCACCAATCCAGTTTTCTGCAACGCTATGAGCAAAATCCACAATGATGACCAATTGGACCAGAATGAAAGCCAATCCACCAATTAAACCAATCCACATCATAGCCGGACCAAACGAACCATCCGGTATAAAAATGGCTGCAATCGAGGCACCAAAGCAGATCAAAAACTTCAAGGGCCAAAATTCATTTTGAATGTGCGAACGCGGATCTCGAGAACTCTTTACACCCAGCATAATGACAGCCATGAGGGTGAAGAAGCAGGCGAGTCCAAAGCATAAACGATACACTGCCATATAACCCAAAGCATATTCACAATCCACTTGAAGCGAACCGCCCGATAAGGCGCCTATAGTTTTTGAACTGTACGTCGAAGTTGAGTTCACGCAAAATGGTAGTTTCTTGAGGGTATCCTGTAATCCTGGAGAGAGTGCAATGGCACCCAAAACTGTGCCCACAAGTAACATGAAGGCGTACATGAAACGGGATGAGGAAGAGTTCTTGCAGGTGGGGCAAGCAGAGCAGCACATGCTTGCCGCAGTGCCTGTGCAGCACAAAGCGCACTGAAAATCCAAAATTTATTAGTATTTTTAGCTAGTTTTTCACCAACAGCTGGCAGCACTAATCGAATCGATTTTATTTTATTTCTTTCGTACGCCATATGCGCAATTTGTTGTCGCAAGTAATGCAGCGAGTATGTTTAACTGAGATAACTTACCTGAGCTGCGGAACAGAGACCCAATGCGGCACCCATAGTTCAATGGTCTCGTTACGTTGGTTTAGTAGAATGTTAATTAAAATTTAGTCAAGTTGTCTGTGTTTCAGGCTGAAGCGCTTTTGTTTGTGAAAATCATACAACGAGTGTTGAATAAAGTGTTGTACAACGAGCGTGTGGAGCACAAATGTTAAGTGAAGATTAACAGCGATGGTATGTCAACAGCGATAGGTCGATAACTTTTACATTAGCAACACTGCAAGAATGTTACCATGGCTGGAAAATATTGAAATGGAAATTTACCGTTCAGTTTTGTTTTGTGAGCGGTTGCGTCTGGTTGGTTCGGTAAATTTAAACTGTGCGCAAATTGTGTGGTGCATTTTTTGAAACTGTAGTGGTGGTGACTCTGACTTCGTCTCTCTCTCTTTCTGTGCTGTGCTCGTGTGCCCCGTATCCGTGTATGTGTGTGTGTGCGCGTGCATTTGAACAAGGAAAAGTGTGAAGAATTTGAAAGAAAGCGCAACTTAAAATCAAATACAAAGAAAGAAAGAAAACTAATAAAAAAAAAATGGCAACTGAAGTAGCTTCAATACCCGCAGAGGAAACGCCAGCAGTTGCAGCAGCAGCGACCACAGAAAATGCTGCTGCTGCCGCCGAGCAGACGGAAAAACCTGCTGCTGCCGCTACCGAGCCTGTCGTTGCTGCCGCTGCTGTAGCTGAGAACGCTGCAGCCGCCCAAGACAACAACAAAGAGGATGCGAAGGCGTCGCCAACCGCTGCCGATGGAGCTGCAGCCGCTGATGGGAAGAAAGATGGTGCCGAAGCTGCCGTTGCAGCACCAGCTAAATCTGAAGCGCCCGCACAGAAGTTCAATGTGCACAAGACCAATTTTGAGAAGGACATTATCTATCTGTATCAGTTTTCGCGTACCCCCCTGCTGCCGTCTCTTTCACCATATTGCCTGAAAGTGGAGACTTGGCTACGTCTGGTCGCGCTTAAGTACGAGGTACATTTTCCACACCCACACAGTAAAATTTTCAGCATATGTATAACCTTATTTTTTTCTATCGAAAACGTATTTAAATCTTTACAAGATTTTCCCATTATCCTGGCAGAGTTTTCATCATAATTTTTTTTTTCTCCCCATCAAACACACATGCATTTATTTTGCGGTAGAGATTTTTTCTACACACGCACGCACACTCATACATAAAAACCGCCATGATTGTGTGCTAAGCCTGTGACCTGCCCGCGCCCCGCTCCCTATAGGCCTGCACATGCTGAAAAGGGATACATTTAGCATTGCCTTTTCTTTCTATCCCGGCACACACACACAATTTACAGGCAGACTTCCAATGCGTGGATGTGTTGGTGTGTGTGTGTACTCATATTTGAACCTGTAGCGAAGCAGGCGTTTTGTTGCTGTTGCTGCTGTCGGATTTTATTCCTGTCTGTTCATATGTATGTGTGTGTGTGTGTGCGTCTGCATAAAACAGCGTATACATAAAATTTCTGTGTGCGCCGACGCCGCCGCTGCGCTTGGTCTCTGTCTCTGCCTAGCTGCCGTTTCGTTGTCATCGTCTCGCCGCGCGCTCTCTCATAAGTTATGCTTGATACTCCACTCAACACACACATGCATACTCCCTCGCTTCCTCACCCTTCCCCAATGCGAAGTTGTGCTTAAAATTTTGCACTTGGTACTCTCCTGCTGTTTGCTCTCTCGCTCTTTGACTCTCAGCCGCAATAGCTCCCATTTTAATGCTCTGCTCTTTGTCTTCGTTGCTGCAGCTGCTGCTGCAGCTCTGCTTCATTTAGTTTTTAGTGTTTTTTTTTTCAGTCTCTCTGTCTTTGCCTTGCACAAATTCCAAGCCCCGTTTGTACCCGTTTTGTAATTGCTTTTAATAAAAAATTGTTGTTGCAGTTGTTGGGTCACCCCCTTCCAGTTTTATTACTGCACTGTTCTGTCTGTCGGAAAGTATTTTTAACCCCTTCCACTCCCACACTCACTTTAAGTAGCTTGGTTAGACAAATATGTATGTGTGCATGTATAAATGCCTGTCACTGTCCGCTGTCCATTCCAGCGACGACGCTCCAAAAGTTTTAAAGCTTTAGGCGCGCGCGCGATGCGTTTTGCATATTTTTCATATTTTCATAGGGACCCAGAGACTTACAAATGGGTGCGGCCCCAGCAGCACTCGCACCCGCGCCAGCAGCAACAAATACAACAACTACGATGGCGTCGCAATTGTTGTTTTTAATCTTATTAATTACATTGGGTGCGAGACGGATGGTTGGTGGAAGGGTGGGAAGACTTAAGGAATGTTAATTGATGCTCAAGTAGTTGGGCGCGCGAGATGAAAATGCCTCTTAAAAAGCTGATAATTCGTTACTGCCGCCGCCAGCAGCTTTTGCCATATGCTGCTTAAGAAGCGGCTCATTGAATTGATTTATCGTTGTTTTGACTTCAATTGCAGCAAACGCAAAGAAAGTAAGCAAGCAGCTGGCAGCCTAAAAGCAATTATGATTGACAGTTCGTCAAGCCCGCATAAGTGTATAAATGTGTTCGTGTTTGTATGTGTGTGTGCGTGCATGCAACTCTACACGACGCAGTCGCAGCGCACTTTCCATTTTGTTCCGTTTTATGTGATAAGAGCTTGCAAGCAGCAGAGTTCAACAAACTGAATTTCAACTGGAAGAGGGGAAGAATGGGAAACGAACGGACCTTTGACATTTTCATTAATCACAACGCCAACAAGGCGTCTCAACCCCACCCCACCCTTTTTGAAGCGATGACTGTTTTAATGTAATGTTTCTGTTGGTTAGTTGTTGTTATAAACGCACTCTGGCTGCATTTTTGTATACATTATCAGAAGCAGGCGCACACATTTAGCCTTGCCCAAAAATAAACAACAGTTGCAGTAGCGCAGCAACAGCAGCAGCAGGAGATCGACGGGTGATAAACCAAACGCATATTTTTTTCACACCACAAGCGTTGGGCGAGCGTGTCGAAACCAATAACAACAGCTAAAAAAACAACAACATATTTCAACTTAGGCGAGGCTGCTGAATGCTTCGGCGGCTGCCGCTGCTTATTGCCGCCCGCATAGTTGGCATTCCAAAGTGACTGCCATTCCATATGTACAATATGCATCTAGATTGTGCAATTAATTCAGCATTTACAATATGCATTACAAATAAAGCCAGGCAGACAGCCGCAGCCGGCTGTGTTGTGCATAAATTAACATAATATTTAATTCATTTGTTTGAAATTTTGCATCGCACATCCGATATTCAATTTAGAATTATTCAAATTTTCGCGCCGCTTCGTGCACACACAGAAATATTGCCAGCACAAAGTGTTGACTGTGGAAGCGATCTGGCAACTCTGTTGTACATACTAACTGTACGTGTGAGAGTGCTAGTCGGTGTGCTTGTATGTTATGTTGTTGTTGTTAACTAGGCGGCGGGGAAGTGGAGTTTTTTGAATTTTCTTTGTCGTCGTTTTTGTTTCAATTGGTTTAATGACAAATGCAGTCAAACGTTGAACCGAAATTACTCTTGTCATACTTGGCTTTTTGTCGTTGTTGTTGTAGTTTGTTGTGTTTTTCTGATTTTATTTTAATTAATAGCCGCATGCTTGCTGTAAAACAAAGGCTGGCCATGCATATGCAATATGCAATATAACTGCAACGACTCTGGCGACAGTCACTGCCTTTGTTGTTGCTCACTCACTCGTTCGCTCGCTCGCTGCCTGGCAAAAACTCCTCTCTTTTGGGTTTCCAACAGGGTGTGGATTTCAAACTCACACACATACAGACACAAACACTCACGCAAACACTGCATAATTGCATGGCGTGTTGAGTTTCTGTTGTTGTTGTCGCTCAATCGTTTCAGTTCTTGTTCTTTCTTTTTTTGTCGTGTCTTTAACATGCATCCAATTGTTGCCAATGTAAAACTCTACACTGCGCCAAAATTGAGCCGCCGTCGCCGCTTAATTGGCATAATGATTTAATAAAAAAATAAACATTTGCATTGTGTGTAGCGACAATGCGTCGCCGGCAAATTCTGCTGCTGTCGCTGCCTGCCCTCTACCGACGTTGCTGGTTCTGCCGTTGCTATGAATGACGACAGTTATGCGTTGGTGGAAGCTTCTTCCATTTTCGAAGCAGCCTTTTTTGTGGATCATTGGAATTAAATGTGACGACAAAGGCGACAGCAACGACTCCACCCTTTTTAGCCTGGGCAGCGACGACGTCGACGACGATGCTGCTGGAAAGCATAATCTCTCTTGTATTCTCTCCCTTTTTTTGCTCTCTTACTTTATGTTGTCTCTATGTGTGCGTGTGTGTCGAGTTTGCAACCACACCCTGCCTGCCTGCCCTGCCTGCCTGCTTGGTGTGTTTGTTTGCCCTTCCGCACTAAAGCATGAAATATGCTACGCCCCTTTATGACTCGATGCTATGTTCGCTTTTGTTGTGGACAAAACCAAAAATTTCTAATTAGAAATTATATGCACACAACAAAAGCATAATACGCCGGACATAACTGTCACTTTTTTGTGTAACGGTTAACGGCGGTGCGCATGCATACATGCGTATACGTATATGTACGCGTGTTGTACACGCTGGAAGAGTGCCAGGCAAGCGCTACTGGAATATGCCAAATTTATATAGAGGGCAATTGGAACGATTTTCCTTTACAACTTTGCGTTGCGAAGCGTTCGTGTGTGTAATTTTACATGCGTACGTGTGCGTTCACTCAAGGGGGGTTGTTGGGTGTTGGTTGATTTTTCGGTACAGCTTTTGTAGTGGTTGTTTGGCACCAGCATCTCTCGCCGCCTTTTGGCATACATACTGCACGAAGTGTGTTGATCTGTGTGCGTGTGTGTATATATATATATAGGCCTATGTATGTCATGAGCGCCATCTAGCGTCCGGAACTCGTTGCCGGGTCGCGTGGGAGCAGAAATTGAACTACATTGCAAACACATTAGTCATGCATACACATACACTCAAACACTTACACATGCACATGCATATGCAAAAGGGCCCCATTGGAATTGGAATGTGTACGATGAGGCAAATTACTCAGAGAAGTAATATCAACAACACCCATCCCATTATTAGTCATCCATATGCCACCCCAATCTTTATTTCGAAAAGCTTAATCATCATGCCACTATACATTTAAATTTATATTTATAAATTTCCGCATATTTCTTTCAGAACGTTGATCATAAGATGCGCTTCCGTTCCAAGAAGGGTCAACTACCCTTCATTGAGTTGAATGGCGAGGAAATTGCCGATTCGGCCATCATTATAAAGGAGTTGTCGGCCAAGTACGAGAAGAATTTGGATGCCGGTTTGACTGCTGAACAACGTAATGTGTCCTATGCGACAATTGCCATGCTTGAGAATCATTTGATTTGGATCATCTTCTACTGGCGCGCCAAGTATCCGGACAATGTACTCAAGGGATACAAAGTGAACTTGCAACATGCACTAGGCCTTCGTTTGCCCAACTCCATTTTGAATTTCTTCTTTAAAATAACTTTCGGTCGCAAGGTAATTTAGATTCAAAAGAATAGAAAAACAAACGAAATCCATAGTTTACAGTTAAATTGACACTCGTCACTTTATTCCTTATCTTAAGCCAAGTCAGAGTCGATAATAATGTTCATTGTTTATATAGCAATTTGAGCCCGGTTTTCCGGTTGCGTTTCTTTCTAATAGTTGGTGCTCTGTGGCATTTCTAGCTAATGTAAATAAACAGAAACGGCAAAAAAATTCAATCGAAAATCGACGTAGTATTATGTTGCACCTACACAAGACACCCTAATAATAATAATACTACTACCACTACCTACAACCAGAGCCAGACCCAGACCCTAAGCACCGACGTTCACAGAAAGTTTGTTTATACAATAAATATCAAATGCGAACATCAACAATAACGGTTTGCCTGAATATCAGCGGCAGTCTCTATTGTTTATGCTCGCAGCCGTAGCTCTCATATAACCCAATTAAGATGTATACAAAAACACGAAAAAAAAAACAATTGACAAATCATAAACAATCAAAACAAAAACAGTAAACGCTTGAAAAGTAGAAAAGTATTTGAATAACAAATTATAATTTCTAGAAATCCTTTGTAATGAATGCTCTTAAATACTTTTTACATTAAATAGATCCTTTTAGAGGATTGTAGATACTTAATTTTTATAAGTTTCTACTTTGCAAGCGTTCACTTTGTACAACAAAAACCAAAATAATTCCATTCATATTTATCACTAACTCTTGCATGGTGTTTTTTCTCTTGTTTTTTATTTTTATGTTTTAAATGTTTTCGATGGTTTTATCTACTACCAACTTCCAACTACTACTACCGCTAACTATGCGTAAAAAAAAAAAAAACTACTACTCTTAACATCAACCCCTCCCCATCCGTTGTTGTGCTTCCTCTACATTTTGTTGACCCTTAACCATCTCAAAAAACAAAAAAAATCACATTGTGCAAATTTGGCAACCGAATATTCAACACAACAAGTGGTTCCAGGGTACGAAAAAGCTCAAGGCACATGGCATTGGTGTGCACAGCGCCGAAGAGATCGAGGAGTTTGGCAAGAACGATCTGAAGGTCCTTAGCGAGATGCTTGACTGCAAGCCGTTCTTCTTTGGCGATGAGCCCACAACTCTTGATGTTGTTGCATTTGCTGTACTCTCGCAGCTGCACTATTTGTCCAAGGATATTGCGTATCCGTTGCGCGATTACATGACCGAGAAGTGCCCCAATCTGATTGGACACGTTTCTCGCATGAAGGACAAGTGCTTCCCCGACTGGGATGAGATCTGCACAAAGTTGGATCTGAATGCGCACATTCCCAAGCCAGAGTAAGTTAAATTACACATTATCGAAAAAGTTTTAAAAGATAATAAAAATCCATTATTTGACAGGCCCGAGACCAAGGAGGGCAAAGAAGGTGGCGAACAGGAGAAATCGAATGAGCAAGAAGGCACCGATGGCGACAAGATCGAAAAGGAGCTGGAGAAGGATAAGGTAAAGGTCATTATTGAATTGAAACATCATCAAGTATAGTTTATACTTATAACATTTATTGTGTTTTTCTTTTTATTAACAGTCGACCGAAAAGGAATCGACCGAGGAGAACAAGGAGAAGGAGGAGACAAAGTAAAGCGCCGTTAATAAAACACATATATATATTTATATATATATATATATATATGTAAAGAACGATGAACGGAAAATGGAAGATAATAAGAACAACAAACATCCCCACAACACTTATATATATGTATACATATAGTACGATACTATAACTATCTATAGTGTATCTATATATAACGCGCTGATTAGCGCCCTGCGCTCATATATATATATATATATATTATAACATTCAACAAGACAGAAAACAAAACAAAAAAATCATGTAATGCATAGGACAACTGTAAAACAAAACAGGCAAAAAAGATTGATCCATTTAACAAAAAAAAAAAAAATCAAAATAAGAAAACAAAAAAACGTATATACAATAACGTAACGTAAAAAACTTTGGACATCTTTTTTTATATATATACAAAGTAAAGAAAGAAAAAAAACATAATGCAAGAAAAAGAAGAAAACAGTAAAAAAAAATATTTAGTATAAAGTTATAAAAGTTTATACGTATAAGCGAAGCAACAGTTGACGAAAGAGAAACAAAAAAAATTAGTTAAAAAACTCGAATGAAAGTAAATCAAAGTGAGAATGCGAGATTGAAAGAGAGGGGGAGAGAGTGTTGAAAATGGGTGAGAAAAGGTGTAGAACATAACAGCATACGCGCATTAACCATCAGTTTTTCATTCAAAGCGATCTATATAATACACACACACACACACACACACTCACTCACTCACTCGCTCGAAACTCACACAGCCATGTATACACACACACACTTACATTTACACACACACTCATAACTTACGCAGATAAAATAATGCATAAATGCAGCAACAATTGTAACTCGATGGTATTGTTTACTCTTCCAAAATTTATTAAGCTTAAATTAAAAAAAAAATAGAAAGAAGGAAAAGGCCAGGAGACGATGTATGGTATATAAGCGGTGGTTATATATATATACAATATATATGAAATGATATATGTATATGTAGTAGGTGATGCTTAGGATGTGACAAGATTGTGAAGACGAGGGACCGCTGCTGATAATTAAGTTTATTTTTTATATATATATGATTGCAAATAGTAATTTTTTATTCATGTGTGCAAATAATTAAATAAAAATATTAAAAATTTATTACTTATAATTATATATATACATACATACATTTATATACGCCCCTATCATAACGATGTGTATAATAATAACAACAACAAAAAAAAAAAAACTGCAAATCATGATATGCATTGTATGTTAAAATGCCTTTGTTTATTATTGTTTGTCTATATGATTTTCGGGCAAGGCTTTGCCCACAGCTGCTTTATATGTTTTTAAAAACGAATTCGAACCAAAAAAAAAAATTACGCTAAAACTTAACACAAAATACTCGGCACAAAAGTCTAAATCAAATTTGTAGTCTAAAATAATATACTTTATATAAAAAATATATTTTGGTGCAAAACAAACAAAAAAAAAAACGAACAAATTTTCAAAACGCTTTCGATTTGATGTCTCGTCCCTCTTTATTTTATGTTTTATATACAAATAAATGTTTAATTTAAATTACGCAAATATATATATATAAACACATATGAATAATTTCTATTGTAATTAACGCTGCAAATAACAAACAAACATCAAACTTAGAAGAATCTTGAAAAGAGGAAGAGAAGAATCATAAAAACAAAAAACACTGACACGAAACTCAACTCATGCAAATTATTGGGAATTTTTCTCAAGCACGGATCGATTCGAATTTGAATTCGAATTATGCCCCCTGCCTATTGTTTTTCTATGGTTTTCTTCTTTTGTTTTGGTTTTTCGCTGTCTCCATTAAAAAACACTGCACTCAATTGAATTCAACATTCTAACATCAAACACCCGCCAACGCCGTGAGCAAGGAAACAAAAAAACAAAAGAATAGAAAAATCAAAGTGAAAAAATGTCAACAAAAAAAAAACAAATTTTTAATAGGGTAAAAAGAAGAAAAGAAATACGGAAAACTAAATGAAACCAACCGAAACAACAATCGCCAAATACGGCGTGCAATGAGGCGAGTGAACAAAAACAGTATATGAAAATATATAAAACATGAGAAGAACAAATTAGGAGATTGATGAGAAGATTATGTGAGAGATAGCTAGAAAAGAAACGAAAAGAAAAACAAATGAAAAAAATCAAATAGCGCAAGACTCATAGTTGAAGAAAACAAGTAAAGGAAAAATCTCCATAAACGATACGATTTGTAGACTATGCAAGTATTTTTATGTATTAAAGGTTATGTTGTAAGTTTTTATCAGAATATTTGTATTGTAGCTGCTCAGTGTTTTATATGATTATATAAAATGGATAAACGTAAAACACAAAAAACAAGAAAAAAAATATAAAAAAAAACAACCGGACAGACAACAAGAAAAACAAAACAAACAAAAAAATTATTGTATTACATACATCTTATATATAATAAATATGCTTCTTAATAAAAAAAAAAAAAACTAAGCAAATAAAACTTATTTATGACGGAGGATTTTCCAGAAAGCCACGCACTCTGCCCCAACCCACCCGATAACTAAGCTGGGGTGGCTTACAACGGAAAATAAATAATAAGCGAAAAGCAGAAACAAAGAAGAAATTAATTATGATACTTGAGTTATCTTTGACGTATAGTTCTGATAACCTGCTGCTTAACTTGCAGCGTGTTATTTAATGCTTAAAT
Source organism: Scaptomyza polygonia (assembly GCA_035044585.1). Lineage (NCBI taxonomy): Eukaryota > Metazoa > Arthropoda > Insecta > Diptera > Drosophilidae > Scaptomyza > Scaptomyza polygonia. The sequence goes on along the minus strand of JAWNNU010000962.1, from coordinate 2,283,064 downwards.
TTAATTATCTTTCTATTTTTTTTTCTATTATTTAAAGATAGATTTTGCGATAGCGCCAACCTGGGCCAATGCGACACCTCAAGTTCATGTGCCACAAATATACAACTGTAGTGTTTTATTATACATTTTAGGGTTTGAGTTTGGGTTTGGTAAGGAAATGAAAAATACCAAGCGTTTGAGTAAGATATGAACATCATAAACTATTTTATCATGATTCAATGGGACGACTGACCCTAGACTAAAAGTTGGTCACATATTTATAAGGAAGTTGAATTTTTTAACTATTTGAAGACTGCAATATTTAGTAGAGAAGTCCTAATTCTGTCGAATATTGATTGTATGAATACATTCGGAAAGTCTCAGTCTACAAGCGACAAGTGTAGCAAAAATATCAGTAAAATGCCAATGTAACCCAGAACTGCCAATCATATTGACATTCAATTTCAATCTGACCCAATTGACGAAGCGTTGATAATCGATATTTGACCTAGGCCAATATTAAAATGACTATCCAACAAATGCCAATGACTGAAGCCTTCCTAACCTGCACTCCTTGCACGCCCTCACCAATCAGATAATCGACGACTAATTTGATGTCTGACTTAATGTTTGGCGCACCAAACTCAGCGTTCTTTTTTTATAGGTTTTCTATATAAAGCTATTCATCAAATGGCGCCCTATTGGTTGTGCCCAGGGGTAGTACAATCAATGCAAACACGTTCAAAGAATTGCGAGTGGGTGGCTGAATAGGTTTCGGGGAGGGGAGCTTTTTCGAGCGGTTGTCAACAGACTGTGACATTTGGCAATTTGTTGAAGACGGATTCCAATCAGAGCAAATAATGCGAACCTTCGAGCACGTCTAATATGGCAAGCGGAATTTATGGTCGCGTCGTGCTGTGGCAATAAATAAATAAAAGGTAAGTGTGATATCGCATCCAGATCCGGCCCAGTGCCCCCTCTCGGTAAACCATTGCAGCTGCAAAACGAAATAAAATAAAAAAATACACTTGCAGAAAAATGATATTTACAATACAAAATTATGAAATATAGTGCTGTGGGTATAAACAAAAATGGAATATTAATACCGAAATACCTTATATCTTATTTTATATTTGAAAATTATCTTGTACCCTTTAAGGCCGCTTACCTTAAACTTCAAGCTTGACCACAAAAATAGTTCTTTAAATGAGAATTTCAATCTAAGCCCGAAAGCTCTCGAAATTTTCTCTGGGTGCAACATAACGTAACGAACTATGAACGCTTTTGTCCTTTGTGGTGAGCAATGGCGTGCACCATTGCATGCTCCATTAGAGTTTGGGAGGGGGGTGCAAGCAGGTGCTGAGCAAATTGTGGCCCCTACAGCCTAGGATAGATAGATAAGTAAGTATATTGCATGGAGGAGCTTGGCTTGATTCAGTCGGTTCGGTTGTCGATTTGCCTCACACAGCATTGAATTGGTGTTAAGCACGAAACGAAGTGAAATGGAAATGGAAATTGCCAAATGGAAATCAGCAGTTGTCATTGAGGATTGAGGGATTGGGACAACAGCTGCTGATGGAGCTGCAGCAGTTGCTGCTGTTCATTGCTGGCGTGCGGTACACAATGTCAAATCAGCTATTCTTCCTCAGTTTGGCAGACATATTCTCTGTCTATCCGGCTATTTTCAAGGAGTGCAGTAAGCAACTGAGGAAAACCAAACAAATCTATTTGCCCAGCGATGAGGAGTGGCAGGATAAAATGTACTTTATGCTGCTCGAAATACAGCGACAGGTCAACGAGTCCTCCGACAACAACATATCCCTCAAGGATATCGATAAGCGCGATAAGCCTGTTTTTGATCCGGATCGTATTACGAAGATCCTTTCGCCCAGCGTAAGTCCAAGTGGACGCAGAAGTCGTGTCCTTAAGCACTGTCATGCCACCACAGTGAGGATTAAGCTTAAGACGAGTGCCCGCTGGGATCTGCCCACAATTGCTAATGCCGCCAAATTGCTAAGGAAACCTGCACTTCAAGTTGTCTTTGAAAACGAGCATGAGATGCGTTTGGCATATTCCTTAATCTACGATGTTTTTCGATGTGAGTTAAATTTAGTAAGCCTGGTTAACATAACCTCACCTTTATCTTCTAGATAAAACAGTGCTGTGCAATGCCTTGTCGGATATTTGTTTCTTTGAGCAAGAGTGCTATAAGAAGGTAAGAACCCTTTTAGGACCTAGACATGTGTGTAAAGGAAAACGTAATACTCCTCTTCCCTCTCAATCTAATTTCTAGTACCTCGATGATCAACAACGTATTTGGCTGATGCTTTTTGAGCTTTATGATCGTCACTTTAAGAATCGTAACTCGGAACAGCATGAACAGCAAACACAACTCTACAAGGAAGCCGAGGTGACAGGTAGGTTACAAGTTTAATGCTAAACATGTTAACATAAAGCTTCGATTTTTTCTTTCAAGAAATTGCATCTGTGCTTTGGCAGCATCGTATTCGCATAGCTGCTTCCATATCCCGCATGCGAATTGGCGTTGGTGCACTTCGTCTTTCACAGCTGCTGCCTATTCACTTGCAGAACGAGAAGGTTGCGATTGCAGCAGCGAATCCAGTTGTCACTGGCTGGATCAATCCATTTCTAGTGCGGTAAGTTGATATTTCACCTACCTAATGTCTCACTCCCTCAGCTATTGGGCTTTTCAATTATAGCAACAAGTTGGAGGCTGATGAGATTCTATTTGAAATGGGTTTTACTATACATGGGCCGGATGATGAGCAACCTTTGCTTGTACAGCATTGCAAGTGGGATAACATTTGTCCACTGGTCATCTCCATTATACCCAAGGATCGAGGAGAGTTTACAAAGTCAGATTTAATGATCAAACATCGTTTTATTATGCAGGTTAGCTGGCAAAACAATAAGTCCGTAAAAATCCTTTTTACTTTACAAGTTATTTTTAAGGATAAAAACTTTTCATATGGTCCTGCGATTATGTCCAAGCTTATGGACTATTTCGAGCTATATGGTAAGTAGGCATATCGAGTTATGGTTTTAAAATCCTTATGAGTATAATTCCCTAACAGGTGACATCCTGCAAACCCATGTAGACTCTCCCCGATCTACCGCCTACCTAGCAGCACTTTTTTACTCCGTAAATCGTGTAAATAACTTTTATGTTTATGGTGCAGGTGCCAATCTCAAGGAGTATCGTCGCTATATGGATACCTTAGGCGTGAGAACCGTCTGGTTATCTTTAACGCACACTTGTTTCTATTTTTAACTTTCAGGTCAACAATATACGCATTCATGCTGATGCCTTCACTTCATTTCCCATGGAATCGAATCGTTTTCGTTCTGTCATTGGAGTCTTTGCGACTCCCCCTAACTCTTTCAGTGCTATTTCAGATCCTATTGATTTGATATGTTCGCGTGGTGGAGATCTTAGTATGTTGGAAGTGCTAACGGAATCAGAGGTCAGTGATGAGGGTAGGCAACGGGTGGGCTGTATCCTGGAGGAGCAGCTTCTCACACTTACCATGTCGATGTCGCGACCACAGATTCAATTTGTACTTTATCAAACTCATTCCATTGTTAATACGGAGAACGAGGACATGGTACAGCATGTCATTGAGGTCACCAATAAGTTAGCGCTTGAAAAACATCGTCAGGCCTACAGGGAAGTGAAGCGTCTCGAGGCGATAGCCGAAGCTGAGGCAGCCAATATACCTGCTGCAGCTATGTCCAAGGAATCGCCGCGCAAAAAGGACAAACTCTCTGCCGAAGATAAACGCAAATCCCAGCCAGAACTAGCTGCCAAGCCTGGAGAACCTGTTCCTCCAGCTGCCCAACTACCTCGCGTTGACAGCATCGATCTGATTGTCACACCGGACATTGATGAATTCGTTCAGGACATTGTGCCAGACATCTGCATCAATCAGGACAACTGCATCAAACATCAATCAACTGGCAGCTACATCTCCCTCATTCGTCGGAAGAACCTAACCCAACTTAATGAGAAGTACCTTATTCGCATGGCCGAACGGAGAGGACTATTCAGTAAAACGGAACGTGACAGGAGCAAACCGCGTGCTGTCAAGCTTCAGGAGGCAAATGAACTTCCCCCTGCCGAAGCCACCTATGATGACTGCTCAGCTGGCTCGAGATCAGGTGGACAGCAAGGGGTGAGTGTGGATCTAAGCCTTAAGGGATTTACAAGTAGAACCAATTGTCTGTTATTGTTCAGGAGATATATCTATCTGTCAAAAAGTTCAACCTACTACTTTGATTAGTCAATTTGTGGGAAGCCGGTAACAAAACTGTTGAATGCAACCTCTAATTACCGTCACTATCAATGTCAAAGATCTAGGCGAAACTTAACTTTAGCAAATTAGTCAAAATGGGTGGGAATGTGTTTTACATACGTCTGGAGTCTAGACTATTACGACCAATATATTCACGAAGGGTGTTAGACTTTACACTTTATTGTAAATAACAACAACATATTTGAGAGGGTTGTGGAAGGTAACAGGTAGGGGAGAAAGGGGTTTTGTATGTACACTTGAGACTTATGATCTAATAATTAACATGAGCCATGGCGGATTAGTGTCATCATAATCATCATCATTGACAGCAACATCATCCACAGCATCCACCTTTGACTATTATTATTGTTGTTTGTGTTGGGTATGGAGAAGAGGGAAAAGTAGGGTGCGGGTAATTAGTATGAGGCATGCAATTGCAATAATCGCAAATCGCTTTCAGGGCTTAGTCACAGCAGCAGCATCAGCAATAATAATAACAGCAAAGAGATTAGGTCATGCCATTGGCTTAGCTCATTGGCCTCAATGACTAACATGATCCCTCACCCTCTCCCAAATCCTGAGGCATTCAACTATTTGCGCCAACTGCTGCCGCTGTTTGTTTTGGCGACATTCTTGCCCTGCTGAAAGCCTTTTACATCCTTGGACTTGTTTTTATCCATCTTAATGTTGGAATAACCGCCCATGCCACTCATACCACTGCCGCTGCCATTGTAACTGAAGCTTGACTTGAAGGAGGGATTACCATTGCTTTTGAACATGGGATTTGTTTTGCCGGCACCGACTGGTGGCGCTGCCTGATTGTAGTAGCTTTTGTTGCTCTGCTGATAGCCCTGGGCACTGGCAATGCTTTTCTCCGACAACTGTCGACTGTACCCGTTGTACCCGGTGCTTGCTAATCCCACCGAGGCTATGCCCAGACCCATGCCAACGCCGGAACCAACGTTGCCCACACCGACGCCAAAGGTCTGCTTGTGACTGGTGCTAAAGGTGGCTCCTTGCTCCCCACCTAGCGGTCCACTCTGTGTATAGAACTGCTGTTGGACCTCGACAATGTAACGATAGGCTTCCTCCATGCTCTTGGGATTGCGTCGCAGAATCATCGAGTGTGTGGGTTCTGGCAGATGATCACGGAATACTTGCAGCGTTATGCGCTCTATGTCCTCCAGTGAATACAGGGTGTCATTGTGGGTTAACTTGCGATTGAGAAGTCGTTGCTTCAACTTGAACATCTTCTGATAATACAGTTCTATATTTGAGTCCAGCACAGCACTTCGAATCTTGTGGATAAGAGCGTAGCTTGATTCGCGCTCTGCAAAGCTATGGAGCAGCTGCTCCTTGAGCTTATGCCAGGATTCCGTTTTCAATAGTGCACCATTGGCATGTCCATTCCCGCTGCCCACCGGAGCACTTAGCTGGCGTGTAAATACTGCATCCCTGGCCCTTTCAGTGCATTTGTTCTTGATATGTCCAATGAGCTGAGTTTTGTAGTAATCATCAAAAGAATTTATCGCAGGCATAAGGGCTTCAATCTTTTGCAAGAACTGCGCCAGCTTGCTGGGATCGCTGCCATCAAAGTTTTCAACTAGCTTTAGGCGACTGAGCACCTGGTTATATTTATTCACAAATTCCGGATCCATTTCGAACGATCCATACGAAAACTATTCGAAATCCGTGCTTTGAAAGTTTTTTTTTTTTAAATAGTTTCGCGCGCGCCTTTCAATAATTGCGTTTTGTTGTTATTGGGAAAACAGATTTCTTTCGATTCTTTCAAAATGTATAAATTAACATTGATTAACATAAAATTTTACAACGAAGATCGGACCTCAACAGACACAAACACACAGACAAAACAATGACAAACGAACCGAACGAATGCAAAATTCGAATTGACACGAAACGAAAAACACAGAAAGCAAAAAATAAATATCAAAAAAAAAAAAAAAACGCGAATGGAACGGGTAGATCGGTTGCTCGGTCGGGTCGTTCGGTTTTCGTAGTTTTTGTCGTAGTCGTTGGGCATCGGGCAGAACTGAACTGTTAAATTGTGGTGGTGGTTGTAGTTGTGGGAGTTGTTATGTGTAAACACAAACGTTGAATCACAGGCACGACGATCGTGTGTAGTAAAAGCTATGACAGATAGAGATAGTAACAACCCAGCAAACACACACCGACACGCACGCACATAGATCAACATTTGCAATATTAACAACAACAATAACAAAAATGAAAAGCGCGCACAAATCGCTCGAATCAGATTTGTATATTTTCCCATTCAAAACAAAAACACTGTTTTCCAATCAGATAGTCAGCTGCTACCACTGCTTCTTTCTCTTAGAACCTTCTGTTTGCTGTAGGTGTGTTGGAAAGTATGGCCGGGAAGGTCAATTGACGTCCATCAGTCTATCAGTCAATTTACAATACTACTGTACAATAATAATAATAAAATCATTAAGAGTTCCTCCACATAAAATTCAATTGTTATTTAATTTGTGAGTATTTATTTTTTTATGTTTGAATCTATTTTGCTGTTATGGCGTAAATAAATAACTTTTAGGCTGACTTTAAAATTTGTGTATTAACATTGATCCATTAACAATATGCTGTTAACTTTGCAATGAATGCATGAATACGAGTAAATAACGTCATTCCAAAAGCAAAGTAAACGTATTTCACATGGAAAGAACTTATTATGAATAATAGGTATTAGTCTGATAATTATTGCGTTTATACTAAAGTAAAAATTACAACAACAACGATACAGGATTTCTTTCCTTTTAATTTCGCTGATTTTCATTACTTGAAAAAAGTAACTGCAAGATTTAGTCAACAACCAGAAATACATAGTACATACGTATGTAATTCAAATGGTGCAGGTTCTCTCCTCAATTCTCTTGTCCTTTATTATCGCTGCATGTTTCAAATATCACAATTTGAAAGCTGCATCAGCAGCAGCAACAACTAAATAGGCAAGCTTTTTCTCCTGTTTTTTGTTTGCTCTGCGCTCAGATTTGCCTGGGTCATTTGTGCACCAAAAACAAGAAACTGTTATTGTACTACTTCTTCCCTCTTTTGCTTCCAGCAAGGAATTTACTACGGAAAAATAGCTTGCCAAGATTTTGTACACATTTGAAACGCATTTAAATATTGCTATATTTCTATTTTGTTTTCTGGCATGACACACAACAGGCATGACGATGTGAATGGAGCGTTTTATTAGACCCAAACCTCCCCCCCCGCCCCGCATACTTTCGCACTTCGCCACCGGTCTCGGCCTTTTGCCGTATTGTAGTATTGTGTTGGGGGCGCTTTTAAGGTCTGATGCGCCGGCGTGCGCTGTCCAACTAATTAGCAACAATTTTCGAACGTTAGCGGCTTGTAAAACTGTTTAATAATACCTGAACCTAAAAGCCAATACCCAAATTCCTCGTCATCGACAGTATTGCCGCAGCTGAAGCCACTGAGGACGCTGGCCTATGTAGGTGTGGTATTATATGGTGTGCTGTGGGGTGTGGAACGCGGAGTGTGTGCTAATTCGAGCTACGGCTCTAAACTGATAAGCGGATTTAATTGCTTTTGAGACTTCAACGGCGGCGACTATAGCGATTGTCAGTTTGCATTTGTTCAAACCGCATTTGCGATTACAAAACAATTAACAACTTTACAACTGTAATTTTTACAGTAATTATGTAAACAACAACAACTAGCAAATAGTAAAATCACTCTGTGTGCCTTGATAAGCAAGTTCAGGGCCAAGGCCCTGGGGCCAACGAATTGAGAATCAAAAGTCAGAGACCGCAACCAAGCACTCCCCCACCCATCACCCGCACTGTCATTGTCTCAATGGAGTTTCACTTATCGTTTTAAGCTTTGAATCATTTGCAATCCAAATTTAAGCGCAAATTCTTCTAACTCAATTACTGTTAAACAAAACAAAAGTTCGAAGAAGCATAGAAAAAAGTGTCTGTAGAGTAAAGAAGTTTGAATGCCCTTTTAAATAACAATGTTAAATTTATCAGATACAGTCGAACTTCCATATAACTAATCACAAGGGGACAAGGAAAAACTTTTTAGTAGAGAAAATTCGTAATATATGTATATCGCAGCTCGAATTTGAAAGATTATTGATAACCACTTGCAAACTAGATTTTCGGCACTGTATTGTTACAAACTTTATTAACTTACGAACATACTCCATGTTAGTGTATTAATGCAAAAATAACTAGAAAATAAATAGTATGTTCAATTGTTTGCAAAAGCTAATTAATTACGTGCGCGTGCCTTTGTACGCTTCGTCTCCATTTTGTCATTATCATTTTAATTTGGCTAAACTACAATAACAACAATGGATATAGGCCCGATTGCAGCACCAACAAGCAACACATTCGAGCGCCATACGTTCGCACCTGACAAAGGTGTCGACAACGCAAAGGCATCCGATAGCATTTAACTTTAGGCAGCGAGAGTGCAAACGTTTCTACGTTTTGCCCGTTTATATGGTAAGTCGACAAATTGGCTTGATCATAAAGCCAAAACAAAATAATTATTGTTATTATGGCTACAACAAACATTAACGACGTTTACTAATTTGCAGCACAGCACAAAGGAAAACAGCCGCTTGTGGTGGCATTATGCCTTTAAGTGTGTCACCCGCAATGGCAACAGCGGCATCTGGAATCCAAATCTAAAATTCAAGTTGCATTGCAAGCGCCAGCTGCGCATTCGTAAATTACAACGTGGCGGCCAATGGTCCAATAGGGAGCCACTGCATCTGCATATCACAGATATTCAGCTTGTGTGCCACGTGCGTAGATATAGTAAATAGGTAATCATAATCGGAATCCGAATCATACATTTTGTTTGTTTAATTTCCAAATAAAAATCAAATCTAAATTATTTTATATAGTATACTTTTGGAGGTCACAAATTCGTTGGATAGATAAACAGAAAACTTACAAATAAAAAACCAAAATTAATCGAAATTAATTTAGAAACGTAATTCATTATAGTTATCAATCTCAATAACAAATACAAGTAATTTGACGTAATGACATTTGTTCATGAAAATGTATATATGTATAATAATTGTTTATCACTTAAAATTAATAGGTGCCATCAACAGAAAGTCAATCAAGTATCAGGCGAAAGAAACTGTAACTAGTTGCAGCTGACAGGAAGTACAAATAAAAATAAATCTTGAGTTCATCGCTGAGTATAAAGCATGGATTATTCAATTACCGACACTACAAATTGAATGCATGATGAATGTTTGTGTGTGCTTGTAAATTAATTACACATATAAATTAAAATGTATTGCAATTGCAAAATTTTCGATAGCAAAACTTCACGTTACTAGCATATATATATATATATGAAATATGGGATAATAGTATTTGTTGGCGATTATGTATATATGTATTTATGTATGTAGAGTAGTAGTAATGCTGATGCAGCAAGTCCTAGTTTCCTAATTGCTGCACGATTGCCAATGTTCAACGTCCCAGGCGCGCACCTAAATTAAGTAGATTTCACATTAAAGATAAGTTCCAATAAATGCCTAATGAATAGCTTACCTGACACTCGCGACTGCAGTACCAGATATTCTTGCAATTGACGCACAACAAATCAGCATTGGCACGTCCACAATGACTGCAGTCTGGGTCAAGTTCCTGCGGTCCATTTGACCGAGCAGAGTGATTGATTCTATTCGTATTGTTGCTATTATTGATGCGCTTAACGTATTCAATTGAATCGGAATGTAGGTCATTGAACTGCAAGTGATTAAAACGCAATGAGTATAAGATAAGCCTTTCGATATTTAAAACATATACATGAGGATGTGTATCGTTGCGTTGATTAATCGGCTTGCTGCTGCCAAGTGGACTGCTGTTGTACAGAGGTTTAGGTGATGTCTCGCTATCCAAAACGTTGTCCACTGAATTAGTATGTTTGCGTTGTGTTTCAAGCGTAAGATGAGGCGGCGGCTGTAGCTGCTGCTGTTGTCGACTGCTATATGACGATGAAGGACTGAAATCCGGTGAAGAATTAATAAGTTCTTTGGACTTATTGATTAACTGCTGATATCTGCAAATTTTAACGATTAATAAATAGTGTTAGCTGATTTGATTTTAGGTTGAATTATACCGTGACTGTGGCGGCTGTAGTTTGCTGCGTTTAGTCGGTTGTGATTCAACCTCGCGCTCCGCATGACGATGATCCCAATGGTAGTCGTTTTGGCGTCTCTCGGCAGCTGCAGGCGGCATGGTTGGACGCATTGCCGGCACAGAGTTGCGTCTATGAAGCTGCGATGCATAATGCGACTGTGGTGGCGGCGGCTTTGGCTTTGGAGTTTCTATACCAGCTCTAGTATATCTGTCTGGCACGCCCAAGAATCTAAATAAGTGAAAGTTAAATGTGACTTTATAGTAAGCTGATTTGTTGCATGAACACATTTCTAAACTTACCCCATCAAGAGTCCTATATCATCTTGATCATTTGCCACATTTTCGATTAGCTTTTCAATAGCAGTGGAACCAAAGCGTGATGGCAATGGTGCATTCTTTTCCTTATACATAAGCGCTTCAATATTATGCAGCTCTGTTGTGCTGCAACTCCTGTTAAGAATCGTTGGTAGAACCTCATTTATGATCATAATGCGCGTTTTTCGCTCAATGCGTTTGGCCAACTCTTTTTTAACGCACAGCAAGTGCTGCAATCGATTCCATTCCTCCTCTTTTTGGTTCAACAAATTGTTTAGTGTCACAATATCTGTATTATTCCGTATCTCCTCCTGCCGCAAAGCCAGCAGCTCCGGTGTAACGTTGTTCACCTTGTCCGTCATTATCTCATCAAATTCTGGATACGTATCCTTAATGCGCTGATGAAAGCTTGCACTGCTGTTGCTACTGTTAAATTCAGTTGGATTAGATTTGTTTCGGGTTTGAGGCGCGGCTGGGGTTGTGGCTGTTGTTGCGGATGCTCCGACTGTTGGGGCTGCAGCTGTAGGAGTTTGGCCTATTATATTTTTAGGCTTGGGCTTTTGCCAATCTACACTCGGTTGAGGTTGTTGATAATGTTGCTGTTGAATTGATTGTGGTTGAATTGGATGCGGCGTTTCAACAGTGAGCGCTTCAATATCTGTCTTTAAACTCTCTCGCTGTGGAAGTGTCTTTGCAGTCGGATAAACAATTTCCATAGGCTCCACTGGCGGCGTTGGCGTATCCAAGCTATACGAAACGGCAGACTGCTGCTGCTGTTGCTGTTGAATTTGAGCTTTCTTCTGGGCATAGAAATCAATGCCAACCAAAGGTGTCAAGGAGTACGGAGAGCTCAATTTAAATGCAGGCGTGTTGGAAGTTTCAATGTTGGGTTTAAATGTTGCCACAGCTGCTTTATGCATTGGCGTCGTTGTTGTTGGAGCTTGTGGCGTCGGCTGCTTGACTGGCAAAAACTCAATTATATCATCATCGAAATCTTCTGTAACTATTGGCTTTGTCCGTTTGTCATTATTCGGCTCAACAGCTGGTGGTGAGATAGAACGGCGGCGTTTATTGGTAACTTCTTCTACCGGCATTTCCAAGTTGCAAGCTGCTGGCTCAACGATAAGCTGTAAGGATAGTTGCTCTTGTTTTTTAATATCATTTATAACAACGGTTTGTTGAACAATAATTGGCTCGGCAGCTTTCATCGGTTTCATTGTTAAAAACTCATCCAGTATATCGTTTTCCGGAATTTCAACAGTTGCCTCAGCTTCCAATTCCAGCTTTAAATTAAAAGGTGAATTTTGTTTTTTCTCAGCCAAATCCTGTAAACTTTGAGCAAATTGGCGTGCCACCGCCGCCGCCGCTGTCTCGGTTATCTTTTCGGGCGAATCTTCGTTTTCGGTGTCATCCAGACAAACTACTTCTGATTCACTGGCACTGCTACTGGGAGAACGACTGCGACTTGGTGTACGTTCGCTGCGTCTAGCCATTTGCGATAGCAGACGAATCTTTTTTTTGGCACGCCGTTGGGCCAAACGTTTTGCACGAGCTTCTCTTGCGGGCACCATGGCTTTTAACTCAGCTGAATAGTCCGTTTTTTTATTTAAATATAAAAGCCTGGACAAAATTCAAATAAAAATAAGAACTTAAAATTAGATCGGTAAATAAAATGTTTGCGGTTCACACCTGAAGTGAAAAAATCTATGTATTGTCAACTTTGACAGTTTGAAAGGAAGACCGGAATTTTTAAAAACGCAACTCTGATTCCAAAGCCAACCGAAGGCCGCCCTGGTATGTGAACTTAAAAAGTTCCGTTAGTGACATGTATCATGAAATCACGATAATTGATTTAATGTTTTTACTGAATCCCTCAAATCAAAGTATAAGAGTAATTGCCAATATTTGTTCACGTCAAGTGTGAACTGCAAATGAGAAACATACCATTTAATGCTGCGCCGCTTGAAGTAAAGATTTGCTTGATTGTTACGTTGCATTTGTTTGATCTGGCGCTGCGTCACTTCTCGACTAGCTGGCGGCTTGATTGATCCGCCGGCAATGGCATCCAAATCATTTGATAGTTTTCTTGGTGTTGTTGCGGCGCTCTCTGTTTTGCCCGATGGCGACGATTCAGTTGACTTGGAATCAGACTTTGAAGGTGTCTGCTGCTTGCTCACTGCAACGTCCATTAGAGCATCGTCGTCTTCATCGTTGCTATATTCATCGCTGCTCAGCTGCGAGTTTGATGAGTCGTAGATTTCCACGTTTGACATGCTTAAGAACGGATCGCACTTAAGGTAATTAACACACATGTACAACCACATAATTATAGCTTTTACAACCCATACTTACATGCTGCTCACGTTTCACTTTTTTTTTCAGTTTGCAAAAAAGTGTCTGCGTCTGCCGGCAGATATTACCATAAATGGGCTATCTTGCTCTTGTTTACCGCACGACAAATCAATGAACGGAAGGTGTTTGTTTTTATTGGCACCAAACTGGCAATGTGTCAATTAAAATAGTACTTCTCCTTAATAATCCATTTGCAAAAAATTTTTGCGGCTGTGACGGCTTATATTCGTGTATAAGATACTGAAGAATGGCAATAAAACAAGAAGAAGAAATGTTTAGTCTGTTAACAGCAACAAAGAAGTTACCAATTTGATGCTGCAAATAAATAAAAATCAAACAATACTCTGGTTAGTCGATACATCGATGATGCTTTTTGCAAATTTTTGCATAGCTTTGTTCTTAATAAAATCATATACGAGTTCAACAGAAATAATTCTTAAAAGCGTTTAAAAACGTAAGTTACATAGTCTATAACAAATTGGCTGGGCATAACAGTTGTTAATTACCAGAAATAATCGATATGTAGTTGCGTTAAATATTAATTGTGACATACATCGATAGTGTTATCGTATAAATTGCAAGTTAACAACAAAAAATGCCGGTTGGAATTATGTCTAATCAGATTATTTATAGAATAGTTTTGTTTTGTAACACACCTTCAGGCATGACCATATTAATATAGGCTAATCACATTAAAATGTATTACAAACTAAACTATTTTACATTTGTTAAAGATTTATTGTTGATAGTTTGTCGCAGATACAAACATACATATATACGTACCAGCCGATTAAGCTAAGATTCATTTTCGCATAAATATTTGTTTATAGCCTCTAATGTGTCGAATTTGTTTAAATGAACTATGGCGAACTTAGTATAAGTCATAAGAATAACAATGAATACATATTTATTAAAATGTATAAATATTTGGAAAGCGCGTCTTCTTGACTTTGTCTTGGATAGCCGCTTAGAGAGGCAACAGCACGCAAGTAGTGATAACTGTAAAAGGGATTATCCACAATTATAACAGCATTCAGTCTTTTTCGGCACATTCGCTCCCTCGCTCTATTTTGCTATTATTTTAAAGATCTGTTCTCACAAAGGGTAAGTTTGCGATGCAATTTATGAATATGAATTAGTGTGTGCTTAACCGAAGGTTTTCGCTAATAAACCTTAGTTTTTTTCTCTTCTAGTTGTACCATGTTCCTTTTGGATAACGTAAAAAAGCTGACAATATGCCATTTGTTTATTGCAATAGGATTTTTCTCTTGTGGATTACTTTGCAATATTGCTCAAATGCTCTTGCTAATATTTGTAAGACCATTGAGCACAGCACTATTCCGTAAACTCATGTACTATCCTTGCTACAGCTTTTTTTCTCGTAAGTTTTGGCTTTAAAAAATATATTGTTCATATCAAATTTCTATATTCTTAGAGCTTGTTGCTATCCTTGAATGGTATGGGGGTGGAAAAGTGCGTGTGTTTCTGGATCCCGAAGTGGAGCGATTGTATGTTGGCAAGGATCATGGTCTGATGATCATGAATCATACGTATGAAATTGATTGGATGTGCGCTTGGATGTTTCTCGATAAATTCAAAATATTGGGTGCCAGTAAAGCTTATGCCAAGAGCAATCTACGATTTATGCCAGTCCTGGGCTGGGCCTGGTATTTGACAGACTTTGTGTTCCTCAATCGTGACTTTGAGAAGGACAAGAACATTATAGCTAGTCAGCTGAAAGTGGTCTACTCTTATCCATATCCCACATGGCTAATGCTTTATGCAGAAGGCACCCGCTTTACGTCTGAAAAGCACAAGGCATCTGTCAAGTTTGCCCAGGAACGTGGCATGATCCCGCTAAAACATCATTTGATTCCACGCACTCGAGGTTTCACTGCCAGCTTGCCTTCATTGCGTGGCATTTGCCCAGCAATCTATGACATTAATATGGTGTTTAAGCGAGATTCCACAGTACCTGTTACCCTTAATTCCGTAAAGAATGGCGAACCAATGGAACCTTATGTCTATATACGACGAATTCCATTGGATGAGGTGCCCCAAGATGAGAAGGAAGCAGCTGCCTGGCTACACAATCTTTACGCGGAGAAGGATCGCATCGTTGATAGTTTTTATGAGACGGGCAGCTTCTTCCAGAACTCAGGCATCAAGGAAGTTCCCTGCAAGCTCCACACACCTCGCCTCAGCAGTCTCATTAACTTTGTCTTTATGTTAGTTTTTTCCTCTTCCTCCATAATCTACTTCTTAATCTCATCTCTATTAGAGGCTAACTGGATTGGCGCGTTATGCATTATGTTCGTATTACTGATGTGTAAGTTTAAACATTGATCGAAATTATTATTTTTGTACTAACTTCTGTAACTTGTTTATTTATAGTTTTTCTTTTGCTTAGAAAATCTGCCGAAATGTCAAAGATCAGCAAAGCTTCGACCTATGGCGTCTCGAAAACAAAGGCGAAGACGAATTAGATACAGTTTGCTACAAAAATGCATATGTATGTACATATGTACACATGTATTTAAATAAAAGAACATTAATGCAAAATAGAAAAAAAATATTGAAGGTCCGTTTACTCTCATGAGTTTTTAATACACATAGTATGTACATACATACATATATATGTATGTAGATTAAATCAGAGTTTCCTACTCCCATTGCTCTCAGTCCTCGTTTGTGGTTGCATTGCTCGCAAACATTTGAAACGAAACAGCGGCTCATCATAAGCTCTCTGCGAAAGACAAAGATGGCTACAAAAAATTTTTTGCATCACAGTTATTTTTTCCAACGCTCTCCCATGCTCCGACTTCCAATTAAACAGTTTGTTTGTGCGACAGCCGGCATGGAATTTGTTGTTGGTTTGCCGTCAAGTAAGCACTTCTAAAAAACTTTTTTCATTTACTTGCCAAACTAAAGCCGTTGAATATTTTGCTTTTGTCAAACGAAAGGCATTGAAAGGCATTTTAAAAGTGAACATACACATATTTAAGGTTCTGAATCAAAAGTGTGACACTCCGCAAAGTAAAGAAAATGCATCTTTTATTTTTATTAGTGCACAGGCTGTGCATTTGTTTACTGGTGTTTGCTACGTCATAAGCGCACTTTGGGAACCCATGGTATAAATATAAACATACATGTGTTAATATATGTGAGTGGGAAGCGTATTCCATTTTCCTCTATCTTATGTCTAGCGCGACAACTACAAAAACATACATACATACGTATTGATAACGGGAATAAGGGTGATTAGTTTAATAATCGCCAACACAATCATTACACATTCAATGAAACTAGCAAAAACAATTTTGTATTAGTGTTACAATATTTTAGTAGGCCACAGCAACTGGCTGTGAAAGCAAGAATCCTTAAAGTTCTCGCTCTCTTTCTTTCCCGATTTTCTAGTTTGAAGATTCGAGTTAGACATGTGAGTTTTTTATTTATGTATTTTATGAGTGATAAAATTTGTGCTTAAAATAATGACGAAGTTTCAATAAAAACCAGTTTTATGAGCACATAAATACCGACACAAATCGCAGATCAAAGTGCACTTTTTGTATACAAGTTCTGATTATTTATTAGACGTTATAGTAAATATGCAATCCATTTCATTTTAGTAACTTGACTTAAACAGATTTTTAGTTGAATTAGAACAAAGTTATTCAATAAACTTTATGCATAAAATACAAATAGATATTTTTCTACTATTTCAGTTTCATCATGACTTGTTTGGAGAACCTGAAAAGGCGAACAATATTCCATTTGTTTATTGCAATAACATTCTTCTCTTGTGGCATGCTCTGCAACGTTGCACAATTGTTGCTACTGATCTTTGTGAGACCATTCAATGTCAAACTATTTCGAAAATTTATGTACTATCCCAGCTATAGTTTATTTGCCCGTAAGTACATTGCTACAAAGGATTTTCGTTTTTACAAATTGATAATTTTTAATATGCTTAGAACTCGTTGCTGTTGTCGAATGGTATGGGGGTGGGAAAGTGCGTGTGTTTATGGACCCTGAAGTGGACCGACTGTATGTTGGCAAGGATCATGGTCTGATGATCATGAACCATACGTATGAAATCGATTGGTTATGCGCTTGGATGTTGCTCGATAAGTTCAAAGTTTTGGGTAACGGCAAAGCATTTGCGAAAAGGGCAATCCGATATATGCCCGTTCTGGGCTGGGCCTGGTACATGGCAGACTTTGTATTTTTGAATCGTGACTTTGAAAAGGACAAGGAAATTATTGCCAAGCAATTGAAAGTGGTTTACTCCTATCCGGATCCCACTTGGCTGCTGCTCACAGCGGAGGGCACTCGCTTTAATCAGACCAAACATGAGGCATCTGTCAAGTTTGCCCGGGAGCGCGGCATATCACCGCTTAAACATCATTTGATTCCACGCACTCGAGGCTTCACTGCCAGCTTGCCCACATTGCGTGGCATTTGCCCATCAATCTATGATATCAATTTGGTCTTTAAGAGAGATTCCACAGTGCCCGTTTCTCTAAGTTCTGTATTGAGTGGTGAAAAGTTAGAGCCATATGTTTTCATCCGACGATATGCATTGGACCAAGTGCCCCATGATGAAAAGGAGGCAGCTGCCTGGCTTCAGAACTTATACGTGGAGAAAGATCGCATCATTGATAGCTTCCATGAGACTGGCAGTTTCTTCAAAAACTCTGGAATTAAGGAGGTTCCCAGCACGCTTCACAAGCCCCGCCTAAGCACTTTAATAAACTTTGTCTTTGTTGGCGCCTTATCCCTTTTTTCTATATTCTACTTTTTGATCTCATCTATATTATCGGCTAACTGGACTGGCGTGATATCCATTATGTCTGTTCTTTTGTTATGTACGTATTAAACATTCGAAATAATTTTTTTTCTATTATAATGCTAAACTATTGTATATTTGTAGTTTACATATTGCTTAAAAAAGCCAACAATATGTCGAAGATCAGCAAAGCTTCAAGCTATGGCGTCAAGAATGGAAAGCCAAAGGCAAATTAGGCTTAAGAGATTAAGATTAAACTAAAGACATACATATTTAACAAAATTTTATAACATACATATTTTAATGTATACCAAAATAAATGTTTGCATTAACAACTTGGAATAAAGAATTGAAAATTTACATTATTATCTCCTTAAACTTAAATTGTCTGAACTTAAGCACAGACTGCAGTTAGAAATGCTTTATAAACAAAGTTTCTCTGAATCAAACTAAGATAAGATAAAAGTTACTACGATTTAAAATGTATGCCAAAACGAACACCAATAATGATGTTTTGACAATATTCTTATCAGGGTGTCTTCCAATAAACAGTTACTGCTTATTTATTGGTAGCACAAAATCTATAAATAAAAAAATTCATTTAAACTATTTGGTTAAGCTTGTGCTTGTGGGATTTCAAATTTTGCCGCTGTCTAGCAAACCAGCTGCTCAGTCGAATAAGTATAACCCAGGGCTGGTTTGTTAGTTGTGCATGGATAGGTGCTCTCAGTGCTAGCGATAGTAATATCGATTGCGTTGCACTCTTCTCGAAAACAACTATAATATATATATATATATATAGATATTATAAAAAAACAACAAACGAATCGCACAAAGTACGCTGCCAAAGGTAATTTGTGCTGCGTTCGCATAGTTTAATTGAAATTAATTCATATACAGAAAACGGCATAAGGATTGGTGCCATAATAAAGAAATAAATACGTCAACTGCACAATATATGTATTTATATGCATAAACATAAATGAATATATGTACGTTTAATACAATTCAAACTTCCATTAATATCAACAAGATAAATGAAATGATAAGTGATTACAGCACAGTGCCTCTATAGATCATTGAACCTCATTAAATGAAGCGACAGCAAAAGTGTTACTAATAACAACTCTAGCATGAACAATTACGTAGACAAAACAAACCAACACATACATACAAATCGCACGCACGACAAAAACACACACGAATATACACAAAAGCGCGCCCACTTTTTAGTATTTAGCATGAAAGTATCTTTTTACTACGCAATATATGTAAATAAGCTTTAGATATTGTGCATATTTATATATGAAATTAAATGAGTCGCATTCATTGGTCACGGACTTTGGCCAGTTCACAAGGCAATAAAAAAATAATATAAATATTTAGAAAAAATTTATGGCAATTGCATTTTTGTTCGCTGATTTAGATTACCTTATCTGCCTGCTTGCCTGACTGCCTGCCCTAGGCAGCTGAATGTATATAAAACAAGTTAAGTCCGACACTATCTGATTAAATTGGTTGTATTTATCGGGCAGAAGGGGACTTGATTGTAATTCAATTGTTTTTATTGTTGCTGTGTTCGCTTTTGGGTAGTCGGAAAAAAAATTGATTAGAACTTTGGTTATTCGAATTCGTTCAGAAGTTCACCGAGTGCCAAGTGAGTAGGTTTTGTCATAAACCAAATAAAACAAGCAATTGCCAACTATAAGTACTCAATGTATATTATGTACTATTTTTTTATATTTATTTTAATAGCTGTGTCTGCTTGAGTGTTTCAACCTTAACCAAACACTAATGTTGATTTAATCATTAAAAATGCATATTTAATTTTTAATGACTTTAAAAAATCGATGAAAGTATTAAAAATTCTTTTTGTTGAGTAAATACTGTAACTTAATCAAAATCTTTTTCTATATTTCAAGGACATTTACACAGTACAGCACAACAATGATTACGCTTGAGGAAGTTAAAAAACTGAGACTGATCCATCTATGCATTGCCATAACATTCTTTACGAGCGGCTTGACCATAAATTTTGCCCAACTTCTGCTGCACATTTTCCTCAAGCCATTCAATAAGTTTCTATTCCGGAAATTAATGTATTACCTATGCTATTCCTTCTACTGCCGTAAGTATTTTCAAATAGTATCTTAAGCCATTTAACATTTTAACTTATAAAGTTTTTACTTTTAGAGCTTGTTTTTGTGGCTGATTGGTATGCGGGATGCAAAATGCGTGTTTATATGGATGCCGAGGATGAGAAAAAGTATGCCGGCAAGGAGCATGTGTTGCTTATGATGAATCACAAATATGAAATCGATTGGCTTGCTGGCTGGATGATTTGTGACAAGGTTGGTGTTCTTGGCAATTGCAAGGCCTATGCAAAAAAAGCAATCAGATATGTACCCTGCATGGGCTGGGCCTGGTGGCTAGCCGAGTTTGTCTTTCTTAATCGTGACTATGACAAAGACAAGGAGATTATTTTCAAGCAGCTCAAAATCGTATACTCTTATCCCGATCCCACATGGCTCTTGCTTAATGCAGAGGGCACACGCTTCACGCCTGCAAAACACGAAGCATCAGTTAAATTTGCCCAGGAACGTGGCATGACGCCGTTGAAGCATCATTTGATTCCGCGCACAAAAGGCTTTACAGCTAGCTTACCCGCAATACGTGGCATTTGTCCAGTCATCTATGATATCAATCTGGCATTTAAGAGCGATGAAAAGGTTTGCCATTTCACAAGCTTATCTTTTCAACTTACTTTCAATTTAACTATTTGTTTAGACACCTCCTACAATGTTGTCGTTGCTTAATGGTAAAAGCGTTGAGCCTTATATGCTAATGCGACGCATACCGCTGGAGCAGGTGCCTGAGGGCGAAAAGGAAGCCGCTGAGTGGCTTCAAAAGTTGTTCGTTGAGAAGGATCGTATTATCGATAGCTTTCATGAGACGGGCAGCTTTTTCGAGAAATCTGGTGTTAAGGAAGTTCCGTACAAAATCCATCAAGGACGTCTCAGCAGTCTGCTCAATTTTGTTGGCTGGGCGACCTTTTCGCTGTCGTGCATTTTCTATTATTTGATCACATCTTTGCTGGCTGCCAATTGGGTTGGCCTGATAACAGCATTGTGTGTTCTTGGATTCTGTAAGTCAAAGCAAGATAGCGTAAATAATCAATCAAATATAAATATTAATGCAAATTTTCATATTACAGTCTATTGGTTGATGGGTGCCGCTATCAATAGTACACAGATCAGTAAAGCATCAAGTTATGGATCAAAAGTAAACGCGAGCACAAATTAAATTATGAATTATTTAATATTCGTTGTTTGTTAACGAAACTTTAGTCAATGAGCCAAGCTGATAATCTCACAACTATTATACAAATAACTTTAATCTTTGATTATGCCTGATTGATTATGTCAGCTGTTCTTATCTCCAAGTTTTTTGCTACAAAATGATTTTATGCTTTTGTATTGGCTATGAGATGAGAGTACGATATCAGTTTGAATAAATTTAAACATATAAATAAATATATATATAAATATATATATATATAAATATATATATATAAATATATATATAAATGTATATATATAAATATATATATAAATGTATATATATAAATATATATATAAATGTATATATAAATATATATACAATATATTAATAGGGCCGCACACTAGACCACAAATATTGCACAAAATACAAAATTAAATGATTGAAACAAATGTGTTACCAAATATGAAACCTGTTTTAAAAGAGTTTAAATTTCAGCACAATCAATCAGCTGACAGCTAATCGGCTAATGGATACAACGAATTGTTGTAAGAATCGATAGCTCTGGCAGAGCTGCCACCGCAACACATTCGTTTTGTCACGACCATCGTGCAAATAAATTATACTGAGTATCAAGTTTTATAATTATCGATAGTTTTCCAGTTCTACTCCCCATTTTCATAAAACGCCAAATGAAAATTAAAAAAAACTTCGTACCTCTAATTTAATGCAATAATATGTGCAATTTGAAGGTGAGTGAACAATATCTTTCAAAATAATGTGATCAATACGAACACAAGTGCACAGAGCAAGTGAAAAGTGAAACGTAACACTGCCTCCAGTTTGTCAGTTTTTGTCTTGTCATTTTGTGAACGGGGGCTTGGGCACCTCTTCTCCTGTTGGCTCAAGGACCGCCTGTTTAATTTTTTATTTATATGCATAGAGAAACGGAAACGGACGAGGAAGTAATATGACACTACGGATTTGCGCAAACGAAAAAGAAATATGTCTTTGTTTGGAGGAAAAAGAAAGCAGACGGCGAGCTGATGACGTTGAACTACGTTCAAATTTCTCTCCATTGTTATATATACAAGGTGCTATATAATCGACATTTACACATAGAAATTTCAGTGCATATTTATGTATACGTGTGTGTGTTTGTATTGTGTAAAGTGAATTGTTGCTCCATTAGTTGACCAAGGAACTGTTTGAATTCTAATTCTTGCATTTGCAGAAATGCTCATTTACGCGTATATAGGTATGTGGCAAGCACACACATACATATGGTGACAAATTTTTGTACGAGACCAGCATACATACATATATGTATACAGTTATATATGTGCAAATATGCGTGTGTGTGTGTGCTGTTGAACGACAGCTGACGTTGTTGGGGTATCGGTATGGTATCGGTGCGATATCGATAATCTTTAAACATAAAACAAATAGTTGCCTTGTAGTGCCGAAGTTTTAATACCCTTTGTTAACAGGTGACGATGCAAAAGCTGATATTTTATGTTAGATAATCAGCTTTAAATGTTGATTATCAATCTATTTACTATATATTTAATATGTAACACATTTTATTAAAAGTTAAAATAGCCTGTGCAATGGCAAAATAATGTAAACACATAAGTACAGTCGAACGTCTGATAAATGTAACTATGCGCGCTAATTATTTTTTGATTTTGCAGCATGCCGATTCAGGCGCCCTCATGGACAGATTTTCTGAACTGTCCCATCTGCTGCAATGAGTTCGAAGGCAGCCAGCGTGTGCCCATCAGTTTGGGATGTGGCCACACGATATGTCGGCCATGTTTGACCACACTCTACAATCGGCAATGTCCCTACGATCAGGTGAGTGATCTCAAAAAATTCTCAAAAGGAAATCGTACTATTATAATATTATTATTATATTTTATAATGCAGACGCTTATTGTGATTGATATCGACAATTTGCCTATAAACAATGCTCTACTGCAACTGGTGGGCAATGGTAGCGGTGTGGCTGTTGCGGCAGGCAAGGAATCGGAGCAGGCCGACCTTGCTCCTAGTGTTAAAAAGCTGCCACCCGAACAACTCAAATGCTACAAGCTGGGCAAGAAATGCATCGAAGATCTTGCGTTGCATTTAAAATCATTTTTAAATCTAAACAACAGCAATCTACTGACACGTCCTATGCAACGCAAGCTGGTCACACTGGTCAACTGTCAGCTTATGGAGGAGGAGGGTCGCGTGCGTGCCTTGCGTGCGGCTCGATCCTTGGGTGAACGCACCGTCACCGAACTCATATTGCAGCATCAGAACCCACAGCAGCTCAGTTCAAATTTATGGGCAGCGGTGCGTACACGTGGCTGTCAGTTCCTGGGTCCCGCCATGCAGGAAGAAGTGCTCAAACTGGTACTGCTCGCTCTTGAAGAGGGCTCGGCGCTCTCACGCAAAGTTCTGGTCATGTTTGTGGTGCAACGCCTGGAGCCGCACTTTCCGCAAGCATCCAAGACAAGCATTGGACACGTGGTGCAGTTGCTTTATCGTGCCAGCTGTTTTAAGGTGTCCAAGCGAGAAGCTGACTCTTCGCTGATGCAATTGAAGGAGGAATTCCGCACCTATGATGCTCTGCGTCGCGAACACGATGCCCAAATCGTTCAGATTGCTACCGAAGCGGGACTGCGCATTGCTCCCGAACAATGGTCGTCGCTGCTGTACGGTGACATTGCGCACAAATCCCACATGCAAAGCATCATAGATAAGCTCCAAACCCCATCAGCCTTCGCCCAATCTGTACAGGAGCTGGTCATAGCGCTGCAACGGACCAGTGATCCTGCTAAGCTTGCGCTGCTGCACAGCCATCTGCAGTATTTGGCCAGCATTGATCCGTGCGTAGAGACTGCACCCTGGGAGGATGTCTCCAAGGCACTTGACGCTGTGCGTCATGCCGTTATGGGTCTCGTTCAATTCCTGCAGCATCATGGCGTACGCAAGCCCCAGGATAGTAGTTTGGCTGGTGCTGGTGCTGCTACTGCCGCCAACAACAACACCAAGTACAAGATCAGCCTGTGTCGCGACCTCAACCATCGACGCGTCTGCCCACGAGGCGCCAGCTGTACCTTTGCCCACTCCCAGGAGGAAGTCGAACGCTATCGTGCCCGCAACCGAGGCAAGCATATTAAATCGCCCATGCCAATGGCAATGCCGAGTATTCCACCAGGCTCAAAGGTAAAGCCATTGCCCGATGTGATTGCGCATCCCGGTCCGGTCATGATGCCCATTTCGCCCATGCGCTATATGCAAGCACCACCACCACCGCCTCCTCGAGGCTTTCTCGAGCCCAACTGCAACATGCCGCAAGCCGTAGCACACAATCTATCGCCCAGTGGTGTGCATCCTCAGCTGATGCATCCACATCACAGTCCCATTGGCCGACAGCAGCAGCAGCTAAATGGACTGCTGGTGCCACCTCCACCACCGCCTGGTCGCTACGAGCAACGCTTTAATTTTGGTCCACATCCACAACGAAATCCTCATGCCAATGCACCGCCGCCACAACGCAACCCACCGAACTACAATAACAGCAACAACAACAGCAACAACAACAGCAATAATAACAACAACAACCACCTACACAACCACAACAAGAGCTTCATCAGCATGCTTCCAGCGGATGTCTATCATTCGCAATTTAACGCCGAGCTGCCTGGCAAATTGACACATCCTGGCCAAGGCGGCGGCGTCGTTGGCAATCCTTGGGAGCATGCGTTTATGCCTGGCTCTCTAGTGCCGTCCAGCAAGAATCCCAGTCGATCCACGTCGACCATTTTACCCGCAACAGCTGATACCTCATTTTATGAAAAGAAACCGCCGAATAATGTTAACATTGACCTGGATTTGGTCAAGCCATTGAGCGAGAATTCAACTCCATTGTATAGGCCCAATCACAACAACAACAGCAGCGGCAACAACAATAATAATAATAGCAGCAATAACAATCATAGCAACAATAATAGCAATACAACATCACTTTTATTCTGGAATAATCCAAACAAAGAATCATCAAACTTTGTGCGTTCCGACTCCATTTTGGATGACGATGCAACGACCTTTGATGCGCCAACTGGCTCATCCATGCACAGTCGCTATGGACCCATTTGCCCGAAACGCTCCCCAAACAATTGGAACAATTGGCTAATGGAAAACGATCCGAAGAACAAGCTATCAACAAGCTATGCAGCTGGTTTCAAGCCGGATAATCCCAGTGCCAATGCCAATAAGGTAAGTACTTTACATACATTAAAAGAAAAGAAGCTTGTAACTTGATTTCGTTCACATCACAGAACTCTGCTGGACGTGAAAGTGTCTTTATTTGGAATAACGATATGAATGCGAATGTGAATGCGACAAATCCATCTAGCAATTATTGGAGCAACACCAGCGGCAACGAGTCGGATAGACTGAAGCAACAGCAGCAACAACAACAACAGCTACATATAGATAGAAAGCCTGTGCTGCTGTCCGAAGATAGTTTTGAGGGTGGTATTGATAGTGGCATGATGAGTGAGCTGGAAAAAAAGCTGGTCGACATTGTTGAGGTCTGGTCAAATCCGGATGATAGTGGCATTAAGCTGGACTAACAAATTTTGGTGAAATGCCAGTTAGTGAAGTTTGAGTGGAAACATAATGCAATCATTTTACAGATGTCTTGATTGGGGGACACTTTAGAGGTTTGTATACACTGCACACAGCTTAGAATTCTAGAATTTTCAAGTAATTAATATATATATATATATATATATATATATATATATATAAATAGCAAATAGTTAACGATTGATCATTATTGGATCGGTCCAGCATGATGATGTAATACAAAGTGTAGTGAAAACAAATTGGTGTTTTGGGGAAACTAGAATTTATTATGTAATTGGCTATTTGAAGTGTATGTTTAACTGTATTTGCGGCATATGTATATGTAATATATGTTCATTGTTCTATTTGAATTGGTGTTCGGGCCACAACCGAACTAGATATAGTCCGTGTTATGTTTTTGTTCATATAGAATATTTGATGTCTAAATTAAAACTAGCCAAAACCTTTTAGCACAACAACAACAAAAGCAATAACACTAGCTCTAGATCGTAGATATTCAATTTGCTATTTAACGAATACGAATAACTATGTCCTTATATTGTACACGCTATCCACAAGGTGTTGGGTAGTTGCTCCGACTAATCTGATCTTCAGGAAACAAGTGCACAACGTCCGAAAGTGGTAAAAAAATTGCTTAAAGATTAAACTACAATCGAATGCCAAAATGCTACAACTACATAATGCTGATAATGTGTGTAGTTAATGTCGGATCGTGATTTTTATATGGACCGTATATGTATGTACATATTTATATACATATATGTACGGAATGTAACTGCTCCTCTATTTGACAAGCTAAAGCAAACAACAATTTTTGTGCTTTATTTGTTTATTTCATTTAAGGTTTTTTAAATTATTAACTATGTATTTCAAATCGAAACGCTATTTTTATATATACACCTAAATGTGAAGATGATGAAAAAATTATATACATATATAAAACATATATATATAAAGTAGAAAGTTGGGGTTCAAAAGTCAGACCCGCACCAGGGGGATCCCCACATACGTTTGATAATTTATATATATGTATGTGGATGAATGTTTATATTTCTTAAAGAAATTTTAATAACGCTATTGTGCGATGTTGTTAACTATTGTACTATATTATTAAATTTATTCAAAATAAATTAATATCATGTCCCTTTTACGTTTTACTCGTTGACTGTGAGAAGCGATGTCCTACTTGCAGAACACATTTATACACACACACACACTTACAACCACACATATTCAAACACACAAGCAAACATATATACTATACATTTAAATGCCTAACTACTATGTATATATATACTATATTATATACTGCACTCTATAACGTATGTAATACATGCGTTAATATTTTAATTGATATATTAATATTATATATTAATATCAGATGATCCCCAATGTTTTTGCTTAAAGACCTATTTCGATTCTAACGCTAATCTAAGAATTATATTCGTTTATTTTTTTTTTTTAAATACTTAAGCAAAAGTCAAGAACCTATCATACCTTCTATCATATATTAGAATGAAAGAAAACTAAGTAAAAGAACGATTTGATCTGAGCTGATTGAGAAGGGATCTTCATTAAGAATGAAAATTTGTTGTTAAACAAAAAAGAAAAACTAAAACATAGCAAAAACAAGAGTTCGTTCTTTTTGTTTTGAGTAAATTAAAAGCAATACATATTAATTTTGTAATTGATGAATAATATGTACCTACTATATATGAATGTATGTATTTCCTATATAATGTATGTCATATGTATACTTAAGCAAAACAAAAAACAAATCCTGAAAACTGATTAACGATAGAAACACAAAAAAAGCCCCATGCGATGTGACGAAAAAACGAATGAGATTTATTTAATATGTATTTGTAACGTTCGTAATCCGATTTAATATTCAGTTAATTTCAAGTTTGAATCACTCATTTCATTAAGTGTTTGTAGAACGACCACTTCCCATGGAACGACATCCTTATGAGTACTTAAGAATGGATGCAGAATATCTGGACGATATTGTGGTGCAGTTTTAGTCTAAACCCAATGGGTTCATCTCATAATCTGTGTGTTGTTTATTTGAGTTTTGTAATCTTTTTAAATACAACAATAATAATTTAGTTAACTTAGAAACAGGGGCTCGGCGGTGTAAGCAGGATCCATTTGATTCCAAGAGCTAAAGTCTACAATTCAAAAATCAGACACTATATACAAATTTTACATAAATTTTATGTATTATATTTAATACACGTATTTTTTGTATTATTACTAATGGTTATTTTTTAAGCAATTTCCAATTTTTGTTAACCAACCCACAAAAAAAAAAAACACATTTTATTTATTTTATTTTGCCAATAAATTTTTTCAATTGAATTTTACTTTACTCTCTTTTATTATAGTTATACTGATATAAGTTATATCTTAAATGTGTGCAACATATCAAAGCCAATTTACTCGTACAGAAAATTAAAACTTAGAAACTTATGATACCACCACCCAAAAAACAAAAAAAAAAACAAACGAAAAACCACCCAAAAGTTAACAATGGCTAAGTAAAATGGTAACTACTAGTTATGGACAATCGATATTATGTTCTGGGAGAAACACATTCTCACCTTAAAGTTATTTACTAACAAATCTATATACAATAATATATGAGTGTATATATACATGTATATTGTAGATAATGCCTACGTATTTGATAGACGCTTCTGTTCCTTTGTGACTAGGGTTAGTGACGTTCATAAATTATGAATAAACATTATATTAACTATATATACTAGTACTTAATAATATCTTAATAATACAAAAGCCTGGCAATAGTTAACACACACAATCTCTGTGTAATAGATAAATCAGATATATACATATACAGCAATATACACTACTACTACTATAATCACATCAAGTGCTTCTAAAGTAGCTCTGCAATCAGGCGCTTCTTTTAATTGGCCAAGTGACTTACAATAGTTTAATACTTAAATTAAATAATACATAAAACTATTTGACTAAATAAATATATCTCTTCCAATTTAACGCATCAAATGTGTTAAAGCGCGAGGACAATACAACAAATTAAATACTACAAATAAAATTTATAACAATAAAAAAACAAAACGGAAAAACAGAACATTTTTCATACTACTCCATTTTAAATATTGTCTTCAGCACAAACTAGCTCTACCGATAAATAATAAAAACAAAATATACATAATGTCCACTCGAACGTATTTGAATATGTACAAAATGATCGATGTTCAGCAAATCATGATGATGATGATTTGTGTTTTAAGTTGGAAATTCTTAAATTGTGATGATGTGAAATTTACAGTTAACATATGAACTACTCCCAGTTTAATGGGAAAAGCAAATACAAACAAACAAATGTCTTTATATTTCCATAGATATGTACTTAATTTTATTATTATTATAATAATCTTAACTAACTAACAAATGTTAACACGCACACACACACATACTGATCATATACCACAACACATACTACAAGCATAATCGAATCGATCTTAAAGCAAATATTAATTGCCATGCCTACACCTATTGTATCTGATAAATATCTATGTGTATATCTTGTCCTGTTTATATAGATGTTCCACTGGCAGTCTTTAAATCTACTCAATTATGTGTGTAATAGTATTTTTATGTGCTGAATTTTCTTACAAAAAAAAGAAAGAACGAAAAACAAAACCAAACATATTATAAATGTATTAGAAATTGAACAAAAAAAAAAGAACAATTTAATGTGTGTGTGAGAATTCTAAATAAAGGTTATTAAACTCACTTGAGGGAAATAAGTACTACATACTATATGCTTAGGGTGGGGTACAGAATGATTATGCGGTTTAAGATATGAGCTTATGTTATCTTAGCACAAGCCATAGCAACGATTCTTGTGGTTTCGTTCGATTTGTAACAAATTTCTGTGGTTTGTTTTAGACTACAAAAGAAGCGGCAGCAGATTAAAAAAAGTTCTATAAGTAAAAACAATTCATAAAACTTTATTTCTGATGATCTCGAGTAAATAATGAACGGGAGTTAACAAAAATTATTTAATCGATGGCGTCCACATGACGGGCAGCTCGAGTTCCTTCATCTCACCAATGTCCAGCAACCAAACGGAACCATTTTTGCCCTGCTCAACGACTTTGACTAGATTCGAGGCGCACACTTCGGGTGGCTGACTTTTAACCAGTGGAATCATCTTTTTCGAGGGCGAGTCAAATGTAAAGGTTGTCTTATCAGCCAAATCAGCCAGCAGCGGTGTATCTGTAAAGCCAGGACAGATTGTAATGAACCCAACGCCAGTGCGCTCATAGTAAAATGGATTCTAGTGGGGGAGTAAAGCCTTAAGTAACACTTCAAATTTAATGTTATAATAAGAACTTACTGCCAACCCTCGTGTTAATGCTGTTACACCGTGTTTGGCAGCCGAGTAGATGCAAACGGCAGCTGTTGGCTGAATTCCAGCTACAGATGAGATATTAACGACGAGTCCACCCTGACCACCC
This sequence comes from Scaptomyza polygonia, assembly GCA_035044585.1. NCBI lineage: Eukaryota > Metazoa > Arthropoda > Insecta > Diptera > Drosophilidae > Scaptomyza > Scaptomyza polygonia. The sequence goes on along the minus strand of JAWNNU010000962.1, from coordinate 2,252,697 downwards.
TGGGTCTTATCCATGTATTTCAATGCTGTAAGAGAGCTGTAAACAACGCCCATCTGTAAGATAAATACATATTATTTTATATCATAAAAACTGGTAATTATTTGCAGCTTATACCAAATTAATTTGTATGGTAAGCTCCACAAGTTGATCATTCATGAGTCCCATTCCATTTATGACCAGATCAAAGTGTCCCAAGCGCTTGGCAGTTGCTTTATATGCTGCCTCAATCTCAGGCTTTTGGGTAATGTCCAGTTTCTGATAGAAGATCTCAGTATTTGGATACTCGGCTTGCCATGTCGCCAACAATTGCTCGTTTAACGTCAAGTCAAAGACAGCCAAAGCCTTGAAGACAACAACACCAAAAACTGATTAGACACAACCAAAACTCAAGTAAAAACGAATCAAAAAACAAACCTTTAGTTGGCGCTTAAGCAATTCGGCGCATGCTTTTTGGCCAATTCCACCAAAGCCGCCGAGGTAAACCACATTTTTGCCAGCCAAATCCATTTGAAGCTAGCACCCGAATAACGTTTCGTTATAGCTTGTTCTCGCTCCGACGTTTGTTTTTCAACTGATCGCTGATCGTTTCGTATTTCCCTCGAGTAGAGTCTTTTGATGATTGCAACTGTATTTTCTATCAGTTCGTCTTGCAAGCAATTATCAGTGGCATATACCCTGTTTAGCTGGTGGAACACAGCGAGTGACCTTAATAAATCAATTTTTAGTATTAATTAGCATAAATGATTGCAATAATCAAATCTGTGATTCTGTTCTCTTTTAGATGAAGTTTAAAATAAACCAGTGAAAACTTTACATTTAAAGTATAGTATATATTCTCATTTAGTCTGAAATTTCAATTATCTATATATTTCGTCAAGCATTCAGAACGCTTCACGCAAAAGAAGACTGTACAAGTTATGTCTATGGTACATAGTATCTCCTAAGTTTCTCGACCTTTATTTTTTTATAACTGTTTGCTTTCTTTACAATACACAACAATATACAAAATTAATTTTTAAAACTCTTCAAGAAAGCATCTTAACTGTTATATATGTGTGAGGCTAAAATGACTGTACAAATAGGATAATGTAAGAAAATGTCCATACGGTTTAAATCTAACACATGATTATGATGACAGTCAAGACAAAATTGGCGTAAAAGGTGGGCGTGATCACAATAGCTCATCAAAATTTTTTTTTAAAATCTGTTCAGCGTTTTCAGAGTCTTAAAGCCACAACTTCACATGCATTTTCTTTATCTTTATGAATCTGGTAAAGATTGTGATTATTGTTATTTTGCTAGTCTTTGTCGATTGTACAAAGATAAGATATCATCAAATAAATTAAACTAAGTGCAGTTTATTGGCCTTTACTTAATGTTTGGAAAACGATAAGAAGCTTCATATTTAAAGCCATATACATATATCAAACAAAAACGCAAAACTAAAGGAATAGAAAAGCTTATAACATCTTCTACCAACTTAACTTTTACTTTAACTTTTTAATTATATAAGTTTTCCAGATAGTTTTCTGAAATCTTTTTATGCCGGAACTCAAAGATCGAGTACAAAATAGGAAGCCCTACTTTATTGTTTGCAAGTGCGTGGTCCAATTGCGCAATATTGGCACAGTTGTTCCGTATTAATGTGCAAACCAATATCAATATTAAGTTCACTATTACAACACACTATCAAGAGCTTGGTGGTTTCGTGTAAACTGAGATGCCGCTCAAAGCAATTTGGAGGTCATTGTGCAGATATTTGTTTGCATTGGGTTACCAGTGGAGCCATTCAAGTGGGTGGTATAAATAAACAAACGCTGGGCCACTGCAGCATCAGTTCAAGCACGCACACACAGCTTAAATATCAACTACTATTTGTGAGGATGCACTGCTTCATTTGGTTGACAGCCACAGCTGCATTATGGAACTGTGCTACAGCAGCGGCCACCTCAAGACCCAAGTCTCACTCCACTTCGTCACTCTCAACCAAAATACGGGGCTATGAGAATCAGGATACTTCACTGGGTTTCTATTCTTACGGCTATAGTGATGAGAATGCGGCGAGAGCAGAGTACACAACACAGGATGGATCCTCGCGTGGCTTCTACTCCTATGTAGATGCCAATGGAAAACTACAGACGGTTAAGTACGAGGCAGGTGGTCTTAAGGGCTTCAAGGCGGAGGCCAGTAATCAACCCAAGGCGCCCATCGATGATAAGAAGCCAGTGATGGATACGGCGGAGGTGCAAGAGGCACGTCAGGCACATCTCAACGCGATACGCGAGGCACAGGAACTGGAAAAGCAGGAGAAGGAACAGGCAGAGGCACAGAGGCAGGCAGAGCAGCCGCTAAGTGATGAGGATGCAGACATCCTGGAGAGAGTACGTGCTGAGCTTACCTCCATGCTAGCACAGCGTCAAGGTGCACAGGAGAATAATAATGCAGATGAGCAGAAAAGAAATAAGGAAGAAGCTGAAGCAGCTAACAACGATGATAAAAATCAGAAACAGGATCTGGCTGAACAGTCCGATCATGATGGCAATAGTGCTAGATTGCGCACTGTTTACACCCTGTCCGATCTCAGTTCCAGCAGCTACCTCAAACTAAGCGATCTCCCGGATCGTTTGGATAGAGAGGATAGCCAGGAACAGCATGTTCCTGTTACCGCCTATTACTCCTACTCCTCGCCCAATGCAAAGTACAGCATCACCACGCCAACCGAACTAAGAACTCTACGTCCCGTCGCACTCAGTCGTAGTTTGCTATTGAGCGAGAGGAACTAAAGAATCGAAGACCTTAAGATTATTTTTGACCCTGTTGTGAGTATTTGTTGCGGTTTGGATATTTGTTGAACTTAAATAGGCTTAAGAATAAATGCATTCTGTGCACCATAGTGCCAAAACCAAGGACTTTTGAAATGTAGAGCAAACTTTAGGTTAGGTAAGGCTGGCTGACCCTCTCTAGGAGTGCCACACATGAATAACTCAGGGTCTTTAATGTATAGAAAACAATTTATTTTAAACCAAATCATTTATTGCTCAACAAAACCGAAAAAATATAAACGAATCAATGAGTTGTAAGGATACTAAGCCACGGGCAGGTAGTCACGGGATGGTGCCTGCAGCAGGTTACTGTACTTAAGGATAAAACCATTTGCCGGCTGGTAGACATAAAGTGGTTGTGAGAGGATGGTGTGACTGGGTAGGATCGTTGACTTTGTGTTCTGGCTGAGTTGCTGATTGCGTATCTTTTCGGCTTCGAAGCGCTTGAAGAAGGCAACCTTAGCGGCAGCTACTTCGGGTGTATCCTGAACGGGAGAAATTATTGATCCTCCAGCTAGACGCAGCTTGGCCTCCTCATGGGCAGCCAAGTGCTGGGCACGCAGAGTAGCTACCTCTGGAGTCTCCTTATTGGCTTGCTGTTGCAAAGTGCTTGCAACAACACGATATCCATCAACATCAGCTTTATAGTCAACCGTTTGTTGCTCTCCCCGGGCATCCACATAGGAATAGGAACCATGGGTCACTCCATTTGCAGTGCGTGTCTCGTGCTTAGAGTAGAGTGGTGCTGTATACCCATAAGCATACTGACCATGCTCAGCCTGGGTGTGATATTGAGTGATGGTATTGGCTTCCGGTGGCGCACCATATTCCAGCAGAGTGGCAAAGCTGGAACCCAGTGAAGCAGCAATCAGCAGGCACAGATAAACATTGATGTGATGCATCGTTACGTTTTTTTTTCGTGATTGAATTTTAGTGGCTTCTTTTTTTAAGTGGCGCTGCTAGTGTCGTGGACTAGTACTCGCTCTAGAGAACTCTGTTGAGGCTCTTGTTGCCGGTTCTGCTTTTTATACTGGCAAAAAAGGAGACAACAACAACAATTGTCCCAAAAAAATATTCGTGCGTTCTCGGGAAGGTCGTCCAGTTTACTTTCATATTCCCTGTTTTCGGTACTCGCTTTTCGAGTTGCGCTTCTTCCTCTTGCTTTGTTTACAAACATACAATCACACATACATAAATAAATAAAATATTTTTGGTCGATTTCAACAAGTTGAGCATAAATTCGAACACAATAGTCGCAATTTGTTTTCATCTGTCAGAGACGGGGTATCCGCAGCCAAGAACTTAATCAGGCCGCTGTCCTAAGGTCAAGGAACCAACAACATTCGTGGCATAAATATGTTAAATATTGTTGTATGATATGTGTACATTGTACAAGCTTGTTGCTACCTTTTCTTGCCTGCCTCTTGTTTATGCCGCTATTAAATTTAATTGAAATCAAAACTCAACGATGCATTTATGAAATCGTTGTTGTCAGCTGCCACATATGAATTGAGGTTCGATCATATCGGAATATCTTGAACGTTTTGGAGGTTTTGATAGGCACTTTCGGAATAGAAAATAGTAAAGGCGTATACGTTAACTAGGGTATTTGAATTAAGTGTTTCAATTCCTACATTCCTTGCTTATAATATACGTTGAAATGAACCTGAGGAGGGAACAAAACAATCAGGTAAATCAAAGTTTTTTCGAATGCTTTGAATAATTAAAAAAATTTGATGCTGGTATAAGTTAATCCAGAGATAAGCTGATTCCTAAGAAGCTCTGGACCGAATTGATTCATAAATACAGTCAAACTTCCATAAAACGAACTTCCGTACAAAAAAGTTTTCTAAATTTGATTCAATCAAAAATTAATTCGATATTTAAAATTGTATCTTTAACTAAGATTTTTCTTGTTCACTTGAAATTTGGAAGTTCGACAGTGCAATAAAAAAGTCTCCTTAATTAAGTCTCGAATCTCTTTATTGGATCAGATATTTCAATTCTTTACAAATGATGGTTTAATAATAAAATCCAGAGCTATAGTAACGTGGAACTGTATAACCATAGACTGAGGGCAGATAGACATGGGAGCTCCTGGCAACTGGGACAGACCTGCCGCTGAGGATCTCATTGCGTAACTGCTCGGATGCGACACGCTTCAGATGAATCGATTTGGCTGCAGCAACTTCGGCTGTGTCTGCAACGGGACGAGGAAGCTCCACATTGTTTTGCTGTTCGGCAGAGTTGGACTGCTGCTGGGCTTGGGCAAGACGTTGACGAGCTGCCTCATGCGCTGCCAGATGACTTTGACGAGCGGCGGCGACTTCAACAGAATCAGCTGGTTGCTCGATGCTCCGGGCGTCGAACTTTGGGGAATGTGGCAAATTGGTGGCAGCCACATGGAAACCCGACGAATCGGCTGTATAATCAACAGTCTGAAGTTTGCCAGCCCCATCGCGATAGCTGTAGCTGCCACGTGTGGTGCCATCAAGGCTGCGCACCTCCTGCTTGCTGGAATGCGGCTCGGCATAGCCATACGCATACTGACCCAGTGCATCCTGCGTCAAATACTGCTGTTGAGTGGGCGTCACCAAAGCCGATCCCTGTGCCGTATACACATACGGGTAGCTTGAATAGATTGCCAAGCCATTAGCCAAAGCCAACCAAGTGGCAGCCACTACAAGCGTAAGGAATTGCATCTTGAATCTGGAGTTGAAGTTCGAACTGAAGCTAAAGCTGAATGTGAAAAGCGCTGCGTCTGGGGCACTCGCCTTCTTTGTTGCTTCTGCATTTGGTTAGCTTTGGCAACGTCCTTTTATACTCTAGACCCTTCTGCCAGACCGACTGACTGACGATGCCGTTACAGGTTCTAGTTCTTGTTGTGGTTCTAGACAGGTAGCCGCAGTGTTGCTCATGCAGCCTTTTTCACGCTAAATTTAGCATTCAGCAATATACAAGGATTAGTGTTTTTAATTATAGAAAATATACGCATAAAAGATAAATGATAAATATCTTTAAAGCACATTATACTATCTTTTAAATACTTTAAATACATAAGTAACCCCAAAGACTAGACTCCAGTTCATTCCATCAAAGGGTTGACAACACTGCCCCTGCATTATTTAACTCCATCAAGTTTTCTTACTTGTAACGAGCAGAGAGTTATTTGTTGTTTGATGTCATCTTTAACGGTCTGCGTCTTTGCTCTTTGTGCAACGACTGATGCGTCAATTGAGCTTAATTGTGGCAAGAGGCCTGTGGCTGGTTGAAGCATGTTGCTTAATGACTACAAAGGCTTCAATGTGCGGATAATATCTACTACAAGACTTAAGCCACAGCAAAAGCCAAACAACTTCTTATCATATTGGTGGTCAGCTAGTCAGAGCTAAAGAATAAAGTAACAGAGGATGAGAGATCAAGGCCATGATCACGAGCTGCCTTGATGCCATGCTTTGAGTAAGACACGCTATGTAAAAGATATTCAATTGTAATACCCTGTACAAACTTTGGAACGGACAAACGAAGTTGTCGAAATTTAAGGTGGTAGAAATAAGAAAATAAGAAATATTCAAGGCTCCTGAAAACTTTGCTATCAAACTTTCATAAACTCCCAACATTTAACCTGTTAACTTTATGAAAAGTAACTCAAATATCATAAGTTCACTAGTTTCATCCCCAGAGTATCTTATTGTCGATCAATCTTAATATCCGTTTACTGTTTGTCGCTCACTGAAGTTGTATGTTTTGTGTCCGCCTTTAACTGCAGTTGCAAATGCAACTTCAACTTCTTGAACAACTGTTGCAACCGATTTAAAATGCGCTAAGCGTTGCGAATTTTGCGACTGTTCGCAACGGCATTTCAAGGTGAGTGAAGGCCAAGGGCCACATTTGTCCAGATCGCTCTGTTTGGGCCTGGCTTCAAGGCCTTTATTTTTGTATTCAATTCCCAATTGGATGCATTTGGTTTATTTTTAGCTTATCTGTGGCAATGCATCCGAGCAGAAGCGTCATGAGCCACTGATTAGGATTGATAGTGTTGCCAGCCAAATATAGGTGTTGTATTTGGCCTGGGCCACTAAAGCTCTTTTCTGCCCTTGACTCTGAGCTATTTACGAGTTAGTACACATAAAAAGATCTCCAGCTGTGTTGATAAGTGCATTTTAATGTCCAACTCTAGATCTCTCTCTTTCTCTTTTTCAATAGGTTTTCGAATCCACTTGGCACTTGTTCGTAATCAAAGACATATCCAGAGCAGCTGCCATAATTTGCCCGAATGGCCAACTTAACGATCTTGTTAGCCAGTTTCTTGTCCAAAAGTCACTTTAAATTCCAACATCGAGTTGTTTGCTTAACAGATTCCAGCACTCAACTGCAAACACTTTCCTAGACTCCAAACTATTTGTGTTTGTCGACGTACTTGTTGTCGTTGGCTGATTTGTGCATCATTAGGTCGAGAATTGTTCAGGGCTAATTATTTATCGCTTAGCCTAACTCATAAAACCTGGACACACCTTTCCAACGACTGATTTATTTTAAGTTTGCTTAACGTTCCTTCTACGGATTGTGTGCTTTGTTTAGTTTTGTACTATTTGCTGAAGGCAATTTTCGCATTTTTATTAAATGTGGAAGAGCTTAGAACCTTTGAAAACGTATCTTTTGTTTGAGTTGCTTAGTGATTTATTTATTTATTTATTGTCAGCTATGAGCAGCTGACATGAAATTAAGATTAATATAAAATAATTATGGTTAAAATAATTAAATTAAAAGTAAAATTTAAAATTATATTTAAATCTGAAATCAAATGAAGGTAAAAAGCTAAAAAGTTTACGTTAAAGCTCTGGGAAATTCAACAAGAATATTAGTGGTCCAACATTTGTTGCATGGATTGGGAAAAACCCAGAAAAACCCAATCAGACCACCGGTAGATAAGTGATTAGTGGTTACGATTTGATCAAGAAAAGAGACCCGAGTGCAAACACGAATAAAATTCCTCAAATATATAAAAACTAAAGTACTACATAATCGATAGGATATAGTTTAAGGCAGATTAACTTAATGATCAAGTTTCTTTAATTACCGAAGTTATTTGAAGAAAGAGCATTTAATATTTGACAACCCGTAGGCTAGCTGTTGCAGCCTGAAATTAGTCTATTATTGTACTCCGTTTGAATGACGCCATCACAGGCCATGTTGGCCACAATACAACTAGCTAAATGTTTGAGTGACAAGCCACATAAATCATGGCCAGCACCTGGAAATTAGTTTTAGATTCGAATGCGATATTCAATTATATTTTGTTTAGACAGCAGCTTCGATTTTTTTTGATAATTAGTTTTAATTAAGCGTTGAATCCGTACAATGCAGAAATAGTATCATAACAACACATTTATAAGATAAATAATAGAACCCAACCTCATGCTTCGCGCATGAGGACTTACAAATATTCTCATATAGCAAGGTTGTTTTTAATTTTGTCCAAAAGTTTTGGCAAAACCTTTTCTTGATAATCGCCTTAGAGGCCTGGCAGGTAGTAAGTATCTTGCTAGCGCACTTTGGTGTCTTCTTAGCCTATCACTATATCTGCTAGTGTGCCTTCCAATCTGCTCCTCCACTGTATGCAGGTTCAGGTCACGATGGAGGGTGGTGCCGCGTACATAAAAAGGACAGTTGGTAATGGCACGCATGGCACGATTTTGCAATACCTTTATGCATTTAAAGTTAGACTTTGCAGCTATTCCCCAAATCTGCACTCCGTATAGCCAGATTGGGGCTACACAATGCACGTAGACTGCTCTTTTGGCTCTGAGTGACATGGTGCTTCTTCTGTTGATCAGCCACCGTAGTTGTTGCATTCTTTGACCACATCTCCGAGCCGTAGCTTTTAAATGAGGGCCAAAAGTCAAACGCTTGTCAAGGGTGATCCCGAGGTACTTAGCCTGCGAGGGCTGTTCCAAAGTTACGCCATCGAGTTGTATGGGTGGGGTGTGGTCAATAAGGGTCTTCAAAGTGAAGCAGGGATTGGTGGTCTTTAGTGAATTGACTTTCAAATTCCATCTCTTGCACCATGCAGCCAATGTGATAAGGTTACTCTTGAATTCCATCTGCTGCTTCATTGCGACATGCCGAGCTGTAGAGCAGTGCAATGTCATCGGCGTAGGTAGCAAGAAGAGCCTTCCTGGGAACTTCCATATGATACTCATTTGGGCAGGGCAAATCTGCAGTATATATTGAGTAGAGCAGCGGTCCAAGGACGCTGCCTTGTGGGACTCCAGCTCTCATATGACCGGAAGTCGAGTAGGTGTTCCTAATCCTGACCATAAACTTCCGTTCTTCCAAGTAAGAACGTAGTATTCCGTAATATGGTGCTGGGAACAGCTTTTTAATTTTGCTTAGTAGGCCGACATGCCAAACTCTGTCGAATGCTTGTTGCATATCAATGAATACAGCATTACAGTATTCAAGCAGCTTCGATTAAGTTAACTTACTTATTTTCCAATTTGTACTCAAATTGAGTTCATTTCCGATTCAAGTCAGGTTCAAAAAACCCATTTAACATTTTATTTTTTGTTTTTGGAATGAAACTCATTTACATATGAAAATGTACACAATTAGAAAACTTCCATTAGCTCGAGAAACATATGAGCTCATTCTATTATTTAGCATAAGCTGAAACCCCACCCTTCATCGCCCTCTATGCTCTACCTTTTGTTTGAACTGATTGCGCCTCTCACTTGTTGTGTTTTGTTTGTTGTCAAAAAACATTTCAAGCATCGTTTTTATTTTTTGTAGCTGTTTTGACGCGCGTCGCGGGCATAAAACTGCCTCCCCCTGCTAGGCACACCAGCCCTGCGCGCTCTCTCTCTCTCTCTCTCTCTCTCTCTCGCACTGACTAAAGCTTCCAGCTCTCTCTAAGCTTTTTGTGTATACATTTTTCCACTCAAAACAAACGGAATTTTGAGTGAATTTCAGTTGATAAGGCAACTGGCGTCACTTTTGACAAATGGTTTTTGTTAGTTTCGCTTTCGGCGATTTTTTTTTTTGACATTTAAAAGACTATGTGTATTTGTTTTTGTCTTTAATTTAGTGAAATGAAGTCATCGCTTCAAAAAAAAAAAAAAAAAAACAAGCCAAACACAAACTATATTCTACATATGCCTGCTTGAGTTCCCAGAGGCTAAGAACTTAGTTAACTTGGCCAAGCGAGCGACGATCGGAAAGTTTTTGACTTTTATATACGAACTGGGATATTAACTGCAACAGTTTTTGGCCTTTCGATGATTTTAAACAAATATTCTTTGATTTAAATTGACTTACCTTACTGCCTTCTCACTCAAACAAAAAAGCTCACTTATTCGCATTTTGTTTTAAATATCACTCATACGCCGCTAGTGCTTGCTGGGCCCCTTTTTCGACGCTGGCTGCGCATTTGACCAAACAGTTGAGTGTCGACAACGACGACAAACGCGCGCAGGCAACGGACAAGAAATCAAAAAGAAAAATTCTCGGAATCTTTATCGAAAAAAAACATTAAAAACTTTTTTGCAACACAAATATTTATTTTCATAAATCTTAAAAGCTAAGAAATTGTAAGTTTTAAAGTGCCTAAAATTTAATGTTTTAAGCAATAAGTGTTAAGTTTTCATAAACCCAAAAAAAGAAAAACACAAATTCCAGCATCGCAATGAAAACAAAAGTCCACTCCACGGATGCTTTTTAGCTGCTGCTGCGAGAATTTCAAGTGCTAAATCATGACCCAATTGTTTGTATCCAAATAGAAAATCACATCTCCCGCAAAAGCACTTTTTTTTGTTCTCAATGTATAACAATGCCAGTTGAGTGCTGGATAAAATGCGTAGCATCAATAGAGGCGCAGTAGCCAACTCGATTCACCCCCCATCATATTTATTTCCGTTTGTATGTATGCGGCGCTTGCGCGTTCCTGTGCTCCTGCTCCATGATAACAGTGTCCCTACCTGAATGGTTATGGTTAGGTAGCGTGATGTCATCCAAAGCTGCTGCTGCACAGTGTGTATACACATTAGAAATGTACGCATGTACACAGGAAGAAATAACAGATTGATGTTTGTTCCCTAAGGTCAAGTGAAATTATTTTCCTCCTTACGTTTGCCCTTGTTTCGAGTACAAAGTACTCTTCTATTTTCTCTAAGTGCAAAGCGCCTTTGTCTTAACCAAAACTGACCCCACACTCAATGCTTTTTGTTTTGTATGGCATGTTTCCATGCTCCTCTGCCCCCTTTCAACCCTCTGCAGTGTGCTTTACGCTTCCTGTTTTCGGATCACGCTTAATACGTTTAATTTATGCATTGGGGGCGCTAAACATTTCATATATTTAATAAACATAGTGTATTGATGCAGCCGCTCATAACGTGACCCAAATTTCTCTTTCCTCTTTTTCCCCTCTATTTCTCTATTATTTATTTTGATTATTGCTTTTAGGCATATCTCAATCGAATTTCATATATTATTTGTGCCAACTTTGGAAAAATCTTATTAAATTTGTTGACCGGCGAACGCTGTGCCAAAAGATGGAAAAATAAAACTAAAATAAAATGTATATAGTCATCTGTCTGTCTGTATTGTATATGTGTATGTTTTTATGTTCTGGACACACAAAGCGGATTATGAAGTTCAATTTTTTCTGACTTCGTTTCTTAATCAGTTGGTTGCCTGTTGCGGCTGCCTTTTGTCATGTTTTGTGAGTTTTGTTCGTGTTGCTCATACTTATTTATGGTATCCAATTACAGATAGGGCCACAACCAACCCAACATATATTGACGGGCGATACTCACACGCTGTGGCTTGTAATTAGTTTTACACTTCGCATTTTTGACGCGGACTAAAACTAAATATAGATGTTTTAACAACTAATCCTAACTAAAGAGGGCGTTTACCTGACACAACTAAGCTACATAAGTTATTACTGACAGCTACAACTTATGGAGAATTCTTACAAAAGCTAATTTAAATGCATCTCTATTACATTTTTTTGTTTCAAAAACATGCCTCACCCAAAAAAACTATAACAAACCCAAACAAAACCCCAGACAATGTAATTTCCTGCGCATATGAACGATGACATAAGCAATTCGATTAAGTTAACTACAAGCCCCTCCCTCGCCTCGTTAGTTTGTGCACTTGCGAGCATTCGTAGTCTATTCAAATCCACATTTGATACGCTCCATGGGATACTACTGCATGAAGAGAGGAAGAGATAGACTTTGACTCTGAATGCAACCTTGACCCATCCAATCTTATCATCAAGCTCGTGTGGCATTCAATTACCTCTGACATAGGTTATGCATCTTGAAAACGTTTCTTTTTTTTTGGTTTTTTGTTTATCATAACTGGTTATTCCCTCTTCCGGGGACTCTAACTTATCGCATTTTAAATTATGCTTGCCCAGCTACCAGCAAGCAACCACAATCTGTCCAGCTACCTTCGTATACACGGATATGTTAACTCAACTTAACTGGCGCATAATTAATGATCGTGGCAATAAAAGCTTACGTTTTATTTACTGTTTATGTTCGATTTGTGCCTGCATTGCTACAAATCTTCAGCGCATGTAAACATGACGACAATTTATGCTATGCGTGAATTGAAAAAAAAAACAGTTAAGACTGAAATATCTTTGAGATATGTTTATGTGCTCTTAAACCCAGATTATGTCTTGAGGGTAAAAAAAAAAAAAAAATGGCTTTTAATTGTTGTATGGTCAGTGCCATTAACTTTTAATCGTTAACGTTTAGCCAAACAGTTAAGATTTTGGTAGAACTTGAGTGAAATGTAAGATTTAAACATATTCTAGCGGGATTATCGACTTATCATTAATTATAATAGAAACATTGGAAACGGATTGAGATCTATTACGACTCTACCACTGATTTCAATTTCTAGCTGCTTATTTACCTGCTATTCGTATTCAATAGAAGACGCTAATGAAAATCGATGTATAGGAAACTGGGAGAGCAGCTTTATGGCGTCACTTGAAAGCTACCCAATGGAAATAACCTTCCGCACTTAATTAGCGACCAAACAGCAATTGTAAAAAGCTTCAACCTATTGCAAATGATATCATCTGAATAATGTATGAGTAAAATTAAAAGCTAGGCAGTTATCAAATCAAGCAATAGAGAAGTTATAACGCCAAACATCAGATTAAAGTTATATTACAGATATATGCAGATAGTCAACTCAGAGTCACAAACACAATGTTAGTCAGTGTCGTAAGTCATAGGTGAGAAGAAGAGGCATGAAATTGCGTGTTTACACAAATAGAATATGAAGCTTTTTTGTATGTTTGTACATTTGTTTATCTAATTTATAATTCTATTAACATTTTCTAGAGTGAGCAGCATGTCCGAGGCAGCAGCAGCAACAGCAAATGGCAGCAATGGAGCAGCAGCAGCTGGAGGTGCAGCACCCGCCGCAGAACTGGCACAGCTGGCTTTGGAGGAGACCGCACCGAAGGTGACATTCTCGGAACAGTTCAAAGCGTTCTCCAAGTTCGGCGATACCAAGTCTGATGGCAAATTGATAACGCTATCGCAGAGCGATAAGTGGATGAAGCAGGCGAAGGTAATTGATAAGCAGATCACCACCACCGATACGGGCATACACTTTAAGAAACTCAAAGCCTTGAAAGTGTCAATAACCGATTACAATAAATTCCTCGAAGATTTGGCCAAGGCGAGAAAGGTCGAACTGGTGGATATCAAAAAGAAAATGGCTAGTTGTGGTGCACCGGGTGTGTTGCAGGTTTCGGTGAGTGAAATTTCAAATCTCAAACTTTCAAGTCGTTTACAATCGAATTGTTCGTTTACTTAGGCTGGCAAGGCAGCTGCCGCTGTGGATCGCCTGACGGATACGAGCAAGTATACGGGCTCGCACAAGGAACGTTTTGGTGCTGATGGCAAGGGCAAAGGAATTGCTGGGCGACGCAATCTGGTCGATGGATCTGGCTATGTTAGTGGATACCAACACAAGGACACCTACGATGGTGCCCATTAAAATGTTTAGAATAAGCTCTTTCCTCACACACATCCCAGTGTTTTTTGACTCATTTATCATGTTTCCTGATCTGTGTCTAATTTATTACCAGTTTTTCTAATGGTAGCATCAGTTATTTCCTTTTCATTTTTCTTTTCTACATAAAATAAGTTGTGATTAAGTGCTTAAAATAAATTTATTTTATTTAACTATGTTTCGTTTTCATTTCTTTTTAATATTACATTTTTTTTTTTTCAATTCAAAAAGCGGCCCAAAAGTTCAAAAGCATTGACACATCCAACATTTATATCTCGTATAGTACTTATAAAATGAAGTAGCACAAAATTTTTAATAATACACTTTACAAAGATGTTTAATAATACAGTAAATGTACGAAAGATATACAAAAATAATTCGAAAAGTCTTTATTTCAAATAAGTCGAATAAAGTTGAAAGCATTCGAATTTTTAATTTATTTCTATACTTAAACGTTGAATGGATTAGCCATCGCTTTCAAAGAAAAACTTCGGACCAACTCCTCATAGCGTGATGTGATAAGCAGTTACTGAATAGCTACCTCGTCTAAAGCCAAAGTGTTGTGAAGCTAATCAAAAACTATACTAACCTAGTCAATAGGTTGAAATTGATAGGTTTTTGCATAACAAACCCAGTCAGAGGCAGTTTGTTAAACTATTGATTACAGCCGGCAGCCAGTCGATCTGAACAAGTCACAGAGCATCGATAATATCACATATCGCATAGCTTGTCTACGTTTTTATAACAGCTTAGCTTAGCCGCCAGCCTATAAAAGTCGCCCACACAGCCCACAAAGCAGCAGTGCAACCAAGTTAGTTTGAGTGATTAAAGATCATCTTGAGATTTTCCAGCAGCAGGCGCAGCAATGACATTTCGCGGCAAGCATGCAGTAGTTACGGGTGGTGCTGGTGGCATAGGCCTTCAGGTGGCCAGGCAGCTGCTGGTAGCAGGAGCAGGGGTGAGTTTAATTGACGATGGAGCTTATAGGTTTCCTAATAAAATCACAATTGAATTGCATCGCAGAAGGTTGCCATCATTGATATACAGGATAATTTGGAAGAGTTTGTCAAGTTGCGTGCAGCGCATCCAACGCAGAGTGTGATGATCATCAAAATGGATGTGGCTAACAAGAAGGGTGTGGAGGCTACCTACGAAGAGATCAAGAAGACCTTTGGCAGCATTGATATTGTCGTGAACGTAGCCGGAATATTTAATGACAAAGATGTCCAGCGCACGCTGCTAGTTAACCTGGTAGGTCGATCGGATCCAGCTTATAAAAAACCCATCAGCCGAATAACTTTTTTAATGATCTCTCCCACAGGGCGGCGTCATAAATTCTACCTTAAGTGCTTTAGAGTATATGAGCAAAGAGCATGGTGGCAATGGTGGAATTATTGTCAACATGAGCTCCGTCGTTGGCTTGGATCCTATGTTTATTATACCTGTTTATGGCGCCACTAAGGCGGGTATCTTAAACTTTACCCGCTGTCTAGGCGTAAGTAACGATTGAAAGAAAACACTAAAAAATTATTCCTCATATGAATTTTTATACTCACAGAACGAAAAGTTCTATCAGCGTTCGGGCATTCGATTTGCGACTGTTTGTCCTGGCGCCACCATGTCGGATATGTTTACCAATTTTACGGAGAAGATTATATTTCCAGAGACGACCGATGATACATACAAGATTCTGGATCGCTTAAACAAACAGAGTGTCACAGATGTGGCTCGGTGCATTCTGAATGTGTTGGAGAAGGAGAAGAATGGCGCCGTCTATGTAATTGAGGGCAAATGCATTGTTCCTATTGATATAAAGCAACACTGGACGGGCAAGGAGCCAGCACTATAATTCATAGATCATAAAACTATAAAACTTTTATACAAATTAAATTGTTGAGGGTAGTTTTTAATAAAGAAAGTGAGCATACTGTAAGCGTTGTCCTCGTTTTAATCCTCCCGCCAGTTGACCAGCACCTCATCGGTGCGATATCGTTGCGTTACAAATGAATCTTCAAATGGCATTTCTGTACCGGCTTTAAACATCTCAGCGCCTGCATGAGCTATCATCAGGCCATTATCAATGCAATAGCGTTCATCAATGGCAAAGACTTTGCCGATACGCTCCTCGCACATGACGCCCATCATTTGCTGCAAGCGCTCATTGCAGCCAACGCCACCAACAATGAGAACCTGTATTTTACACAGTTTTTAGATAGATAGGTTGTTCCAAGCGCAATGTTTCACACATACCTCATTGGATTCACAATGCGCCATTGCACGTTCTGTGATCTCGACGAGCATCGCGAAAATGGTTTCCTGCAGCGAGTAGCATAGATCTGCCTGGCTGTACTCTGGCTCTGGTTCGTCCTGAGGCTTTGTACGCTTATTGCGGCGCTTGCCGGGCTCTGCCAGCTCCTCGATGTGCGATAAGATGCCAGAGAAACTGACATCCATGCCTTTTACAACGTATGGCAGTTTTATGTACTGTTTGCCCTGCTTGGCTAGCTGTTCGATGTTGTAGCCAGGACTAGGATCGTTAGACAGCTTGATAATACGAGCAAAACGATCCAGACAGTTGCCCACTGCAATATCAATGGTTTCACCAAAGATGCGATAGCGTTTATTGGAATAGGCAATAACCTGTGTGTTGCCGCCGCTTACATACAGAACAATTGGATTTTGGGCACCGGTTATCAGTCGTCCCATTTCAATATGACCAATACAATGGTTTACACCCAACAGGGGCTTTTTCCAGAGCAAAGAAAGCGTCCTCGCCACAATAGCTCCAACAAGCAAAGGTGGCGCCATTCCAGGACCTTTTGTGTAGCAGATGACATCCAAATTGTCGGGTTTTATTTGTGCCTCCTTTAGGCTAGCCTGCACAAGTTCCAAGATAGCATCACGATGATGTTTAGCCGTCTCCTTGGGCAGGAAACCTGTTGAATGTAAAAATCCCCATTAAAGAAGTCATTGTTTTGTTAAAGCATTAGGCTTACCTTCACCAGGTGGTGTTATATATGTGCGTCGTACGTTTGCCAACACCTCGCCATCGTTTATGATGCCAATGCCAATTTTATTGGCGCTGCCCTCAATACCAAGAGCGCAAACCATATTTGCCTTTTTAATGTGGTGTGCCGCTAGCGTTCTTCTTCAGCTGCGCGATAACATTACAATTGCAATCGATAATTATAATATACACTCGAACGTGAATTGCATTGGCGCGCCAGAAAATGTCGGCGTATTTGTGTTATTGGTTTTTTTTTAAAGAGAGGAGAGAAAAATGTAGTGAAATCAAGTCTGTTAAAGTTTTGCAATATTTTTGTATTTGTACTTAATCATGGAAGCGGCTGAGTCAAACAACGAGAGCTCAACCGCTAAAACGGACACAGAAAATAGGAGTAAGCTTACCGATCAGACGGCCGAAACAATAAACAAAAATGACGCCAACGTGGATGGAGCGATAACAGCTACAGCAACAACAACAACAAAAGTGGAGCAACAGCAGCTGGAATGCGAAAACACAGTACACAATACTGAAAGCACACTAATACCAGCAACAAATGAGAAGGAAGATGATAATAATGAACAAGCTAACAATGAGGCTGCCATAGTCAACGAAATGAAAATAGGCGTTTTGGAGCAAAAGAAGACCGAGGAGTCACCACAAAGGATAAGTTTTGCAATACTGAAGGCACGGGACGAACAAGAGGAAAGCATAGAACCAGATCAGCCACAAAATGACATCCTCTCGCATGTCCACTGTCTGGCCCAGTTGGAGGAGCAGCGGCGTAGCTATGAACTCCAGCTGGAACAGTTGCGCACTGCGAACGCCCAAAAGGATAACATGATGACGCTTCTACAGCGCGAAAATGCTATATTGGATAAGGAGAAGCGCGCGTTTCGTCACGAAATGGATCTGGCGAACAAGGAAAAAGAGTCGACTGTTATTAAATTTGCCATGAAAGAGAAGCTCCTCATCGATGCCAAAAAGGAGAAGGATGCTATTGAGAAACAATTAGCCGAAGCCAAGAAGGAGGTTAAAAATGCCTCCTTACGTTTTCAGGGCGTTCACGAGGAAAAGTCTCGAATGATTTATATCATTGATGAAAAGGTGAGTAATCCTAACGTTATTTCTAGCAACAAGTCTTTTCATCCTTAATGCTTGCACAGTGCAATGAAGTGCGCAAATATCAGCGAGAATGTGAGAAGCTAAGAACAGAAATGGGTCATCTGGAGTCTAGGCTTAAATATCATGCAAACAAGCTCAACATTGAAGTCGAAGCCAAAGCGGTTAGTACTCTATCAAATACAACTTATTCCCATTGTTTATATGATTTTCACAGAATCTGGAACGAAAGCTGGAGGAAGAACGCAATGCGCCAAATAAAATGGAAGAAAAAGCCAATGGTAAGATAACATGCAACAAACAAAAGTATGCGTTTAGAAACAGCTTTAACTCTTACAGAGAAGCTTAAGGTAGAGTTTGAGGCAAACACAATACTCTTGAAACATGATATTATGCGTAAGACTGAAGCACTAGATAAACTTACCAAAGAGCACCAAAAGCAAAGTGAGGCTTTTAAGGAGCTGCAACAGCAACTGCAAGAAATTAATGCATCGGTAAGCCTATATAAGAACGACTTTGGAATGATTTTTTTTTATTTATAACGTGTTTTGCTTTGCAGCACGATCAGCTTTCGGAGGAGTACAAGGAGCTGCAGGTACAGCACAGCTCTGTGGAGGCAGCCTACAGCGATGAGCTGCTCAATGCAGCCAAAATGCACAGCCAACTTTCCGAGTTGCAGCTCTTGCGTACACAGAATACAATGTACGATGTTTTTAGCACAAATAAAACCAACATCAGCTATAATCTATACTTTTAATTAATCGTTTACGCAGCAATGAGCAGAAACTTGCAGAGGAGCAGTCTCGTGTACAGCGATTAGAAACCACAGCGCTGGAAAATGAGGCAGATTTGGAGCAACTGCAACAAAATAAGCAGGAACTACTTAGCATTAACAAGGAAATGAGCGAGCTTATAGTAAAACTGCAAAATGATATTTGTCTCGCAGAATCCAAGGTAAGAAAAGATAACAAAATTTTACATGCCCCGGGTGAGGCTTGAACTCACGACCTTAAGATTATGAGACTTACGCGCTGCCAACTGCGCCACCGAGGCCTTCAATAATTAGCATGTCACACCCAAACAAATCTTAAATTAATGCATTCTATTCTAATTTTAGGCGCAAGGTCTTGATGCTGAAAATAAACTCCTGAGGCAAGAAAAGCTCTCGTATGATGTAAAATATGCTGAGTTAGAGCTACAGCTAAGCGCTGAGGCTGCAGAAAAGAACGAGGAGCGTCAATTACTAGCCAAACATCTCTCGGAGAAGACCAAGCTCTACGAGCTGACCAAAGCCAAGTTAGATAATGTGCAAGGAGATTTCGAAGCGACTCAGCATAAAAACTCTACGCTTGTGAAAGAACTACAGCGAGAGCTACAAAAGTACAAAAGAGGCATTGTGGATATAAAACCATTTAGCTATTGCAGCAACTGTCATCAGGTGCTCAATGGTAATATCCCAGAGCAACAACAACACCTACAACAACCGCTTCGTTCGCACAGCCGGACAAGTAGTCAGGGTAGCGTTCACAATGGCAGTCGACGTGCCAGCGAATCTTCCGAATCTGAAACGGTCGCTAGCAGCAATACAGCTGTGCCACAGCCCCTAGATATGCAGGCTGTGCCGTCCAAGAAAGTGCTAGTAGAGCGCATTCTCCGACTTCAGCAGGCATCGGCGCGTCAAACGGAACGCATAGAGTTCTTAGAGAACCACACTGCTATGCTGGTCTCTGAGGTCCAGAAGAAATCAAAAGTGGTTCAATATTATATGCTGCGGGATCAGACTGCCGGCGCACTTACATCCTCAAAGAGTGATCAGAATAAGAGCGAGTTGGTCAAATACGGGAATGGCGTCATGGCAGCTATCTATGGCGGAGTCAAAGGCGCCGAAATAAAAGGCATGTCCCTGGAACTGTCGCTCGAGATTAATAAAAAGCTGCAGACCGTTCTCGAGGATACGCTGCTAAAAAATATAACCCTTAAAGAGAACCTGGATGTACTAGGCCTAGAGGTAGATAATCTGACCGGTAAATTGCGCTCCTACGAAATGAGCAAGTAACTTGAGATTCCCAACATATAAAGAATTCCATTCCATTGCATAGTCTACCGCATGTAAATATTAAATTAGTCTTAACAAATTTCTTGTGCTTAGGGTAAATGTGTATATTAAAAAAAAGTTATTCCCACTATCAAAGGTTTCAAAAAATAATATTTGAATGAAAAGAACTTGTTTTCTAACTTAAATATGGTTTTAATTTCCACGCAAGTTTAAAAGTAAAAAAAAACAATCAAAACTTAATTATCTCAACAACAAAAATCAAAACACTTTTCACAGCAGACCGTCGTAGAGCTTAGCGCTGACCGGCGCTGGTTTGCCCACATCCATGGTCATCTGAAGCGTAGGCTGCTCGCCAGCTTGGGCCAAGCGTGCGGTCTTGTTGTGCGTCTTCTTGAAGTGCACACTCATTTGAGGATTTTCCGCGCCGGTTTCATCTCGAACGTACTCCTTCAGCAAAGGTGGCAGATCGATTTTGGTTGGCAAAACAACTGAAGCAACTTTTTTGGCATTATTTAAAAACTTATGTTCCTCGCTAACAGGCACCAGCTCATAGTCAGCTTTGTAGCTAGTGCTGTAAATCTCTACAGGTTTTGGTTGTGTGATTCCGCGCCAGGTTTTCTCCACGGTGACACGCACCTTACGAGCCTCGTTTGCCTGTGGTTACAAACATTTATAATGGCGTCTTATTTTTTTAATGCCTGCCTCACCTGCGCATTCATCGCTTGCACTTTTAATATCCGCATATAGCAGGGCTCCGGATAGCGTTGAAACATGTTACGTATAACCATCCGACCGACTCCCCAGTCGGGCAAGTTTCCCACAATCTCCCATAGAGAATTGCCACGAAAGTCTGTGGTGCGGCCAATATATTTGATTACTTTTTGGCTCATGCTGAGTTTTAGTTTTCTTGCTTTAATTATTAAATAGTCTGTGTCTGAAAACTTATTCCGGTGTGTTACTTCTTCTTCTTTTGAAGCATTCAATTGAAATTCTCACAGCTGTTAGGCGTACAGTGCTGCCACCTAATGCATAAGGCAAAGCGCGAGAGCCCACGATTTGGTTGGCAACGCAATGAGTATTTAAACCTTCTCAGTTTTGAAGCTGAAAAAGTTAATTTTTATGCTAAGCTGATTGGAGTAGATTGTAAGTCGAAAAGTTATTAACTAGTTATTGAGTTAATAACTCTTGTGAGTCAATTAAGTGCTTTAATGTGAACCAAAGGAATTTTAAACGGATGCGCATTGACCATTTTGAGTACACACATAAAAGCAATAGCGACTGCAATTAACAAGAGAGTTTTTGGAAGAGATCTGATTGGAGTGCAATACAGTTTGCGATTAGTTAAGTTATCGATAACTGTGCAAAAAATGTGTTGAGGCCGGCGAACCGCAATTGTCGCGAGTGCAGTGTTTTATGTATCTTATTAATTTGTTGTGATGTGCATAATATAAAAAATAACAATGGATACTCCTGAGTTGGAACCGGTATGTCTTGCAACAATTTATGAATGCTCCTAAGTTATCACCGGTAAGTTTTGCAACAATTTATTTATAAATCTATATGTATGTACACACATACATACATACATAAATATGTACATATATGACATGTTAGTTATGTAAAAAAACCCTCTGGCAATCAACAATACTTCTATTCTATTAAATATATAAATATGCAATGATATTGTCCTGTTAAGTTAGACTAGCCATTGTGTTGATGGCCTTCGATTGTATCGCTATCCGAGTGGCCAGCTCCACTTGTCTCTATATGTTCATCGTAAGACTCCTCCTGTTCATCCTCGTGTTGGCTATGCTCTTGCTGATTGGCATTTTCGTGCAATCCGATGGTTGCATGTGCTCCCGCTTTGGATGCATTTACTTGCGCCGCTGCAGCTGAAGAGGCTGCTTTGAGCGCTGATTCTTTGGTTGCTGCAAAGTCTACGCGTGCCTGATGCAGCTGCTCTTCTACTTGTTCCAATCGAGTCTTTGCCTGACCCACCATAGTTGCCTGCGAGCCAAGCTGATTGGCTACCTCGTTGGCCGTTTGTTCTGCCTGCTCCGCCACAGATTTGGCATTATTAACTGCAGCAGTTAGCACTGAGATGTGATTGTGCGCCGACTGAGCGGTTTGTTGTGCCAGCTTAGACGACACTTTGGCTGCTTTAAGCTGCTCCAGCTCTCGCGACAATGCACGCTGTGTCTCTGCTGCCTGCTGCTCCAGCTCCTGGAGTATGACTTGCTTTCCGGCCAATGCTGCTTGCGCCGTTGCTGCTGCCTGAGATGCAGCTTGTGCCAGTGTATTTTTGGCTATAAATGCAGCTTGTTTGGCAGCTGCATGTTGATTGGTTACAGCGGTATGGGCCTGATCCGCAGAGCCTTGAGCTATGGAGCGTAGACCACTGCCGATGCTATAGCCAGTTTTGCTGCTGCTGCTGCTTCCATGATCCGAACTACTGCTGCTTGGATGGTGATTCTTGGAGCTACTGCTGCTGCTGTAGAGCTGCTGTTGATAATGCTGCTGCGACTGCTGCTGCTGCAGTTGATGTAGTTGATGCTGAATATCCTCCTGATCGTCATGTCCTGTTGGAAGCTCAGGCTCAAAGTAACCACCATGATGAGGCTGCAGCTGTACCTGTCTAAAGTAGTAACCATTGCGCTTGTGCAGCCTCCCCAAGATCTGGACACAATGCAGTGCTATTGAACCATTCACATTAATCGTTGAAATCACTTCACTTTCGTTTATCAAACTCACCTAGAAGCAAACATATAAATTCCTTGGTGTACATCATCTTCCTGAAGCTGCTAAAATTGCATTAAACGTCTGGTCTAACAGCACCATACAATTTAAACTTCATCGTCTTTAAGTTCAGCTTTAACGTCAGCGGTGCATAAATTTTTAGTAGTGCGGAAAGTAAGTTGCGGCTTTTGAGTTTAACGGGCGCTCAACATGTTATGTTTATAAAAATTATATTTTTCGGGGCAATTTGAATATCACACACTGATGCGCTCTTTTTTGGAAGGTACTTAAGGAAGCGCTTAAATATTGTGTGGGTTTCGGGTGGCGTCATTTTAATGACTTGTTGGCACGGCTCTCAGTTTTACCAGATTATATGGTGGTGTAAAGCTGTTGGCTTTGGCCTAGCATTGTTTTTCATTGCCGATGATTTAATTAATGCTTTGCATTTTAATGGGTTCCGCCCAATTTTAATTGATCCTAACTTGCTTATAATGTAAGTGTTTCTGTTACAATAGATACTCAAAGCGGGATTCCTTAATTGATATATTTTTATGATTTAATTTGAGTTGCTTTATAATGGAAAGAAAAAAGGTATAAATGAGACGTTATTATTTTCAACGATTGGATGGAGTTTTTTGATTATTTAAAAGCTCATTAAATTAAAATAACTATCTGCAACAAATTTTAGACACCGGTTTCTATACAGACTTCTGCTGGGATAAGCTCTCAATTCATAAGCCGTTAATAAGAAAACTCGTCATTACTTTTTTTGTTTTGTCATAAATTAATTTATTTAAATAGTTTATTTTTTTTTTAATTTATTACAAGTATACAAAATAAATTAATTATAGTAAACACTACTAAATAATTTACACAATAGTATAAGTACAATTCGGAACTTGAATAGATTGCAATACAATAGATTGCCGAGGCACTCGGTAACTTGATTATCACCAATCGAGTCACATTTGTGGTGTTTGGACAATAGTGTGTGTGCGTGGGTCATATCAATAACATAAAATTATAACATAAAATAACAAGATAATAATAATAAGAAAAGGCCAAGACGCATATAACTGTTACGAACGGTAACAGCATATAGCTCGAGTGTGAGCAAACAGAGTGTGATCGAATAAATAGAGTACAAAGTAAGTGATGAGACAGTAATTACGTAAATTAAAAATGACTGTTCAAAAGTGAAAAACAAATTCATCAGAGCCGTCGTCGTCATAACTTATGTGCCCTACAGCTTTTGTGCTGAGATAGCCTAATCATTTATAGCTCTGGGTGATTTGCTGAATCCAGGGCAAGTAGGCGGAAACCTTTACATAGACACCGGGCACATTAACCTGACCGCATCCAATGCCCCAGGAAACAACGCCAACGACATTCCAGACGCCATTGCGCTCACAGACCAGAGGACCACCACCATCACCCTTGCAGGCATCCTTGCCCTCCTCGCCACCGGCACAAATAAAGCCAGGATTTAGCTTGTAGCTGTATCCAAGACGAGTGTTACGCAGTTGAGATTCGCACTGATGATGCGACAGAATTGGCACATCCACCTCCTTCAAGATGTTTTGGTATTTGCCATGCTCTCCGAAAGCATCCTTGCCCCAGCCAGTAGTCCAGCAGCGAGCATTAGTGAAGTCAGAGTATTGATCAGGCATACAAGCGGGGCTAATGTGTGGATTCTTGGTAAAGTCTACAGGCTGATCGAGTTTAAGAATAGCCAAATCGTTGTCCAAAGTGCCCGCATAGTATTCAGGATGAATGTGCACAGAGACAACATCACGTTCAATGTAGGGGAAGAATTCTACGTCATGATTGACATCCCATTCGCCCAAGCGAACACGCAGATCGAAGCCATTTTGACTAAGAAGCGAAAGAATAAATAAGTCTACGAGTTCTTTGAAAATCGAGAAGTATTAACTTACGATTTGATGCAATGGGCCGCAGAGATGATGTGCTGAGCATCAATCAAAGTGCCACCACAGGCATAGATTGATTCCTTGGGATCCTTCTTAAGAATGGCAACGTGCCAAGGATACTCGCCGAATTCACTGTCACCATCGACATAAACGGGATTCTTGATGCGACCCGTAATACCGGCAGCATTTCTTACACCACAACGTCCCAGTTGCTGTTGCTGAGGTGGAGCCTGAGGACGCAGAGGACGACGACAGCAGACCTCGTTACCACGGCAGGTCTTTTCTACAGGTCGGTTGCCATAATAAGCACGCTGCAATAAAAAATAAAGAAAATAAATAATTGCCATACGTTGAGATAGAATATTCGAGTCCTACAATAATAAACTGCCTCTTTTAAGTTACCTGTTCCGCTTTCAACACAACCTTAGACTCATCATCGTCAACGCTGCGTCGCCGGCGATTAAGTGGAAAGGTCACAAAATCACTGCCTGCTGCAGCACCAGGTGCTTGAGTGGGTATATTATGAAGTGGCCCTAAGTTTAATTGCTTGCCACGACGACTAGGTGCTGACCAGTCAGGCGAACTGACGTTGACGCTACGCTCATAATGATTTGAGTAATCTCCAAAACTGCCATAACCGCTCGTTCCAAAGTCGGTGGGTGGCGAGCCAGGATATATTGAGTCAAAAGATTGATCGACAGGGCTCTCAGGATGGTGCTCAGAGTTGTGATAACCACCGTGGTGCTCAGAGTGATAATTATTGTTAAAGTGCTCTGATTGAATATGATGGTGCTCTGGCGGATACAGGGAAGGTCCACTGTGATACTCAAAGATCGGCGTGCTGGGCACCATCTCCACGTCAAAGTGCTTAATGTGTGACGGACCAGTGCTATCGAAATGATAATGTGGTGGTGGTGGTGCACTGAAGTGATGGTCTGGGTGATGATGATGGTCATGCTCGTAGCCGCTGAAGTGATCGTGATGATGGTAATGTGTGCTGTGAAGTTCGCTGGGTTTCTTCTTGAAGAAATCACCCACTTTCTGAATAATATTCGCATTGGGCGTCACATGAAGATTCACTAATGGCTTCACCACTTTTTCTCCATAATCCGTTTTGCTCACTTGCAGCGAGACAAGAGGATTCACATTGACCAGGCCAAGATTCAAGCCGTTTGGTCCTAACGAGCCAAAGTTTGGGTTTTGTGCAGGATAAAAATCACCCAGGACATTAGCCGGATAGCCGCCTGGCCCGCCAGACGTGGGATAGGGCAGGCCAAAGCTAACACCATAGGTAGGCAGTATCTTGCGCTGTATTAGCTCGATGGCTTGGAGCGCTGGCAAGTTTAGCGGGGATTGTCCAAGTAGTCCCTGACGCTGCAGGAAGATGGACGGAAGGACATGGAGTTAGGCTGGCTTCAAAAGAGCAATATTGGACGTGCGACCATTTGAACCCGTGCGTGGTTAGGTTGGTTTTAGTTGCAATTTGGATTAGTGACGATCCCTCCGCGGCAACACCAACCTTCAAACGCAGGCCGAAGGGTGAAAACGACGAGCGGGTTTTAGTGGACCTTGACGGAGTTTTGAGTTTGAGTTGAATTGAGCGTGGAGCGTTGAACGATGAACGATGAGTGCAGTTGAGTGTTGAGTTGAGTTGTGTTTTATGTGTGTGTTTGTGTGGGAGTCTCACCAGTTAAAGGAGCTTTTCTAATATGTGTCAATTGCATTAGTCGGGCAGTAACTTGAACTAGAGGGTTGATAGACTTTATTAAACAACTGTTTGAACTTACCCCTTGAGCATCTAGAGAGAGGTCACTGGTGTCTTCTTTGCTTTCACCAGCAGCCTGGCGACGTGTACGTTTTGTCTCCTCTTTATCCTTTTTGTCATCAGACTTATCATCAGCCTTGGTATCAGCCTTGGTATCAGCATTGGAAGTGGCATTTGCAGGCGCATCATCGCTCAGAGCTTCGATGTCCTTGCCCAGATTTCTGGGATCAATAGGCAGAATCAGATCTTCTTTGCGTCCAATGCGATCGGCAGCAGGGCAATGAGAGATGGGCACGCACTGGCAGTCAACGATTTGCTGACGGGATGTGTCATAGGCACCCTGGTATCCACCAGCCTGGCCTTGAGCACCGTATCCCGAGGAGAGGCCATTACCATAGGTACTTGAGGAAGCGCCGTTTTGAAGCTCTTTTTTGTAGTAGTCAGGGTTCTGGCTGTGATAGCTGCCACTGGGAGAGCCACTGAAGCCATTCTGACCGAAACCGCCAGATTGCGACAAGCCAGAGTTGCTGCCAAAGGAACCACCGTTAGGCTTCTGTGACGGATTGTAGCCCTGCGTGAGCAGACCTCCTTGGGAAGCACCATTAAACCCGGCGTTAAAAGCATTCGACTGTGAGAAGCCTGAGCTAGGAGCTTGAGCCTGTGGGGTGTATGTGGCTGAGGATTGGGCCAAAGCGCTGAAGTCGGTGTTCACGGTATGGCCACCACCAATTGGTATTGGCACAGTGGGAATATTAGCACCCTCGCCGCCTTCCACATGATGGAAATGATGATGCACATGCTGTTGAAGACCAGCATCGATGGGTGCACCCACCACAACCTTGGTACTGGACGAGCTGGCTTGTGCGGAAGACGAGGATTGCTGTCCATAGAAACCGGAGCTGACTCCTTGATTCTTATCGGGATTTTCAAAGCTGTAAGGTGGAGCACCATTGGAAGGACCAGGACTGTAGATAGGACCGGGAATAGGTCCACTAGATCCACCAGTATAAAGAGGGCCGGGTGGTTTGCTGTCATAGATAAGGGCACCAGGTGGTGGCTTGGAGAATGTAACACCATCGGAATCAAAAGCGGATGGTGGTGGGCTTTCATAGCCGCCTCCGGGTCTGTACAGACTGTTCATGGGTGGTCTGTAGGATCCTTCATAGCCAACCTTACGTGGTGGACCAAAGGAATTGAGGGAGCTAGATGGTGGGCCAAATGAGTTGATTGAGCTGGGTGGTCCACTCATTGGTGGACGACCGCTAAAGTAGCTTGGTGGTGGCATGGGCTTAGCAGGTCCATAGGGTCCGCCACCAAAGCCAGATGATGGTGGTGGTCCTTGTGCATAGATGGTTGAGTAAAAGGGACGTTTTTCCTCTACTTCGCAGCTCATCAGTCCCAGACCGCAAAGCTTGTCACGAATCAGATTTCGAGCCTGCACATCGTTGCCCTCCTGAAGGGCTATATCAATGTTACCATCGGCATAGACAGCATCATATTCGCCAATATTACGTCCCTCACGACGGGAGTTAATCAACTGATCAATAACTGTATCAATCTCCGTGGCATTGCTCTGAATGTTCTCATGGATTGCATAGTTGCGTCCCTGTGTCTCTTCGGCGGGTTTTGTTGTTTCAGCAGAGCGTCTGCTTAACATGGAGTCGGCAGATTCCATGGGCGCCCACTCATTGCCCCAGTTAGAGTCGTCGGCGGCAACTAGCGTCGCGCTAGCTGCCAGAACTAGCAACCAAGTCATCCTCATTGTGTGTGTGTGTGTGTGTGTCTGAAGAAGAAAGATAATTTTAGTAATTACATAATCGGTTTGACACCATTATTTTTTGATAAACTTGCTGGTCATTGTGCCAATTTACACCGCTAGTCTTTCCACACTCGCGCTCTCTTTCGCTTTAGCAATGGACAAACCGGTCTTGAAATCTTTGAGCTGACTCACAAAAAAGACTTTTACTTTCGTTCGAGGTCGCAGACCGTGGAAAATTGTCCCCCTCGCCGCCACTCTCCTTTCCATGCCCTCTCTCTCTCTCTTTCTTATGAGGTAATTTTACCTGCATTTGCTTTTTATGTTACTATAAGATTTGGCAAGCCCCGAAAAATGATCACTCAACTTGATCTCTGCCTTGACAGCTGCTGTGTCCGTTAAGATTTTACTCTCTGTGTGTAACGATGTGTGAATTTTCGTAACACCCTCCCTTTTTGGCTTTAGCTTTATTGTGTACGTTGTGTTCGTGTTATGTCATTTACTTTGCCTTAATGTGTTTTACTTTATGGAGCGTGGGTTGAAAAGTGTTGCGATCTTTAAGGTCTCTTATTTTCCATTTTCGGGTTATATAAAGCGTTGCTTTTGCGCTTCGAACGGAAGTCGTGTGCAACGTTGCATTGCAAAAAACAATTTGTTTGTGTGTGCAATGACCGGGAGTTGTCTTGGGATTTGCAGTGAAAGTTTTAGATACAGGGCTTGGGTCATTGACTTAATCAGATAAATAATAATCCAGTTAGTAATTGCTACAACTGTATATTAATTTAAGTATAAATTAAAAAGTAACAAATATCTTTAAAGCATTTTTTTTTTTTGAATTGTTTAGCACTTGGAAGAGCAACTATAGTTTATGGTAGCATGTTTCAAAAATTTGTAGTTTGTATTCGGAAGATTTTATTATAAATCACATCTTATGCATTCGAATACCACTTCCTATTGATGTTTAATATTTTATTTCTTAGTTAAGATCAAGCATTATAAACGCTTTTTTGTAATGTATCCTTTAAGGAATAACTTCTTTGTCACTTTTTCAATTCGTTTATTTCACTTTTAAGAAAAGAACTTCACACTTTTTTCTATCTCCTTTTTCTTCACTTAAACTCACCTTTTGCTTTAATTTAAATAAATATGTTTCACAGTGTTTGCGTTTGTTGATTTGTAATCCTTATAATATCCTTTTACTGCACCACTGTGACTGTATGTATGTTTCGTTTGTTGGCGACTCGTTCACTGATTTCGCTTTCGACTGCGCCGCACATTTTATACAAAAGCTGCGCATGCGCAACGGCGCAGTCGCTGCCACCATCGCTGCTGCTGCTGCTCTTGCCTCTTTTGCGAATTGTTGGTTCATAACAAAACAGAAAGACTCGAAGCAGCAATTCAGGCTCTAGGTTAATTTTCTGGCTATGACGTCAAAGGCATTTTTGGGTTTTTTCTTGGATCAGCAAGTTGCATTCTGCGTATAACCGAAGGTTAAGACAAAGTCGTAGCATAAACCTTTGCTTAATGATCATCTTCCCGCTCACAATAACTTGAATGCGTTGCCGCAATAAACCAAAATGAATGTTAACAAAAGTTGGCTCTTAAAAAAAAAAAATCTACAAAAAAAAGTTTGTGTATGTTGAAAACTCTTACTTCCCAAATTAGTGCTTATGTTTTTATGTGGGAAGCATCGTGATGTTCATATATGTCCAAACTTTAACTATCTTACATACTTACAGTTCCCGCTTAAGGCGCTGTTGTTTTTGTGCAACTAATATCAACAACACCGAAGTAGTATTATGAAATCTGCAATTATAAATTGGGTCAGCAACACTAAATGACCCAAAGAAAGGCAACTAGGGCAAAGTGATGATGATTCAACAACAACGACGAGCTTCCCGCTTCATAAAGGGCCAACACCTTAAAACCGGATCTGGCTTAAAATTGAAGCTACAACTATGTTTGAGCGTTTTTACCCCATGGCCAACACGGCACATCTCACGTCAATCTGTCAGTCGGTCAGTTTTTGTTCATTCACGTATTCGTTTGTGTTTGTTTGTTGTGATTTAAAATTAATTTTCATAAACTGATTTACCCCGAGTTGAACTAATTAAATGCGATTTATATATGTATATATTTGTCCAAGTGTAGCAACAAGTGCACACGCGTGCCAAATGCTATTTATTCGTGACTCATTTATTGTGTGTGGTCAGTAATGTGTTGTGATCAGTATTCACAAGCTACAGACTAAGACAATCCAATGAATGTGTGATTGACCTTCGTTTCGATTGGCAGACCGCTTAGACTGGGATTAAGTGGCATTTTATGTTAACCATTCCAAGAAAGTTGATAATATGTGTAAGCAGGCCGCTGCTCTAAGTTAAATTATGCTAATCGGTCTAATCAATCCATTTATTGTTTAACGTTTGCTGTCTGTCTTGATTGTTTGGCAAACAGTTCGTGTAGTTTTTATCAAACAACAATGTTTTGACCGTCGGGGTTTTCTACTGACTCAGTTTCGACTGAATGTTTGAAGGGGTTTTGTAGTCAACGCACTTCCGAATACTTACTTTTCAAGATATTGGTTTAATATTAACTGGTGAAATCCCAGTAGGCGCCGCTTGAACTTGACCTTAGGTTGTGTACCTTGTCTTTTTTGCCGACAAGTGACAGCGGCGTAATGTTGTGTAGTTTGTTTAATCTGGGGTTCATGGTAATAAATAATCTTTTAATTCATTTTTTTTTCAAGTTTTTGATTGAATAACGCTTACGCTTGAACTCTTTGGAAGTAAATTTGCTACAAAATTTATTAGAGAAAAACCTTTATATTGTTGTGTTTGAATTGGCCAATTAAATTTGAAGCTTAAACGGGTAAGGGAACCCAAGCATAAATTGTTACTTTTACATGAAATCAAATATCTGGCGAATCATCTACAGAGTGTGTAATCGGTATCATCGATATTTCTGTTTTATAAAACAATTTTAGTTACCAACAAGACGCTTATCTGAGCTGATTTGGTTACAACCTAACCCTCTTCAATCGTTAGGTTCAAGTCCAAAAACGTTTGTTTTCGATTTTTGTGACTCTTTGGCTCTCTCGTGTCGAAGGTCTTTGGCTCTGTGTGTCAATTGCTTAACAAATCGAAGCAACACCCACGCACAAAAAGCAGTCACACATTTGCAAAAACTTGGTTGAGCAATAATGGTGAGGTGAATTTAATTATAAGGAAGTTTGTAAACACCGCAACTTGCAACTTGCAACGTCTAAATTGTTGCAACTGTGCCATGGTTTTGCCCAAAAACGAAAAATGAGGCTTGGAAAATCCCGCTAAAAAGCAATTGCAAGAGAAAAGACAAAAATCAATTACTCGGCTTCGCCTAGCCAATTCTCAGCTAACAGCCGGTCGGCTAAGCCTCGTTTTTGGGCCTTGGGGAAACCCCAGCTAAACTTTTGAAGCAAGCTACAACTCAGCATGGCCGGCGCTCAGCTTCAGTCAGCCTCAGTTGGAGTCTTTGTATTTGTGGTTGTATTTTGTATCTCTCTCTGTTTGTTGGATTACATAATCCAAAGCCCCAAATGCAGCTGCCAGCGGCACGCGATGCATTCGAGCAGAGCAAATTGTTTGATTTGTGATTCATTTGCTTTAGCAAAACCATTAGGGTATTATGGTTTTGTTGGGTAGTATGAAACACATTGAAGGTGTCATAGGTATGGCTTTTATTGACAAACTGAGACTTAATTTAATTACTCTGTGACAAGATTTTTGTTAAAACAAGTTAAAAATATTGTTAATCATATTGTTACCATAGGGTATTAAGTCTTCAAACTTTAACAAATCTTTTACTTATTATTTTGTTTGAATTTCAGTGTTTTGATTCGTTTTGCTCTTTAGTTTTTGAAAATGTATTTTGTGCACGCAGCTGGAATTTAAATAAGTTTTGTTTTTCATTTCTTTGGTATTCATTTTTGTTTTTTTGAGGCGTTTGTTTTGCTTTTGCGAAACTGCATGTAATAAAGTTTTATTTCTGTATTATTGTTGCTGAATTATTGTATTTATTAGCTGGCTGATCGTCAAGGTCATTCACCCACATTGTGTGCCCTGCATGATTAAGTAGACCTATACCGGACCCATAAGGTCTTCATAGATGGTTCAGTATGTGATGTCTATAAGCTCTTGTGCAATGCTTGAATTGTAACTGCCGCATCGCATCGCATTGAATAATTGTTGATTTTTTGCCCTTTTATTGAGAGTCTGTGGCAAGAAACAAAGCAACAAGTCGCAAGCTTAAGTTAATACTAAGTTTTCTGGGTGGTTGCGCCAGACATACGCGCTGCTTCCGGCACCAAGAAAAACAAACTTTTTGGCCAAACACAGAGAAAGCAATGCTGCAAGCTTATTAAGATGTTTATCATTTGTGGTAGCTTGCAAATACTGTTGTTCGCTGTTTTGTAATTGTTTCTGAGCAGTCGCTGGTGATGACATAAATTATTTAAGTTTTATTTCTGTTGTTGCTTAACAATTGCTTAGTTCTGTTAAACTTTTGACCACTTAGCCTAAGTGATGTTGACTTTGATTGCCTTGGCCAGTACATTTTGTTCTGAAGGAAAGTTCTTGTCTGTTTTTGTTGCTTGTCTGCTTATTATTGTAGGGGACCACCCATTGCCTTTGGCCATGACCAGAGAGCATCCATCCCTTGGCCAAGCTTGGGCTGTAGCTATGGCTGCGATGACAGCATAACGACGCATTCAAATGGTGCTCTATTGACAAACAAAACAAACCGATTACGCAGCGGTAAGCCAACCCAACAACCACCCGATTGTCTACCCGCGGTGATAATTACGAGTAATCAGCGCAGCAGGGAGCAGCTAGCTATACGATTCGATTCGAATCGGAATCGCAGTAGATATTCCAATGAACTCTAATCCAAGCTTTAAGTACGTTTGTGTAGCAGCCTTTTATGCGCCGCTTTTAAAGTCAACAACTAAGCGACATCTAGCGGTCGCAGATGGACAAATGACTATGCTACTTTGGCATACTTTTGTGCAGCAGCAAGGATTGCATCACGCCTGCAAATGACAGCCATAGAAATTAATCTATGTGGAAGATGAAGGGTTATATCCTGCGCAAATATAAAAGCGACCAGAGCTAATCGATAATAACCGATAGACGTTGCTTAGTATATACTGATTCACTGGCATTTATGTGAATGAATTTCTGTTTTGAATATGAATACGCATTGAATTTTATGTAATTTACGTGGGCAGCAAAATACAAAAGCATTTATTGATTGGTGGCTCACTAAAAAATCTTGGGCAACTGCAACATAAAACTGCAGTTGTCATTACCATTCCATTTACTACGTGTGTGGGGAATCCTGCCAACTGTGTTTTGGTGCGTCACCTTTGTGTGGTTTTATAAACGGCTTTGTAAACAATAATGTTGAGAAAACGATTATTTTGTTGATTGAGATTGTAGGGGAATCTAGGAAACGTAACAATAGGGAATAGAGATATACTAGCTGGAATGTATGCATATGAATGCTTAAGTGAATGAAAACATGTTAGAAATATATAGATTCTATTTATTCCTAATCAGTATGATAATACTTATGTGCCAACAATTGAGCAAAAAGCACGGAAGTTCAAAACTTTAGTGATACTTATTCTTAAAATATTATTACACAATCAGATACTTAGAACTTAAACATTTTTTTTTACTATTGTCTCCTGTTGCACTCCATAACAAAAACTTAACCTTTAGCTGCAACCATTGCATAATCAGTGCCAAAACAATAGCCAACACACTTACGGTCAAGTTGGCTTGGGCCAGATGCGGTTAGTTTTTAACCTTTGCCACCACCAGATGTTGAGCCATTGACTGCGATCCGATACACTTATGTTTTGAGTTCAAAGTATACAATTTCATAAATGTTCTTTCTCTTTATTCGGCTCACTTTTCTCGCTTCGCATTGTGTGTTATTTGAAGCTTGTACTATCATCTAGACAATTCCAGTGGGGCAACCACCTGGTGTAGATGGCTTCTGCTTGTAGTAACCCGTTGTTGACAGTTCTGTGTGACCTGGCCTACAGATTATACTTGTTGTTCCTCGATTCACTGCATTCATCTACATATTGGGTTGAAGTACCTTCGAGCTCGGCTGCTGACCTGCCTGTGTGTGGTATCTGAGCCGAGACATTAGCGTACTGAGGTTCAACCACTTATTGGCAATAATGTGTGACGTCAGTGTTAATACAATAAATGATGAAATGTAGAGCAACAATTTAATTTGCGTTTTCAATTGTTTTCTTATGATTGTACAACCAGCTGTCAGCCAAGCGTGGAACTTGCCTCCCAGCAAACTGAAAACAGACAAGGATTGGAATTTTAAAGCATGTAGGCAGTAGTTATTCAATTGTCAATTGTTGTATACACAATAGACTTTACATTAGGCGTCGAGAGAGCGCCGCTGGGTGCGGCATAAAAGTAAAAGTAGGCAGCGGCTGGATTTGGTCTTGCGACCACTAAACTGCGCAAAGCTGATGTTATGCCTGATGAGAGACGGCGATAGGGTAATCATTTGTCTAATTTAAACCAGCACGCCTGGTCAGCAGCAAATCAAAGAAGCTCATATGTTCAAAAGCAACTAATTTTTAATTTATAGTCTTACCTTTTGGTTGAATTTGTAAAGGGAGTTTAAATCTATGAAAATCTTACTTTCAGGTGCAGCAACAACTTTTCTGTTCTGGTTCAAATAAAGCTTCTTAAAGAATTGACTTTGAAGAGGCTGGGAAAGCTAGACATTTGTTTCCAATTTTTATAACAATTTTTTAGGGCTAATTGCAGTGCTGACTTAATTGATTTGCTGTTGTCTGGCAAGAATGAAAAGGCGCAGAAAATTGCAAATACGAATTCTTTATTTCCAAAACAAAAAGTTGAGAGTAGAGATAAAAGTAAGATATAAAGATAAGAGATAGTATAAAAAATGGCAGGTGCAATGTCAAAATGGCAGAAATCGAAGTTTTGTTAGCTAGAAAAATAAATTTTGCTTAGTTTCTTTTTCTCTTTGGTTTAAACTTGTGGCTGTTGTGGTTCTCCTTGCTTTAGTTTAGTTGCGAAAGCAAAACAACTCGAGGATTAGCTGCGGTCAGAGTCCAGATCAAATGAGGATGTTGGCGTACTATTTGTGTGGTGCGCACAGCTGGCGTCACAATGGGCGTAACAACACGTTGATGATTATGCACCACAGTTTGACTCTGATGTGAGACTGCAGTTGGTATATGCTCCACCAGTTCACCCAACATGGTAAGAGTCGGTTCCTGAATGGTCAGCATGCTGCGCAGTCCAGAACTTGTAGCGTAGATAAGGGGTAAAGGCACGGATACAGGCACCAGTTGAGCGGCATCAGCAGCTTCTGCAATGGAGCTACCAGCAGAAGATTCAAATAACTCTTCTAGCTGAGTTTCAGCAGCGCCAGCAGCAGCAGCAGCAGCAGCAGAAGAGCTAGCGTTGTTCTCACTTACGGGCTCAGCGGACTTCTCAGGCAAAGGCAAAGGCAATGTCTCGGAGGATTTGACCGTGCTTAGTGCCACAAGATTTGCTGGCCATTCCAAAGAACCAGCTCTGCTTGAGTCCAGCAGGACAAGCAAAACAGCCAGAAGGCTAAGGCGCTAAGTAAGCAAACAGAGAAACTAAAGATTGATTGTAGCCCGAGTAATCCCTAACTTACCAGTTTGAACATGATTTTAAATTGTTGTTTTGTAGTGGGAACTAGGTGAAGGCATCTAATTAACTGATGGTGTAGCTATGATTACATTCAGCTTTTATAAGATAGCCAGAATGTTCCGCATCATTCGATCAGGAAATCTAAAACCGACGACGCCAAACGAAAACCGGGAACATTTATTTCTTGATATTTTGAAATTTGAATACACTGAATAGAATAGATAATCTAAAGTAAATTCTTTGGCAGCGGTATATCACACTTATGTTCTTGATTAAGCCAAAATTTCTCCAAATAACTAATAGGATCCTTTGGCTGTTCACGTCCCAAACCCAGCATACCCTCCATCAAAATGGGCACCACATCCTGTTCCAAATAGGCTCGTTGCTCCGACCCCGATCGATAGAAACTGGGTCGTTCGCATTTGGGAGTGTCAGGAATTGTTTTCTGCTCGGATTTTTTCTCAATTGGTTCGCACTCAACTGGTGTTGGTAATGGTTGAGGCTTTGGCTCTGCTTTTGGCTTCTTCTTTTCCTCCTTCCTTACACAACATTTTATGGTTGTTTTCTTTGATGTAGCGTTTGGTTGTTTTATCGGCATTTTTGAAATATATGTGTGTAGTTAGTTTTGAAAAGCTATGCTAACATGACAAGTAAGAAAACTATACTTTTCAATAACTTTACGCCTGAGTACAGAGAATTTAATAAAAAACAACATAAATTTGATTTATTTCAAAACACAATACACACCCACCACATTCACATTGTTAGACCCTTTTTTTGCACTCCGAGGCACTCGCCTCCGAATCAGCTTGTATTTAAGCCGATTAGCTTGATGCTGCTAGATGAAGAACGCTCTTATGTAATCGGAGCTATTGTCAACTGAGCACCAAGCAAGCAAATGAAGCGAAACATCTGCCATTTGAATGCGCACTGTCATTCGGTCAGTGGGTGGGTAACTTAAGCCGCTTAGCAGCCGTAGGCACTCCTCAATCTTTCGCTTTGTATTCGCAGCTTGTGCAATGCTTTTGTTCTAATGCTTTAAATGTCGAACTCTCTATGCAGATTCAATTAGATTTTGTGAAACGTTCTGCGACGTCGTTTGTAAAACTTGTTTAAATCAGCATAGAAGTCGCCAAAAAGAGCATAACTAATTCGGTTCTCCACTTGCCAAATGAGATGATCCATGCGATAAACCAATGCCAGGTTCTTGAAGCAAATCAGCGTGAAAAGCGCATAGAGTTCAAGCTGATTTGATTTAAGGCCCAGCAATAGTTTGCTCCGATTCAGCTGAAGCAGGAAGAGCCAAGAGATGCCTAGGGATACCTTGGAGTTGCTGCAGGTCATCAGTTGAGCTCTGAGTATGGCAATCTTGTTGCAGACTCACGTGCTCAGCTTCACATAGGCGGCGTTATTAAACTGACATCGATTGATAAATAATGCAGCAACAGGCTTGAGGAACTCGGCGCCGCTACCAACGACAGTGCCTACAACCAGTATTGGCACCATGGCACTATTACCATACATCTTTCCCGCCAGCTGCACACCCCTTTCAATATGTAGCATCTGATTTATGGCCATAACTGGAGTAGCCACCAAACGAAACGTTGCAGTGCTAGCCAGAGAATGAGCACAGTCGAAGGGACTGTAGAATATGAAATACCAGGCAACAGTACACAACAATATATCATGCACATTACTCAGTGGCTCCAGTGGCAATGTTCCCAGCAGCAAATTGACTAATATATCCCCAGCATAGGTCAACAATAGGTTCGTTAGCCATAGCACGAAGGGTCGCTGTTTGGTCGAACTTTTGGCCAGCTCATCGCGCAGCTGGAGTGCTATAAATGCATAATGGATAATGCGAAAAAGAACGTGATTGGAGCACAGCTTGAGTAACTGATGTGAGTTCTTCATTTGAAATCGTTCGAGATTTACACTTAAATTTTTAAGACAATATTCAAACTGTTTACTTATACAAACAAAATACTCTTAACCCTGCCTTAAGCAAACTTCAACTGAGTGTGCGTCAATGTGTGTGTTTGGCTCTGATTTATGTAGCCGGGCAGCAGCGAAGACGAAGAGTAGCTGAGATAGCGAACGGGTTTAATCCTGGGCAGCATTTGATGCATCACTGGTCGAGCGGCATAGGTGAGATGGGCAGGTGTATAAGCGTCATTTAACTGCAGATGATGCCCCACTTTGTTGCTTTTGACAATGCGCAACGTTGGGGTTTTAGTAGCAAGCGTTGCATGCGGCAAATGCACAACGCGTTGTTGCGGCTTCAAACGTTCAAAGCTCTGAAATGATATGGCACTGGCGCCAAATTGATCCGTCTGACTGTGATGCAGGATAATCGCTGCCCAAATGGGCTCAAGTGCCAGTGTTGTTAGTAACAGCAGCAAATCCACTCTTATGCTGTACATCGTCGACTGTAGATCAAATAAACCCAATTAACTGCTGCACCAAACGTTTTTATACTAGCTAATCGGATTATGAGAAGAAAAAAAAAATAGCGTCTCTTGAACTGAACATTTGAGGTCGCCAGCAACTTAACGACTTATTGCGGAACCCTTATACACATGTGGTTAATTAATTAATCAAACTATTCAAAAGT
This sequence comes from Scaptomyza polygonia, assembly GCA_035044585.1. Taxonomy (NCBI): domain Eukaryota; kingdom Metazoa; phylum Arthropoda; class Insecta; order Diptera; family Drosophilidae; genus Scaptomyza; species Scaptomyza polygonia. The sequence goes on along the minus strand of JAWNNU010000962.1, from coordinate 2,214,118 downwards.
AGTCAAATAAAAAAATGTGTTTCAATCGAACCCAATCGCAACACACTTAAAGCTTAAATTACGCGCCTACTGCTAATTGTTGCGCGGTGAAGAAGTAGAAGCAAAGGCGTTTCGCCCAAAAGTCGGAGAGAAAGAGAAAAACGGTGTGCAAAGCAAATAAATAACTAAGCCACAAAATATGTAGTGTAGTCTCAGTTAAAAGTGGTGGAGTAAAAAATACCCTTTAAAAAGATATACAATACTTGGAGAATTGAAATGCATGATATGATGATAATGTTTTTGAAGGTCTCATGTAATGTGTGAATCGATGCAAGAAAAAGTTTTAATAAAGTTTGTACTTGTTGACTTATTTTTCTATCACAGTCAAAACGATTAATATGGATGATATTGAGTTTAAGAATTAAAGACCTAAATCTAAGCCTTACTAGAATCTTTTATAGAAGGATCAGTAAGGTTCGAAAACCTTTCTTGTTAGGGTCAATAACCGATTTTAAAGTCTACACTTTACTCACAACTAACCTCCCGTTTGTTGTACTGATTGCAAGGTATTTAAAAGCAAATGATTTCAATGATTGTTGCGAGAGAGAAAGGGGGGCGACCAACCTTCAGCGAGTTGCGCATGCGTTGCTTGCCACTCATTGTTGTTGCTAGAGTTAGTTGTTATTGTTATTACTACAATATTTTGCGGCATTCGCTCGTATTTATTTATACATTTTCGTGTTTATTTCTTTACGTAAAGCGTCCAAGTTGAGACACTCCCACAATTGCAAGATAAACCAGACAACCAGAGGCGTCGTCTCTCTAACGACTATATAACTGGCCCCTTTTGGTTGTGTATTGACTAAGCCACTGTTTCTGGCAGGTATTGCTTTACTGTGATTTCATGGCACAGCAATTCACACTGGCGTTCAGTTTAACTTTGCCACTCGCCTAGTTTTGAGGCTAGAAATAAAAAACCAACCGACCGCCCGCCCACCAGTTCTTCTCCTAATAACAACAACAATGCGGCTTTTAGTGAGTTTATAACTGACAAATTGTGTATTGTATAATAAATGATATTGATTCCCAATTAGATGCTTTTGGGACTGTTTGCATTGGCACTGGCAAAATCAGCACCATTGCTTCTGATAGATTCGGCACCTTCAGTGGTCTCCTACCAGGGCTCCTCGCAGACGCACACACGTTTTGTTATTGCGCCCATGGGTCGTGCCTTGGGCTATGTGGAACCCACAAATTTGAATCGCACATTCCACACAACGCCCGAGAAGAAGGAAGGTTTTGATTTAATTCAGCCCAGACCTGTTTATGTGCCCTAGTTTGTATTTAAATGTCATTAAGTTAGGCTGTGTCATGTAGTTTACATAGAAAAATATTCACTAAACCGTAAACACATAGAAATACATATCAAAATTTTGAATATCAAATACGCAACACCAAAATACATTTCTATAAGTTTTGCTCCCTTTGATAAAAAAAAAACCGCTTAAACATTTCGCATTTGCCACTTCGTTGATCACCAACTCCAGATACGATGATCGGGATGCTTGTGCTCGCCGAAGAAATTGAAGAGGATTCTGCTCTAGAGTTCTATGAAAAGTTCAATCTAACCTGGCGTGCGAAGTATAATAATCCCTTGATAGCTCGTTCAAATATTGGATATGATCTCTGGCGCAAAAAGATTGCCAAGCGTGGGAAGAAGAAATCAAACTCGGAGAATCAAACTGGTAACAACGAAATTGAAATTGTGATTTCATTGCCCGTTACCGATTCGGACAATGAGAATGTAGCGGCATCCGAAGCAATACCGCACAATTAAAAATTTTTAAGTGTATTTCTTGAATGTTTTCAAATGTCATTTTCCTAATCGCAGGGTTTTCTAGCTTGGCCAAATATTGCCGCTTGCTCTAAACGTTGATGTCTAGCGACTGACCACCTGACAAGGGATTCACTGGGTCTTTTATACTTACTTTTATGTGATATTGCGACTCTCAATGGTCTATCTATGTCTCCCTCATTGTCTCTCTTTGTCTCTTAACATGTTTCTCTGTCTCTTTCTTTGTGTTGTCGTCAAATAAATATGCGTTTCATCTCGCATTTTGACTATATGAAGCCAGCGGCCTTCCACAGCTCAAAAGTTGGCTCTTGACGTTACCCAGGTTTCAAACCTGATCCTCGACGAAGGTTGTTGCTCCGTTTTGACTGATTTCTGTATTAAATAAATAAATTGATTAAACTCTTGTTTTTGATTTGATGATTCGACTCAAACGACAATGCGGTCTTGTCTTTAATACAGTTGAAATAAGTACAGAACTAAAATTTCATCTAGAAAACAATGTTATTAAAATGGATTTGTGCTTTAGGCTAAAGATTTATATTATCAAGTAAGGTATGAATCGTATGACCTAAGTGAGGTTAAGTTAAATCGTCTGAGTACAGAAAACCATCACATTCTTAACGGGACCGGTAAAAGTGAAAAGTGGGAACATTTTGGTGCGTGTTCCTGCGGATTACGAGTGCTTTTAGCAAAGGTTTGGTTCCTGCCGGCTGCTTGCCTCATTGAGCAGTGCTAAGTAGGGAGCTTGAAAGTATCGCATTGTGGCTCAAAGGTGTTGCATTGTCTCTTTGACGCCTGGTTCCTTGCATTTCCTGAATTCTTCGTTGTCTGTTATGCCTAGTTTCTTTGCATAAGTTGCTGCCAGACAGTTGCCTGTCGTAAGAAGACCAGTGAGCCTTCGACAGTCAAGCTCTGAAACCACAGCATATATTGCTTAAGTTTGTAGAATGATTTGCACATTTTTCTGGAGACTTTGCATTCGGTGGTTTATGAAACATGGTTATAATAAACTTCCTTCGTTTTAATCGAATATTTTAACGAGTTACAATTATAAATCGCTTTTAACTGCCAAGACTAATCTTCGGGCCTATCATTGGCTCCTCATATATCTATTAGCCAGTTCAAGTTCAATGTTTACTTCGCAAAATAATGCAAAACGAGTTTATTTTTGTTTAGCAAATTGCGCTGCGTTAGTGTTTGTTCAATTGTTTGAGGGCATTTGTTTGTTGTTTACTTGAAGGACACTTTGTCAAACAAATTTTGCTGTATAAAATGCTGCTGGAGGTGCTTCAACAGCATCAGTCACTCTTCAGCTTCAATTCAAATAGCAAATTCTAAAGAAACCAACTTCCAAAGATGTTTCGTTTCGTAAGTACTTTTTGTGTTCCGGGCAGGAAGAAAGGTTCTTATTCCTGATTTTATCGATAGATTGTTATCTGCGCCCTGGCAACGATTGCCGCTGCAGCACCTGGTTTCGTGGAGGAGCATCATGTCGTGGCCGCACCCGTAGTTGCCAAGGTGGGTCATTTGGTGCACAGCACACCAGTTGCCAGTTCCCATCAGAGCTTCACTCGATTCCACAACCATGCTGTCATCACTCCAGTTGTTAAGCATGTCGCTCCTGTGGTTACTCATGTGGCTCCCGTTGTTCACCATCAAACCATTTTGGCACCAGCTGTGTCAGTTGTCAAGACCGTGCCACACGCTATCACCCATCAGAGCCACACACAGGTGCACCACCAGAAGACCATCATAACGCCAGTGGTTGCACCCGTTCTCAAGACCATTGCTTCACCAGTGGTGAAACATGTTGCCTATGCCGCTCCAGTTGCTCACGTCTACCATCATTAGCAAAATTTTAAATCGATTCAAAAGGAATGATTATTTGAATAAAAGATAATTGTTGAACGAACTTAAACGATATTATCTGATTTTCTTCAGTTGAGAGCAGCATTCTCAATTTATTTGATTTAAATAGATTGAACGTGAATCAAGCATCACTTTTAAAATCAAAATAAGTTAGTGCTTAGGTTAAAGTTCCCTTTCTTTCAAACTTATTGATAATTATTACTTATAATTATTAATTCTTCATTTTTAAAATCAACTTTCAACATTTTGTGTAATGCAGCAGTGAAAAAGCATTCAGCCTATTTAATTTGTATATTGAAGTAAATCAACTAATTAATATTTATCATTTCACGTTTATTATTTCATGCTGTTCTATATTTATACATATATTAATTAGATTTTTCGCACTTCTTCTTGTTACAAATTCTATTTGTCTATTTATTTTGCGTTTATTTTAACAAAAGCTGCAAAATGCTTACAAATATTTAACAAATCTGCGATTGTAGCCTATTAATAAGGTTGCAAAGCAACATGCTGTGGACATACTGTTAGTTCTTATAATGCAAATTTGTTGCCACGATTCTATTCATGATACTTTGTAAGCATTTCGAGAACTTTTCAAACAAAAGCCTGCAGAATGTTAACAAATTTTTGACAGATGTGTCACACTTGACTATTTATAGTGTTGCAGAATGCTTCAGATATATGCAGCGTTACAACTAATTATTATATGAATAGTTTATAATAAGAACGAATTTCTGTTTAATTAACGTTTTGCTTTATTGTTTTGTATATGGCTGTTATGTTTGTGTTGTCAACTTCTTACTTGTGGTAGGCGGTGTAGGCAACTGGAGCTGAATGGACAACGGGCACAGAGTGCACAACTGGAGCAGACTGCACCACTGGGACAGCAGAGTGAACCACTGGGACAGCAGAGTGCACCACTGGGACGGCAGAGTGAACCACTGGGACAGCAGAGTGAACGACTGGGGCAGCTGCATAAGTGTGTACAACGGGAGCGGCATGGACGAGAGCAGGAGCAGCGTGATAGGTCTGAACGACAGGAACCTTGTGTACCAAATTCACATTGCTCTGATGGGTGATGGCCGAGGAGGCACTGGTGTCAACATAGGCGGTCTTCGTAACAACAGCGGGTTGAACAACAGAGTGGGTGGCAGCCAAGAGTCCAGGAGCAGCAGATGCAACAGCAACGCAGGCAAAGAAAGCGATCTGTAAGGATTCAAAATAAGGATATTGGATTTGAAGTCAACAATAGCGACAACTTACGAATTTAAACATTTTTAAAGTTGGATTTGTTTTGGGTATTCAGTTGATTTGTGAGTCAATTACAACTGCTGATGTTTGGGGCAATGATCGACTGCTTTTATACATAGCTGGACAGTTGTTGTTTGAGTCTTGTATTTGTTGTTGTGGTAATTTCAATTCTGGTTATTGCTGTTGGGCTTGAACTTGAGCCGTCAACCGGTTTATTTTTTTAATGTTTTTCCAGCTTCTAAGCCTCAACAAACTTCAATTGGGAAGTTCATTAACTGACCTAGGTTTGCCATTGTAAACCTCTTTTCGTTGAATGTGTGTGTGTGTTTGTGTTTAATAGGAAGCTTATTACTTACTTATTATGCTTTATCACCAATTGTTGTTGTGCACCCACCGACAGTCCTATCAATTGACAATGACAATGACAACGACAGTAATTGGCCTTAGTTGTAAGTTCACTTACGCAAAACTTGAATAGATTTATTTGTGTGTGGGTAGATTGTCTTTTTGCTGTAGTATCCTTTTTGCACAGCGTTGACATTTTAGTATTTATCTCGCTTAGCAATGCCATCTTCGCTGACATTTTGCATTCACCACATCATTCTACTATGTGGTGACCTAATTAAGTTGCCATTTTTCTCTCATTCGTTTGCCAATTGACAGTTTCTTAAAGTTCATGATGTGTCGATTGAGTTATGTGATGTGTTGCTGACGTTGTAGCCGCAGCATTACGTTTGCAGGATATTCTTTTTAGATAATATATAGTAGGTACTCAAAAGTCAAACAGCTTGCGAAATATAAAGCAACAAAATAAATGGGGTGAAATAACGCAAACAATGTATAGTATTTTTTTCATTGATAAGGATAAAGATTCGCTGTTGTAAGCATCTTGAAAAGCGTTGAGTACTTGGAACACATAAAGGATTTTACTTTTCTGCAGAAAAGCAGTCGGAAATTCCTAAGAACAATTATACAACTGGTGCTAGACGTGAGTGTTGTGTTGTGAAACAATTTTATAAGCGTTTAATGAATGGGGGCTGTAACGTTTGTGCAACGTGTTAGAAATAAAACACATCATTTTTTTCGATTTGGGAATTGCTGTCGGGAACGGAGAGAATAAGCTTTTTATGAAATCAATTGTAGCCATAGTTAATAACTGGGTGAAACATAATTGTTAAAAGCGAATGTATCGAATTTCATTGGAGCAAAAATGTTCATAATAATGCATATAGGATAACATAACTGTAGGGTCCGATAGAAAAGTATATGTGTTCAATTTGTTTTTAGAAAAGATTTGGGAAGTTGTGGGCAAGGCTATGCAATACTGAATAGACAGACATTTTATGTAAGATTATGAAAACAGATGTGATGAGAGCCGAGTTATACAATTAAAAGAATCTTTGCAACTTTTATTGTCTCAGAAGAACATTTAAAGCTTTTGCTCAATGAGTGATTTGTCTAAGCTTGGAAACAATATTCCGTATTCGCATAGCAAATTAATATTATTTGCTTACGATATTACTGCGAAATGTCAAAAGCAAAGTTATCACATCTACAACTTGACCCAGATTGTTTTTGGGACTGACCTTATTTATAAACTTCCAGAACGCACCTGAATGATGTGTGTGCCCTGCCTTTTAATTCATTCATCTCAGCGCAGTCAGAAAACAATACGCAATAAATTATATACATTGCGATTGGAACTGCAGCATTCAAATTAAAGCTCCAAATTGCATCATCGACGGCTACAAGTTGGACACAGATCCAGTTGACGAGAGCTCTTGTTGCTGCTGTTGTCGTTGTTGTTTTGTTATTGTCTCACAATTGTGATTCATGGCCAAAAACAAAACAGTCCAGACACGACACACGGCACATAAGTTGTTATTGTAGATGTAGAAGCAATAAAACTTAAACCAAGTGCAGCTGCTGCCGTCAAGTGGGCACTTAAGAGGCTCTGTCTCAGGCCCTATGTCAAGGTTAAAAAAAAATTATGGTCGACAAGCCCCACGCGTACTTAACCCACAATTCTTTTTATTTATTTTTTTGACAAGATCTTTTGCTGCGCGCCGTGACAGTTACATGTACTTAAGATAAACATCTTTGAAATTAAAGGTTTTTGAAAATGAAATCCACCGAAAACTATACAAATGTTGAAGCTACATTTAAGTCTTTACTGCTGCTGTGTTTAATGGCTTGTTAGTCCTAAACAATGTTGTGGTAACTGCAGTTAAAGTCAAGTCTTTAAGGCTTCGACCAAGTTTCTTAAGCAATGCAATTCAACTATCCTAATTTCAAACTGAAATGAATTCTTGATGGTCGATGGGAATTATACCCGATCCCCACATGTATTCCAATTAAATTGTATCCAGAATCGTTTGAAAAAAAGTTGGTTAGACATATTACTTTACTTTAGGTTTGAAGCTTTTGTTAGAAAAGTAACAAAAGGTATATATTTTTAAACTTCTCGCACCTTCTTTAATGTGTTTTTTCTAATGTCTTTAACCCTTATTTAGATTGTTTGTGTGTACATAAACATGTTGAGCATTCTCTAACTCTCCTAACTGTACAAGCTCTTTAGGCCTTCAGTTAATCCAGCGCAACGAATTGGCCTATAAATGTCATTTGTTGTTATTGAATTATTTGTCAACAATTCGCTCACAAATATCAATTTGTCAATTTTTTACTATTTGCTATATAAACGCGCATTAGGCCTCAAAATGTTATGAGTTCTTACTGGAGTTTGCTAGTTGGCAATTCAAACTAAGACTAAATCCAATTCAACAGCCAAAAACAATATGCATAGAGCGGTAAGCTTTAATATATTTTATGTTGATTTTTAATTATTATTTGGATTTTAAATTGCTTTAATAGTTGCTGTATTCCTTGGCGCTTGCCGCCTGCCTTGCGTCACTTGCAACAACTGGCGCGTGTCTATCGTTAGTGCAACTAGATGATGTGGTTTATTTTGCGAATGCAGTGGTTTGTCCAGCTGTTAAGCTGGCAAATTGTTACACCTACCACCACCACCGCAATAAAACTTTTGGTATAGTGCAAACTTTCCATGCAACACATTTAGGCCACACTCACGAGTCGTCAGTTAGCTAATTTGATGATTACTGTTAGCTCTGCGTTATTGTTGGTTTTTGTTTGTTTTTTATTATAATAAAAAAAAATATGTTGAATGTTAATGATGTTATTATGAATCATGATATTTTCTTTATTTTTTAATCGGTCAATATTTATTTAAATTCGATCTTCCGAACAGCAATTTCCAACGGGGGGAAAAAAAAAATATATGTGTTATAGACAAAATTCGTTTAACAGGAAGGTTTTTGATCTGAACTATATGGCAATGGTCCATGAACTAATTCGTTGTAGAGAAAACTTCGTTAAACGAAAGTTCGTTATGGAGAAGATCGATTGTATTATATTTTGCTGAAAACTATAAAAAATTAGTCATTGGAAGCTTCACTTAACTAAAAAGTCAGTTATGCAACGGATTATTCCCGATAAGCGGCTTCTCGAGCATTTTGGGAAAATCTAGAAGATTTTTTGTACTTTAATACTTTTTAGCTCATTTTATATTTTTAAAAATTTAAAGTCCAAATCTATTATTCAATAATACTATTATATCTTTTATTTATGTATAAGTTGTATAACAAGACAATATCAAATAGATTTCTAATGATGCAAAGTATAAGCCAAAGGAGCTGAGTGCAATACAGAATTGTAGACAGGAGCCGTGTGGACGACAGCTGGAGCAGAATGGACAGCATGTAGAGCTGGAGCATGGTGGACGACGGGAGCAGCATGGACAGCAACAGCAGGTGCAGAATGAATGGTTGTCTTCAGAACCGGAGCAACGACATGGTGGAGGACTGGTTTGCTGTGGACTTGGGTGATGCTTTGGTGGGAGACAGCTGATGGTACACTATGGACAACAGTGCCTACTTTAGCTAAAACAGGCTCATGGAGCACATGGTGGGTCTCAACCAGACCAGCACTGGCTGAAGCAATCAGCAGAGCAATGATAGCGACCTGCAGGTAAAGGATATTTAATAACAGGAGTATATTTTTGAATGCCCAATGTTTACTTACGAATTTGAACATGTTGATTTTGTTATTTTGATTGTTTTGCTGGGAAGCTTATGTTGTTAACTGATGCTGTTGAGCTCTGCACGAAACGCTTTTATAGCAACTACTTGGCTAAGGGCTTAATGTAGGCGATATCAGGTCGTCCACCTTGAATCCCACTTTGATAAGATAGCAACAGCAGCCGCGCCTGCGTTTTTTTTTTTAAGCTTGCGTCATGTGCTGCAGTAGTCGGAAATAATAACAGATCGTATTTAAACTTGTTGACTTCGTGTCTGAGATTCGGTTTGGTTTGTTTTGGTTTGGTGTTATGCTGAGTCGTCTTGAAGGTTATAATTGATTTTAAGTGTGTGCGTTAAAATAACTTCCTCTCATTGCTCGTTCTATATAAACTCAACTGTTGGCTAAGCAAGCATCATCAGTCTTCGACTCGACTCCAACTTACAAACACTAAATCAAAATGTTCAAATTCGTAAGTAAACTTTTGGCATTTAAAAATATATTCCTGTGATTAAGTATCCTTTATCTACAGGTCCCACTTATTGCTTTGCTGATTGCTTCAGCCAGCGCCGGTCTGGTTGAGACCCACCATGTGCTCCATGAGCCTGTTCTGGCTAAAGTAGGCACTGTTGTCCATAGTGTACCATCAGCTGTCTCCCACCAAAGCATCACCCAAGTCCATAGCAAACCAGTCCTCCACCATGTCGTTGCTCCTGTTCTGAAGACAACCATTCATTCTGCACCTGCTGTTGCTGTCCATGCTGCTCCCGTCGTCCACCATGCTCCAGTTCTACATGCTGTCCATTCTGCTCCAGCTGTCGTCCACACGGCACCTGTCTACAAATCGTTGGTGCACTCAGCTCCTTTGGCCTACACTGTGCATCATTAAATTCAGATTTGAATGACCATTAGCTATTGATTGTGATAAGATTGTTTATGATTTTTCGTTTTAAATAAACCTTTATAGTTTGCTTATAAATGATTTGTTTGAAGAGTTATAGCCATTGGCTTCAGTCTTATACTCCAGTCTTATACACACTAATCAGTTTCTCACAAAATAAGAGCATAGTTTTGGGCTGCGTGTGATAATAAAAATACATTCAATTCGCTCGCTAAAGGAATTATTCTGTAATGGGCATTTTATTGCATACAATTGTTTGTAAAGTCTAAACACATTTTTTTTGTGGGTTTTTTGTTGTTGTTGTTGTGATTGTGAAAACGATTTCCGGAGTGCTTAGGCGGGTGGCTGCATATAGATGTGTAGGTGTGTGTTTGTGGGCGTGACTACTTGTTGCGAATTGTTGCCGCAAATTTTTACCACAGATGCTGGACAACGACAGGCGAGGGATGCACCTGGCTAACAGATACATGGGAAACTGCGCCAGGCACAACACTGACAACATGTGGTCCAAGTGCAGGTCCTGTAATTAGATGTGGGCCAACTGCTGGACCCCAAAGGGCAGGTCCAACAATTGTTGGTCCCCAAAGGCCATGAGATGGCGCTGGAGCGGGTGCAGGTGCGGGAGCTGGAGCGGGTGCAGCAGCCGCCAGGCAGAACAAAGCAACGAATACGCACTGCAAGTGAAGAAATAAGTTAGAGATATGGATTGTAATTTATTTAGAGCAATAAGGCAACTTACCAGCTTGAACATTTTATTGTGTTGAGAGTTGGCAACGATTTGACATAGAAATGCATTCAACACTTGCCTTTTTATACGAAATCAGTCACAATAATTATTGCAGCAGTGCATCAGTCGATTCTGTATATTAATGCTGCTCTTGTTAGTGTGTGTCAACGCCTCTGCACTCGACAGCCCCATTTAGCCTGGTAACAAACATACCACCAAACACACACAGACACACACCCAGACATGAGGCACACGCGACACCTGATGCATTCATTGACTTAGAAAACCCTTCCGGGGGCAGGTTCTCGTTCTCAACTTACATACACTTGAAACAAATTATTGGGCTAAATTAAGATTGTTTTAAGTATAAAGCAAATTCATAAAACTTAATCGAAAAGTAAGTATTCGTTAAAATTGAAGGGCTTAAACTGGGTTTAGGAATATTCGATGTCCAAGACGTATAAAAAAGTTTCTTTTAGGTTTTTTTCTCAGTGCACGTTCAGCTTCTGAGCGGACAGTTTTGCTTGGCTGGCGGCATGCATTGATACATTGCTAAAAACGTCAACGTTAACAGGTTATGGACATGCATATAACCGTGTGTGTGCGTGTGTGTCTTTCGAGTTTGATACCGCTCGTGCAACACACAGCGTATGCTTGACATTGCCTGTTGCATGCGTTCCGCACCTCAGCTTAACTAAGGAAAACAAATCAACAGCTAAACGACAAAACACCAATCTGCTCCACTCATAATCTTAATGGCTAAGCAAAGAATGTGTGTGTGTTTGTTTTTTATTTGCTCTTTGCACTTTTGGCTTGCATAAATTAAGCCAAAGCTGTTGGCAATGGTTGATTAATGTGAACACTTTTGTAATCCAATTGTATTTTTTTTTTTTTAAATTTTTTCAAATTGTCTTGTGTAATATTCAAACAATTGCACATCATACAATTCGCTCAAGTAGTATATGCTAATCATAAGGTAATCAATAAGGGCACAAATTTAAAGCAACATTCTAAACTGCTCACATGCCAAGTTTGATGGATCTAGCGCTAAATGTTCTAAACAATGAAAAGCAATAAATTATTCAGAAAAAACGTCATCTCGTTTTCATCTCCTTTAACTTTAATGGGATAAAGTCTGCAAAATAGGTGTGAATTTCATCCGTTTTTAATTGGTTAAGCAATTAAATAATAAGCTGATTAATGCCAAGAGCTCAAAGCTTAACCAGCTGTTATTCACTCTCGCTTAAGAAGCTTAAGAGCTGTCGACATGGAGCTTCATTACGTCAAGTTTGCTAATTAGAGGGGTAATTTAACTAAATGCTGATGATGATAGCTTGGTCTTGTGAGGCGGACAGGTTGCCATATTTAATTGACACAACAAGCAACAAACAAACTGACTTGGCAATTGATTCATGACTTGTATTCGCTCGCATTTAGTTATGAATTATGAGCAAACAATTTACTTGCTGCTTATGCAAAAATTGTGCAATTTTCAACAGAGAGGAAAAATCAGAGACTTGAACTTGAGAATAGAAGACCTTAGTATACAACAACTGGTGAGAGTTTCATAAGGTTTTTTCAAGAATTTCGTCGCTATAACTATCTGTTGTGCTTATAACTATGTATCTTTAGCACCTTTTGTGACTCTCTGCACTTCGTTTTGTATCTAATGCAACTATGGATTTGCATAACACAGTAAATGCATTTGTTGCCACACATTCATATTAGTGCTACCGACACACACACACCTGCATACACACGTGCAGGCAACGTGTTTGAAACGCTGCCATAATGTATGGGAACCAGTCCACAAAACGACCCACCAATAAACCAACCAACCAGCCACCCATTCACGCTGTCTGCCACTGGTGTCGTATGATAACTTGCTGATTACATGTTAATTATGTCACCTAGCTGATTTGCTGGTCGTCGCTTAGACTTCAGAGATGAAAAGATGAGCGATTGTCGTCGTGATTCAATATGAATAAAAAAGGCACGAAAGAAAAGAGAGATGAAAGTGAGACAATGAAAACAATAAAAGTTGTTGCTTGAATGTAAGTTGCGATGAAATGTGTAACGCATAAAAGGAAGCAAATGCAACCACATAAAGTTTATACTATATGCTTGATCAGTATCGTGAACCGAGTCGATATAGCTAAGTCTGACTGTTCGTCTAGCTCCTTAGTTTTTGAGCTATCTAACTGAAACTTTGGTCTTCGTTTTGTTGCAAGTGGACATACTATTCAGCCTGCCAAATATAGCTTCCTTCTATATTTAACTGTTGTTAAATGCTCATTAGGTTTTCGATTCGCTTAAAAAATCTATAACAATCGCTCATCACTAACTTACACGCCTCGTTTTCACTACGGTTAGCATTGTTTGTGTGTGGCAAAAAAAAATAAATCTAGGGAAATGAGTTATAGGCCTTCCTTCATACCGATTGAAACAAAATCGCTTTAATTGCTGCTGTTAGCAAAAGGGATAGAAAAAAATAATGGTTTAGCTTATGATTTGCTTGGTATAACTGTATATTGTTTTGACGTCACTCTCTGCATCGACGAAGACCGTCATTTTATGTTCGACGTATCGATTACGCAGCGTATACGCAATCAAATGCGCCATTCGCTTTATATATATAAATAAAGAAATAAATCAGAGAGATAAATATTAAAAGTAAAACGCAGTTATTTAAATAAAATATATTTATTTAATTTTTATGTACACTTTGAGAGTTTTCTGAACAACAATTTGTACACACACACATATATACACATATTAAGATACACAGCAAGTCAGCAGGCAATCATAAAAATATAAAGATAGGCGGTTGGTGGGTGGCTGGTTGGTTGGTTGGTTGTTTGTTGGAGTAGAAGACTTAATTCAGTTGAGCCATTTTTGTTTTCGTCCTTAGTGCAGATGGTGATAATCATGGAAGTCATGATGATGATGATGATAGTGGAAGGGATCATAGGGATGATAGGTTTTGATAATAGGTGCCGCATGATAACTGATTGGTGGATGCACCACGGTCTTCACTACAGTGGGCAGCACCAATGGCTTGATGATGTGATGTGGCACAGTGTGCACCACGGTGGAGCTCTGATGCGATACAGCTGCAGGTAAATGCACAATTTTCGCCACATGCAGTGGCTCCACATGATGGTGGTGGTGTGGAAACAGTGGATATTCCGGATAGTGATGATGATGGCCATGCAGATAGCCAGGACGTGCGGCGGCCAAGGCGCACAGCGACAGCGTTAATAGCTTAAAGTAAATGCGAGTTAAGACTAGGATCCTTTCATTCATAATTCCATCTGCTTACCAATTTCAGCATTGTGTTGTGGCTGTGGGTGGTGTGATCCTTTTGTGTGTGTGTGTGTTGGTGCGCAATGACTTGCAGCGTGCAACTGATACTACACTGACACCGAACGGTGTCTTTTATACACTTGCCGTCGTGCATCAGTTGCCACTGGTTGCTGCCTCAAGCTGCAGCAGCTGCAGATGCTCTCATTGTTTGTCGCGTTTGTTGCTACAAACCCCAACCCACCCCGCCAGCATCATATCAACGTCGCGACGACGCCACCGGCTAACTGCCACCTTGCCATATCCGCGCTGCCGGCATTAACAACGTTGCCACCGTTGCATCCGCAGTCGCTGCTGCAGTCGACGACTTAGTTGCAGTTTAAGTTGCCGTTGCAGCAGATGCTGTAATTGTTTCACATTAAACTATTGCTTGACTTGCACTTGCCTACAAAAATATTTTTTCTTTTGTTTGTTCAACGAGATATGAAATGGAAGTGAAGAACTTTTGTTTCTCTACTTGAATGGATTATCAAAGGAAATAATCATTAGAACTAGTGTCACCAATTATTAAATCGAAATATTATTTACTTTCATATTGTTTATAAAATTGTTTTGCTTAGAAAACTGAATGATTAGTTTAGTTTTCAGCTTTATACCAATCCGAATTTTTAGCCATCTGTAGACAAAGTCAGAATAACAAAAGATTGGGGCACAACATATCTCTTCTTACCATCATCCTTACATCCTCAAACATTTACATTTAAAAGTACTTTACTGAAGACTAAGTAAGAATAATATAATTCAATATAAGAATAATATAATTCAATAAAATATATTTGTTTATTCTGTACATTCTTTACTTTTTAATTGTTGGTTTTTGTTATTCAGTAGTAATTTTGACTTTTCTCATTGTCTATAGATTTTTGAAAAGTTCTTCGATTCAGTTCCCTGATGGTTCACCTAACCTGATTCAACTACTATGCCAACATTTTCTTATGCTTAGCTGCTTATTTTATATGTTTAAACAAAGTGAAATATGCCCAACACATAAACACAACGGCTCAATCAAGCGCGTCTTTCAGTTTTTAGTTGTTGTTGTTTTTTTTTTTTTTGCAACTTTACTGTGATTGTCTTTGTTGCTGTGAACGTTGCCATGGGTAATTGCCTAAAGTAGTTGTTTTAGTTATGCCCTTGCCTCTTCTCTGGCTAATGTCGTCGCAGTTCAACATATAGCTTTAGTAATGGCAGCAACTTTCGAGCTTGCAACACTGCAAGCATAATTTATGCCAGTGTTACATTTGCCTGCAACGACCTTGACCAACCAGAAAGCTAGCCAAAAAAGTTGTTGGTTTTGCGAATGGTTTTTTTTTCGTATAAGTTTTTCGTTGGCTTTTGGCAGTTGCAGCGGTAATTCACACTCGCCAATTTAATTGTAGTGTGCCGTGGAAATTAGTTGCAAGCGATGTTATCTTTATAAATTTGAGCTAAAGTATTGTGTTTTTTCAGATATGTGAAAAATGTTGCAACGAGTTGCAGCTCTTGTAATCTATGCCCCTAAACGAGCTGTAATTCAGTGTTTGCTGTTGTTGTTGATTGAGGATTTAAGCTCTGTGTCTGCATTTGGCTATGATATTTAAAGGCAATCATCAATTGAAACTACACTGTCTGCTAAAAGTTCATGAGCAACAAGAGCGACATTCAAGGTGCTCAACTGGAACTGGAAGCGCTCATTAGAATGTCGCTGCATGTTGCAAATTGACATAAGTGACAAGTGCAACAAACAAAACAACTTAAAATGTCAAACGGAGCTCGAACTCCAAACAAAATTCAGATTAATCTGCTTGCAATTGATTATAAAAATATTTGCACAACAATTCGTTATAGTATTTTTGTTTTTTTGCTTTAGCCTGTTTACTTGTTGGCCAACAATCTCTATAGCCTGGTCAATTGTCTTGACCTGAAAGTAACACACCCAAAAGCTTACAAAGTTGAATGCATTGGAAGTTTTTTGTTATCTCGACCAGGAAGTAATGAATCTTAAGCTCTCTCTAGTTGCATGCAGACTGTTGCAGGCCGTTCGATGCAGTTCAGTGGGTTAGCAGAGTATCATTTTCAACAGTGGCAACAGTCATTGCTCATAAGCCACGCGAGCTTTAATGTTCAATGTTATTTAAATTTGCTGACATCCGCTGTTGACCAGCTACAAAAATGTCAATGCTACAATTGATGGACACATTTGACCTTAAGAACAACAGGCAGGCAGTGAGAATTTGCCCATTTTGCCACCTGCTGCTACTTGGTTCGACTCAGAATAAGCATACGTCACGTTGTCCAACAATTGTGCTGCGTGTTAATGCAATTACGTATCGCAGCAAACAACAAAAAATGCAATTCGTATCTCAAATCACAAACAAAACAACAAATAAAAGCACAGCTGCAGCAAAAAATACTTCAAAGCACATTTCTTATTGCTGCCCAATTTTTATTTTTTTTTAATTTTTGCGCAATGTTTTCGGCGCCGGCTGACTGAGTGTTCAAAATAACTAACTAACCGACTGTCTGACTTACTGGCCAACTGACACCTGAGTGAACTATGTCAGTCGACGACCAGGACAGCTCCCATTTATTTTTGTGTGTGGTTTTTTTTCTTAAGGCGGCAATTTTCATGTTCGAGTAGGTTGGGGCTAGAAAATAAATGTTGAACAATGGTGAAATTTAATAAATTTGCATGGGAGCTAAATCGTTTTAGACTTAAGTACAATCAATGTTTAAAAATATGACATATACAAAGTTAGATGGGTTGAAAGTTAGGTGGATTAATAAAACATTTTTAATGCTAAAAGTTTTTTGTTTATCAAGATCAGCTCAAAAGAGTATCTTATCTGGTCTACCATTAAGCACTGTACCAAGCCAATTCTATTTATAATTTTTTTTATATTTAAAAATCTAATCAATTACAATTTAACAATTAATTTTATTCATCTAAGATTCAGGATAGCTTCCGTACAATAATTAAATTAATATCTTCAGTTGATTGCCATTCTCTTTGCGGCATTTCTATCAATATTTCTCACACTTTAAGTGACCTTCAAGCCAACTAATTGTGGCGAAAATACGACTATCAAATTAAAATGGTAAGAAAACAGTAAACATTTCGAGTTAATTTTAAAATGATTCAAGCAATGTGTATTGTAATTGCTTTACTTGGCTTTAATTAAAAGCAAAATTATGTTGGTGAACAGCAAGCGAGCAAGTTAAAACTGGTTTCTTCAAACTATCACAGATAGATAAAGCGATCCATATAGACAACGTTGTATGTTGTGTTGTGTTATTATGCAAGTGAGCTAAGCAGAACTGTCACAAGACACAAGTCCCAATCCCGTTTCCAATTCCCCTAACTCAAGTGTTAATATCGCTGTGTGGGTTGGCGGCCATAAGGCGTACATTACCCTCTGGCTCTGCCCGGATATTGGGGCTAAGGAATTTCGTTGAGATAGCTGAATAACAATTGTTGTGAATTTTGTTTGGCTGGCGCTCAAAACTAGCCAGCGAAAAATCTATTAAAAAACACTTTTTCGACAGACGAAAAGAATTGTTTGTAAATAAATAAGAAGCAAGTGAAGTGAAGTGGGGAACAAAAGAAACGACGGCTGGCTGACTGGCTGGCTGCCTGAATTATATGTCGCCAGTTTTGCAAATATTCATTAATCATGCTCAACCAACAACAACAAGAACAATAACAACAACAACAGCACAAAATATATGTGTAGCCGACAAATGGTCATAACGGCGAAGGCTCACAGATTGTTGTATGCGCGCAACAATTGCTGTCAGCCAGCAACAGTTGCTGTTGTGACTTATAACAAAAGCGAAACTCTTTGCCTAGAGACAAACAGACAGTAAGTAAGAGAGAAAGAGAGAGAGAGAGAGACAAGCCTGGGTTCTATGTGGGCAGGCATTGTCTTGTTTTGTGGCAAGATTAGCATAACAGGAAATTACAATAATGTTGAATCTACAACAAGCCAATGCAAAAGAACGTTATTATTAATTAGTTCATTGAATGTATTTTCGCTCACAGCGAAGCAATTGTTATACAAATATAACAAACATTTTTTTTTGCTGGTTATGCTCTCTGCAGGAAGAATATCTATAACCAAATGTAATCAAGTTTTGTGTTATGATTGTAGGAAGAAAATGCCTATTAAGTTATGCACAATTTTGTGTGTTCACGCAGGAAATTGTGTTATACAAAAGTTTTCCGTGAAATCTGATCTTTCCTTGGAGATCTGTTAAAAAAGCCAAATTGCTTTTTCTTCCTATATTCAAATTTTGTTGCCTAAGAAAGATATCATTTCGTTATAATACAACTTTTATATAAACGTTCGAAAAAAAGAGACTTTTCCTTTCTATTCTACTTCTTACTTGAATTTAAAAGTTTTACGTGATCTGCCCAAGTCCGTTTCCTGTTCTTTGTTTACCTGTTTTAACGGTAATAAACAACACGCAAAGCATGTTTAAAAAAAAAAAAACAAGTGACAACTAAAAGCCATTTTTTGACAGTGACCATCGTCACGCACTGAACTTGAGCTACATCTGCGTTGAATAGTTGTTGTTGTTGGCGGCGACACTGAAAATTGCGTATTGGCTGCTGGTGCTGGTTTTGGTGCGTGTGCTGCTGCCAAAACAAGCCAAACACGACTGGACACGATTATTATTTTCACGGTCAACATTTGCGTTGAGGAAAAATAACAGCTCAAACCAGACACAACAAATATTTTTGCACATTGTGTTATTGTTGTTGTTTTGGTGTGTTGCAAGTGGCAACTGACCAAGTGGCCAAATGGCCAACTGGCCAACTCTCTAGCTGATGGGGGCAATCGTCTAGCTGTTGACTGGTTTTTATTTTTTTGTTTAATGGGCTAGGCGTCTGTCTCATGGGCGGAAAACTGTAAACGAAAAAGCTTTGTTATTGTTGTTGTATCAGCTGGTGGTGGTGGTGTTGTTGTTGCTGCACCACTTGGACAATCGGGTGGGTCGCTGTCGGCTTTTAGTTTTTCAGGCATTTTCCTAACGATGGCTGAGCAAAAACTTATTATTATTGCATTTTCTGCACTTTTGGGTTTTTGAATTTGGATCGAGTTTGTATGTGTGTGTGTCGTAGTCCGACAGTCTGTGTGTCTGGGCATCTATTTGGGTGTATAAAAGCTAGCGTGGATTAACAGCTAGCCAACAGTCAACCGAGACGCCTCAACCCAGACCCAGGTGCATTTCTAATAGCTTCAGTTGCCAATTGTAACTAACCAGGATTAGCAAAATGTACAAATTGGTAAGTTAAAGGAAATTCAATAGTCTCCAATTTCCTCTTCTCTTTCTGCCTAACACCCCCTCCGCCCGACTCCTCCTTTGCAGTTGGTGTTGTCTGCTCTGGTTGTTGTGGCCGCTGCTCGTCCGGGATATCTGGAGGCAGGGCCTGTACTCCATACCTATGCTGCTCCGGCGATCATTCATGAACCAGCGCTTGCCCATGTTGGACACATTGTGAGGAGCATTCCGACGGCTGTGTCGCATCAGAGCATCAGCCAGGTGCACAGCTCAGCGCACATTGTGCAACCCGTTGTGGCCCCCGTTGTAAGGACTTATGCCGCACCAATTCTCAAGACCTATGCTTCTCCAGCTCTGCATACCACCTACCTGTCGCCCTCCTGGGCTTCCCATGGCTGGTCCACTCACTGGTAAACACTTCGACCTTATCTTCTTGTGACCACAGGACGGCGTGTCTTCTAGCTTGGAGCCGATGGAATGTCTCTTTTTGTCTCCCATTCTGCATTTTTTACTCTACTGTTTTCTCATTTTTCGACTGATGTAAATAAAAAGAACGAACTACAAATTTATAATCAAAGCATTTAGTATAGTCGAACTTCAATGCAACGAACTTCCGTCTAACGAAGTTTTCTTCGCAACGCAATCATTTCTAGAGCACTGCAACATGGTTTGATCAAGTACCCATTTTATGTTAGGAATTTTCTCTATAACGAAGGCTTTTCTTGTTCCCTTGTGTTTCGTTTTATGAGAGCTCGACTGTATTCTAATTTTTTTTTTCCACTAAGTAAGTGATTCTTCTATTAGCTTACAGTTTTTAACTGTTTTTTAAAAATGGCCAAAATTATTATAATAACAAATTGACGCTTTTTACAAATTGTTAATTGCTTTAATCTGGAATATTGTAATTCCACTTAAAATTTGTAATCAACAAATGATTATTTTTACAAAGAAAGTGTTTTATTTTGTCAGAATACTTTCGGTACTTAGTTGTCTTAGCTTAAAATTCGAAGGCTTTCCTCATATCAGAATCAATGTTAAACAAAAAATAGTGGAACATTTTAGACTATTAACTCTTAAAGCTCTTCAGGAATTCGGAGTCTAAGTTATCTCAGACTTGAAACAGTTTGCTTACAAAGTAGAAGCGTGAAAGATACACGCATTCCAGCTATTACCAGTAGGGGTTGCTTAGTTGGTATGGTAAATCATCTGCTGCTGTCTTCTGATTGCCTGGTAGTTAAGCTAAAGTTTCTACTTGTTTTTTACCCATTTTACCATGTTCAAGCACACAAAAATACATACATACACACATAGGAATAACTAGAGGCCTGATTGCCAAGGAGTACGGATGCGGTTCAAAGATTGTCTGATGTAGATCTCTTGGGGAAGTGGCCAGTTAAATTGTCAACAAATTTAGTGACTCAAGCTCAAAAACTGTGAAAGATACACACGTTCCCCATTTTAACGAGGCAGTGGGGCGGCTTTGGTAGCGGAATAAGAGAAATCCTTTAGCTAAAAAATCTGAACGCTTATCGTTGCGCACACGTACTAGCTGTCAGCCAAATTGAAATTGAAATTGTAATTGAAATGAAAACTGAAACCGTAATTTAAACCTTACGTTTGACCCTGAAAGAACTGAAATACAACAAGACAAAACGCACTTAAAGTGCAAGTAATGCAATGGAGAGAAGGGAAGCAACGGCTAATAAAAGGGGCCAACCAACACTCTGGTTGGCTAATAGCCAAATTGTTGCGGATAGTTTATAAACTGGTTGTGGTTTTATTTGTGGTTTGTCAACGTTTTTTCAAGTGGTTGGCTGCTGTGCTGGAAGTTAAAAGTTGAGCTGCCCCACCGACGCTAATTGCTTATGAATGCGAGCAGCAGCATTTGCGAGAATTGAATCTGATATGGTTTTTATTTTGTATTTTGGTTTATTGTGCGTAATTGAAGGTCGCTGGTAATGTGTGTGTTTTGTGGTTGGTTAACTGCTATATAAACACCGGCTGCAGTTGGCATACCACAAACAGTTCTCCCTAGAAACTCAAACCCGCCACATCAACCAGTCAGTCAATACAGACCTCAAACACTCAAATATGTTCAAATTGGTGGTATTGTCTGCTCTGCTCGCCGTAGCTGCTGCTCGTCCCGGTCATCTCTATGAATCGCCTGTGGTTTATGCTGCTGCTCCGCACGCCACAACCATTGTGCAGGAGCCGGTGCTTGCCAAGGTCGGCGCTGTGGTGAAGAGTGTGCCCACTTCTGTGTCGCATCAGAGCCAGTCGGTGGTGCACAGCTCCGCTCATGTGGTTGAGGATGTTGTTGCTCCCGTGGTCAAGTCAACGCCAGTGGTTAGCTATGCTGCCGCAGCTCCAGTGGTTCACAGCACCTATGCCGCCGCTGCTCCAGTGGTTCACTCTGCCTATGCCGCTGCTCCAGTGGTTCACTCTGCCTATGCCGCTGCTCCAGTAGCTCACAGCACCTATGCTCATGCTGCTCCAGTTGTGCACTCTGCCTATGCCGCTGCTCCAGTGGTTCACAGCACCTATGCTCATGCTGCTCCAGTTGTGCACTCTGCCTATGCCGCTGCTCCTTATGCCCACATTGCTGCTTCCTCGCCGCTGTCTTACACCGCCACAGGAGTGTGGTAAAAGTGAACCGAATGAACGTGCATTTTGTTGGACGGCTTTTTAATTTTTCTCTTACGAATTTGAATAAATGAAAATGTTTTGCTACGAATATCGATTGGCTGTTGTTATTGTTATTCCTGCCTGCAAACTTGGCCTCGCTTGTCTATCTGGCAGTACATGCAGGTCCTTGGCCCTAAAGGTCCTTACACTGTCACTCACTTACTTCCTGCCTGGTCAATAGCTGCTGCGTAAACAACAGAAAAAGTAAAGTTCTAGGGAAAGTATCCAACTAAGATTTACCCGTTCTAAACAAAGCAACAATTAGAGATCGGAAAGAACAGAAGATGACTTATATAAACTTAAGCATTCGTCAATGTAAGCAATTAGTTATTGATTCACTTCCGAATATATATTTATCGAGTTTGTAGAATCTCTGGCTATATTATTTATGCACATTTATAATACTTCAGATAAATAATCTCTGCAAGATAATACACATTTTGATACAGTCTTGTGTTGTTGACCGGGTATAACATAAAATAGGAAATAGTAATACTTAGTTGTCATTCTACGCTTGCACTGCAGTGGCAGGTTCAAGGGCAACGTCGCCACACGCTGTAACCCAGTGGTTAATGAACTTGCAACGCAAAACAACAGAAGGCGCATCGAGCGTTGCAACCGCTGACAGGCCTTCATTTAACTCACTAAGTAAAAACTGATTTTTTAAGCATATGCTTAGGTGTGAAAAAAGTTAATTTATTTTTATAGATTGAGTTTTTTTTTGTATATCTGATTTCATTGCTCCAATGAAACGCAAATTAATGGGTCCTAAGGTCGACTCCTCCACAGTTTTTTCATATAGTGTCTTAAACTGATCGGGCAAACTTTGTAACGCTTCAATTATGCCACGCCTGAAGATTTTATGCTCCACCTGGATATAATTTTTCTCTACAATGCTAGCTGCATCGCTGTACTGGCAACACAGCACCATGATCAGAAACTAAATCGAAAAATGCTGCATTTAATCTTTTGTTATTTTGTATGAATTTACCAGGTATTTACCAAACTCGCAATAATAATCTTCATTTTTATTCACGCAAAACACAATTCAAACTGAAGCTGAAAGAAAGCTATTCTCTGCTTTTTATAGAACTAAATGCATTCAAGCCCCAGCTGCATTTCTACGAATTTTATTTTCCAGCTGCTTTTCCAGCTATTCGAATTTCAAGAGTATGAAATCTAATGCCAGCAATTTCTCGATATTTTTGTATTATTTGTTGTTCGTTTGACGTGCGACTAATGAGCAAGCAACGCTTAGCAATGAATGAAAATAAGAGTGGGTTGGGTGTATTGTTTGGCAAAGAAGTCGTCGTAGTCGAAATAGCAACTTAAATGCGTAACAGAAATAAGCCACGAATAATAATCTGGTTTATGGTTGAGAAAAAAGAAACACACAAAGACAAGAATCCGTTTAAGCACGTACGCGTACTTGTTGTATTCACTGGGTCCGTGTGTGAGTGTGTCCGCCTTGGAAGTGAAGTTCAAGTATAAAAGACAGCGACAATTGAGCAATGGGTACAGTCAATCCTACGACACAAGTCAAAGAACTACGAAACCACCAACTCCTACAAAATGTTCAAATTGGTAAGAATCAAAAAATGGAAGTAACAAAGTTTTTGTGAGTTGTCAAATTCTACTTCCTCCACAGTTCGCTCTCGCTGCTCTGCTTGCCGTGGCTGCTGCTCGTCCTGGTCATTTGGCTGCCGCACCACTGGTTTATACTGCACCCACTGCTTATGTGCATGAGCCAGCTCTGGCTAAGGTTGGTGCCGTTGTAAAGAGTGTGCCCACCGCTGTCTCCCATCAGAGCTTTACCCAGGTGCACAGCACTCCAGTTGTTGAGGATGTGGTTGCACCTGTAGTAAAGACCACTCTGCACTCTGCTGCCCCTGTTGCCACTTCCACTTATGCTGCTGCGTCTCCCCACCTTGCCACCTACTCTGCTGTTGCTCCCGTGGCAACATATTCCGCTCTGCCCTCTGCCTACACCACCTATGGAGCTGGCGCACATACTCTGGCATACTCTGCACCCGTGGCTTACTCTGTACCACAGTTGCACCACGCACCTTTGACATACGCAGCCAGCGCTTGGTAAAAAAGGACTGCATGGAAGAACGAAAAATTTTGACATCCATCGGTTGTTGACTTGTGTCCGAAATAAAAAACAAACTTCATATTTAAACCCATCTCAAACCAACTTATTTATTGCCAAGGATTCGTCAATCTTTATTTGACATAGATACTGGGTGATGAGTAGCTTAAGCCAGCATTCCAGCCAGGCTCATACCACTCGCTGTTATAGCTCAGCGGCACGCTGCTGGCATAGCTATAAGTGGCAGGGTGGTGATATGACTTAAGATGTGGAGTATGGTGGTGCTCGTAAATGGGACGCAAATACGGACGCTTCTCGTGCACCACAGTCGAGCTTTGATGTGAGACGGCGGTGGGCACTGAATAATGCTCATAACCCAGCACAGAGGGTGCATATTCTATCGTTTCATATGCTGGCAAATAACTTGGTCGAGTGTGGCTCAAAGCCACAAAAGCCACAGACAATACAAACAACTGTAAGGAAGAAGGTTTGAAATTAGTTGGTTATCCAATATCCTTCGTTGTTATAGTCCATTTTGGGTCTCACAATCTTAAACATCTTTGATAGAAAATTTTTATGAACACACTGCCAGGGCGCTTGTTGAAAAACTGTGGGTTTAACTGAAGAAGCGCCACAATTTTATAGCTCAAGTTGAAATGGTTTCTTTACGTTAGAATTGGCACAGACAATCGAGCCATTCCAAGATTTTTCCCAAGCAAGACGGCTCATTAGTAAACCATTTGGGCGTAACTCGAACGACTAAGTGGTTTTTGCTTCCTACAGTCAAGGCAACGAATCGTGGCTTCAAAAACCCTAAGCAAATCGTTCAGTGAGCTTTTTTTTTTAAGATAGTCAAAACACCCACCCACTCAATCATAAATCAACAGAAATGTGGCTTGTGCTACTGTCCGAAGTTCCACCCACAAATTACCATGACTTGGCGCTTAGACAAGAAATATGCAACGCTCCAGTTACCAGTTAACCGGCTAACCAACTAACCAGACGAACGTTGGAATAATGAAGTCAACAAATATCCTATTTGCATATAATGCCCACTAATTGTGTGGATAGGTCGTATTTCCTTCTTATAAAATTCCACGCCCTACTGATTGTTTTGGATGCTATTTTTAGCATGCAAATTTTACGTACTTTACCTTATTTTTGTGTAGAGATGCGTGAGTTTTTAGTTGTTTTCTGCTTCATATTTATACCCATTTTACTTAATTAACTCATGCATTTATACAGTAAAGTAAAATTTTTCCTCTCTCACTTTTAATCAGTTTTAAAATTCGTGTTTTAGTGTACTTCGTTTTAATTTCTAGTTTGACTTTATTGTGCCAGCTAAATAACCGCAGCACGACACGCTGTCAACTCCGCTTCTTACCACGTAAAGTCAACTGAATTCCCAGTCCATTTGATATGACCTTTGGGGTGGGGCCACTAATTCAATTAGATACACGCATAATGCTGAAATCAAGACACCAAAAAGCCATAACAACATGCTGACAGCCGCTCAACATTATAATTAGTTAAGCAGTTGTTGCTTGTACTATTGTTTTCTGTCTCTGTATCTGTCTCAGTGGGCATCTGTCTCTTGAGCCAAACAATGCTAAGAAAACACATCTTTGATTGCCTTAAGCGACGTCGAGCATAAAATCTTTGCAATTACAGCTGCTGTTGCTTTTATTAGGATTTAATTTCATTGGACTTAGTTTTTAGAAACGTTTTCTACTTGACCCACTTGAATATCAGTAGTGGTTAAAACTAAGTCAACTTAGTTGGCAAATATACTTTTTTAATAGGGACTTTTATAAACGCTGCATTATTGTAGGAAAAATAGTTGTCGACTTTTAGGCGCTGTTTTTTAATCATGCTGGCCTGACAGCTTTTTCAAGCTCAGCTTTTGAGGTGCTTTGAATCTTAACCCTTGTTGGACAATATAGCATAAAAGTTCGAGTTGTTCTTATTCAATTTGTCATTTTTGTCAAATGAGTTAATTAAACTGCTGTAACCCAAAATAGATTTAAACTATTCTTAGTCTCAGATTTATTTGGCCTGCATATAATGTTAAGTAGTTGCTTACCTCTCTTTGGTTATACCTGTCTCAGGAGATTTTATTTCTTGCAGTAAGTTATTTTGTTTAAATCCATATTTTCAATCTTCATGGACAGCTGAGTTTGTCTAGATGCAAGTCTCAATGCATGTCTCAATGTAGTTAAAAAACATTTATACCTTTAATGCATTTATAATAATGTAGCTGATTTCTTTAATGTGATTTCGATTTGTTTTTAATTATTGCATTGAAGGCCTGTGGTGAGATCAAAGAATAAGCAATAGATTTTGTTTTATAGCTGACAAAATAATTATTATAAAATTGAAATGGAGGCAATAGTTTTCAAAAAATTGTTTAGCTTATTTCATTTTGTTTGTTTATCATGTATTTCAAATCTTTTTCGATTGACATTGACATGGTTAACAACTTAAACAGTTCTAGTTTTTCTCTTTATTTAGTTTAATTTAATTAAATAATTATCTCATATTGCCTTAAAGCCTATTGATTAGTTGTGCATATTGATATGATGATGGATTGACGAGCTTCGAGACAGTCTCAAATTTACTACTAAAATAGTTTAATTGATAGAAATTGACACGCAACTGCCCCCAGTTAAAGCCAGTGAGGCAAGGAGGGTGCTTAGTGCAGCCAGACTTAGCGCAACATGCGGCTTAATTAGCGCTGAAAATTGGGCTTTGACTTAAGGCCGCAATCAATTCGTTTTGCTGTATTTCTCGCGAATATATTTTCATCTGTCTGTCTGTCTATCTATTAAGACCCTGTCTAAGCCCATATCAGCTGGCATTAAAAATCACGTATACGCCGCGTAACATGGTCTTAGCTGTGGATTTAATAACAACCTGCGGTGTAAATGTAAATGTGATTCTTTTTTTGTGTGGTAACTTTTGAATTTCTCGGGCGTAACTTCGATTCACTTATTAAATTTAATGGCTGAATTTTACACAAAACTCTAAGATTTTTAATGTTTTTGCTCTTTGCTGGTCAGCCAAGTTTTTGTCTCAGCCACTTCCTTGATTACAGAAGAATTCAATTCACTTTTGTTAACCACCGCCGGACGGCGCTGGCCCCCCCACTAACCGGATCCGGCAATTTTTGTGCTCGCCTAGGTCTCAATCAGCGTTCAACACGAATTTAATGTGTAGTTTAGCCGAAGCTATCATTAAGTCTCTAATTGACTTTTTATAGCCGTTTGTGTTCTTATTTCAGTTGATTTTGTTTTTCGTTTTCATGTTTGCTCTGCTGTTATTACAAATGCTACACTTCGCGAAAAGTACTTGTTTTTACTTTAAATGTTGATATTATGATAAAATTTTCTTTTTCGAAATAATTTTCTTTGCATTGACAATAAATGAAGTTGAATAATGTTTAGATTTCAAAAACATTGTTATGTTTCGTTCTCTCTCAGTGTACTCATAATATTCGACCAAGTAATTGACGGGGTTGAAGCAAAGATAATCAACTGTAACAGCCACATCATATATATTTTGGTGCCTCGTCTGTCAGTTTGCTTCGGGCACCTTCTACAGGTGTTTGACGTCACAGTGATTAGTATTATAATAGTAATGAGTATGTTGATTGCAGACAAAGGCACATTCCAAGTTCAGGGTGAGTAATACGGAGTCAATGATTCGCACAATTAGAACATAAAAAGTGAAAGTCTAACTCAAGTTGAGGTGGGAGAATATAGTAAGTAGTATGTAGCTGGGAACTGTACTAATCGGGCGATCACTGATCACTCACTTGTTCAAGCATATTCAATTAATATGGCAATAATCGGTTAGCTAAACTCCGATCAGCTTGGAGACGTGTGGGACTTGTGGAGCACATAAATCACATGACGTGATTTTTGCATGAAAAATGCGTTCCAAAATAATTTGCATACAATTTGGTGACAAGACAGCAACAACAAAATCACCTGGGGTGTTGTTTGAAAACTTAATTTACGAGCATAACAAAGGGGCGTGGTTATTGTTAAAGCTGTTTGAGTGCGTGTGTTGTTGTTGCTGTTGCTGCTGCGTACACACTGCTTAATTATGATGCCAAATTCTGCAATTTGCATTGAAACGGCAAACGCAACCCATTGAATCTGTCAAATCAAATCTCCAGACATGGCCAACAAGAACAGTAGCAATAACAAAAACAGCAAAAACAACAACAACTAAAGCTAAATGCTTTGTTGTCTGCGCGCTAATTGCGCAATGTCCTCAATCGAGTTGTTGCAATAGGAAAGAACTTAAATGGTTAGATTGCAGATTGTGGCAAGTACTTCAACATTTGAATACAGCTGCCAAAACCAGGAGGTCACTTTTAATTTTTATTTCATTTGTAAATCGTTCAAATGGGTATGAGTTATTGGTAAGTGAGATTGTAACAAGCTTATTTTTAACAACAAAAGTATATTTGTAACGAATCTTAAGGGGACACAAACCTTCGTAATACAGAATTGGACTATGAGTATACAAAATGGCAGGGATCTAGAAGCCTTTGTTTTACCGAAATTTGTTACATGGAAGTACGCCTGTACTACTTTTAAATAAATGTAGTAAGCGAAATAGTATTTAGTTTGGTTTTAGTTATTTCTCTTTTCTTTTTTAAGTATTTGAAAGTAGCATACAACTTCTACAGCTTTGCTTTGTCTACTAGAGTATTCAAGCTTCGTTTATATATTTTTATACATTATTCTTGTTTTTTATAATGGCTTGAAAATGTGTGTTATGCTCGTCGCATGGCTTTGCGTTTTGAGTATTTGGTTTGCTGTCTGTTTTCATTTGAAGGTATTCTAGCAAATTTTTGTTTGTTTTTTTTTTTTCAATTGTCTTGCCATTGTTACACATTTCAGTTAGTGTTGCTGCTGCTATTGCTGTTGTCGCATGTAACTTGCACGACATTGCTGTGGTAGTAGAGCAATGTTGACCTTGACCGCGTCCACCATGCGGTATACTTAATTGGCGCAGTCGATTGGCCGCGTCACCGTTGCGCACCATATAATTATGCAAAAAAACCTCAACACTCAACTAATTAAATAACTTACTTAGTAATAAAAAAATATTGCACGCTAATTAAACATTCATTCATTATTTATGTTTTTTGTTTTTTTTTTGCTAGCCCTGCAATCTGCAATTTGTAATTTGTGCAATTTGATTTTGTTAAGATTTTGTAGATTTCTTTTTGTAATCGAAGCTTCGATTTACTGCGAAAATTGTAACAACATAAATCATAGTCCAGATATTATTCGACTTGACTAGGCATACAAAAATTGACGGCTTTTAATTTTGAAGTCTGTTTGATTTGTTGTGTTGCAGTTGTGGTATGCCGCCAATCATATTTACATTGCCCAATAATGGCAAAGCCGCAAAGCCATTAAAATGCAATTACAGACCACAGCGCCACCACCACAATGAGGGCCAGGCACCACCAAAAACCACACACAGCACACGCTTATTAAAGTGGGTGGGTGGTTGGGTGGGTTGTGTGCGTCGAATGCACGCAATGTTTGAAGTATCCTGTTTTGTGTCAATCTCAGTTGATCTTTGTGTTGATTTTTGTTGCGTGTTCCGTTAGCAATTATTTTGCATATCGATGTTGTTGTTGTCGTTGTTGGTGCGACACATGCAAATTGCTTGAGGCTTGAGGTGTCCGGTGAAGGGTTTTTGCTGCTGTCAATATGCAGAGTTGACAAACTACCCAAAAAACACAAACAAAATTATACAATTGCCCACCACCGCCTTTATTTTGATTATGTTTGCTTAGTTGAGATTGATTTATGCGCCATAAACTTTAAGCGCGCTTTGTGCAAACTCCCAGCAGCTGCACTCAAGGCCTTCGCTAAACAACAGCAACAGCCGCTTCAACAAGAGGCCTACGCCCGATTATATAATCGCATTTTAAGCAAATTCAATAGAATAACATTCAAACTCTTTGCATTTGCTACCAATTTTTTTCTCTAGATTTATATGGCAAGATAGTGATGAGGCGTGCCTGCCCCCAAAAGAGTAGAGAGTAATGATGCCGAGTTGCAAGAAATTATGTATAGCTATTAAGAAATCTGGCAGGCCATTAAAATGACTGCAACAATATTCGATTCAAACATGGACAGCATTTTATTTATCAAATGCGCTGGAAGAAGAGGTTGATCGAACGGGTATATTAAAATTTAGCTCGGAGCAGGTAAACAAAGTATGAAAAGAATGCCCATCAACGGAAGTAAAAAACAAGATTTGTCAGATCCAATAAGGATTCAATTTTAATAGCCCCTATCTATAGCTATTTATGCAGGGTACCTTTTAGTCTGTGCCACGCTATTAACTTATTACTAATTCATTTTTTTGAATAATTTATTTGCATTTGCATGATGCGAATCGATTTTGTGCTGGTCAGTTTGGCAAAGTTACGCATACGCCAGCGTGGCAAACGATAAGAAATCAGTTTACAAAAAATTAATGTTAAAACGTGCAAAAGCTACAACAGCAGCTGCCGACTGCACCACCACCACTGCACCACTCGCAATTTGTTGTCAGTTATTAAACAGTGCCATTTTTCAAAGCTTAGCTAAGTATTTGTGCGTATTTGGACGGGAATCACAGTTAATGGATTGGCCAGGTTTTTTTTATATTTTTGTGAGTGGATTTTCTACACCTACGGATTTATGTTGAGTCGAGTGTCAATCAGCTGCTGCCGCATATGCTGATTGATAATCATGTGCGTGCACTGATTTAGAAAGGAAGCTGAGAATATGGCAACAGTGGCAAAGAGCAGTTGTCCGATTGCCCATTTGATTTTTCGTTTCAAGTGCTTAATACGTGCCACATACGAGTTAATTGTTCGTTAAGTAAACCGCAGATTACAATAAACGCAATTAACCACACCGCCAATGCAACAACAATGGTGGAAAACTTGTGGTTCACACAGTGTGTGGTGCGGATTTGTTGTGCCTTTTAGATTTCCGGCTGTATAGTCGGAACAAAGTTGTGTGAGACAACTCACTTGAACTAAACCCAAACTTAATTGAATTTGTCCATTTAATAGATCAGCAGCAGCAGCACCACAGACTTTTCTAGTTTGTCTCGTGAAAACTAGCGGCAACTAACGGTGGCGCATGACTGATTTCTTTGGCACTGCATTAAAATGATCGAATCAACGATCTCTCATATCTCTGCCTCTTTGCAAAGTAGTTGTAGTTTATTCTCACAGCAGCACCGACTCAACCGAAGTTGAAGTCAACTTCGGGCAGGGCAATCACGCTTTTTAATTCGCTCAACCACTCGCACATACACGAATGGTTGTTGTCGTTTGTTGTTGTTCGTTTCGCATTGTCTATGTGCGGTTTTCAGAATATTTCTCGAGTTTGGAGTCTTTTGGGTATAAATATGGCAAGCGGCGCTGCTATTTAAACATAACACATTCAACTCTTCACCAACCACAACAACCACAACAACCACCAACAAGCAACATGTTCAAGCTGGTAAGGATATATCTAGCTAGCAAAGACTTAGGCAACGAACTAACCAACAACTTTGAATCCTTTCAGATCGTAGTTCTCTCCGCATTATGCGCCGTTGCCAACGCTGGCCTCATCGCGCCCTATAGCCACGGCTATAGCAGTGGTTACGGTCTGGGCTATGGTGCTCACCTGGCACCAGCCTATGCTCCAACTGTCATCTCGCATGCTCCGATCATCAAGAGCTATGCCGCACCCATTATCCATCATGCTCCCATTGTGAAGACCATTCATCCGGTGGCCACATCCTATGCCAATACCTACAAGGTGGCAACTAAGTCTTATCCCGTTGTTCATGCTGCACCCATCTATCATGCTGCACCAGCTGTGATTGCTGCTCCCGCTTTGCACACCACCTCCACTTACCATGGCGGACATGGCGCCTATGGTGGTTACGGCAGCTACGGTCTGGGCTATGCTGGCTACGGACATGGCTATCTGCACTAAGCGTAATCTGCCTCTCTAATCTGACGACCTAAATGACAACGCCAACATCATCATCATCTGCATATTGCATCGGCTCATTCCGATCAAGATAATCCGTAGAACAATGTTTTAATACTTTGCTGCTGTCAAAGTGTTGAATTCAAGTCGTGTACAAAAAAATTTCATAAAAGCCTCAAAGTGAGAGACAGAGATGGGATAAAGTGAGCAAGACGACGAGAGAAAGATCAAGTTAATGCTGTATATAATTATTATTATGTTTTGTTATTGTGCAATGCTCGTGGTTTCGACTTAAGTTAATAAAAAAAAACTATTCAAAACTATAAAAAATTAAATGATTTTATTTTTTTTTCAAGCACTGAGAAAGTCAAAAGTGTGTTACTAACTTTACAAATAATAAAAACCGTAAGCCAAAAAGGAAATGCGAGAATAAGCTCACTTCATGACAGAAACTTTCAAGGATTGGGGTCAAAGTTAGAAGCCAAAACTAACTGCTATAAAGTACATATATCTTAAGTGCAGTTAGGTTACAATCAAGTTAAGAATCGTGTTTTACACACTCAATTAAGATAAACAATTTAAAAATAAAAAAGTCTTCCATATTAATTTTTAACTCCAGTTATATTTTAAAATAGTTAACGCCTGTTACAAATATCACAACACATATTTTTGAAGTAAATTAAGTTACAATCAAGTTAATAATCATGTTTTACACAAACAGATAAGATAACCAAATTGGATTAAAAATATTTCCATATAAATTTCAAACTTCAGTTAAATTAATAAACAAAAAGTTGCTCGTTAAAAGAATCACAACATATATTTCCTATTTTGTTTTTTCACAGTGTGCTAGCTGTCAAATCAAGTGTTGAAATTTCCTTGAAAAAAATACATAATACAAATGCCAACGCCTGGCAATTATGCGACTACTACCTGTTGACACAAGTTGATTGTAAAGTGGTTGCAATGAAAGTGCGTCAAGTGGAGCAATAGAAATAATTATTTATTAAAGCGCGCTCAACTTTAAGTCCCGCCAGAGTCTGTCTGCGTGTTTTTTTGATTTTTTAAAATCAAATGTATTTTTTGTTCCATTTCGCAATTGTGGAAAATTGTAACAAATATCAAGTGGGCCACAACGCAAAATATGTCATTTAATTTGTATTGGCCAAGTTAGTCGTGAGTGGCTGAGCTACTAAAAGTGGCACTTATTAAACTTTAATATAGTAGAGTAACGCACCAGAAAAGAAAAAACAACAACAACAAACAACTTGTTTGTAAATGAAAAGAAAAATAACGTGTACGACACGAAGACACGACACAATTCACTGGAGGATTAGCTAAGTAGCAGTAGCAGCAGCGACTAAGTATAAAAGATATTGTTATTGTGTGTTGCAACACAATGCGTGCATTGTTGCTGGTGCTGTGACCTTGGCAAAATGTACAACAATTTTGCTACAAGACAACAAAAATCTACAAGATACTTATCATCATCAAACTACGGCCAATAATCGTAAACTATAAGATTATGATTATTTTTATAATTATAATGTTTATTTGAGAGCGTTGACACCTTCCCGATTTTTTTGATTCTTTGGATTAGTTAGCCACTCATGCATCACAAGCAACAAATAAAGGCCGTACCACAGTTTGGCAACGACCTTCAAGTTCTGCTCAGTTCATGACTTGGTGAAGGGGCGTCGCTGAGAGAAGAGTGGGGGAGGGGAGTCTATTAAGATGTAGGTTGCTTCCTACTATGCACATTTGCGCATTGAATATTCAACCAAGCGCAACATTGTCTCTGCCATAGCGCACTTTGAGCGATGGTGGGGGGGGGCAAAGTTTAGAGAAGGGGTAATTGTGCTCTCATGGCACAGTTACCTCCTGTTGTTTTCCCACACCGTGAGGCCACGAGTTGCAATTTGTAACACCTGCCCATATTTTGAGAAAAAAAAACTACGAACGTCATCAGTTTTGAGTGCTTTTCTGGGTGGTGGCTTGAGTTTAGTTTGTCAGCTTAAAAGTATGCTATGCAAATTTAATTATTAATGTTTATCTTTTTGCAGGCTCCACGTGCCACACAAACATTCACCAAGGACCATAGAGCAAGGACCTTCGACTACTAACAACAGTAAACACAATCACAAAATGATAAACAAACAACCCACATCATGCATTTGCAGCTGATTGCAACCATAGAATAGACAGGAAGCAACACGCATAACGCAATTAAAAACGACATTGGATTGCTTTTGCAGAAAATAGTGCAGCCAACGAAACGAACCGAAACGAACATGATTGCAATAACAAACTCCATGCTTAATTACTGTTTGATACAAGGTTCAGTGAACTCAAAGCTGAAGCTGATCCTTGCCGCGGGAAATGCACGCGCTTTATTTCGCTGTCATTTGCATTTCCCCGACCTTGGAGCGAACGTTGACTTTGTTTTGCTGCGAATACCCTAGCAAATGAGGGTCAAGAGGTATGTTTACTTAAGAAGGGGAAAATAAATACATATATTATTCCTTTCTATTTTGCTCGTTCTGCATTTATAAATAATGCAAAGTAAAACAAATAACGTTATTGAGCTGTTGCCAAGTGCATTAAACTTAGCAACTTATTAAGCAATAAATTTATGATTATTATTAAGCTGAAACATGCGATGTTCTTGGTCGAGTTCAATGACAGCTCAACGCGGCGTATGAGCAACTTTTATGCCTGCCAGCATAATGAACTGTCACTAGCATACAATATAAACAAAAGCAGAGCGAAATGCGAAAACCAATTTGCTAAACTTCAAAAGGTAACAAATAATTGCTGGAATTTTGTGCTGCCTAAGCAAGGCGCGTGCCACAAGTGTGGCAATCCAATAAAAACAAGGGAGGCAGAAAGCGATTTAGTGGGTGACACTTGTTAAGCACATGTGCCTAATTTAAAGCGCATAACGCGTGGCAACTCGCATCTGTTGCCACCGGCACTGTACTGCTTGTTGTTTATTGTTGACGATGTTGCTGCCTTGGCTTGAGTGGTGTGGCATGTGCCGCACTGCAAAGAAAAACCAATAACATATTGATTTCCGATTAGTATTCTAATTCGCTTTGCTTATTTTTGTTGTCTTTGATTTTTTTTTCTAAGATACCTTTCTCGTTCTCAATTGATTATTTCTCAATTAAGTGAATTTTGTTATTTTATTAACAGACCAAGCAAACGAGATCGAATGGAGACTGATCGGCCGATAAGAAGCGGGTCCCCTTTCCGGCTCGCCAGCTTTGTAGATCATGGAGATTATCCCGAGCTTCCACTGAGGAGGGAATAATTGCAACCATACAATAGCGTTGAACACCAACGACATGAAGAGGATAGCACGACTGGGCAATGCTTTTAAGGTGGCATTGCACATGGCGTCATGGCCTGGTGCGCTTTTGGAGTTCTGGCGTGCAATGACATCAGCAATAACTCTAGGGTCAAATGGCTTGATAGGTAGGTACATTTGAAGCGCTTGAGTCAGCTGGTCATGCGTCTCTTCAACCTGCTACAGACGGGCAAGATTGAATGACTGGAAGCGCTCATCCGCTTGCCCCAAGTCAGTCCGACACCATGTCCCACTTCTGACAACGCGCGTGGCCTTCTAAAGCGAGTGCGTCGCTTCGCTTTCAACACCAGTATTGGTCAGCTTCTCATCAAACCATGCAGATTTGAGATATACCATACAAGTATACCGGTAGTATAGTTGCTGACGCAAGTTGCACCTTGTCAGTGGCTATTGGTGTTGGCGGGAATTGGGTCTGGCGTGACCCGAGCAGAACCGCTGCGACTTTGGCCCTGCTGTTGTGTTTGTTGTTGGTGCTGCTTCAGCATTGTTTTCTTTTTTTTCGTATTAAATTGCTCTTATACAGTAGACTTTTATGTGTATGTATATTGCTGGTATTGTTCCTCTAAATTTACAAAAAATATGTTTAATAAATGTAAAGTTTTTTACTTACACAAAGGATGTGCCTTAAGAGTTTTAATTGTGTGGGCCTTATGGAATAACTTACAGATAACACTTTAATCCTTGAATGCAGTTCCATAGATTTAGTCCTTGCGATGATAATGCACCATGTCCTTTGAAAATCAGCAACGGTTTGCCCAAGTTAGAGCATCAATTTCCTTAAAGAAACAGCCGTTTTTTGTTCATAACTCCGTCATATCCTTAAGGATATCAAGAGGACACATATTTTTGAGCTCACTAAACAGAGGTCTAACAAATGGCATTCAAGGATTTTGGAAATTCTACAAAAATATTTTCATAAAATTTATCAAGGGGGTAAGTCAGAAAATTTATGAATAATCACAAAATCCTTTATATCTCGTCCGATTTAAGGACTAGCCGGTTGATCTTTGGTCAAAAAATAGTCCTTGGCCTGCCAATTCATATAAGGTCGTCAAAAGGATAAAAATCCTTCAAACAGCTGAAATTTAAGGACTTTTTTTCAAACAGAAAATCGGGTTTTACTCAGTTATATCCTTGCAGATCCTGTCGAGATCTATGTCAAAAAATTTGTATTATTTAGGGCTATCAACTGTCCAAAGGAGATCCAAATCGTCCTTGCAGTTGTGGAGAAAACAACGATTTTGTGATTTCAACTCAATTCCTTTGCCTTCCGATTAAATTTTCTAAGTGTTTGGGTTCTTAGAGTACCCCATAATCCTTGAATGCAGTTCGATTGAGCTGGTCATAGCGATGCCGTCGCGCCATGTCCTTTGAAAATTTGTAAGGATGCGACCTAGTTAGAGCTAGTTTTGCGAATCCATTTATTTGTCCCAGTTTAAATTCCATCCTAAAGGTATGCTAAACAATTTTGAATTGTCAACATTCTGCCGATTGAATGTCCATCCTAAGAGTAAGCTACAAAATTTTGAATTTTCAACATTTAAAAAAATTTGATTGTTGTATATTTATTGTATTGTTTTTTGAATGAAAACATGAATGGTCATGTTTTGTTTTTGTGGTTGTTTTGCTTTGTTGTTTTTGCATTAAATTGCTTTTACAGCAGACTTTTATGTGTATGTATATTTCTGGTATTGTTCCTCTAAATTTGCAACAAATATATTTAATAAATGTAAAGTTTTATACTTACACAAAGGATGTGCCTTAAGAGTTTTAATTGTGTGGGCTTTATGGAATAACTTGCAGATAACACTTTAATCCTTGAATGCAGTTCCATAGATTTAGTCCTTGCGATGATAATGAATCATGTCCTTTGAAAATCAGCAACGGTTTGCCCAAGTTAGAGCATCAATTTCCTTAAAGAAACAGCCGTTTTTTGTTCATAACTCCGTCATATCCTTAAGGATATCAAGACGACACATATTTTTGAGCTCACTAAAAAGAGGTCTAACAAATGGCATTCAAGGATTTTGGAAATTCTACAAAAATATTTTCATAAAATTTATCAAGGGGGTAAGTCAGAAAATTTATGAATAATCACAAAATCCTTTATATATCGTCCGATTTAAGGACTAGCCGGTTGATCTTTGGTCAAAAAATAGTCCTTGGCCTGCCAATTCATATAAGGTCGTCAAAAGGATAAAAATCCTTCAAACAGCTGAAATTTAAGGACTTTTTTTCAAACAGAAAATCGTGTTTTACTCAGTCATATCCTTGCAGATCCTGTCGAGACCTATGTCAAAAAATTTGTATTATTTAGGGCTATCAACTGTCCAAAGGACATCCAAATCGTCCTTGCAGTTGTGGAGAAAACAACGATTTTGTGATTTCAACTCAATTCCTTTGCCTTCCGATTAAATTTTCTAAGTGTTTGGGTTCTTAGAGTATCCCATAATCCTTGAATGCAGTTCGATTGAGCTGGTCATAGCGATGCCGACGCGCCATGTCCTTTGAAAATTTGTAAGGATGCGACCTAGTTAGAGCTAGTTTTCCGAATCCATTTATTTGTCCCAGTTTAAATTCCATCCTAAAGGTATGCTAAACAATTTTGAATTGTCAACATTCTGCCGATTGAATGTCCATCCTAAGAGTAAGCTACAAAATTTTGAATTTTCAACATTTAAAAAAATTTGATTGTTGTATATTTATTGTATTGTTTTCTGAATGAAAACATGAATGGTCATTTTTTGTTTTTGTGGTTGTTTTGCTTTGTTGTTTTTGCATTAAATTGCTTTTACAGTAGACTTTTAAGTGTATGTATATTTCTGGTATTGTCCCTTTCAAATGTACAACAAATATCTTTAATAAATGTAAAATTTTATACTTACACAAAGGATGTGCCTTAAGAGTTTTAATTGCCTAGTTCTTATGGAATAACTTACAGATAACACTTTAATCCTTGAATGCAGTTTCATAGATTTAGTCCTTGCGATGATAATGCACCATGTCCTTTGAAAATCAACAACGGTAAGAGCTTATTTCCTTAAAAGGACAGCCGTTTTTTGTCCATTACTCTGTCATATCCTTAAAGATATCAAAAGGACAGATTTGTGAGCTCACACAAGTAAGGTTTCTCAATCGGCATTCAAGGATTTTGGATTTTTGCAATTGGCACCGGCATTGTCCTGCTTCTCGTTTATTATTGACTATGTTGCCGCCTTGGCTTGAGTGGTGTGGCATGTGCCGCACTCCAAAGAAAAACCAATAACATATTGATTTCTAATTTTTGTTGTCGTTGATTTTGTTTCTGATAAACCTCTCTCTCATGCATTCTTGTTTGTTATTTATATTACTCAATTGATTATTACTCAATTAAGTAAATTTTGTTATTCTACATAAAGAATCTGTAATATAGATGCCACAATACCAAGCTAGGGAGATTTTACCGGCTGTTGTTCATTTAAATATCGAAACCCAAAGCATACACATAATCAATATAGCGGCTTAGTTTCGGGCATCTCATTAAAACCGTCTGCTTGTTAATTATTGCACAACATATATTCAGGCTAATCTATTTAGGGATTGCCAATGTTAAATTAGTAATGCACACTTTGGTGGGTCACTTGAAAATGGCACTCGCATTTATTTGTCCAGAGTTCAAGCACATCCTATACATTCTAAGTACCTCAATCTTGAGAAAATGTTACATCACGGTCTGGTGCTTTCTCTAAAAAATTTTTGAGTGCGTAAATCTTTATCTGCGTCTTGGGAATACACGTGTAACGCATTTGCAAATATATTTAATTGAGCATATACATGCTAATTGATATCAAACAATATTCATGGAATACATTTAAGTGCCACGTTTTGTATATTTGTGACAGTAAAATGCGTTGTCGGCTTTACGGCGCTGGAGTTTTTGGGGGGCCGAGATTGTATGAAATTTTGGCATTTATGAGAAGCGGGTACAATCAATCACAGTCGAAATTTGTATGGCATAAAATGTGAAACGTGCTAGCAATTCATCATGATTGACGGCATACAGCTGAAACTGCAGCTGCAAACACCCACTAACTCACCAACTCACCCACTCACCCACTTTCGATGGCAACTTCTAAGCCAAGTTTATGGAAGGTCTTCAGGGTCTGTCTCTTTGTGTTGAAGGCATTGCGAAACGTGTCGCGTGCAGTTTGATGCACGATTTGCTTGTCGATGGGACGTGGTTGGACTGTGTTGTTGCTGTTGTTTTGCAAGTATTGGGCTTTTGGGATGCGTGAAATGCTCTCGTAATGTGGAGTTTTAAACACATTTCACATAATGCGTTATCGAATGCGGAGTATAAAAACCAGCAATATAAAGCCAAAACAATTTAATTCATGTGAAAGTCTTCAATAGTGCAAACCAGTCTACCACAAACGGAAGTTTTTCGTCTTTTATCAAAATGTTGAAAATTGTAAGTAAAAATTTTAAAGGGAGAGCCATTCAACTAATCTCAATTGGGACAGGTTAAACCTTTATAGAGAAAAATAATAGGATACATTTTTGATTGAACCTAATTGCAGACTTTTGATGTGAACTTGTTATACAGAAAACTTCGTTATATGGCAGTTCGACTGTACTTAACATTCTCACTCTTCTTGTTTATTTGTCTTTTCAGCTTGCTCTGCTTTTGATGTCTTTATGCGCCACTGTATCATCTCATGCCAGCGGCTTTTTTCATGCTCCTCAAACAGCTGCTGTTGCTGTAGAAGCTGTTTATAGTGCACCACATGCGGTTAACTATGCTCCAGCACCACCCCCGCTCACCTATGCAGCTCCACCGCCAGCATTTATTAGATACTCTGCACCGTCGCATCACATTAGAACCACTTATGAAGCTGCACCCGTCATAAAGTATTCGCTGGGCCCGCCAGTAACAACAACAACCACAACTTATTCAGGCTTTGCCGCACCACCACCAGTTGCTCACTTTGCTGCACCACCACCAGTTGCTCACTATGCTGCACCACCACCAGTTGCACATTATGCTGCACCAACGTCTGCTTTGTACGCCAAGTTTGCTCCACCACACGGATACCATTTGGCTGCACCACCACAGCCTTCGTACCATCGAGTGGCTTATCATCATGCCGCACCACCTACTTTTAGCTATGCCGCACCAGTTGCTGTTCCAGAAGGCCAACCCTGTGATACTGCCTGGTAACCCTTACCCACATTAAAGTGTAGCATATATCACCATCTACTTTATACAAATAATATTCATCATATCATTTTCAATGCTAATTGATAAATTAATCAAGATGAATATTTTAATTACGAGATTAAAAGCGTTTGATAACAAGCATCTTCCGCAGAATTTATGCGCCAACATAGAGAATCCAAGCGTGTAAATTATGCATCCGATAATCACTCTTAAGAAATACCACCAAAAGCCAAAAAAAAAATAAATAACAACAGTAAATAAATAAAAATATTTAAAAAAAAAAAAAACGTTCATAAATTAAAGTTAGCTTTTAGAGTTTCATCGGTGGATCGAATCGATTGATTGTGTGGAATGACCAACCTCAATGCGAAATCCATTGAAGCTGTCAGCGCTTAAGCGAATCCAAATCCATCAAATGGGTCAGCTTTTTGATTTCTGCATGAGCCACAATCAACGATTTTATTAGCACAAATTATAACTGAATATATTTCGTAGGAGGTCAGATCGGCAATTGGGTTCGGTGCTTGGCTTTTGGCTCTGAAACTATTTGGCTTGCTGCCGACAAATTGCTGTTCAAACACACAAGTCAGCGTTGTTGCCATCTCAATAGAGTTTCTAAACAAAACATGAACACTAGACTTATTAGCCAGTCAATGAGCTGTCCAAACTTTGCTGCCTGCCCCTCAGGCGCAGTCTAAGTTGGCGTTGGCCGTCTTCGTACCTGGTGTCACATGACTATCTACTTGTGTTTTTATTAAATCCAAATTGTTCGCACAAATGTTCAAATGATCAACATGCTTATGCTTGCAAGGTGTCGACATTGCTGTATGTACTTCTTGTTGTTTAAAGTTTCTTTGTGTTTTTTTTTTGTTATGGCAACTAACGCAAATATCATGTGCGTGCATTAGGAGCGGATGGCTAGTAAAAATTAAATTCCATTTAGATACATTTTTCTAAATAAATAAATGAATAGGCTTAAAATAGTATTGACAACCTAACAATTAGTAGGTATTAGGCAATATGTAAACAACAGCTTCATTATAGCCCCCATTGGCGACGACCCTGAATGACAAACTGACGGTTCGTCTGGGTTGAACAGCTGAACTGCCTCTTGTTGCATAGTACGAATGCCCATCGAAATGACCAACATTGATTTGATATGCAAGGCAAACTAAATATTATCAATAGACGCTGCTCAATAGAAGAAACAGC
The DNA here is from genome assembly GCA_035044585.1 of Scaptomyza polygonia. Classification (NCBI taxonomy): domain Eukaryota; kingdom Metazoa; phylum Arthropoda; class Insecta; order Diptera; family Drosophilidae; genus Scaptomyza; species Scaptomyza polygonia. The sequence goes on along the minus strand of JAWNNU010000962.1, from coordinate 2,172,242 downwards.
TAATGGCAAAGCAGCTCACAAAAAGAGCCAACAACTTAGCACAAAAAAAAAAAAACCAAACAGAGACACAACATAAAAACAATAATAAAGCAGCACTAATAACAAATGGCAGAGCTGCAGTCGACGACGGCATCGCGAACAAAAAATACAAAATTAGAGACAACAACTGCTAAACAGAAGCAGAATGTATAAGTTTAGACATTTGGCCAAGAGCTAAGAGCTACCAAGTCGCTGTCAGAGAGCCAGCAAAACGCAGTTAAATATTCAAAAAGCCAAAAACATTTGATGCCGCCAACAGCAGGCAGCAGGCAGCAGGCACCGACTGAGGTAGTAAACGCATTTTGATTTGTATACCCTTTGCACGAAATAGTTGCAAAGAGGTTGTTATAAAACTGTGCAGCAAGTATGCAAAATAGCAAGGTGATTAAGCTTATAAGCTGGAAAAAACTAAACTTAATCTCTTGTGATAGGACATCAAAAGAAAAGTAGATCCGTTTTAATGTTACCATTTGCTGAAGAATCTAGATAATCAAACAGTAATTCAAGAGGTTAAAGTTTTTACGATAAAATCAGTAAGACACCCATTTAAACCCTTCATCAGACAACCTATCAACTTAATAGTGTTTCTGTAGGGTATATGCAAATCGAGGCAAAATAAACAAATGCCTGCTCACTTGTTTAGTTCGGACTGGTTGGTCGTCTTGAATGTTATTGTACGGGTCGAGAGCTGTTGCTGCTGCTGCTGCTCACCTGCTCGACGTCTGTCGACAAAACTGAGAACTGAGCAGAAGCTCTGCTGGTAGCTTTAAAACTGGGGTATAAAAAGCATCTTCAGCTGGCGCACAAATTTTAATCAGCTCGAAAAGCTTCGTCCGTCCACAACATAATCGTGTTCAAGTGCAAGTGAATCCCCAAACAAAAGAATCTAATAATTAAAATGTGTTCAAATGTGAGTGCAACAAACTATTCTCTTATCTGTGTGCTTGTCGCTTCTTGATCTATGTGATCTAATTAACTAACGGTTTGTTTTAGAAATCCATGCTTGTCATTGGATTGGCGCTGCAACTCATGCTGACATTGACGTTGGTAATGGCGGATGTATCGCATCTGGATAATTACTCAATATCATCAAGCTCTCAGCTGGGCGCATATCATTATCCAGTGCCTCGCATCCAGCTGCGAACATATCAACAACCACAACAGCAGCATCAACAGCAGGTTGCAAGACAATTTGTGGATCCATCGCTGGATCATGCGGCCTTTACACAGGTGCTGACCCGTGGTGGATATTTCTTTGGCAATGGCAACATAGCAGCTGCCTCTGCACCACTTAGCTCAGTGGTACCGGCGACGGGTCGTTCAATTGGTACGCCAGCGACTTTAGCGGATAGCAATTCTTTGAATCTAAAGCTGCCTGTGCCATTTGGATCAATGCCACTGAATGTGGCAAACCTGCCATTGCAGGCAGGTGCCTCATATGCCACAGTGCCATACACAACCGGCCTCACCTCCTACGGTACGGCGCAAATTCAGCGACGCTAGTTCTAACACAAATGTACCTATACTACACATATTTTAGTTAATATATATTACAAATTAAGTTAAGTTCACCGAACCAACTGACTGTTTTTAATTGCCACACTGTGAATCATCGATACTGAATGCTCGAAACATGCTCGTAAATAAAGTAAAAGCTACTTGCCATTTAAATGCGTCTTTTATCTGCTTATCTGCGGCTGCATAAAGATCGCTTTTGATGTGGTTCATTAGCAGTCATAACCTGTGATCTGTGATCGTTTGGATCATTTGCATATAAGTCGAGGCGAAGGTCGCGAGCCCAAAACATATCTTCAACTGTTAATCGCGCCTTTCAGTCTCAACTCTACTGCTGCTAGTTATCAGAGATCAATGGCATAGCGAGTTAGGGAATACAACAAATTGTTTTAAAAAATACTTAATCATATCATATTAATGCATATTATAAGGCCTTTAACTTGACATTGATTTACTTTTTACTTGTAGCCACCATAATTTGTTACCCTCCCACCCCACTGATCAGCTTACTTAGCTGTCTTAACCCACCATTAATTGATTAACGCATAGCGACTTAAGCGGATATGAGATAAATCAGCGAACGGAACTCTGATCTGAATCCAGCTAAGAGCAAACTGCTTTTTTATACATAACTGGAATAACAGCAGCAAAAAATTAAAAGCAATAATCATAAACAAATGGTACTGACTGCAAATAATTAATGAAAACAACCTCTAAGCTTATAAGTACAAAATATTGATGTTTACGTAGGAGCAATAAATTTCCGCATATCCATCATTCGGACTAAAACTAACCTGATGGAAGTATCCATTAAGAATCGCTTACATATCAAAAGAAGTGAAAGGTTCCATTGACACGAGTGACAACAAATAAAAATAGTACAGATGACAAAGATTCAATACCCTTGGAAGTAATAATAATAATAATAATAATTTTTAAGCTCGTTGGTTTAAGGAAGTCTTCAGTTAAACTCAATAGCGTATAAGTTTATAAAAACATTCCTAAAGATGATTAGATAAACAAACTATCAGAAAAAAAATACTGAAAGATTTAGAGTCTACACCAGCACAATGTTATTATACCCGAGCCTTATACATCGTTCTCATACAGGGTAGAAAAATGCGGATACAGTTACATGCGTGGGGAACACGTAGCAGTCAGTCATCAAGCACTGGTCACTTGAGCAGATCAACTGTAGAGGCCTTGAGTTGATCGTCCACTCAAAAACATCACTGCAAAAATGCTGAGGGGGCAAAGTCAACAAAAATAACAAGAAGAACAAGCTGATGCTGGCGATGATGATGATGATGATAATAATGCTACGTCAACAGCACGTGACCGACCAACCGAATAGCGATGGACGACACAAACCACAATATCATAATCAGAAATCGTATGCCGTATTGCTCATTAAGCCGGTTTATAGCTGCCCTCAGGTTGTTCAGGCCAATTAGGGAATGCAGAATGATGACTTAAACAGATGTTGAACTAAGTTGCGACTGCACTGAAACCACACGAACATCCTGTTGCCTTGACGTCGCATGCCTCAAGGTCACTGCAGGGATTCGCACCAATTTATGATGCGATGCGTTCCAATTAAGCTTTTTTATGACCTACCATTAAAGGCGGCACTAATGCGAAATTTGCAAGGCATTCGGGCATTTTATAGCCGACTTATATTTGAAATGAGGGTTAAAAACACCACTTTTCAATTGTAGGAAAATCTCAAAACCATTGCAAACTACTCGAAATCATTGTCTGCATACAAATTGAAGCACTTTGCGAAATTTGACAATTGCGACGATTTCGACTTGCGATTTGCAAGTCCGACTTCCTACTACTTTCGGTAGAGCAACTGTTTGTGTTGGTTGTTTTGGGTCGCTATCACAGGCTAAGCACGTAATGCACTAAGAAAGAAGAAGCGACCAAAAACCAGCAGAAAACTCGAGCAGTATTGATGGCTATAAATGGCGTTGCATTTGGCTTATGACAAACATTATCAGTTCACACTTGACAACCACACAACAGCAACATGTATAAATTCGTAAGTTCCCGCTTTTCCTTAAAAACCATTCCAAATATTTTACATTCTGCATTTTATAGCTAATCATAGCCGCTCTTGTTACTTGCGCTTCAGCCAAACCGGGCGTGGTTGCACCATTTGCCGCACCACTGGCCGCACCGTTGGCCTATGCGAATGCACCACTCTATGCAGCTGGTGGTAGCAGTCAGGTTGATGTGCGTCACAACTTTGATGGCACTCAGTCCTCCTACACGACCGCACCCTTTGAGCTAACAGCACCCTACTCTAGCCGCTATGTCTCCGGTATTCCAGCTGCCTATGCTGCTGCACCCTATGCCGCTGCACCACTGGCTGCCCCACTGGCTTCACCTTATGCTGCTCCCTACGCTTTCGGAGCTCCCTTCGCGTCGCCCTACACCGCAGCACCCTACGCTGCACCCTATGCTGCACCCTACGCTGCACCCTATGCCGCACCCTACGCAGCACCCTACAACTTTGCTGCCCACGCTTCAGTTGTGGCCTAGATATGTCTTTAAAAATCTGAACTTCTATTGTTTTTAGCTAATTTTATATAAATAAAATCATGTTTATGAACTAAAAATTATGAGGAACGTGAAAGAACAAAGAGGTTTACTGGAAAAAACTTTGTCCAAAAAAGAAGGGAAGAGAAACATGTTAAAGAAGATAATGGAAAGACCCTTATAAATAACTAGTTTGTGGCAAATTATTATTAAGCTTCTGAGATTGATGTTAGTTTTCTGGAGAAAAATGACTTCAGTGTCTTTTACCCTACCGAAAAGCTTACATCGGTTTCAGGTCATAAACCAAAAACTGTTAACAATCACTCTTCCACTTTGGTCGTTTATCATACTTGCCAATATTTTTTATGGATTGGCAATATTTTATTATAGATGTCATAATCGTTTTCCAATTTGGGGTCCGCACACAATACTGTCCAACGTTTATTATTATTATATAATATTCAGCAGTGCAAGAAGTTATTGGCCCCCTTTCAAGTTAAGCACCAAAAAAAAGGCGTCTTGTAAGCAAATGTAAATTTGTTGTAACGACAACAAAGTCACGATTTAAAGCAGTTACTACATCAAAGCTAAACAAAAACAAAACACAGACGGGGTGTGGTGCATTTCGAATGTGGAATCACATTAGCTGCACATAGCAAACGAAAGTGAAGAAGACGATGCACGTTCAATTGAGCTGTGTCGGGCTAGACAATTGACACTATAAATTAATTGGTCAGACTCATGGTCAATCATTGTTAGCCATCTCTTCGACTCGAGCAGTCGTTAGACACTTTTATCAAGGACAACATCACCTCCCACCACCAACCAAAATGTGGCATCTGAAATTGGTAAGACTAATAAATAGAGTGTCTGAAGTCCTTTGCTAATTTTTACTTTCTTTCTAGACTTTTGTTTTAGCTTTGGCTTTGATGTGCATTGAGGCAAAGCCGTCGCACCATTTTGAACATCTCGATCATCACTACGACAATCATTTCAACCACTTTGATCATTTAGAGCCAGTGCCGGAACATGTGGATTACGCCGCTCCGTTGCAGTTACAGGAACATTTACTACCCGCTCCAGCGCCAGCTCCGTTTTGGCATGCACCCGCTCCTCTACCTCCTGCACCAGCTCCACTAGCTCCTGCACCAGTTTGGCCAGCACCCGCTCCCCTACCTCCTCCACTGGCTCCTGCACCTCTCTGGCCAGCACCAGCTCCTGTTTGGGCTGCGCCTGCTCCACTCGCACCAGCACCACTGCTGCCTCTAGTTCATGATCATCTGCTGCCAACAGCTGAGCTTCATTTACCCACTGTAACACAGGTTCTTCCACCAGTGCTGGAAACGGTACAATTTGCACCCAATTATCGTGCAATACTTGGACCAAAGAAGACCACCCATCATGTCTCCATTGGCTATGCTTTTCCCAAGCTGCTGTCTGCACCACATGCCCATTTGAGAGCTCTGCCCTTGAAGCTGGCAAATCATCGTCATCATCATCATTCACTATTTTAGACTAACAACAGACCTGGAGTTGAAGTTGGTATAATGATTATTATATATATATATATATATATATATATTATTCAGTGTAATCGAACCAAAGAAAATTTGAGTCGTGTAGGAAATAATGCAATGTAATTGTTTATTTATATGATAATGTATTTAAAGATAAATATAAAATACGTAAACGAAATTTAAACAAGTTTAACTATTGAAACACCCTGGGGGTATTTAAGGACATCTCGGAAAGAAAGAAGTTTTCTTGAAACCCTAGTGTGTATTTTTCTTTCAGTAATTGTTAGGAATCAATAATCTAATACTATTAGTATGATTTATTTATTGGATTGTATGAAAAGCAAACAAGACTGGCAAGCTGCCAATTTAGGAATTCCGAACACGGAAAGTGACAGTTAACAAAGAGGGAGAAGACGAAAGAGAGGGAATATAAAGCCATTTGTACACACAACAAATGCAACTAAGAAATTGAAAACAGGAGTGAAAGAGAAAGAAAAATATCAAAGAGAGAGAGAGAAAGAGAGAGAGAGAGGTGTTGGAATAACCACATCGGATGTCACGTTCGATTAATGCGGCTCATTAGTAGGTGAATACCGATGACACCTAAAAAAAAAAACATAAACGAAAACTTGCCCAACGACCCAATGGAATATCGGCCAGTGGGCTAGACAGTATGGTTTTATATATGTGGTGCCAGGTAGCAGAAGGGTGGTTGTTTGGCCTTATGGCGTGCAATTATGAAAGTGTGTATCAATTATGTGTTCATACGTAACAAGCGGCCAATTGATTATTAAGTACATCGAATGCCCTTCGCACAGCACAAACCTATGTAGAAAGTCTTGCAAGAGCGGCATTTTAGTATGCCCCACCACAACTAAACAATTAACAGGCAACGAGAATTATAAAAACGCCAAGCATTGGACAATTGGACATCAAACCATCGTTAGCACTCAAGCAAGCCACCAAACCATCAAACCTAAACAAAATGTTCGCCAAACTTATGGTAAGTTGGATTCATCCTTAGTCTAAAGGGTAGATTTTGATTCGATCGTTGAATTTCAATTGCAGCTTGTTGCTTTATGCGTGGCTGGCGCTCAGGCTGGTCTCTTGCCTTTTGCTGCTGCACCTGCACCACTGGCCCACGCTGCCGTTGTGGCTCCCTATGCGTCCAGCTTCAATGCCCATCGGATAAACCATGCTGTTGCCTTTCCTGTGGCACCAGCTGTATCGCCAGTTGCTTTTGCTGCACCACCAAGGATAACATTTGCAGCTCCGGCTTTTGCTCCAGCACCAGCTTTTGCTGCTCCTGCACCAGCCTTTGCCGCTCCTGCACCAGCCTTTGCTGCTCCTGCTCTGGCACCTGCGCCTTTGGCTGCTGCTCCTGCTTTCGCTCCAGCTCCAGCACCTGCCCTTGCTCCTGCTCCTTTGGCTGCTTCTGTGCACGCTCATCATCTTGCTGCACCCTTAGGCTACGCCCATCCTTTGGGTTTTGCGACGCCTGCTAGATTCGGTCTGCCAGCTCCTGCTGCTCATTTTGCAGCTCCAGTTCCTGCACCCTTGGCTGTGGCACCCAAGTTCGCGCCGGCGCCTTATTTTTTTTAAGGAAATAGGTTTCTTAGATGCATACCAAAAAATAACAAACTTAGTCCTATCCAAATCTCAAAAGAAAAGCAAAAATGCTTGGCAAATAAATTGTACAAAATAATTCACTTTATTTTAATAACTATTCCTTTGATCCATCCGAATACCCTTCACATGTCCGATGCGCTGGAACAGTGGAACATGCTCGAAGGGTGTGTGGGAAATGGGCACCGAATCGTAGGTGACATGAGCAATCTTTGTCAGTGGAGCAACAATTGTATAGCCAGGATGTTGGTGATCTCCGTCCTCCGCCTGTTCGATAGCTGGTTGATGGTAGACAACTGTGGTTGGTTGATGATACACCAAAGTGGCAGCTTTGGCAGCGACCTGCATCCCTAAGAGCACTAGGATAAGACAGAATAATTGGCTCCGCATTTTCAAAGAGCTTTCTTTTGAACTGTTTCAGCTTCTGACTGCAGTTCGACTAAGCGAAGGCATAAGCGTTGGCTTCTTGGGGCCTGTTCATATACAGTTAGAAAGAAGCTGGATGTCATCTTGAACCGGTTTATGAACAGGCTGCATTTTTAAAACAGACCTCCGGGAACCAGTTGAAACACTCTTCATAGTAAACAATCTCCACTCTACTCCACTCACACGAATTCCCAAAAACTCGTTTTCAAGTTCAAGTTTAAACACGTTGTTGCTGCCTCTTTGCTGTTGTTGTTGTGGTTTATCAAAATGTCAGTGACTCTTTTGTAGATCTTATATGCATGTTATAATATTTTTATGATACCCTGTACAAATTATAAAAAAGCAACGCACTTAAAAATGATTTTAATTTAGGCAAGGTTGTTTAAGTGTTTTTAAAGGATTTTATGTTTTTATATTTGACCATATACATAATATTATTTTGTTATGTGGAATAGGATGAATTTTTGACAGTCTCGCATTGAAGTTTGATAGATGTTTTCCTCAATCAAATTGTTCAACTACTTTTATTTAAAAACTGCTGTGTAAGACATCTAGTTCTTGGACAAGATAATATTTAAAGATTCCCTGTGTTGAGATTTTAGCTCCTAATCTTCGAATTCGATTTCATTATATACAGCTTGAAGGGTATTTGTTAGTCTTGCTGATTCGTCAAGTGATTTCTTTGAAACTTATAAAGTAAGCTAAACGTTATGGCTTATTTTAATAGTTGGTTAGTTGGTATTGTTTTCAAACTTGGCTTGGATGGATTGCCTAATCGCTTAACGATCAGCACTTCAGGCTCAGAGAATTGATTACTGACATTGTTTGTTTGCTCACAGCTCCTTTTGATCTCTTTGTTAATCTGTTATTATTTTTACATAAATTATTGCGCCACTAAAAATGCCTAAAAAGTTCACACACAACAAATGCTGTGTGAGAGCTCATTGACCTTATTAAATTCTGTGTTATTTTTGTTTTATTTTTTTTGCGTTCAATCGATTGTGGCAAAGGCCATCAGCTGCTGCCCACAAAAGCTGCAACATTTGGCGGCGCCAAAGTATTGCGCTAACTCTAAAGCCAAAAGTAGTCACAAAATAGCCACGCCCAAAACTGGACATTAAACATTTATATTGGGCTTGCAGCAGCAGCAGCGAATCTGTGGCGTGTTGCAAATTCAACACTTTAGCCAATTTACGAATTTATGCGAATGCGTGCCGAAGACAAGAAATAACAAATATTGCGTATTGCATTCAATTGGAATCGAGTGAAATGTTTTTGACCAAAGTACAAGTAAAGTAGATTAAACTGAAGCAGTTATTTGGAGTGCTCATTAGATCATCGATAGCCAATTAAGGCTTCAGCACTTGATTTCCCACTAACAGCTTGAAGGTGCAACTGCAACACGCGCTCGTATAAAAGGCGCACGCTAAGAGCAACTGAAGCGGCACAAACGCACAAACCTCACAGCTGTAAAAAACACACTTGGAACAGACGACACAACATGTACAAAGGAGTAAGTACGGAAAGGATTCTTCGGTTGTACTTAGCTTGTAATTAATTATTTTTTCTTAGCTTTTACTATTTGCGGCACTCTGCTTGACAGGCTGCCTAGCTGCACCAGCACCAGAGCCTGCGCCAGCTCCTGCACCAGCACCGGTTCCAAGCATAGGCCTGGGACATGATTATCTGGGCTACGGAGGACATAGTCTGGGCATTGGACACTATGGTGGCTACCATGGTGGCTATCATGGCGGTCATGGACTGGGCCTAGGATTGGGCATTGGCTACCATGCTCCAATCATCAAGACCATTGCAGCGCCCATCGTCACAAAGACCATCATTGGCAAGAGCTATCTAGGCGGCTATGGACTGGACCATGGCTATTTGGGCGGCTATGGTCACGGACTGTACGGTCATGGATTGGGTCTGGGCTATGGCTATGGTCATGGCTATGGACATGGCTATGGACATGGCTATCATGGCTGGTAGACGCTCCCTTAGCGTCGAGAACGTGTGAGAGCTGTTAGCGAATCGAGTCAGTTATTAATTAAAAACTTAACGCTTAACAATCAAAAAACATTTCAACAATAAATTTGTAATCCGGCAATAATCTAGAAACGAAAATTGATTTAAATTTTCATATTCGTTTTATAAGATGGGTTTTTTCCAAAACAAAGCAATGAATTTTTAAAGGTAGTTCATATTTATTGCCAAATATCCATAATTTCCATTTCGATTAATAAGAAACCAAATATAATTTAAATTTTTCAAGTTCCCTTTAGCTCAGAATCTAACTAATTTTAGTAAAAAAGTTCTCATTTCAGGTAAAGCCTTCTTACCAGCCATGGCCGAGGCTCAAGGCAGGGGAAGCATAGGATTTGTAGCCAAGTCCCAGGGGGGCACCATGGGAGAGACCACCGTAGTGGCTATGCGAGTAGCCGAGTGCTGCGTGCGAGTAACCGAGTGGTGCGTGCGAGAGGGCAAGTGGTGCATGGTGCACAGCTGGAGCAGCATAGCTAATTCCGTGGCCAAGTCCATAGTGGGACAGGGATGGTGCAGCTAGCGGTGCGTGGTGCAAAGCAGCAGGAGCAGCATAGCCATGAGCCAAGCCATACGAGGCATATGAAGGGGCGGCAAGGGAGTGGCCATAGGAAATAGCTGGAGCCGGGGCCAAGCCACCCAAGTAACCAGGAGCGGCAGCAGCGCTGGCCAAGCACAAGACGGCAAAAACGAACTGAAGCGAAGAATATTGAAAAAACATTATGAAACATATTTCGTGCAACTTGTTCTAAAGAAGCGCTACTTACGTATTTGAACATGTTGCAAGGAATTTTTTGTTTGTTAGCTGATTTACTCGTGGCGAGAACACAACGTTTAATAATGCCAGCTAACTGGGTTCAAATGCTTTTATAGCCAAATCGAGTCAGGCCCAAAAACTCAAAGCCAAAATCAAAAACGACTCGAGAACGGGCACCAAAAAAATACAAAAAAAAAACACACTGCACTTTTACTTTTGTTGCACGAGGCTGCGAAAAAAAAAACTTTGAAAACTTCGTGTGCATGCAAAGTGCAACTTGCAACTCGTGGTGGTGGTGGTGGCAGGGGCACAGTGCGCTGTAGTGGCGGCAGACCCGCCCAAAGACCGACAACTGCAACGCAGCCAATGCGGATGTTATGTTGGACAGCCCCGGTGCAATGAATAATATTTGCTATAAGTATAAGCGTTTGTATAAAGTATGTATATATATATATATATATATATATATTATGGAATCTTTGAGAAAAAAAGGAGGCAAAACCAAATTGCAGTTGAACGAGTTTGGTGCGTTTTGTTATTACCAGACATTTATCTTTTTGAAGCGAATGGTTCGCACAATGCGTAAATTGGCCATTTAGTAGGATTTCTTAAGCTAGAAACTTAATTACAGCACCAAATTGTCAAAGGAAACATGAAGAAACAGAAATATTAAGCAACTGGTTTGAGGGTGATATAAAGAACAAAGTTTTATCTAAGGAAAATCAAGGAATTTTTTTTTTTGAATTTTTCCATTATTGCTTTTTAGTTGATTTCTACAGTTCCTGAGAATTATGGAAAATTCCGTCATACAAAGAAAGTTTTTCAACTTGCCAAAAACCGTATCTTACATTGCGTATTTTCGCTCAGTGTATTTGTCATGTTTTTTTGCTATTATTAAACTGATTGCTTGAGCCGGACTTCTATTCAAGAAAATATTATCTAGGGCAGTCAATTGTTGATAACTGATCGTTTGTTGTTGTTGTCGTTTTGGGCCTTTCAATCATTTCAGTGTCAGCGGTGTGGCAAGGTCACAGCAAAAAAGGGGCACAGCCAAATATCCCCCTTTAGGCAACGCCTCTGTATTAAACTTTAAATGCAATCACAAATACATAGCATTCAGCTTAAGCTGCGAGCACAATGCACAATGTTGTTTTTAATAATTCTAAAAAACGTAGCTGACAGTTAATTGTAGGGGTTACCTCCCATTTCCACCTATTCGACGCATAACTCAGACGTGACTTTGCGTAAGCCTTTAAGTGCCTGTCTGCCTGCCTGCCTGCCTGCCTGCCAGCTGGCTAGCTGCACCACACTACTCGCCCTGCGGAGCAACTTTAAATTGACTGCGTAAATCTAAGCTACCCTGCTCCCCTCAACTACCACTACTCACACACCTCGAGCAAATGGAAAGGCGCCCAGGTGACAATGGAGAGGCCTGGCTGACTGTGCGAGTCTTTGGTGTAATTGCAGCAGGCTGCGATTATGCGTAACTTACGCCCAAGCCAAAATATTTGCATACAAATGCACAATGTTTGCAATTTTGCAAGTGGGCTGATTTATTTGGCTACCTTAGTAGACTAAGTGCAATTCTTACCCATAAGCCGGTTTCTTTAAAAACGCGTACAGTGTTCGAAAAAAAATATAACCAAGTCAATTAAAAATTTGTCACTTTAGCTTATGCAACAAATTAAATATTCAACAAGTAAGAAGGCTCTGGTCGGGATAGCCCGACCAGAAGATACCCTGAACCTAGTTGCAGTCCTTGCGTCCTGAAAGTATGCTTCAAATAATGATCACTTTAAACAAAACTCATAACTGACTTAACTTTAAGATATCTCTGGTGTTTCTTAACCGATTTGGACAAAATTTTGAGAAAAGTTCTATCGTTACCCATTACACCAACCCCCATTTTTACATTTTTCAAATTCGATATTTTTTGTTATCGATGCCATGTGTATATCGAAAACCAGAGTAGTTATCGATAATTTGAAGCAAACTTGTTCTGCTTATGGTATAGGAGAACTTATATTCAAAATTTGAAGTCTCTAGCTCTTGTAGTCTCTGAGATCTACGCGTTCATACAGACGGACAGACGGACAGACAGACAGACGGACAGACGGACGGACAGACGGACATGGCCATATCGACTCGGCTATTGATACTGATCAAGAATATATATACTTTATGGGGTCGGAGATGCTTCCTTCTGCCTGTTACATACTTTTGCACAAAACCATTATACCCTGATTTACCCATTTTATGGGTTCAGGGTATAAAAAGACAATCGACCTTTATTGATGTTGGCACAAATTGTTTAGGCAGTTGCTTAATAGTTGGCCGTTTACTGACCACGGGCACTGTAGCAGAAAACAAAAGCTTATTAAAAAACGTGCGATCGCACATTTAACGAGGGTTTCTGTCTGGCGAAACATCGTTAATAATAGTTAAAGCAATTATAAAAGGCGTTTCAAATGGGCGTGTTTACTACGCCCTGCTAGTAAATTAGCTAAGGCGGCTTTAGAGTTTTTATTGCTTATTTGTAGGCGTCAAAAATCATGCAAAATACTCGAGAACCAACTAATAGTCGACATTTGATTTAATTTTGCAGTCAAAGTCGACATTAACATTAAATTAAATGCATTTTGGTTTTACCAAGTGGCGGGGGGGTACCATGCGGCGTATGATTAATGCACTTGCCACAAGGAGTGGCATGGCCCGCAAATATTGATTGCTAAGATAAGTAGAAACTGTGTTTTTCAAGTGGCGCCTTTTAATTAAACGCACCACAAGGCAACGGACAACGTTCAACGTGCAACGTAGAGGCAAGCAATAAGCTAGAAGCGAAAAGATGCAAGAAGCACGCAGCGAGCTCAGCTAGAGATTGTGGCACACGCAACAAACGCGCCACATTTCAATTAAAAACAAACTGAAACTCGCTCAAAGTTTCGAAGATTAAATATCCTCGTTAAAAAGTTATTAATTAATTTATAATCAAATGAAGCTAAGAAATAATTTTAGATATATATTACAACTTTTGAATTGGGTATTTTAAAAATGTTAAATATATATCCCAAAGCAAAAGCCAAATATACTTATGATCCCTTCTCATTTTAATCTTTAACTACTCACCGATCATTTTAAGCTTTCGTCATTTTGAAGTTCATCCAGGGTTGATGCAAATATTAATAAAAGTTGGTAAGAGAAATCATACTAAAACAATGTGGCGTCACTTCTACTGCGCTGCATTCAAGTACAGGGTATTTTTATTATTTTAATGCTGAGTGAGCTTAAAAATAGAAATCCCTGGAAGATAAATGAGGACAATACAAGAGCGCAAGGATTATGCACTGATTCAATGTCATCGGCGAATGCCAATGAACTGTTGCATCGCTTCCAGGGTGTAGGTTGTTATTTTTTTGCCCCAGTGTGGCACGTGCGGAATGCAATATCTGTGATGTTGCGTCTTGGATTTCATACAATTTAAAATAGCTTCATGACTCGATTAAGTTTAAACACAGTTAATGCCAACGGCCTACCAAACTATACATGCAATGAATAATTGAGACGAAAAAAAAAGACCAGGGCCAAGCATATTAGTTAGTTTAACTGCCATACTTAAAAGTGGAACAAAACAAGGTCAACAAATCCAAAGCACAACAAGTTAAAGATTATTCGCATTCTTAAACTTAAAGACTTAGTCACTTCCTGGAATCAGCTACCTTTTGTGTTTTATTAGATCATAATTGAACTTATCACAATTCGCAGACCATCCACAAACTTGGCTACTTGGCCTACGTGCAAGCCATGCAAACGATTCAGTCGTGTTTCAATTTGCGGCTGCTTACTGCGCATTTCAATCGTGGTGCAAATTGAAATATTAACTGCATAAGTCAGGGGAAGGGGTTTAACTAACTAAGCCCACTGCGAAGGCCAAAGTGTAAAAAACAACCTAACCCATGTCAATCTTTCGTTAGTACAAAAAGAAGAAAAACAGTCAAATGATTTCTCGTTGAACACCATAATTCCCAACTGATCCCTGCTCGAACGGCACGTAAACAAACACTTGAAATAATAAATAGAAATTTAATTACGTTTTACGCAAAATGCATTTATTTAAACAATATTATTCCAACCATCACATAATACTAGAATAGGAAAAAATAAAATCAATAAAAAACAAATAAAAAGATTAATCAAAAAACCGAAGTGCAAAGAAGCTTAAGCTTGAGTTGTGAGGATTGCTTGAGGAAATCAAAATTGCATGAAATTAAATAAGAGCAGGATTATAATACATTTGTAGTATGTCTTTTGTATCTGGGTTGTGCTGGTGCTGCTAGAGGTCATTGGCATCGTTCAGTGGTTTGCTTAACGGTAGTAGGCGGCATAGGGATATGCGGAGTAGGCAGAGTAGGCGGAAGCATAAGGATAGGCGGAGTAAGGATAGGCAGCAGCAGTGTAGGCAGCCGATGCGGTGTAAGGAGCAGAGTAGGCCAGTGGTGCAGCGGTATAAGCGCCATAAGCCAATGGAGCAGCAATCACAGCAGGCTTGGCAGCCACACAGGCAACAACGGCGAACAGGCACAAAGCGAACTATGACAACGGACAAAATAGCAAATATAGCAAATAACAAATTTTAAAAATTAACTTTTAGGACTTACGAATTTGAACATTTTGATGTGTGTGTTTGGATTATCTTAGTTTGTTCTGAAGAACTTGACTGATGCCTTAAGCTACAAATGCACGAACTTATATACCGAAAAAATCGAATGGAACCCTAAAACGCACAAAAAAAACACAAATTATTATGCACCACCAGACCCATTGTCCAGATAGATGCCAGCCTAGCCACAGCTGTCGTATCAATTGACGCCAAGGAGAATCTTGGCGACAACAAAAAATTTGCACTTTACTTTTAGTTTCATTACAGCGGAGCAGGGAGAGGGAGCAAAGCAAGAAGGTGAACAGACATATTATAATACTAGGCAACGAGTATTTTTAAACGCGTGACGACAACACAAATAAAACGATGGTTGCACGTGCTTTGCATATCACATACGAAAATGTATAAGATATATAGTACATACGTATATTGATTGCTTAGGTTTGTGACCCACTCCCACACACTGGGCAAACGGATGATAGATATTCACTGCTGTTGAACTATATACAAAATTTATAAAGCTAAGTGACTGTTCCATATGCTGTTTCATTCGATCAGTGGAAAGCGTTTAGAACACAATAAATAATAATATGTATAAGAAATTGTTAAGTTTTAAAAAAATTAAATTAGTGGATAAGACAGAAACGAATGGAGATGAAAGAAAAATAGTAGCTGAGAGTGCCTCTAGTTGCTGTCGCTGTTGCTGTTGTGAGTATTGTCCAGAAGATGGCTTAATTTGTTTTCCGCAAGCAGCTCTCTGTCAACTGTGCACCGCCTCCTTCATTCTGCCTAGTTGTGTGGGTGCCATACGCGCAGTGCAATCTGTAATTTCCCAACAACAAAATGCTAAGGGACAACAAACATCCAAATACATCTGCTGTCGGTCCAAATCTGAGTCTCCAGCAATACAAAAATTGCATATCGTTGCGAAAACGCGATGTTGTTGTTAAGTTTACTATTGTTACTATCTATAAATGTGACTAAATATAACTGTTTTATATGAATGACAATCTGACATCTTCGTGTTATCAATTTTTTTTGAAACAGGTCCATAAACACCACAATAAATTGACTGCATTATATATTTAAGACATCCTATAATTCGAATAAGTATTAATGCACATGAAGCTTGTGTAAGGACATAAATTCAAACTCGGAACTTATCCAATAAGTTGGGAGAAGTAGATTAAAATATATAAAGTACAGATATTTAAGTAGGTTGATGTGTTAATTATTTGTTTTTTTTTAACGGCTCCACTAAGGACCCTTTAGCGGTATATTCGTGAGTCTATGTGACTCTCTCCTTAACAAGAGATCATATTGAATATAATTAACATTATTAAATTAAGTTGTAGTCGAAATATAAAAAGCTTTTATAGTTTTAGCTTCAAGATTTAAAATAAATATAAAAATGTTTATCGTTAATGCCAATACGGAGAACTGTTTGTTACTCTTTGGCAGTAATCATGAATAAATAAAATTTAAATTGTAAAACCCTTGAATGGAAAGTGTTCCTTTCCAAGAAACTTTTCAATCGACAATCTTCCCTTTGTAAACTTCTTTTTAAGCAAACATATTTCTCACTAAGAAAAAACCATATACATTTTTTTGAGCAATTTGTTTTTTATTTAACATAAAAGGAATAAAGCCGTGTAAATCAGATCATCATCATTTAACCCAGTGTGGTGTACGCTGCGTGGTATGGATAGGCAGCTGGCACTGTGTACGCAGCAGCAGCAGGCACTGTGTAAGCAGAGGCAATTGGAGCACTGTATGCAGCGGCTATTGGGGCACTGTAAGCAGCAGCAACTGGGTGAGTGTAGGCGGCGGCAATTGGGGCTGTGTAGGCGGCGGCAGCAATGGGAGCAGTATAAGCGGCGGCAACTGGAGCAACAATGGGAGCTGAGGCGATGCCATTGAAGTTGCGTGCCACATATTGTGAGCTGGTGGCAGTTACAACACCTGCTGGAGCAGCAGCAAGCAAAACGCCAGGTTTCGCCTCAACCAAGCTGCAGGCGAGCACAAAAATAACGGCAGCAGACTACAATAAACAGAAACAGCTAGTATACGATTCGAATTATCCATTTTTGATTTCTTTGTTTGAACGCACCAGTTTGAACATGTTGATATGATTTGGTTGAGCTGTCGAAGTGGACTATGCTTTTGAGTTGGGCGACTGCATTTTTATAGCAAAGACACTTTTTGATATTTTGATTGATTCTACAGCTGGCATTAACAAACAAACAACAAAAATTAGAAGCGCTGTGGAATGCAAAAAAGGCTGATACTCAATCGGGCTACGTGCCCATGAGAAGCATAAAGCAGCTGGAACTGGAGCTGAGGTCTTTGCTTGGTTATGTCGAGCACGTAGCCCATATGCGAGACCATAAAAATAAACCCGGTGCGTTTTGAAGGTAGCCCACCAAATAATACAGTAGCTGTTCCGAATTAAATGTATGCGTACAGTCAACTGACCTGCCCTTGTGAACAAAAAGAAACAAATTAAAACCCAAGTTGTAGAAATATCAAATTAAATGAATTTTCATTAAATTGTCATGCCACATGTAGCAAGCACTCTGCACACGAGGCAGTCGAGCAGGCACAAACTGACGCATTTAATCGGATTTGATTTCAAGGTCGATCCATGAATGTGGTGCAATTTATTTATGCAATCGTTTCTTTGAGGACACAAGACCGACGACAAACAATGGCAATCGGAGAATGTGTTGTGTCTTTCTGGTCAGTTATGTGCGGCATGTGGGTGTGGCAACACCGACTATAATCTATGTTGCAGCAAGCGGCGGCTACATGACAAAAGACTGCATACTAATATTGTACGTCCTCAACGCTACTCAATGGATCAAATATGAACAGCTATCATCTCTGCTTCAAGCTCAAGACGAACAAGAGAAACATCTTTTGAATGTTATCAAAGAATGAGCGGGAGAACAAAAACAGAAAAAAAAAAAAAACAGAACAAAACGACACTTTCTTATCGCAAGGCAATTAAATGGACCCAAAAGTAACTGCAATAAGTTACCGTTTGATGCCCTGTAGCCAAGGTCTGGAGATACAACAAACAGCATACATAACACTCATTCGTAACACATTAAAAGTGTTGTGTTTTGTTTTTTGTTTCGATTATGTTTTCAAGTGATAAAAAAAAACTCTTACGCATGTTTAGCTCTAAGAATCAGTTGAAATACCATATTCAAATCGCTGTGAAAAGGGTATTGAATAAAATAAGAACGTTTATCATTAAATGCACTATATGTATATAATAAATGTTTGATAAATTGCCGCTGCTATGCATTTACATTACTTGCAAAATCTCTCTCTTTCAGTTTGCATAAAGTCTTCGGTTCGGTTGGTCGGTTTGCAATGCGTATACGTAATATTTGGATGCTATTCATCTGGTTCGTCCTGGCGCGCCACCGTTATGGTGTACTGGCAGGCGATGTGTACTTGAGCTGCGATGAGTTCGAGCAACACATGTACATGGATGCAAGTGAAGCATTCTGCACTGTCACCGGTTTTATTGTGACCCACAGTCAGAATGTGGTTGTAAAGAACTTTTTGCCCGGCAATATGGTCAAGTTCATGAAGTTCTACGATTCGACGCTACTCTATGTGCCCTTCCATCTGTTCGAGACGTTCACACACCTCAAGACACTGGATGTGTCATATACGAGCATATTGGAGCTAACAAGGAATACATTTAGTGCAGCCAGCAATTTGACGTACTTGAATCTGAGCTACAACAACTTGACCTCAGTGCAGACTTCAGTCTTTATAGGAGCTAATGCTCTGATGCGTTTGGATTTGTCATACAACAGGATAGCGCAGTTGAGTGAGAATGCCTTTTGTGGCCTGCACATTCTGAATAAGCTGCATTTGACGGGCAATCGACTGAGTGAGCTGCACAAGGATATCTTTAAGGACAATGAGTATCTGGAATCGGTTTCATTGGAAAGTAATACACTGACCTATGTCCAGCCAGAGGTCTTCAGTCGAATGCGTCGCATCAAGGAGGTTAATCTGTCTAACAACAAACTGATACGCATCCATCCCGATACATTCACAGAGGCAGCGAGCTTGGAAAGTGTCCTGCTAGCTTCAAATTCCCTGCATGCTTTCCAACTGACCAACAAGAGTATTGTTCATCAGCTGCATTTGGACCATAATCATTTGACCAATCTAACAATCAATGCAACGCGTTTTGTACGCGCCAATTACAATAATATCAGTCAGATTTATATGCATCAGGCGCTGCAGCTGGAGACACTGGAGCTGCGGGGCAATCGATTGGCCAGCATTGCAAATATAACCAATTTGACAGCACTTCTTCACTTGGATCTCTCCTACAACCCCATTGGACCCTTGAGTGTTAGCACCTTTGATCAGTTGAAGCGACTACGTAATCTCTTTATACGATCGAATGGTATTCGTGAGCTACAATTTGGAATGTTCTCTAAACAGAAATATCTCGAGATACTCGATTTGTCGTTCAACAACTTGACCAGCCTTAACCTAGATTTGTTTGTACCCTATCTGACGAGTCTAAAGCAGTTCTTTGTGGATGGAAATGCACTCAGTGAGCTGCAAGGCAATCGCAGCTTCTCCCAAGCCTTTCCTCTGCTCCAGAAGCTGGGCATTTCACGTAATCGCTTCAACTGCTCCTACTTGCACCATTTGCTGATTCCACCTTACCTCACCGAATCGGTTACCCTGCACATCGAACCGGATGACAGCACCGACGAGACACCGCACATACGTGATGTTTCATGCATTAGTTTGTCACCAAACCAAGGTCCCGCAGGTCAGTCAAGCGATTTGGCTCCCGTTGCCCTCGAGGGTCCGATGCTGGCCCTGCACAAGCAACTGGAACTTTTGCGCACCCACTCGGAAAATCTGGAGCTGCATTTGCTCTTCATGAAGGTCTTCTTCTATTGCATAGGAGGATTAATACTCATAGCAGTTGTTGCTATCACTTCATTGCGTTTCCTAAAAGTACGACGATCGGGTCGTTATAATCGCAGCAGCATTGTATTTCAATCAAATGCTACAATGGATGCCAATCTCAATTTGTAAGCTAGTCTAAGTTGATATTTAGTATAAGTTTAAAATAAAATAATATTATTGGAAAGACTTTAACCAGGAACTGTTTTGAGCTTTATTCAGCGCCGGACTCTTAAATGATAAAAGAAATTAACTTCCTGCAGCCGATAAGCAACAGCAGGCAAAGACCTTGAACCGCTGTCAGACTGGCTATATACAGAAAAAAAGATAAAACAGTTTGATTTCGAATTTTAACATTTATTTATTTATGTTTGTTTTTCTTTGCGGTCGGAGACTAAGTTTCTGGGTGGGTTTATTATCATCTACTTCCTCAGCAGCAGAGGAGCAGCGGCAGCTGTGTAGGCGGCAGCGTAGGGTGATGCCACATACGGAGATGCCACATAGGGTGATGCCACATAGGGAGATGACACATAGGGTGATGCCACGTATGGAGATGCCACATAGGATGATGCCACGTAGGGAGATGCCACGTATGGTGATGCCACATAGGGTGAGGAGTAGGCAAGAATTCCTGGCTTGGCAGCAACGCAGGCAACCAAAGCGAGAACGACGAGAGCGAAGAACTTGAACATCTTGGATTGTTTGGTTTGTTTGTTTGTTAAGCTGAGGAACTGAACTGATGATTTGAGCCAATAATTCTTGGGTTTTATACCCATTGCTGCATAGGTAGAGCCTTGGACTAAACAGCGTGACAGGCGCAGTTCATAACCTCCAACTTAGGCTAAAGAAAACGCCTTGATGAAGACACAAATTGGTAGTTCAACGCCATCAACCTACAAATATTACTACTGCCAATTGGGCAGCGTACGTGATCCAACTGCCAACTGCCGGCAACAGAATTCGACTCGCAACCTTGCAAGGTCTTAGCCCAAATTGGTAAGTCCAGCTTTAGTATATAAGCAACGGCTTTTCATTTGTTAAGACATCAGTTACAATTGTTTCAACGAGAAGTAAACCTCAAAACACAACAAACAAGACCTACTCAATATGTTCAAATTCATTGCTGCTATTGTGCTCGCTCTGGTTGCCTGCGTTGCTGCCAAGCCAGGAATTGTTGCTCCACTCGCCTACTCTGCACCACTTGTGGCTGCTGCACCCTCGGCGGCGGTCTACAGCACCACATACCATGGCAACTTTGCGTCACCCATTGTTGCGTCTCCATACTATGCATCCCCGTATGTTGCATCTCCATATGTGGCGTCACCATATGTTGCCTCTCCCTACGCCGCTGCCTACACTGCACCACTGCTCTTGAGGAAGTAAAATCCAACACACAGAAAACCTACGGAACTATGATGTAAAGTTAAATAAAAAAAAAGTTTAACGCCAAAAATTCGATTGCATTTATACTTCAACCTTTTGTTAAAAAGATTTTATTGCAGCCTAAAAGTCTGCTACACTTTTTGAGCGCAATAGCCGTTAGCTATCGACTTTGTTCAATGAACGCGGTGATTGAAGCCAATATTACTATCAAAGTTAAACGAGAAACCCAGATTGAAGGTTAAATTACCAAAGCCCAGTTTGTGATAAATTGGATATTTAGGCTTTTTTTGCTTGTTGGATTTAGTGTTTGTCAGTGGATTAGGATTTAGAATTGGTGGCTGACCAAAGTAGTAGAAGCCAAACATCAAACGCTGCACATCGTTCAAAAAGTCACCATAAAACTTTTCCATTTTATCGCTTATTTGTTGTTGGCTTTGCCCCGAAGTCGGTGGTGGTTGAAGCTCCATTGCACCAAGTGTAATGTAATCTCTTGGCGTCAATATATAGTACATATGCAGCATCAGAGCGTATCTCACTTGCAACAGCGCCACACAGAGCCACAACTAGTTGGGTAAGAGATATTGAGTTATAGTACTCTGCACCGATCCAAGCACCACTCGAACCACCTTACTTAGTGACCACATGTCGATTAAGAAGCTATAAAATAACTGCAACTCGTAGATGCTAGCGCAGAAGCTTATATAGTTTTCTTAAAGCTTATAATGAAAAAAGAACTTTTGGCATTCCAATCAAGCTTAACATTTTATTTCACGCATTTGATTAGATGGACCCGAAATCCCTTAGGCCCTAGGTTTATGCTACCAGCCGTGACCATGACCATGACCATAACCATGTCCATAGCCATGTCCATAGCCATGTCCATAGCCATGTCCATAGCCTATGATGGGTCGCACCACGCTGTGCGTTGAATAAACGGGATGCACCACATGCAACGCCGGCTGCAAGATGTGATGGTGATGGCTCAGTATTGGACTGGTATGCAGCAGTCCTGGTGCCGCGTAGGCGAGGGCAACACAAAGCGTAAGAAGAATGAACTGGCAAAAAATAATTTTAATACAATTCGAAGGAATCAAAACAAAAAGTTAACTTACCTGTTTGAACATGTTGAGGGCGTTGGCTTTAAACTCAAACTCTAGTGCGTAGCAGCTGTCAGTGAAGACTAGTTGATTAGCTACGCAGTTAGTGGCATTTATATAACGTGGCAAGTTGCAAGCAAGCAAGCAAGCAAGCAACGGGCGCAACCTTCGAGCTAAAACTGCTATGAAACCTTAGCGGCTTTGTTTGGCTTTTGGCCAGCTCATATTTCGCAATTGAGTTAGTCTGAGGCAACTAAGTTCTTGGCTTGAATTACGCCCTCAACTCACATAATAACCACCCAAACTTGTCACTGCCGATGGTTCGTTTCGCTTCTTGCCACTTTAAAATGAGAACACTTACTTGTCTTACGCATATCTTATGCACTCTCAAAAAAAGGTGAGCAAACAGTTATCAAGTCAACACAATGCTCAAACATTAATACATTAATCCATAAGCAATTCTTTGATATTATAGATTCGCTTTGTACCACAAATATCATCCAAGCGCAATTGCGCAATTGTCTTTCAGCAACCACAACAACAAAAAGTGACCAAAATAGGAAATACAACACAGGTACAGATAGAGATTGAATAATTTGTTTGCATATACCAAATACAAAAGGACGCACAATTAATTGCTATTTGCGTAGGAGCTTGTTTACGGCCAAATTTGCCTATTACATCGGCCCACAAATGCAAAACAAAGCGTTACGCACTTGGCCAACGTCGCAATTATCGCCTTAGTATAAGTTCAGTTTTGTAAACATATCGCCCACCCAAAATAGGACTTAGTGCTAGCTAACCTTGAACCAATCAATGCGATATATCGGAAGTACTTTTCCGGCTGCCTCAATTTAGGCAAAAACAAGCTCTTACTTTATTGTTTATATTTCGGACAAAACAAACTAGAAAAAGCCTTAAAGAAGCAAACACCAAATGGCAATAGCAAAATATTTACCATTTGAAAGCAGAAGAAGGAGACCTTGAAGGAAATTTATTTGTGAGTGGCAGAGTAAGGAGAGTGCTTTGACTTGTTGCATGTAGATGCTGTTTTTATGTGGCAGGCATAGCGCTTGAGCTTATCTTGTGAGACGCGCACGACGATCTGTGTCCATCTAGAGAATAGAGACTGGCAACTCGTTAAATTCCCTTCTTAAAGAGGTTATCTTAAGGGTATACTCGACTAAAGGAGTTGTAGAAAGAAGTTTCGAAAGGTCTCTACATAAAGAATCAAAAGCAAAGTATCTTAAAGTCTTTAACTTTATCTGCGAATCTGCAATTCTGGATTCTGTGGATCGATCGTTGAAGTGGAATTGCAATTGCAGCTGCATTCAAAGTGAGTTAAAGGCTTCTTTCAAATTGCCGCTGCAAATGCCTTTGACCTTGGCTAGCTTTATGTGGACAATGGATGCGGCTGATGATGAAGCTGAGATAGAGTGAGCCTATAAAAGGCAGCTCCAGGCAACAAATCCAACTCAGTTTGTGCTTTGCGACAAGACCATGAAGCTGGTAAGTCAAGCAGCTGACAATTACTTGATCCTCTAACTAAAGTTCTACAATCCTACACATCATACAGCTTATTTTTGCCTGTTTGTTGAGCTTGGCTCTGTGCCATGAGATACTGTATACGCCAGGGTATACCTATTATCCGGCTCAACATTTGGCCTATGCACGCAGTGGAGCCATTGTACCTTTGGCCTATTCCCGTCTAATCACACCGGCCAGCCAGTCGCATGTGTATCACAGTGTGGAGACACCCAACTCCTTCCAGCAGCAATATCGCACCGACTACAAGCCCCTGACTTACGAGTATGTCTTTTAATAAGGTGGAAACAATAATAAGCCGTGAAATTTGAATAAACAAAATCTCAGCCACAATAAATAAGTATATGAGTAAATTTAATGAAAGCCTGTGTCTGTGTTCGTTGCGTCAAAACAATTTCCCTACCAAAGTGTCTGTAGTCTCTGGTGTATTGAACCCTTTTATTGGCCAGTTAATGGCCTCCAACACAAGCGTAAACAAATCCAAGCGAAGATCATCCACAATAGAACTTTCGTTTGGACCCATATCGAATGTCCTGGCACTTTGAACTCAACCAACATCTCAACATTTACTAGCATATAGCATGCATCATTAAAAGCCCCTATTTCGTATTAACTAGGCGAAACTGTAAACTGACTAAAAAACAAACAGGGGCGTGGCGCACGTCACGGAACAACAGCAGCAGCAAGTATTGCACATGGAAACCCTTGAAATTACCGCACTAGTCAAATAAAATACGGTGGAAGAGCAAAACTGCGAGTTCAACTTTTACTTTTATTTTATTTATTTATTTTGTTGCCTCATCGGAAACTTTTGCGTTTTGCTATCGAGCACGTCGAAAAACGTGACACCCCGCTGGTCACATGGATCTGTGGGTGTTCTGGATGCAAGAGCGTCAAGAGAAGTAATTTCTCAACTGCGGCAGACGTACATGAACCATCGAATGCGTACGCAAAGTGTTCTACGAAAACCAAATCACCCGGTAAAATAATCGCATAAATTAATTAAAGTTTGATTGGATTTTCATACAATACCCCAACTAAGCGGCTCAAAGGGATCCAGTGACTTATTATAGTCGTTTTGTTTATGATTTATTGATGAAATAATAATTAGGGTGTGTATAGTAGTAGAAGATTAATGGGATATATCTGTTACTTGAGAAGGAGTAGCAGTTATCAAGTACTTATTATTCAGTTAAATTTCCATTTATTAAACTTTCGAAAGGCAAAGTTTTCTATATAATGGAAGTTCGACTGCAGCTTTAAACTTAACAAAGTAGCTCAGATTAGGATGTCTTCCAACACAATTTCGAATGTTTGACAAGCTAAGAGATAGTGTATCTGCTGGTCGAATGTCCTTCTTTTCGGATATCTGATTTGCTTACGAAACAAGAGCGCACAAACAATGTCCAGACAAAGCTAATGCAAAGCTAATCAAAATGTTTAATATTAATTATTGGCTGGTGTTCAACCAGAGCGAGATATCAGTTTCTCTTTTTTTCCAGCTGGAGAGCTCTTAAACCTGTTTAATTTAATGCAAGGCGTGGCTAGAACAAGAACATCTAGAAAAATCCCCGATGGTCAACAATGAGTGTGTGTATGAAGTAAGAACATCCGTGGCATGTTAACATGCGACCACAATAATTGCAACATCAAGAGGCAACAACAATTTGAGTTCTTAGCAAAAACCGGCCCACAGATTACACAGCTAAACAGGCAAATACGCAAACACGCAACAGGAAAATGTATAAAAGAGCAACAGGAAATCTGGAGGCAGCTCAAAGCAATATAGTCGTGTGCCAAGGTTGGATGCCAAATTTAATTCTTCCATCTGGAAATTACTGGAACTAAACTAAAAGAAAATGGGCAATTATCTTCGGGTATGTTTATCTCTATTTAAATATTTTGAAGATTTTAAATATTTCTTGCTAAAACATTTGCAGTTGATGGGATTCTTACTCGTCTCCTTCTGCTGCTGTTGGACGGACATTAAAGCCAAGCCTCTTGTCTCTTTTGGTTTAGGAGTGCAATCTTATGCCCAACGGCCCTATACTTATCTTCCTGGGGAGCCATACTACAACAATTACTATAATTCTGGCTACTATGGCGGTGCTTATAGTAGATACCAAACCTCTGGCTACCCCTATGCACATCCGTATCCCTATGCGCCCCACTACACAACAGGACAACAATATGGGGCAGCACTGAACGCTGGAATTGGAGCATTGTCGCTAGCCCCATTTCTGCTTTGATGATGGCAGTGGGACAGCAGGAGGCAAATCTATCATCATCAGCTGATTGCGAAAATGGCAAAACAAATAAAAACAAAAAATCGAATATGGAAACTAATGCGCTTTAGTTTAAATTTATTGGGTTGGGCTTAGGTCAACACAGTGGCTAGAAATATAGGGAAGCAAACACGGCAACAGGTGATCAGATTGCGTACAAGAATCTTATTGACCTTGATAACAAACTAGTTTTTGTATGCAATGCCCTGTTTGTTGCAAGTAAAATGAGTTAAAGCTTATTTTAGGCAATTTAGTTTCCTTTGAGGAAAACTAGGCTTAAACGAGACGAATTAACATTTTCTCTCTTTTACAATTGACAAATATTTATCAACAAACTATAAACAGAGTATTCTAAAGGGCAACTTATTTCTTTTTCTCTTGTTCAAGAGCAAGCAAGTCACGAAGTAGAGACTTAGGTAAGAAAATGTGTACTGTGATTTAGTCAAGTTGCAAAACGATTACGCCAAGTGCCTCCTACTTATTTATAGGAACTTGTGTGTTTTTTCACTATCGCGTCTGCACGTTGGTCTATTCCCATCAGTGGCAGCAGCAGCAACAGCCGCAGTAGGAGCATCAGTAAACGAGGGCTAAATTCTTAATGCATAAGTGCGATGCGTGCCAACAACGTGCGCTAGTTTCGACATGGCAGAGAAGTGATGGAAAATGCAACTAGTTAGATAAAATTGATAGCAATTAGCTTGGGGCTTTCATTCTTCTTAAGCACAATAAGTCTAACACTTAATAAAATAACTTGATTAACTAAAAAGGAAGAGAGAGAGAGAGTGTGTTGGTGAGAGGTCCGTGTAATATCAGCCTGATTAAAGAAAGAATTGTTTAGAAAAGTTTAGTGAAGTGCGAATAAAATTGATATGGTTTAGGCACATGTCTTGGTACCAGTGTAGCACGTTTTAAAGACAATGGAAAATACCAGCTTAAAAATGCCGATAGAATCGAACTGCGCATTTGTATTTTGGTAAGACATACATATGTATAATAAAACGCTAGAGGATAAGTTTTTTGAACATAAATTAAACTCAAACATTTGACTACTAATAAATAATTGGATCTATAAGAACAGTTGTCACACATATCTTACCTTATAAAATTAATGTTCTGCCTATTGATGATTGTCATAAAAGCCATAAACAAACATTAGCTCAATGATGAGTTTAAGTATTAGGAGCTAGTTTTTATTT
The DNA here is from genome assembly GCA_035044585.1 of Scaptomyza polygonia. NCBI lineage: Eukaryota > Metazoa > Arthropoda > Insecta > Diptera > Drosophilidae > Scaptomyza > Scaptomyza polygonia. Next base: position 2,144,656 of record JAWNNU010000962.1, on the reverse strand, counting down.
GATGTAACAACATAGTCTAGCTGCTTACAAACAAACAAATGAACTTGAAATTACTTTTCTCTGGAAAATTCGATTGACAAATTATCTTCGAATTGCTGTTCCTTTGGAAAATTCCATTAGTATTTTTTTATTTTTTTTATTCTCTTTTGGGTAAATTGAAATAATTGATAAGTGGCCATAGCAGACCAGCCCACATGAGTTATGTTCGAGGAAAATAAAGAAAAACACCCACAGAAAGCAGACCCAAGCAGCTAAGAGGTTTCCTTTTGACATAAGTTGCTGGCACGTAGCTGGCTGTAGTTGATTTCACGTGAGCTGGCTTTGGCTCGGCACGTCAGTGAAAAAAGGAAAGGGTTACCAAGACTCTCAAGTTTTTTTTAAACTTGTTGCCAATGGGGCTCAAAAAAGTTGAGGACCTTCGTGTGCGGCAGGAAGCGAGTATGACGCGCTAAGGTCACGTTCACAATCCACGCAGGCAGCCAGCCAGACCCAGCAGTCAAAGGCTAAAAACTCAAAAGTGCAACATCGATTTAGGTTTTGTGTGCCATTGAGCAACAATGGCTCCCCGAAAGGCACGTTGAAGGCAACCCCCACAGCAGCAGCAAAAGAAAGAAGTCAACAGGTAGGTAATCCGTTTAGAACGGACGTAAAATCAGAGAAGGAAATTCAAAAAGCATCTGATATAGCCGCTCACGTTGTGGCTGCCACAAGAGCTATTGGGGCACTGGTGCTGGATGCTGAGGTAGCTAGATGCCAGCCGCGCACGAAGTGTCCTCGTCGTGTGGACAGGACGAGGAAAAGTGGGTATTTGCAAAGCACGAAGGTTACATCGCGAAGCTGGGCGACATTGACTGCAGCTATAAAAGCGGCAACAACGGCGTCTTCAACATCAGTCTAAGCCAAGCAGCAGTTGTGACAGCAAGTGTTTCAAGCCGAATCCAAAGGACTTAACTAAAAAAAGTGAAAACCTGAACATTGAAAACATTGAATTTAATTCAAGCAAAATAAATCTCAAATAATATATTATTCGTGAGAATGGATACGCAAACTTCAAATAAAAGCTCAAATTCGAGCTCAAATTCAAATTCAAAAGGCAGCAGCGCCAACAGCTCCTCCATGGATCTGGGCGATAGGCAAACGAAGCAGTCGAAGCAGTCAAAGTCGCGCAGTCAGCGCGACCAAAAACTCTCCAGATCACGTAGTTTGCTGCAGTTGCTCAGCAAGCATCTGGGCAGACATTTCCAGCATCATCATCACCAGAATGATACAGTCTACAGCAGCCAAGATGATATACGCAGCTCCGCAACAGATTTGTTTAGTTTGAGCGGCTCCAGAAATGAATGCATGCAAGTTATGAACAATGGTTCCAGTCTCGATATGGAGAATACATCTGGTTCATCTTCGTCTGATTCGTATTCGCCTGGTCTGCAATTCTATGATAACAATGCGCATATCTATGCAGAAACCGTCTATAGACCGACTAGCGCCATGGAGCATTTGCATCCACATCGTTATAACGACAACAGAAGCAACAATAGCAGCAACAGCAGCAGCAGTAGCAACAGCAGCGTTGGTGATGAGGAGGAAGAGGAAGATAATGTGGAGGAGAACCAAGAGAATAACAACACTAAGACAGAGGAACGTTCAGCATCTGCTGCCTCAAAAGGCAGAGGCAATCGCAAGAGCGGACTTCATTTGAGTCGCATCTCCATTTCATCTTCGGTCAGCCGCATGTTGCAACACTTCTCCACATCGGCAGCGACAACAGCAACAGCATCACTGCGTTCCTTATCCTGCAGCAGCACTCCACTTCGCCAGCTGAGGACAAAAAAGTCACCGCACAACAGCAGCGGCAACAACAGCGGCAGCGGCAGCGGCAACAACAGCAGCAGCGGCAACAGCAGCAGCAACAGCAGCCAAAGTAGCCACAGCGGCAGCTCCACTTCAAAATCAGCCAAAAAAGACAAGAAACAGCAGAGCATATTGCGACCTCCAGTTCATTATGTTCACATGAAGGGCATGTCCGGTCTGTATTCGCGGGTGCCCAGCTATGCGGTTTGCCGCCCTTACACGCTGCACCATATGTATTAATTTGATGGGATGCGAGGATGCCAACGTCATCATCGGCGAGGACATTGCAAAAGACAATGAGCAGACGGCGGCGGCAGCTGAATGCGGGTGAAGGCCAATGCCAAATGTTGTAGAAGTTGTTGGCTGGCTCGATAGGGTGGGTAGTTTATAGTGAAAAGTGATGTAGTGCCTAACAAAAAAAAAAAAAAAAACAGAAAATACTGAAACAGACATAGGAACGATCGGCAAATGCAGCTGCAGCTACAAGCATATATATTTTATAAATATATATATATTTATATGTATATATATATATCCATGAATATTCCAAATATTTAACATTTGTGTGCTTTGCATACCTATATCGATATAGGGACTTTCAGTTTACTCAGTAGCTAAGTTAATCCTTAAACCCCCAACCAGCACACATATCTTCCACACACAAAAAACAAGTAGCTTATAAAGTTTGACTATATTTTTTTGGAGCAAGGCTCGTTTAAAAATTAAAAGAAAATGAAAATGAAAACTCAAAATGTTTGTTATTTCTATACTTTGCACTTATTTCGATGGGCACCTTGACTAGACAAAATTTACGAATTTACCAAAGCTAAAATCAAAACAAATTCCAAATTGTACAAAAACGAAAAAAATATTGCACTTTAAATACTATAATTATAACTTATTAATTATTTTCAATATCAACACAAACACAGAAGCCAAAAAAGGAAAAGAGTATAGAAAAATGTTTAGAATCTAAGTTAATACCCAATATATATATATATATACAATCTATATATATTTTTAGAGCATATAATCTTAAGCATAAGTCTAACTGTCAATAAATAAAGAAAAAATCAAACTATACAACAAAATCGAATGAATTTTTTTTTTCAAATTGAACAACTGCCGTAGACTTGGCATTAAGCTCGAAAGCAAAGTAAAAGCTTTTTAGGCCGAAGTCAGCCTTGGTGTCGGCAGAAGATGCGCCTGCGCTTTGCCACAAGAGGCACTTATGCACTTGACTGTTCTCTGGGAATAGTTTTGGTGTCGCCTTGTATGCCGCCGCCGCTGCTTGATGATGTAGGTAAAGTCCTCAATTTCATGTTGGTGAAGGACTCGACCTTATAGTTTTGACATACGGTATCATGTCTGCATTACGAGCACTAAGAACGACGATGACGTTAATCGGCAACGCTGCGGCTGCTGGGATTGGTATTGTTGATGTTGGTGTTGCATGCAGCTGGTTTGAATGGTGTAAGCGCTCGCCAATCCGCTAAATGCAAATGCAAACGTTTACAATTTTGATAAAGCCCCAGCTAATCCCAATGGCCTCATGATTCCGTGTACCTTTGATCCTTAAAGTTGCATTGAGGTCTTATGAATAAACGATGCATATATATATATATAGAGGATAAAGGCTTAAAAAAGCAAACCAAAACAAACAAAGGATTCGGTATAAAAATATTGAATTTTGCAAAATTAATATTTTCTTTCAACTATGGAAAGTTGACAAACAATAATCATCATAGCCAATACTTAAGCTGAAGTTTATGAAGTGCGAGTAATATTTCCAAGAATCTGCCTTTTACTGCTACCCAAAATCAAGACGTTGTCCCAATAACATGTTAAATAATGTTTTAATTAATTAACCTACTTAATTTAAGATATGTATGTACGTTTTTTAATAAGATGCTTAACTCACCACCTTCATGTGCATTGCCTGAAAAGAATCCAAAAAAGGTACAAAGTGTTATTAATCATAGCTTCGACAATTGGTTTGGTTGATGTTTGTTGTTCTTAAAAAGGCAAATTGTAAATTGATAGATTGCAAATATTGTCAAACGTTTGTGGGCTAATTATGTAGCTTTTCGTTGATTCACAGAGCTGTTAATGGGTTGACGTCATTTGGATGGCAAGAATAACGCCTTTGATTAAAGGATAAACAACAACACAACAGGAGCAATCAGCGCTTGCGTCTGTACCAATATCCGACCAGCCTCCCAACCATCTCTTTCCCACGCTGCTCACCACAATTCTTCCGCTGAACACCATTAAAACAATGGACTTCATTAAATCACTAAAGGCGAAGAGCATTAAAATGCCATCCAGCCAAAACACCCACAACGCCTCCATAGGATCGTGAGCGAGGCGTTAAATTGGCAGTCATTTTTATTTATAGCAAATTAAAATCAATTTTGTGCGTAATTAAGTAAAACAGACAAATAACAAGACAATGCCTTGTAATTTATATATTTATGTGCATATTTTTGGAGGCCTTAATTGCGGCTTTTGAATTTCCGCGGCGACATCACTGAACAGCTTAATAGTATTAACAATGTGGGTGGCAATTCCACACCTGAAAGCGAAAGCCAAGAATTAAGCACTCAGAGAGTATAAGAAATAGTAAGTCACATAGAAATTCAAACACCGAATGCACTTAAAACTTAGATAAGTGCTTGAAAGTTTAAGCAATTTTAAGTTTAAAAATAAGTACATGGGTTTTATTCTTAACAAATGACAAGCTTAACAAAAGGAAATTAAGACGAATGGATAAGTAATTGATGTGAAATTGGAATTACGCCGCAATGAAATTAAACAGCGAACGGCAAAGTCGAAAGGTAAATATTGATGGTCGTAGGTGAAGGAGGAAAAGTAGAAGTGTAAACAGACAACAAATAAGAAACAGGTAAACACAAAATGCCACAAATTTATATCCAGTCTCTGCGTTTCTGTGCTTCTGTTACAAGGCAACAACAGTGCCCAAAACAAAAAAAAACACAAAATAGTAAGCATCAGACAAAAGCGTAGTAACACAAGTTACAACAGAAGAAAGGGCAGAAACAGATTTTGTATGTGTGTAAAATGAGAGAGAGAGAGAGAGAGAGAGAGAGAGAGCGGCTCTCTCTTTATGTCTATTCGCTTTGCAGCGCTTACTGTTCGCAGCCGGGCGAGTCTATAAAAGGAAGCGGCATTCAAATTGCCGACTCAAACGCGAAAGGACAACGCCAAAGTGTACACACACGAAGCAAACAAAAGCGAAACACAAAAGCCGACAACTACTATATAAAGTTCAAAAACAAAGTGTGCGACTGTCTGTTTGTGTGTGTGTGTTAGATACAAAGACCGGCAACAACAAAGCGAGTAAGAAAGAGAGAGAGAGAGAGAGAGAAAGCGAGCGGAAGTGCAGCTAGTACCATTTTGCATTTAGACAGGAAGTGCTGTTTTTTTGCAATGGGCTCGTCGCCACACGTCTGCTTTGCGGACGAGTTGCAGCAGGAGCCGAATCAGGAGCACAATAACAATGCAGCGGGTAATAATAATACCAAGAAATGGCTACTGGAATTGGAGCCATCATCTGCAAGCGGCCATGGTGGACATTCGCCATGCAGCAGCAGCATGAGCATATCACCAATACCACGCTACGAGCGAAATATGGGCTTCTTTCAGCTGCTTAGTCGACGCTTTGGGCTGAGGTCAAGCGATGACCTAGTTCAAGATGCAGCTGCACAGGAGGAGGATGCGCGTAGTTCATCGACCGATTCGTATTCATCGATGGGGCGTGGACTGGCAGCAACGAACAACACTCCCCGGCTCGAGCAGATGTCCTGTGCGTCTAGTGAGACCAGCAGCACCATCGACATCGAGGAACAGCAATTGGAACTGCAGCTGCAACAGCAACAACAACGCAAATTGAGCCGCACGAGCTTCTCACGATTGCAACGCCGGTCGACAACATCGTTGCGGCGTGCCTTCGAAAGCTTCTCGCTAACATCACGCTCACTTTCGTGCAGCGGGCCATCAACGCCACCACCACCACCGCCACCGGCACCGCCAGCTGCCGCGATGCCTTTGAAATCGGCTTTAAAATCTGCTTCGAACATTGAGTTGCATCAACAACAGAAGCAGCGTCAACACCGATTGGCCTCCAAGTCAACGAGCAGCTCTAGCGCCTGCTCCACTTCATCCTCATCCTCGACAGCGACCAAAGCGAGCAAACAAAAGCCGCCACCACAGCGCATTCTACGACAGCCAGTCTCCTATACATATCTAAAAGGAATGTCTGGTTTGCCAACTCAAAGAGTTCCACGCAGCTCTGTTTGCTGTCAATATGCAAGGCGCTAAAAGGGGAATGTTCCCAATCAATCATTTAATAACCAAATATTTCACAGTAGACATACAAATATTCACAATTAAGCTGCAAGTTTTAGTGCCAAATTCCATGCCCACATTCATTTCGAGATCTGTGATACAAGTCTTTTCATATACACAAAAAAAAAAAATTAATAACAAATTCACAGCACTTATTCAAAATTTTTGCAATATTTCGAACACGTAGAAACACACAGATTTTTGTTTAACATCCATTAAAAAAAAGACTGTAAAGTAAGGAGTTGAAAATCATGCTAAAATTAAGGTTTATCAAAAACATTATTGGTATGAATTGGTAATTTAAGTAATTTTTTAATATTATTGTACATTTGTGCCTTTTTCCCTGGTTCAAAAAAAAAATTAAATAAAATTCAAAATTTTAATAAAATTATTCTAGCATTAAATTAAAAAGTAACTTGTGACACTTGTCTTAAATACGTATTAATTTAGTTGCTGTAATGGGATCAAAAAAATATTGTCAGGCAGTTAAATTTAAGTACTTTAAAACTATGTTTACTATGCGTAAAGTCCTTAAGCTTAAGTTTCTAGTTTCATTCGGAAGTTAAGATTTTGAAAAAAAAATTATTACGTACAGCACACAAATCGTAGGGCTTCACCGATATATGAGATACAAGATACAACTAACCAAGGTCTTAAAAATTCAAAACTGATAATATTATATAGCAGACATATGTAGCGTATACAGATTTATAAATCATTAACATATTGTCAAATTGTACTTATAAAGAACAACAATCTAAGAACTAACAGCATAATAGTAATAATAATAAAATATATATATATACATATATCGTTCATAGAATACATACAACAAATAACGATAAAAGGCATAAGCAATACATATATACAGCCGATTATAAAAATTTAATCATAAGTTAACTATTTACCAACAATAACAAATGCAAGCAGCTAAACTGAATATTTAATTCACACAGCATGTTCAATAAATGAAATAATTTACACTAAAACTTCAAGCATTTCTCTTTATCCTTATCCTTTTTTAATGCTGAACAAAACTTTCCATATAAAAATCTATTTTTATGGTACCTTTTAACGATTACAATGAGCTGCCATAAAAATTATGTGTGACCTACTTCGAAATCTTTTCAAAACTTGCCAAAAATAGAAGCAGTTACAATGAATCAAGGCTAATTGCATATACACATGTATTTATATATATATATATATATATTTTTGCGTGCTAGAAGCCCTTTTTTACGCACACATTGCGTATACGCCTCATGCGGCTGACTAACTCAATACTCAATCAAGGCGCGATAATTTGTTGCTTGTTGACGCCATCAACGATTGTTAACAATATGTGGAGGGTGGGGTTTGAAGGGTATGGAGTAAAAGCAAAGTATTCATAAAAAGTAGGTCAACGATTGAAAAGAAACACCATCAAAGTTGTCAATGTTCCACTGATGGATAATATCTCGTTGCCAGGCGAACAACATAAAATATTTATGCAGAATTTATTTATTGGTGACATGCGATAACCTCTCGATGAATTTTTGAAAAAGTCAAGACGTTGACTTTGTCTAGCCTCGACTCGATTGGTCTACAATTGCTGCGCTTTACGTGTGGGCATCATTTGATTAACATTCTTCCATATAAATTGGCAGACGAACTGGCATGGAAACCGATTGACTTAATAAATATTGCAAATCGCTCATTTTTAAGTTAAGCTTTAAGTTGTTCACACGTTGACTGTCTTGTTGACGTTCTTGAAAAGAATAGTTTCTCAGCCAACTTGTTAAATTTGTTTTTATTTTTTGTCAGTTATTATTAAATCAAATATCGCTATGAAACATATTATTTGATTTTGTATTGTTTTAGCACCAATTTTTAACCAACTCGCAACCCCTAAATCACATAACGTATACGCCCCAAGTGGCATATGCTGCAAACGACAGAGAACAACTGTGAATGCTTTTGTGGCAACAAATTGGCGGGTCAGAGTGGCAATCAAAAAACGTTTTTATCTGCGGCTAATGGTCCATCAAGTCACACATCCAACAAACCAACTACATGCTGTATTTGTGTTTTCTTGATGTTGAAATACGTCAAAAGAATAGTCAATTTATGCCTCAAGGGCCGGCCATTTGGTATATAAATAAGTATATGCGGTGACCTAAATTTAACGTTGACAAGCATTTCAAATAAAATGTTTTCTCAGCCAGTCAATTAATCGTATGTGTGTGATTTTTTTTTATAGCCTACCCAGCGACTAAGGTCTGTTGCGCATACAACGGAACGCTGTTGGTTCGGTGAAATGGAAAAAAAAAAGAAAACCGATTGCCAGCGGCGAACTTAGTCACGTAGACAGGCCACAAGGCAGCTCAAACATGCTTTGTGAAGCTACTCGAGGGAGCCAGCCATCTATCCTTTATGTCATTTTTGTTTTGTGCCCTTTTAATTTCTTTTTTTTGGATTTTCGGTTGAAGCGACATACCAATATTTAATTAAGTTTCTCTATCTGTTTTGTTCTTTTTCCTCTTTCCTTTTTTTTAAGTCATTTCAAGCTTTCCGCTATTCACTTTATTTCTCGCATGAACTTCCTACTTATCAATAGACGTCTAATTTTGGACAGCGGCACATTATTTTTGCCACCATTCTGGGTTATAACGGAGGCTCGTCGTATACGTGCCACATTAATGGGTAGCATCAATTCGAAAGCTTTTGACAGCCGTTCAGGCGTAGACAAACCCTCAGCGAAAAAGAATTTGAATGCTGTGTGTTGTTCGTTAATTTGTCCCACGCGCAATAAATTCGTTTGGAGCACAACAATTAATCTTCTTTGGCTCATAACCACACGGGAGACAAACGGCAGAACCGCTCGAAAGAAGAATGAAAAAACAATAATGAAATGCCAACTTCCGGTTACCGAATAAATAATACCTTTTGCAAGCCAATATGTTCAGTTTGCTTGGTAAAATAAATTTTTATCGCTAAAGACAGCTTGTTTAAAGTTAAAATGTTTTATTATAAAAAAATGCTCATCCTATACGAACTTGTTACGTTCCCCGAGAATTTACACCTATGCCCCAAGCAAATACCCTCATAAAATACATACATGAGAAATTGATTGTTGCTTACTCGTGATGACTTCTCACTTTGCCATGATTCCCGTTTCAGTTTGAATATATAAATATATTAAGTGCGTATATATTGAGCACATGTGTTTTTATGCCTCTCAGTTTCTTGCCCCACCTTTGCGTCAATATTTATCAAAAATATTGTTTACCTTTATCTTTTACTTTTGTGGCTCCTGGTTTTTTGAGCGCGTATATTAATTTCTTATAATGCTTCCACTCATCCTTGTTATCTTTACGGCAGTTTCCGTTGCTTTTTAATGCCATGCGGCTGTAATTTAATTTTGAAATTGTGACTGCACACTGTCTGCGGGGAAAACGATCCGAAAGCGTTTAATGAACATTTCAAGTTTTCGTTGTTGTTCCTTGTTGTTGTACCTTGTGCTATTTATAGCTGTCACGCGAGCATCAAATCTTCGCTTACTGCCACAAATTGAAAGCACTTCAAGGCACACGCGCGACATACACAAACACATTGACAACAGCCGCCAAGATAGATGTTCATGCCATATATTGACTAAATGTGTACATAAGTTACGTATACGCCCCGACCGACCGAAGACTTTTCAACCTGCATGCTAATTCGCACTTTGACCCAAATACTATACAAAAGTCCCTTCAAAAGAACATCTTGAGTGTTTTTTGTGTGTGCTGTGGCCAAAGTTGATGGGCAGGCTTAGGGCTAAAGGGCCCGGACCTCTTAGGACACATTCAGGCATTGACATGACATGAACTTAACAAACAATAAATTATTTCGCTGTTTCTTACAGTTTCTTGTGTGCTCTGCGGCGTCCCCATAAAATATGCACGACGTGTCGGTAATTGAAGTCAATGCGTAAACAAAACGCAAAACATCTACATTAAGGTCAATATATATTGCATATTGTACTTGCCAAAATAAAAAGAAAGTAGAAGAAAACCAGCACATTACTAATTAAATATGCAACAACATTGGCCCGCAATACCTAAGAGACTTTATGCCCAATTTGTGGCTGAGAATGCTTGCTAAATATTTCAATCAGACCTGCCATCATTTTCACTTTGATTTTGATTGTTTCAAGCAAAATTTAACTCCTAGCTTAGCTGGCTTAGCAGTTCACTTACGCAAATGGGAACAGGTAATCGCGGAGAGAAACTTGCCGAAAATGTTGTCAAACTTATTTAATTATGGTGTGGAATTCAAACTTTGTCAGAGATTTTAGCGGGATTCCGTTGAGAAAGCCTTTGAATCCTATTATAAATCCTTTGAACTCAAACAAGTTCTTCGATCTCTGCGAAGAATATGCGAGTCATTGAAGAACTTCCTTTTTTATGTTTGCCATTTAAAATGCATGACTTGACGCTTTTCGACATCTTGCCGTTCGTGTTCCTACTGTCCAAAATTTTTGCGCATTGCGGACACATTGCGTTAAATGGGCGCAACTAATACGTGACTTTGAGCAAAACGGAAAACGTGAAGGGTCAAAATATATACATATGTTGTATGTTCAGGGCCCAAAAGTAGGCAATAAAAAAGAAGCCCAAGTGACAAGGATAAAATAAAGTACTTAGAAAAGATACAATTACTCGATTAACGAACTTAACCAGGGTCTAGTAATTAATTGTGGTCATTTAGAGAGGGATTTATAACCTCGCTTGGCTTGGCAGCTGCTTTCGATTCATTCACAAAATGACGAACAAAATGTGAATGCTGCAGTCGGGGCGAAGGTTAACGCTTGCTCTGGAGGACATATGGCTGCACCTAGTCGATGACGTAACAGGAGCTAGTTGTGCATCCTTGATTGGGTCATACGTCAGACAGGCGCGCGCGCATCCTTGCTTGCCTGCCCTTCACGAAAATCGGAAAGCCGAACGCCGGGCACACATCGAACCTCAACCCCATCAACTCCCGCATTGCGAGCATAATTGTGCCGCTGCTGCAGCTGCTCCTGTTGCGACATTTCATTCATAATTGGCCGGAAGCCACCACGGAAGCGACCTCGACCTCGACCTCATTTGGAAGCCCTCGGGAATCGGCATAAACGCTAAACACGCCAACTTTTCCCAGGCAACCAGAACCAAAGGAGCATCTAACTCGATTTGTTTGCCGTTTCTCACTTAGTTTTAGTACGGTAAGCAAGGTCAGAAAAGATGCCGTCATCCTAGTCACTAGGGCATTGCGTTAGCTAACATTAAGTCAAGGTCGACATTGTGGCTTCGATCTAACTATGAACTGGAACATATGCTGATATCTGCTTGCCTCGAAAGAAAGGGTGATAATTGGCACAACTAAAATGTTAGGCAGAACAATTGTTGTCCTTGCTCGACAAGCAGCTTTCGTGGACCTTTTTTTCGGTGTAATTCCGCAGGACACTGAACTTTACAGTGTTATTAAATGAAATGACGCAAACGCACGTAATCAATTAGTTAAAGTGCAAGGCAACGCAGGCGAATATAAAAAGGTTCATTTGAAGGAATGATGCCGACTTCGTTTGCAGCGCAAATTGATTGCCTTGATAACTCGATAATAAATAAATTACGTATACGCACTGAACATCTGTTAGTAGCGTTTGCCGGCGCAGATGAAGATAGTTTCATATATATTAGATATTCGTGTACTGTGTGACGTTTTACGGCAGTTTTGTGCTAAGCTCAACCACAGGTTGACCACACATCGAAGGTTCCCAATGCGATTCGTGACGTCGTTACTTGCCTCTTCCGGCGGCGGCGGAAGCGTTCAGAAAAGCCAGCTAACTGGGTCAGGGCTGTACGTTTTCGTTTTTGTCGGCATTTTCGTTGACGTTTCTCGCAATGCTCTGGCTACACTGCACTCCCTCCCCCACTAGCGTCTACTCTCCATTTCATTCTGACACAGTTTCATCACTACAACCGGCGATTTTGCATGAGTTAACGAGAATCCCCTGGTATGTTTCATCTTGATACATACCATACACAAATAAATAATATGTGATTAAATGGATTATGTATATTATATCACAATTAAATAATAAATTAAAAGTAGTATGACGCAGCAAAAATTTTAAGTTTCTGTAGCTTGACTAGTATAACGCTTTTTTGCTCACACTATTTATTAATAAGCTTTCCAAAACAAAAGGCGACTCGTTGGCGGACTCGCGGTCATCGTGTGGCTTGCATAATGCAACAAACTGGCCAAAACTACCCAACAGCCCCATCACTCTTCTCCTTTGTCGACTAGAGTGTGCTTGCTTTTGCATATTAATAGCGCATAAAACACTTATTTGAATGCAAAATCGCAAGCATAAAGACCAGTACGCAACCTTGCCCCATTGGGACGACACTACAGAACAACAAGCAGAAAAAATAAACCAACCTAAAAGGACACCCAACAATTGCAACAATTTTGCGTGTGACAAAAGCGAAAAAGAATTGAGGAAGGCCAATGGATGCGACAAACTATGCCAAAGGTCACGAGTTCTCACTTGACCCGAAAACTCATCTCTATGCTCATCCTTCTGTTCACCGCTTCTCTCACATGAGTCGCTGATTAATGTGCTGGATGATATTAGTGGGGCCGTTCTATATATAGATATATGTAAATGGAGTGTAAACACTTAAGCCTACCGCAACGTCGCATTACACACAACTCGAGTGTTGGACTTAACCTAAATATGCAGGCATTTTGCTACAAATCGCGCTGCTTTTGTGCTGTTCCGTTGTCTGTTCTATTCTGTTATGTTTTGTTTTGGATTGTCCTTCGAGCGGTTGAAGCTTTAGTGACGTCACACAAATACACATGCTAACTCACAAACACACACATACTTATACAGACAAATGCCATACTAAATGTCAGGTTAATTTTAACCCCGCGACAAAACGTTTAGCGAATGCCAAACAAAGCATAAAACCTAATCGGATTTTGCATCCTTACAATACAAAAATGTTGCTAACATTATAAGAAAGAAGCTTTAGGTTGTTTTTAAAGTCGAGTTTAAACAGAATGAGTCGGAATCCTGAATATTAATTCCACATATAAAACAAAGCAGTTGAATCGAAGCACAAAATGAATCAACCATAAAATTCTTTTTTTGTTAACAGCTTTCAAAAATGTCGACCTAAATTTAAATTAATTTATACAATTATGGCGACTAAAAATAGCAGCAATGATTATCAAATTTGATGAACAAAAAACATTACCAAAAAATAAGATACAGCCTGAGAGATAAACAAAAACTGTATGATTGATTACAGACAGGCAATGACCGGTATATAAACCAATGATATCATTCCTGAAATATAAGCTTTGAGTAAACAACTGAGAAGTGCTTACAATCTTGTTAAGAATTCCGAGAAATGATATTAATATTACATACTTTCAAATGGTACTCAAAGCTTTTTAATAATAAATTGATATAAAGTTCAACAATTGTAGAATTTTCCAGATGAATTTCAGAGTTCTCACCAAATTGAGCAGCCTTGATATAAAAATAGCCGTAAACTGAACAAATAAGTTTTCACACAAAAACAGATAGTCGGCAATAAAGTGGCCAGATGCCAGCATATCCTGGCTGTATCCTTCAACTTTGATTTAAAATGCCAAATTGTTTCGCCCAAAATGCCACCAAATGCAGCAGACATTGGCCAAAGTTTTTGGGGAAGGGCAATAAGTTTATCCCCCGCCCAAAAGAGAGGCTGCAGCAAAATGTTATATTGTTGTCGCGTAACCGGGCTAAAGTGTGCCGGCGTACCATATATGTATATGTGTGTGTGTATGACTGCAATGTCCTTGCAGGCTGGCAGTCAGTTCATTGAACGTTGCGAGGTTGCAATTGCAGCTGCAAACTGCAAACTGCAAGCCGCCACTGAGAGCAGCAGCAGCACCTGCGCAAAAGTATGAAACTGAGAAAGAGAGAGAGAGAGAATGACTAAAAAAATAGAGGCAGTTCAATGCACGACAACTGGGTTAAGTGGGAGGAGCAAAACGTCTCAGTACCCACCGCACGCACACACACACACACATCTCAGTTTCTAGAATGTGCTGAGTTTTTGCAGTGTACGCCTATGACGTCATTAACAAAAAAGAAGGGCGTGTGTATGTTTGTTGTTGCGGCTTACTTTTGAGTGTGTATTTTAAAAGAAATTTAAGTGCTTGTGTGTAAAAACGAGCACAAGGGCATTTTAGCCGGCCGTATTGTTGGCTATAAGTAGACAGGTTAAGCCAACATTCTTGCATCAAAGGGAACAAAACAAATGTGTTGCAACATTGGTACACGCGGCGCATGAGTGATTTCCTGTGTAGCGAACTTTCAGCTGCATGTGTTAACAAACCGCTGTCTGTCACAACAACAATGGTGTCTCGTCCCTGGCCAAACAATGGTCAACCAAATGACAATAAGACATTCGATGGGTGGTTTGACAATTATTATTCAGCTCGAACCTTAACCGCAATAGAGGAGGGTAAACTACACGCGCCAGACAAATGCGCAAAGGAGCAACGACGAGCCTCCAAGGTGTGCCAAAAACAAAAACAGAAAAAGAAAAAAACCTCATGGAAAAATACACAAAAACCATTTTGCATATAAAACGAAAAGCGGAAAGTACCCAAAAAAGGATTCGAATATCATTTTGTTTGTTTAATATTTACTTCTCATTTTACATTTTTACTACTCGGAATGAATGTTGTCTTTATTTATTTATTTAACTAACACTTTGTGGATAATCCGCATCTTTGGGAAATAGATAGGCTTGCATAAAATTCGATTTGTTGAGTTTACCGCTAAAAACTGGCTGCCAATTGTAGATCATGTGGCGAGATAACTCCTCAGCGCTTGAGAATCGATTGGTATTGCGGCGACACGCTTCAACAAAGACATCAGCGAAATACTGGGCGAGCTGAATGCCAAGGCGCGTGTGGGATGCACTGCAGCTATCCTGGCGCAACAGATCCTGCTCGTGAGCAGCACGCTCCGGATGAAACTGACTGCCAAAGATGGGATAGCGTCGATGTTCGATGAGTGTTATGAAACGCTTCTTCTGCTCCGACTCGGACTCTGTTTCGGTATCCCTTGTGGCCAGGACACGCCAATCTTTGTGCAGTGCATAGCGATGTAGATTCTGTACCTCAATGCAATAACGATGCTGATGGCAGGCAAATGGTTCACTTTCCATTTGACTGGCCTGCGCTGGCGTCAACTCCGAAAGCATTATCGAATCCTTGAAATCTGTGCTCCAATGCAATGGCAATGCTACAAAGAATCGGCCACAATCGGTGCGCACCTCATTTGTCATGGCAGCATTGATCATCAGCAATTGAAAACCAAGGCAAGTGCCCCAAATTGGAAAATATTTCCCAGCTGCATTGAGTTCCATTGCCAATTCATAGATATGTTGAGCGGATTTAACACAATCATTGGTCAGCTCCGGTTTGTCTTTGAGTTCCGAATCCTCCAGAAAGACAGCACCACCGGGCAGCAATATACCATTTACTTTGTTCATTATATCCACATAATAATCACGTTCACGGCCAATCCTAAAGAATGCGCATCGAAACAAACAATTAGATCTTGCCAGCACAAAAACAAAAACAAAAGCTCATTCGGCACATTGCCAATTTAAAAGCAAACTAATTTTCACTTTCGCTCTCTCTCTCTCTCTTTTAGTCTTGCTCTCTTACCAAATGGGTATAACTCTTGCACCCGATGCCTCCAAATGCTTGACGTACGTGGACGAAACATGAGCGTATTTGTTGGGATATAAGTGTGATAGGTTTTCAGCCAAATCGATGCACATAATGCCAATATTTGGTATGCCCTGTTTCACCTGCTTTTCACTCTTATGCTCAACCACACCCTGTTCCTGTTCATTCATGATTTGAACTATACAAAATCGAGACTTTACTCGTGCTGTCTACCGTCGCAAGCAAATATCTCTTTACGTTTGAAACAAAGCAGCTCAGAAGAGCATCAGTCACAGTTATTTAACTATAGCCAAAGCAAATGAAATTCAAATTATGACTAGAAAATACCCTAAAAAATCGAGCTGTTAGTTACAACAAAAATCGGAGTGAATACTAATTTTAAAATGCGTTCAACGCCTGCTATAAATATGCAAAAATAATATGAATTTGTAGTAAAAAACATTTGTTATCTGGGCAACCCAACCCCACACAACAAAGAAAACGAACTTATGATAATGATAAAAGTTGAAAAGCAGTTGCTTTGTCTGGACTGTTTATATTAATAGTAATATGTATATTTGTGCAATTTATAAGCACAATTAATCCAATCTAATCGCATTACTTCACACTGAGTATTTTTGTTGTTTGAATTTGAAGTGCATAAACACACAAAGCTGAGCCAAAGACTCACCAAACAGGCACAATTTGTGCTCCCGATGCTTCCAGGTACTTAACATATGAGGCGGAAATATAGCTAGAAATAGCTGCACCATAATTGGAGCTTAGAGTCTTGGCTATATCCATGCATAATACACCCACAATGGGTGTATTATACAATGATACAACGGCAACCACATTGTCTGCCATCCCTTGCAATACTAAATTGTTGATATTTTGAACAACAATTTTTGAGAAATGAATGCCTTATCCCACACACTCAACAAACCGTCAACAAAACAAAAAAATCTATTCATGCACTTGCTTGCAACTACCACAAATGCAACAGTGAGAGCCGCCTTGCAGCTTTGGCGCACACACATTCAACTGTTTTGCGCACACATGTTAAGTATACAAATTGCTGCATACTTTCAGGCATGCCAATTATTATCCATAATCATCTTTTAAGGCGAATTCAACTAGAAAACATTTCTAAGTATTCAATTAAACTTCTAGACAAGATATTAACTCAATTGATTGTTATTAGAAAAAATTTCTTAGTATTCAAGGCAGTGTACTTGGTCTTATTTTATATACCTTGTACACAGCCGACATGCCCATCTACCGTAACGAGAACCTGACCGTAGCCACATACGCTGATGACACCGCCTTCCTTTCCACCGCTTCTATTCCCCAGCATGCCTCCGATTTGGTACAACAGCAGTTAAATCTGCTAGACGATTGGCTGAAAAGGTGGAATATTGCCGTCAACCAGGACAAATCAACACAAACCACGTTCGCTCTGCGCCTGGGTAATTGTCCGCCTGTCCTTTTAGACGGATCAGTGATTCCTCAGGAGGCAACTCCAAAATACCTCGGTATCACTCTGGATAGGAGGCTCACTTGGCGTACGCACCTCGCTCGCAAAAGTAAGCAGGCTGACATTAGGATGAAACAACTCTACTGGCTTATCGGTAGGCAGTCCAAAATGAAACTTAGTGTGAAGTTACAAGTTTACAAGGCCATTCTCAGGCCCATCTGGTCTTATGGCATCCAGCTGTGGGGGACCGCGAGCATGAGCAATCGGATGTTGATCCAGAGGTTTTAAAACAAAGCACTCCGAGTTATATGCCAATGGTCAATTAGGTCATCTCAAAGTTAAGTGTCAGCTACATTGCCAGACTACACAATCACCCCAGCAATCTAGCTCTTTCCCTCCTTGACAACAGTCTTACCACCAGAAGACTCCAGAGGACCCACCCGCTTGACCTCCCACACCTGGTTGACGTCTGATCCTCCCCCCACACTAGCTCATAATTCACCCAATGATACCTTAACTTAAACTTAAATACTGCCAAGATTCAAGCCATATAATTTAATTGCCCACTCGGGCAGATCTTAAATAAAATCACACTGAACCCCAAAAAAAAAAAAAAAGTATTCAATTGATTGTTATTAGAAACTTTTTGTTTGCAGTTTACACTCAAGACATATATTTGAAAGACTTGTTAACAAATTGACAAAATAACGTTCACGCTTAAAGCTAATGCGAAAAGAAAACCAAATCCTAAAGATATCGAAATGGCTGAGTTGCGATCATTATAGGGATAATAGTGAGGCTTATCATCATCTGGAATATCTGGAATATCGGGTATATCTTCAAATACATATTGCTGAATGTAGCTGGAGCCCAACAGTGAAGTATATTCCGGACTATAGTTATAGATCAAAGACCGTGCCTGTTCTGTGGCATTTTTAAAAACATGGGGATTGCGACGCGCTTCGTTCATAAAAAAATCGGCAAAGTATTGAGCACTTTGCACCGCAGACGGAGTGTGTGGCACTTTCGAACTAACAAACTCATAGAGCGACTTCTCTGGATGGAATTGCACACCATAGAAGGGATATTTTAGATGCTCAATGCTGGACACAAACTCAATGCCCTTAACATCGTGATTTAGCGACATAATGCGCCATGAATTATTCAATGGTGTCATCTTAAAGCTTTCCTCCGTATAGCACCATTGATGGAAGTTGTAGGTAACATTCTCAGTAGAGATTTTATCAATAAGATCCTTGCTGGCACCGGCAAACAGGCGACTCTGTTTGTAATCTAGAAATATGTCAATACACATGAACTTAAGTTAAACTTTCAAAATGATATTTATTTTACTTACCTGGTTTAAACTCCAGCGGTAAGGCCTGTCCCTTCGATTGACAAGCGCTTCGTGTCTCAGTTCCATTTGCCATTTTTAGGACAAGCAATTCCATGCCCAGACATGTGCCCCACACTGGAAAGAAGGTACCATTGTCGTTGATCTCCCTGGCTATAGCAATCAAATGCTCGCCAGCATCTCCATAGCCATTTGTATTATTAAACCAGACTGCACCACCAGGCAATAGAACACTAAAAAAGTAGACTTGGTTAAGCAAAAATATCGCTGGATGCTCAACTGGAACTTACCCATTTAAATTGTGCATCAGATTCTCATAGTAGCTGCGATTGTGACCGATTCTATATTATGGAAAAAGGTGTAGCATATTATATCAAATTAGCAAAAACTTAAAGCCGAATTCTATCACAAATGTGGAACGTTAACTTTGATGATAGCAAACACAATCACGTCTTATCAAAAATAGCACTGATTTAGAGCCAGTCTCGATAAGAAGTTGCTACTTGATTTACTTGAGTGTCCGTAAAATAACCTTGTTAAGATTTAAACACATGCAAGTTTGACAACAGCAAATTAGATTGATTGTTTAAAAAGTTAAAGTTAACATCTGTTTTTGTGGCACTCACCTTATAGGCACCACCCTGCCGCCGGCGCCCTCCACAAATTTAACGTAAGAGGCTGCTATGAAGCTGGTGCCATTAAAGTGGATCGCACTTAAACTGTCCGGATATAGTTCTTGAGCAAGCACACCAATGATTGGTGAGATGGTGCCATCAACATCAGCTGCAGCTGGTGAGATGACCAAACCAAACAGCACACACAAGCAGGCCGCTAATAGCCTTTGGCAGTTCAACATTTTTTGTGACAATTTTGAAGCGTAGTTCGCAATAGCGAGCACCTCCGTCTAAGAACTAAATAGCACTGACATTTGCACTATAAATATTTCTCTTATAAGTACATATATCGGCGGTCGCACAACTGCGAGTGTGTATTTGTGTCTTACGTATGGCGTATGGTTAACTGATTAAAATATTTTTCAGCAGGCAGCGATTTGTCATTGGTCGAGAAAGTTACAGGGTGCACGGCTCACGGGGAACTTTTATCAAAGTACACCTTTTTTAGCCGAGTTAAGCAGCAACCCAAACATAACGGATATAAAAAAAACTAGTTCGTGCTGCTTATTCATAACATTTTTTTTACTTTACGACTGCTTTAATTAATGCCTTGAACTTGGCCGATAAGTAACGGCAACAGCAGCAATTACATGCAAATTTTAATCACATTGCATTTTTCCAAAACGATCGGCCTCAGCTGTTTTGGCCATGCTTCTTCTTTATGATGTTGTTAATCGTTGATCGATATTTTAACATTTAACTGGAACTGGACATCAGCTGTTCTTGTTTCTTTTTAATGCTCTGTTGAATGCTGAGCAAATATTTCATTTCAACCAGAGTTTGTTTAATGGCAGACATATCGTTAGAATCGAACTGTTGGTTTAGCTTTTGAGCATTTTCTTCCAGTTCTTTGACGATTTTTGTGTTTAGCTGCTCCAAAGCCGTACTCTCGTTAGCGTCCTCCACCTCTTCGTTGCGCTCCATCATGGCCATTAAAAAGGCGCTGTTTAAGGAGCTATTATCTTGCGGCATCTCCTCTCCATCTAGTTGCAGCATATATTGTCCCCGTTCCACAGGCGCCGATAGAGTTTTGTAAGCCTTATTGATCAGCGAACTCCAATCCGCAGAATTTGTTTGCTCACGGGAGGTTCTACGTATTAAATATTTTGATTATTTTGTCACGACAGGTTCAATTGCACTGGCAAAAACTCACTTATTGCTATATTTATCTGGGTGCACGTGCGCCTGCAGCTGTCGAAAGCGCTGCGTTAGCTCTTGACGTGGTACCGAAAACTTTGTAGGAAAGCTCAACAGCTCAAAGTAGTTCTAAGGGGAATAAAAGGCATTGCAATAAGCTTATGCATTTTGTTAAGAGCGTTGTTAAACCACTTGCAATCTTATCGTTTACATCCTGCAGGCAGCCGCAGTCGGTGCAAATTATGTGCTTGCCCCACTTCTTGCAGTTCCAGCAGGCTTTCGCTGCAACAGAAGCCTCAAAGCGTCTAACTTCCAGTCTATATTGTCCAGCATTTGTTAATATCTTTGATCTATAATCACTTCGCAAAATAGAAAACACGCGTCGCATTTTGCTTGCGCTATGAATTTTTAGCTCCTTATCACAATTATACAAGCAGTCAAAACAGCTGGCCCCTGATACAATTACATGAGCTGGCCAGCTGAGACTGTAATGAGCTTTATGTTATGTTAATGTTATGTTAACGAGTGATTGAAAAGAAAAAAGTCTGAGAGTCTGGCAGCGCTGTAATTACACAAGCAGTCAAAACACAATTTAGCTAGCCAGCTGAGTTGTACGACAGTCTGGCAGCGCTGTAGCACAGTTTGATTATTGTTTGCAAATTAAAAATAGATTTGTGTTAAATGGAAGCGCAAATGCCAACACGGTAAAGTCTGACAAACATATGCATATGCGTATATATTTTTTTGAAAAACAGGAAAAAATGTGCAACACAACGATAATTGTGTCCGCTGCTCCAGGTGAGGCTCGAACTCACAACCCCGGCATAGCTCATACACAGTGTACTGATTATAAGTACCGTGCGCTAACCAATTGCGCCACTGGAGCCTTCAGAAAAAATTTTGCCAAATGGATGGTTTGAAACAATAACAACACACACATACACACACACACATCTTCCTTCTAGACGAATGTGCCAAAAGGATGAAAGACACAATTTTAACTAAATACATAGATATATAATAAGTATATTTTATTTTTGTTACAAAGTAAAATCTGGCTTAAAAAACTACCACCACTGTTTATAATTTGTTTTTATTGCTTATATTGAGTCTTTTCTGTATGCTCTGTAGTTGTTCATTTCTGTGGGAAATGTTTTGTACAATTCCAACAGTAGATTTGCTTTAAACTTTTTTAAGCTCTCGATTTTGCCCTTGACTTCCTCATTCTTGGCAAGCGCTTTTTCCACACAGTCCTTTGTATAGAGTTGAGGATTCTTGTCCTGGTCAATATAGTCGAAGAACACCTCAAAGGGCACATAGACATCCTGCACTTGTGGACGCAATTTATCAATTTCCTGCAAGCCGGTGACCAAACTGTTGCTACATTTTTCAAAAAAAAGGAAGGGTATTTAAGAACAGTACGCAGCATACAAATTTGTGCATCTTCTTACATTTTCTGATTCAGTACGTTTTGACCCTGTGGCTGAAAGTCGCTCACGATTATGCGTATCTGGCGTACGTTTTCGATGAACATTTCCAGTTGAGTTTCTAAGTTCTCTAGCGGAGAAGTCATTTTGAATTCAATTTTTACAATTTAACACAATTTCAACACAATTTTATTAATTTTCACACACAAGCCGTTTCTAGCACAGCTGTTTGTTTATTACTGCGTCTTCTTCTTCTTAGCCGGTCAGTCAACATAAGTACCATCAAAACTATCGATACTCTACTCACTCGTTTTATTATCGATCCTTTTGTGCTAGCATCGATAAGCTTACAGCCGACTGTGTAGCAGAAGCAGAACAAAAAAGTGCATGGTTCCTTGTCATATAAATTTCAAAGGATAAGTAAAATATTGTTTCGAATATGGCTGATGGAGATTTGGATGCATTACGCGCCCAGCGCATGGCACAGATGCAATCGCAACTTGTAAGTACACATAAGATAAAAACAATGTGCGGCATTTAATGGCATATTGGACAAAATGCCAAAAATAGCAACAAAATGTAAAAGAAAATATATGTGTTAATATGTTAAAAATGATTCTGCTGCTGCATAAAAAGTAAATCGAGCTAGAGATTTAGCTAAATGTCCAACTACACGAAACATGACTCATGACTATTATTGTTGTTGTGCTTGTGTCTCGAGACGCCGGCAGCACAGCTGTGAATAAAAGGGTATAATGTAACTAATCTACCGCTTCATTTTTTATACAGGGTGGCGGCGGTGGCAACGACGCCGAAAAACAACAGGCCCAGCAGGAACAAATGCATGCCCAAGAGGAAATGAAGCACTCAATCCTATCACAGGTGCTTGATCAGCAGGCACGCGCCCGCCGTAAGTTTAATAAATATACAGAAAAACCTAACTATAACAAACACTCGTTCGATTTTCAGTCAACACATTGAAAGTGAGCAAACCGGAGAAGGCTCAAATGTTTGAGAATATGGTCATACGCATGGCCCAGATGGGTCAGGTGCGTGGCAAGCTAGATGATGCCCAATTCGTAAGCATTTTGGAAAGCGTCAATGCACAAATGCCACAAAGTAAATCCACCGTCAAATACGATAGACGTCGTGCGGCCATAGACAGTGATGATGAGGATTATGGCTGTTGATTTGAAATTCATATTTAAGTTTTCCTTATACACAACTGTCTCAGAAACTGCCGAAATTTGTCATACGAAATCGTTTTAACGAAACAAATGTGCTTTAGATTCTGGTTTATTACCAACTATGTTTATTAAATTAAAAACACACACTCACACATTTCAAGCTCTTAATCTCTATTGTAAAAAAAATTTCAAAACAGCTTAATAACAAAAACGGACTCAAACTAGTTCAGAGTACACAGTGAACACTCGCATTTAAGAAAATCTTCCAAAAGCATTTAAAAAAAAGTTTAGTAACATTTATGTTTTGCTAGAAAAGCACTTTAAGAAACTATAAATAGTTATCAACTAAAATTAAATCTATAGGTTAGAAGATCTAGTTTTGTCGAGCGGGCACTGTATAAGAAATCAAAGATTTCTATACAAGCGAATGTTTAAAAAATAAGACTAGATTTTGGCTTAATGCAAGTTCTGAAAATTGCACTAACAATGAGATGATTGATCCCAGATCCGACTACTCTTTCTTTTCGTGATCCTCATCCTGCTCCTCCTCGGAAACCAAACAGTCGCCACAGAATATGGAGTACATGATGAGCGAAAGGAAGCCCAACGGCAAACCAAAGATAACCGTCATAAGAACAGGATTACCTCGCCACATTTCACGCATCGATCTCTTCAACTCGAAGAGAGCACGATTACAACGAACAAAGTAGGAGTCACCGCCATAGACAGTGGCGCTCTCATTGCTTATGGACTCAAGGAACAAGTGTAGAGCCTGCGGTGTAATCTGCATCGGATCATCCTCGGGTATATAATGATGCTGCGTCGTCGAATTTAGCGCTATCAAATGTGGCGTCGGCATTTGATCCAGTATTATGGAATGTGCAATCGATGGTTCACCAATCTGCAATCATCTTGAGTTAGAGATTTCCAATTGAACATTAAGATTAGTTATCTCACCCATCCAAATTGGAATTTGTCATGATAGCGTGGTCGATGCTTTCGTATGACGCCCTCGACCATGTCACGGAACTCCAGCTCATGTGTAGCTATCTGACTGAGTTTATCCTCCTGCACAACAGCCAGGACTAAAAACTTTTTGGTCTTCAACAGCTGATGTATATTGAACCTTGTCACTTTGGGAAAGAGAGTGAAACGCTCTACATTCACCCACTGGAAGATGGTTTCATTAACATCATTTGGATCCATTTCGTGGGCAACATGACCGTGTGGATAGAAATGATGCTGCTCCTCCTTGTAGACAATAACAGCTGGCAGTTTCTCAAAATCAAAATGCTGCACAGCAATATCATCGCTGGTGGCATAGAAGAAACCATGCTCCTGATACCCTTCTGCGGCGGCATAGTACGTATCCCATACCACGCCTTGCTGCTCTCCCACAAACATAAAGAAAATCGTATGCGATCCCTTTAACATGTCAACACTTTCCGTGCGCGTTACCAATTGAACAGGTGGACCCGACATGCGCAGAGCATAATCTACAAGTTCATCCTTGCTGCGATCTCCATTGTAGGTGAACTCCATGTTGCCCTTGATGAACATTATGGTGGGATAGCCCCGCACCTTAAACTCTCTCGCTGCTGCAGGATATTTGGTGCAATCCAAACGGCCCACTCTCACATTTGTCGCATGCAAAGCTTGAGCTACCAATGCAAAAATGGGCTCAGTTTTTTTGCAATAGCCACACCACGGGGCATAGAACATAACTAGCCATTGCCCTTCGTGACGAACATCGATGAAGCGATCGCTGAGCTCCAAAACTCGCGACGATATTGCAGGTGTTCCAAGCACAAGCAGAAACAACAATGCCAAACACCAGTTCCAAATTGATTTTGGCATATTGTGAGGTGCCGTTTCTATTGTTTTTGCAATCTATCTTCAGTGCTTCTTATTGCATACTTTACGTCGAGCTCTTCATTAATTTACACTTGGCACAAACTTTTATTAAATGTAATTAAATTAGCAAATATAATTTTTTCCTTAAAAACAGCGAACTACAGCATACAAGCAGCAGAGCAAACAACAGAACAGAAAATGTTAATGTTTCTCATCATCATCATAGACTAATAATGTTAACATAGTTAGTTTATGCTATGATTCACGTACAACATCGATAGCACTTACTATCGTTTGCCAATCACTACGTATGGTATTGTTTACATCGCGAATACCACAGTCTGGCAAGGCTAGTTCAAAAAGTACCACAACACGTTCGACACACGTGCGAATGCGTTTGTGTACAGAAATTTATAAAACTTAGTTTAAATAGGCATTTCACAATGAAAGCAAATAAACCCGATAAGCCCAATGAAGCTGATGGCACAGCGCAAGTGCACAATGTGCGTTTCTATACGATAAAGCCAAGAGGTATTAATTGTTTGGCTTACAGCAGTGCCCTTAAGTCCCTGGCGCTTAGCCGGTAAGTAAAGAGGTGAAATTGTGAGCAAAGCTTGTTAAATAACTAATGCTCTTACAATGCCTAGTGATGATGGCACCATTGAGCTCTGGGATATGAACTATGCGCCATACTTGGATCGAGTTATACAACGAACTCCTAACGATGCGGCATTGGAGGCGACTTTGGCTTGGGCTGGCAAGCGACTTTTCTCTGCAGATTTGGCTGGAAAACTTATCGAATGGGATTTGAATAAATTGCAACCATGCAACGAACACTCACCCACAGGCAATGCACTATGGTGCCTAGATGTGAATAGCGCCGGAACCGAATTAGCTGTTGGTTCCGAGGAGGGACACATAAATATATTGAGCATTGAGCAAGACGAGATTAACTACAAGTTGCTCTTTAATAAGCATGATGGTCGGGTGCTTTGCTGCAAGTTCGATAAGCCGGGCAAGCGTCTCGTCACAGGCGCCGTGGGCGCTGTGCGCATATGGAGCGTGGAAAAGGGAAATACACTGCATACAATGACGCTTTCGGGCAAAGATGTTGCCGTTTATACACTCCAAGTGCTCAGTAATAATACGATTATTGCTGGTGATTCAGCAGGCTTTGTGACCGTGTGGAATGCCACAAACGCCACACAATTGGAGACCAGCAAGGTGCTTGATAAACATGTATTTGCCTTAGCTCTCAATGAGGAGGAGGATCGTTTGGCCTGCAGCGGCGCTGAGCCACCTTTGATACGCGTCCTTAGCAAGACACAAATCAAGCGCGAAGACTCAGTGTGCGAGCGTTGGATCAGGTATATGCAGCGCGAAGCGCACAAGCATAGTGTTAAGGCTCTTGTTTTAATTGATGATCGCATTATTTCTGGAGGCGAGGATGGCATTCTGTGCATCACATCAAGCACTAGGACAAGAGCTTATATTGCCAAGTATGCACCGTTTTTGCAAGGACCTTGCGCTAGTGTGGCACCCAAAGGGAATCTGTTGCTGCTACGCTATCCTCAAAGTCTGCATTTGTGGCGTTTGGGCGTTTCTTGTCCTGACGAGACTCTTCAGTTGAGTGTAGGCGACAGCAAGGAACTGCAACTAGAGCAAGCACCCGAGAAGATTGTGCAAATGGATGTGAGCCCAAGCAAGTTTATCCAAGCAGCAGCTATATCACACGATAACGCCTGGATTTGCTATTCCACAATCAACGAGCTGCGTATTAACCGCTTTGAACTGGAGCCGAAACCAAAAATACAACGCATAACCGAGGACTTACCTGGTGAACTGGGACCAGCTAGCTTTATAGCCTTTGTCGATTCGGACCAATTGTTTATTATCCATGCATCCAGCTGCGAATTGCGCTGTTTTAGCTTGCAAGAGAATCAAGTTGATTTCGTTTACAGCCTTGATTTGAGCGCTGAGATCAAGTCACCCATTAGCCATGTGGAGCTGTCGTCTTGTGGCAAATATTTGGCAGTTGCTACCTCAAATCATTTAGTAACCGTTTGGCAGCTGCGTGGCAAATCGAAGCAAACGAAGCATTTGTTAAATCTGCCACGCTATAAGGCTGGCATCACAGCTCTGGCCCTGCACGAGAACAGTCCTCGTGTGGTGGTCGCCTATGCGGATGGACGGATTGTCGATTATGATCTGAAGCAGCGTCGTTTTGTTTGCGAAACCGATGAATTATTTGTGCCAAACGCCCATTTACATTGCATCAAAGGCATTCAATTGGATGCTTTGAATCAGAACATCATTATTGTCAACGATGAAGTGCATCTATATGTGCTTGAGAGCTATCACCGCGATCTTGACGATGAGGAGAATCATACGCCAAATAACAAAACCAAACGCTTGAGTAAATCCAATCGTGCCGTTGAGTCAACAACAGTGAAAAACTATCGCAAAAAAATGTGCTTGGCACGTCCGGTAATTACAAGCCAGATCTTGTTACTTATTAGATCGTATATTAATTTATGTATTTCTTGCTTTTGCAGCATCTGGTTGAGGTGTGCCGTTTGAATTCCAAGGAACTGGCTACAATTGGCATACAGACGAGAAATTTGTTGGCAACTTTGCCGCCGCCCTTCGAACGCAAGAAGTTTGGCGCATCGTAGTTGCGGCACTTAACTACAGTAGTAACTAGTAATGTTGTAAATTTTTTGAAAAAAAAAGCTGTTGTTCATCGACTTTTAAACAGCCTTTGTGGTTTAATACGAAGCTTGCTTCTAAAATTTGTTAAGCATTTAGAAAGCAACTGTAACATGACCCAAAGTAAATGTTTATCGGATGAGTTAAAAAGTCTTTGACTATATCAAATGTTCGCCAGGGTATTTCAACGTCATTTCTCAAACACACATACTTGAATTCTACTTTCTTGTTGCTGTGCTAACTGAAATTTGTCCGAAAATTTGTCTCTGTCAAAAACGCCGACGGCAGCAAACCAAAATGTACCAACTCGCCTCTGACAGGGCAAAGGGAGTTACAGTATATTTGGGAGTACTCTCAACTCAAGCGAGTTATGCGAATGAGATAGATGGATGGATGGATGTGGTTGTGGGCACAATGTGCAGCATAGAAAATTGGTATCGTTGCGTTTTGTTGCCTGGCATATTTTACTGTAATTGTTGTTGGGTTGTATGTATTTCGTTTTTCGGTTCGCTCTCTCTCCGAACTGTATTGTTGCTGTTGTACTTTGTTTTCATTTTTTTTTTTTTTTGCTGGTTTGGTTTTACACTGTCTAGCCAACGTCTAGACAAATGCATACCACACAGACTGAAGGAGACAGATAGAGCGAGAAAGAGAGA
Source organism: Scaptomyza polygonia (assembly GCA_035044585.1). Taxonomy (NCBI): domain Eukaryota; kingdom Metazoa; phylum Arthropoda; class Insecta; order Diptera; family Drosophilidae; genus Scaptomyza; species Scaptomyza polygonia. The sequence goes on along the minus strand of JAWNNU010000962.1, from coordinate 2,116,212 downwards.
ACGAATGAATTTTGGTCGTTGCACAATTCAACTTTTTAGCTGAAAAATCTCATTGCCCAGCTCTCAACTCTCTGACCTATCCGGTTTTGTGGGTGTCCTGTCTGTGGCGGAAAAGTATCCTGCAGCCATATTCCGATGCAAGGAGCTGTTTTTTTTTTGTTTGATTTTGCTTTTGGGTTTTTGTTTTGTATTTGCATAAAAATTTGTTGGTAGCGCATAAAATCCGTTTTCCTGCTGCTGTGGTTTTTGTTGTTGCTGTTGTTGGCCCGATGCCTTTTGGGCATTTTGTGACGCGTCGGCGGCGTTGTCCCAGCCGCATTTGCATAGACATAAACGACAACAACAACAACAGCATGCCAAATAGACATAAATAATGACTGATGAAAATGTTCAGCTTTTTAGGACGAGTCATCAAAACGGTTAAATTGATGCGACATTTATACAAAAACAAAAAAAGTTCGCCCGTCGAATAGAGTTGAAACTATGCTTAAATTGGTAAAATAATAATAACATTAAATGTTGGAATTGAAGTTACAGTCGAATTTTCGTATAAAAAAGTTTTGGAACCCTGCTAACAATTTTCTCTACAACGAAGTTTTTCTCTTCCCCCAATAAAATTTCCCTTTCCAGGACATTGATTTATAAATGATTCAATATTTTCAGGTTATTTCGTTTCGATCAAGTTTTAGATACCCAAAACAACATATAAAACTAGATTTTTAGTCATTAATGCAAGGAATCAAGTTACAATATAACCGTCAAGGTTTTACTGTATCAACATGTAGAACGCATATGCCAAGTGCCACGTGCTCGTTGCAGCTTTTGAATATGCAGACCGTGTCGTAAATTCAATCACGCGCATTTTCTTAGCCAGTGTTAAGGCATTAAAATGCACTTAGCAGCCAAACTGCTGTGAAGTGAAGAGATCGCAGTAAAAGAAGAAAATGAAGAAGGTTGGGGTTTGGCTGGATGTAGAAACTTATGCAAACTACGCGCGACCAAAATTGCAAACTGAAAGTCAAAACAGTCGCAGTTCGAATAAAGTCTGTACAAAGGAGTTGGTTCGCGTTAGTTCGAGTCTAGACGACAGCAAAGACTGAAAACTTTGCAAAAACAACAACAACAGCAACAACAAGTTGCTGTTGGTTTGAGAGTTTTGACAGAGTTAAAAGTTTTCACGCGCTGACACGGCCAGACATTGTGTCGACAATGGAGGCCCGGAAATAAATTGGTTTGGGCGTTGGAAACAATGCCTCAAATTGACATTTAATTGGTTTGCAAATTAGCCCGGTTGCCAGTTGGCAGGATGTGGAACGAGTGTAGGCCAGAAAACCCATTGGAATGCAGCCGCAGCACACAAAATGATGCAGTGCAGCATCCTTAAAAACCCCGACCCCCCTATCCTTCCAGCTCGCCCAATCTAATAAACAAGAGCGCGCAAATTGGCCGCTAATGAACGAAATGAGATAAAGCTTAATTTGCATTTAATAATATTAACGCGTTCGTAAAAGTGCCAACAAGAGACCAAACTGATAGGAAGGGAGAGGGAGACTGGAGTTCATCGGATTAGACTAAGAACGGGAGAGAGATTGAGAGCGTGAGCATAAATCGCATGCGGTTGTCATGACGATGCAGTCTGCAGTCGAAAATGCGACCCCTGCAGCGGTCTAGACACGCGAGAGGACCTAGAGGACAATCTAAGGACAAAACGTGGATGTCTGATAAAAAATAATAAAAACAAAAAAATCCCCCCAAAAACCTTACTCCAATCGCTGGTCGTAACTTTTGAATGCAGCTAAAGCTGATTGAATTTTATGCTCAACAAAAAAGCAAATCAAGTTAAACGAGAATAGGAGCTGAACTTAAAACCATCTACACCCCCCTCTGCCATCCTCTTCTGTAACTGAAGAGTCCTTGTTCTGTTGACCACAAATTAAGCGAGAGTTGCAGCTGGCAAAAGAGGCTGCAACAAGAGGGCGGGCATTGAAAGGTTAACCTTATCAAATAGGGGGAAGTAGCCGCTTGGTAGGGATTTGATAGGGAAAAGAGGGGTTTTAGGAGTGTTCAAAGGATGTATCATAGGACGGGTCATAGGAGGGGTCATATCGCAGTTGTTGCAATAGTAATTTGAGTTGACTTTGGCTTGCTTGGCATTCGCTAGTTCTATTCGAGCTGGCATCAGCCATTTTTATTTTTAAACTTTATTCCTATTGAATTTGGTGTCCTTCGGCACGCTGCCAAAGGACAAATGCACAATAAACCGCGAGCCCTTACGAATTGCCACAAGAGTACAAAGAAAATCGTCAAAAAAAGAAAGGGAAGTAAAGCATCTAAATGCAGACAGACTCATGTAAAGGGGAGTGTGGAGTTTAAACTTCCTAGTTGCATAGCTAAGAAGACGTTCATTGTCAGCAAGTTGAACTTTTATGGCGGTATTAATGTACACTGCGGGAAATGAGAGTTGAGAGAGTCTAGAAGGTGATAATAAGAGGGTTTTGTTTGATATCGTTTACTCGATTTTTAAGTTGAAGCTCAGAGCGGTAAGCTGTTTCTCTAGATTGCTTTCCATATTTGAAATTTAAGGACTGTTTTACTTAACCATATGAAGGGTAACTAAACTCTAAAATTCAAAATTTTTGAAGAAACAATTTACATTCATTTTTCTTGAAGTGTTCATAAAGAACTTCTCCCGAAGGAATATCTAAAGTTATGAAACAGCTAAAAAGCATTTTCTGATAAATAAATTTACTGCAAACGACTTGTGTAGTTGTCAATTATAATTTGGAATGTATTAGAATTAACGAGACATGAGTAGGACCCTTTAAGGTTAAGCTAAGTAGTAGTGGTATTCCCACAAGGCAGAAGGGGAAAGCACTTTATTAAATGTGTTCTGAATTGTGGTTGTAATTTTAATGTGATTGTTAGCCACACACTTTGTGAAACAGTTAATCGTAACAAACAGCTAAAACACAACGACAACAACAAGCCGCAATAATAATTACAATAACAACAATAACGAACATTAAAAAAAAGAACACCACACAACAAGAAGTGAAAAAAAGGAATTTGCAACAGTAGCTGTTGCATTGTTGTTGTTGTCATTTTTGCTGGTTGCAATTTGTTGTGTGTGATTTTGTGTACGCGCTTCGTTTGCAAGTGGCAACCACAATTTAATTAAGCCAGCAAAACCAACAACGGTGAGGCAGGCATCGGGGGGTCTACGGAGGGGCGGGGTTGAGGTATTAGCCCAGTCTGTGTTTGCTGCGTCCATCCAGTCAACATCATCATGAGTTGGCCACAAAATGCTGATAGACACATTCTGCTGCCCCTCACTTTGAAAATGGTTGAAGGGGGGTGTTTGTGGAGCATGGAGCTGTATGTTGCAACTGACCGCACAAAACGGGAATAGTGGAAAAATTACTTTTTGTCGTCAGCGTTATGACACATTGTTTGTTGTTGTTGATGTTGTAGCTGCGCTTAAATGCCTACACTGAAATTAACAAACGAAGTGTTCGAAGCTTAAGTTGAAAGTCGTTGGTGAGAGGAAATTTGAGAGAATAAAGTAATTGGGCTAATTGAAAATTGGTTTTAGCACACTGAGAAAAAAACATTCGAAATCCTTTAATTTCAACTAAAGTTCAAGAATTTTTGGCAATAATATTTTTTTTATTTTATTTCACATTTTAAGAGCAAAACTTTAAATGATGAATGATTTCCCTTGAGAAATATATGTTTGACGCAGCCGAAAGGTTAGACTCTTTGCTCTCAGTGTGTGTAACAAATCAACTCCACTTCTCTTCACACCTTGCTCTCTCTCTCTCTCTTTTCGCTATCTTTTCTACATTGTTGCTATAATAATTTGATTAAATTGAACGCTTTAAGTGATTTGCATTTTAAATTTCAATCAATATGATGTGATGCAAGCTCACAAAGTTGCAGTTGCACCACCTGCTGCACAAGCAGGCTGCAACCAAAAGGAAGTTGTCTGGCGCCAAGCTGCACCCCCCTAAACTCACCGATTTTTTGTTTTCCTTCAGTCTAATGATGCAGAAAACCGTCAACGGGGTTTGCCTTCATTCTCGGTCGAAAGTCTCGGCACTGGACAACACTGTCAGCTGCTGCTGCTGCTGTCTGTAGCATGGAAAATTGCTCACTTTGCCACACCGACGGAAACCATAAACCGTTGCAAGTGGTCAGCCAAGCTCTTGTGCCCCTATGCCCCTTGGGCTTGTGCCTTTCTAGTTGTAATGTTGTCGGGTTTGGCGGGGGCATCGGAAGGATGTTGTGTGCTGGTTAACGCCCACTGCTCCAATTGCATTAAGTACTAAATTATTTTGTCGCCTGCATTTCCCAATCGGTATTGCTATAATGGATGCATTGGAGTGTGACTTTAATTGAAGGGGCAGCTTCAAATCCAAATTGTTAATCAAAATTTAATCGATTTTAATGGTTTGGCAACTAATAATATAACTTTTTTTTAGCTTTTCTTTCTTTCATAGTCTTTTTGTTCCTTGTTGATTGCATTTTCTCGTTGCTGTTGCACAAAGTGCAGTTTTTTTTTTACTTCTTGTTGTAATTATTATACTCCATCATCGTCATCTTCGTCATCATCAGTTGGGCATTGTTCTTGGCCATCCATTGCCGACATCATCGTCTAAGTTGTCGTCTCCGTTTTCGTTGTCGCCGCCGTGTGGCTGTGGCGCGACGAGTCTCTGGCTCCTTCCGGCGTCAGGTTTTCTTCTTCTTCTTTTTTGTGCAATAGCAACTTCCTGATTTTGGCTTAGACGCTACTCTGGCGCCTTCACCATGCCACACCTCCAACAACTTCTTCAATTGCATCGTCTGCTGTGTGAGTTATTTTGCCGAAAAGCAAAGTCTAAGGACTTTTGTCTGAGTGGATTTTGTGCCCAGTGCAGTTTACTCAACTTAATTCATGCAATTTCGCATACAATTTTCACGTGACTTCATTTTGAACAGTTTTGCTTGTTTTCGACTTCTTCTTTTTTCACATGCACATGGTTATGCTATGTGAATCACAGCAGCAATAGCACTAGCAAGCACTATGTAGCTACGAAAATAGCCAGGAATCCCAAGAGGCATAACCGAACTCCCTCTCTTCTATTTTTTGTTTTGGAGTCGCCTCTCTCTCTCTCTCCTCTCTTTCTTTCTATCTTGCCTGGCAAATCTTTTTCGTTATCGTTTCTTTTCGTTTTGCTTTGTTGCATAGAACACACATAGAAATTATGTTCTGTTGTCTTTTTCGGTACAATTCCTTTTGGGATCCCGTACCGCCGGGTCTAGTATTTTTGGATTGGCATCTGGCTCTATAAAGACTCGAAAACTCTGATAATAATGAACAGGCCCCCCTAACAAAACTGAGAGCGAGTTAGAGAGAGAGAGAGGTACCCTTATCCCGAATTAGTCCAGACTGGCAGCGAGTAGAGAGGAGGAATGGGAGGATGCCTTAGAACGCTTCACGCTTGATTTTCATGTGGCTGTTGTTGTTTTGGTCGCGGCCAGCGACAGAGGGAAAAACACTAAAACATATGAAGCAAATGCTTTTCAATTTATTTTTAAGTACAAAAATAAATTTTCTTCTTAGCAAAAACGAACAAATTAAACACACAAAAACAAAACGCACACACAAAATGAGCGGTAAAAATAAAGGCACGACACACGCCCGTCTCGTCGTCGTCGTCTCTAGTTTGTCTCCCTTCCAACCCCCCCCCCCACCATACGAAATCTCCTGGCCGATCGTGTTCTATACATATACGTATAAATACATATATATGCCGTTGTCGTTTGTGTGAAATATTGGAGACAAACGGGCACTTTTTATGTTAGCTGCAAATATATTGAGATCAGTACGGCGCAGGTTTGCGAAAAGATCGCAGCGCAATTTGCATAAAACAAATTTCTAAAAGAAAATTGCTGACTGCAGTGCTTAATAATTTTTATTTTTTATTTTATTTTGAGAGGGTGTCGAGAACAACATAACGGTAACGCGTGCCTACAAAAAAAAAAGATAGAGAAAAAACGCCCACAATATGTGCTGAATATGTTCATTTAAAGGCAGTTCTTTCAAGTTTTTATTTTTGTGCGTGCAACAAAAAAAAAATAATTCAATTAAAATAAAGTTTGTGTACGGCAAAACTAACTGTTTTTAAGTTTGTGTGTGTGCGTGCGTGTGTGTGTGTGTGTTTTCTAGAAAAAAGTCTATTCTTTTGCAACTACCACTAGACTCAGACGCATGAGCTTGCCGCCCGGCGCATTCTTCATTGTCATGTGTGAAATTCTTAACACGCTCTCTCTTCAACGTCTTGTTTAGCGCTCACTCTCTACCGGGGGTACGGTACGGTTTTGTTCTCTTTTCTTTCGGTTGTTCGGTCGGTCGGTCGGTCGGTCGGACGGTCCTTTGGTCGCGATTGCCTCTCTATCGCATGCGCCCATGGCGGGCCTTTGCGGTCTCGTGGTCTTCCATCGATTTACGCAGGAATTCACTGAATTTACGTTTGCTCAATGTCAAATTGGCGTTCGACTTTGGTATGCGCACACAACAAGTACTACAAAATACACTTATAACATAAAGAGAGCAAAAACGCATCAAATACGCTCACAAAATATACATTTTTTATTGTGATCGAAAGTCAATTTAGAATTTTAGGGATTATAAGCATGCAAAAACACAATAGGAATAACCCTTGATTGTTCCGATTAAATATTATAGATAATTTGTCATTTATTTTAGCTTAGCACCTGCATATTTAATACCAAAAGTAGCCTACCCTACGAAAGGGTATTTTATTTAGCACATGCAATTAATGAAATGCCATGCTGTTATCGATAACAATTTGTTATCGGCCAGTGCACGTTGCACATAATATTTGTGTGTTTTTTTTTTTTAGTCTTATGCTACCCTTTATTCTAGCATACTTTTGTACCCCTTCGTCTCTCTTTGTCTTTTTACCCCTTCTGCTGCTTGCAAATTCCTGTGTGTTAGCTTTTGCTGTTTTATTTCGGTAGACGAAAATAAATTAAAGAATTTAGTGACTTGGTTAAAAATAAACTGGAATGTATTTTGTATTTTGAATTAGCTTTAAAAAACACGCCTATGACCAAAGTGCTTTTGTTGTTTTCATTCGAGTAGAAATGTGGTATTTCCGGTCACTTGGATTAGTTTTGACCACATAAAGGAAACATAACGATAATTGCCAAATAAATGACCCAAATTCGAAATAAAATCTTAACTTTTCATGAAACATTTATAGGTCTATGCAAATTTGCTTGTGACTCAGACATATTTTGGAGGTTTTTTTTAGCACTTGTCAGCATTTTATGACTGCAGCATTTTTTTTTTTTGGCACTCTTTTAATAATTATGGGTCTGAGCGAGTTTTTATGATCGGACATGAATTGCAAACTTAATGTTGATCCCCAATAAGCCAGGAGCCCGTAAATTGATACAAAAAAGAAACAAGTCAGCCGAAGCCAGACAGACAATACGAAACAGAGTAGAAGCCAAAAATGAAGAGGCAATCAAATAAATTGCAAAAACATACCAACAACACCATCAGAGCAGACGTCAAAACAAAAAAAAAAACAAAAATAAAAATAAAATACTGCGATCAACACAACAGCGAAGTAAAAACGAAACAGTAGCCGCTGCTTCGTTTTTCTGTCTGTCTGTGGCAGGGGCTTGAGGGGGAGCGTGGAGGGGGTGTATCACGCAGGAGACAATAACATTTGCAACAGCATGATGGGTTGATGAGTTTGAGTGCTGTTTCATACGTCAGGAATTTCAATAAGAAAACGTTTATTGTTAAATTTTGTGTGGTATGCTTATGATTTAATACCCTTAAAGGAGAAAAAGAAATGGGATTATATGAAATGTACTATTGAAGAATAGTTTTGTACTTATTAACATGATAGAAGTGCACCTAGAATTTTAGCTCAAGTTCCTCAAAATTAAGTTGGAAGCTGAAAGCTGATGGCTAAGTGTATATGTAGCATTTCAAACTAACATTACCAGTAACTAGTTACTTACTTGCTTATTTCATTCCTTACTTATGCTCCCATCAACTTAAAGGAAGTGAAATAAGGATTCTGAGACCGGGAAAACATCCTTGCATTCAGAAACATGTCTGAAAATGAAGTTAGAAGCTACAAGTGACGATCAGCTTTACGTTTTCTTAGATCTCTGCTCTACCTCTCCAGTCTGCATTGCCTGTCTGTCTTTGTGCATCAATCTGTCTCTGACACATTGCTGATGTTTTTGTTGCAACATTGTTGTATATTAAACAACATGCCAAACTGATCATGCTACATATTAAATGAAGCAGCCAAAATGTCTGTCTGTCTGGCATTTGCTCTTGGATTATGCTTGGATAAATGTCAACTTTGTGGACTCTAAAAGACAATTAGTGAGAAGGAACAAAAAGCCAGGAGCTAAACGATCTGGCAGAGAGAGAGAGAAAAAGAGAGAGGAGTACAACAGTCAGTTGTTGTCTGTATCTAAAATCGTGCATCATGAATGCAAAATGCCAGGCGAGAGTCATTCCACCTTCGTTTTGTTTTGTCTGGCTGTCTGGCGGGGGTTGGTTTGGGGCAGGCACAAGCACAAGCAGCAACAGCAACTATGCCATTAATTTGGCTACTTTAATTTTAGCCTATTTTGTTGTTGTTCTTGTGTCGCTTGTAATCTTTCGTCATATAGAAAGAAGCCAACAACAATAATAACAAGAAAGTGGGGGCAAGACCTAAAGAAGAGCGTTGGGGATATGGTGCATTGCTTACCCTCCTCAAACTATGCGTGTTGCAGTTGCAGTTGCTGTTGCTGTTCTTTGACTTTTGCAATGTAAATTTAGAAGAATAAAACAAAAAATTGGTTTCATAAGCAGCAGCAGCGACAAGAAGAAGACGACGACAAAGAACGACACAGAGATGATAATAAAATGAACTGAACTCAGGGAGAAAGTGCAACATAAATTTTAAGCAAAATATTGCACATACGCACCGTGTGCCATACGCTTGTTTTGTTCGTTTGTCTGCCTGCAATTGGCACAGAATGGCGACACACTAACATATGTTATTAATGCTTGTGTCTGCTACTGATCAACGCCCCATCTCTGTGTGCATATTAGGGAACGTGAAGGGAGAACTGATGTTGCGACAGAAACATTGTAACAAGGACAGACTGACAGAACGACATACTAGATGAGAATGATGAAGAACAGATGAAAAACAAAAGAAAAAGTATAGAAAAACTTAAAAGCAGACAAGCGACCACACAGCAAATGTGTGCACTGAGAGAAAAAAACTGTAGTTCTTAGTATGTTTAAGTACTTTAAAGATTTCTTAGACCTTTACAACATCCTAGATTCACATCGATTTCTCTATTTTTTCATTGCAGTCGCTGAACTTTTGGTCAGCATTTTAAGCGTATTGTCAATTGGCTTTGCTGTTCTTGTTGCACTGTTGGGTACAGTGAACTATCAATTCGCATACAGTTGACGCTGTGGCCCCCACGCATTCAGGAAGTGGCGCCGCGGGGGCCCGCTCTGCAACAAAATACACATTGCTTGCGTTCAATCTAACGCTACTACTGGTGGCAACATATATATTGTCGTCGTGGTCGGCACAAGCCCTCGCGGTGCCCATGCACAGGAACAACAACAACAACAGCAACAACAACAACAGCAACAACAACAGCACTGCATACTTTTGGGCACCAAAGGAGGATCAACAGCAGGAACGAAGCAAAAACAACGAGAACAACAACAACATTATAAACTGTCGGACATGCCACAACGTCAGTGGTGCAGTGAATACAAAGCAACAAAATCGAAAGCCAAGTGGAAGCGACGCAAGTGGAAACGTGTCAAGTGTATATAGTAGTAGTAGTAGAAGTAGTAGAAGTAGTGACATTTCTTACAGTGTATATAGTGCAAATAATAAGTTAAATTTAATTATAAATCGCAGCCAAAGCAAAGTTGTGTCGCCCAAATCTAATTCTGTCCTGCCAGCCACAAATTTGCTTAATAAATTATCTACAACAATAACAACAGCAACAACAATTCCTGCCCCCGCACCCTTGCCTAACCCACCGACTTCGTCGCCACCACCTTCTCCCCATCCCCATCCCCATCGCCATCGTCGTTGTCGTCGTCGCGCCGCGTCTCACTCGACTGATGTTGTTTTTGCGTCTGCGTCCATGTTTTTGCCATATCAAATTAATCAACGTGCTACATTGTTGCAAGCAACGAAAACAGCAACATCAACGGTTGCAATTGCAACAGCGACAGCGCCAACAACAACAACAACTCTCAACACTCTTCTGCCTGCTGCGCATCGAATTTTTAATCGTGATACGATCCGAACAGCAACCAACGCATCACCTTTGACACCACAGCAACAACTGCAACAGCAACAACAACTGCAGACAACAACAACAGCACAAGTCGAATTCATACTCTATACAGAGTTATACGAAGAGAATCCGCAATTCGAAACGAACTTGGCTACGAATTCCGATTCAAAGGCGAAAAATCACACCAAAAGCTTTTGGCAGAAATACGGTGAGTAAATTACATATATTTATAATAAATTTGGATATATCTTCTATAAAGTTCTTAGTAGCAAATTTTATCAACCGATTTCGTTCTTCCATATGTATTGTAAGCTTATCTTAAGAATTGGATTTGTTTTTCTCAGCTAAGATTATGTATCTGTTATAAAACTAGACGTGATATGGTAATAAGATATATCTTAATTCAGTGTTTTCCACAATCAAATCTTTGACAAACTTTACCGATTTTCAAAGCATGAACAATGGTTTGGTTTCCCGATTCATGAACCTAGCGTTCTAGCCTTAGCCCGATTTATGAACCTAGGGTTCTAGCCTTAAGAATAAAGATACTTTCTTTTTAAGGATCATAAATAGTTTTATTCTAAAATATTCAAAGATCTCTAACTTCAATCTTTAAACAGCCAAATGAGCAGTTCTATAACTCAACTTTTGCCTTATTCGATTCTCAAAGCATGATCAACGCTTTGCTTTCTAAATTGAAATTAGAAAAAAATCCCCAATTTATGTTAAAAATCTATCCTAATGTTCTAGCTTTAAGAACCTCATCTATAGATCTAACAAAACTGCCAAAAACTATTCTCTCCTTTCGAGGTTCTTAAACAATTTTTCTCTAACTTAAAACTTGAAATAGACAAATCAGCAGCTCTATAACTCAACTTGTTGTTTGTTTGCCTTTTGCAACTTAAAACAATCAACTGACAGGATGAAGTGTGGGAGGGGCGGGGGAATATTATGTACTGTGAAAAAGCTATGAAGATGTAGATGTGGGATTCTGAACACAGCTGCCGGTTGGTTAACATAATTTTCGTGGGCATTTTTCGCAACTCATTTTTCGACTGCATAAATACAACGCCAAATAACAACAACAACAAACAAGTAGAAACGTTGCAGTCGGACGCACCCGACTGCGGTATACTCGATACCAGTAGTAAAACAGATTAAAAGAGAGCTGATTGCAATGTTGTGTGGATACGGCAGGGGTGTACGCTGCCTCAAAGACTGTCTGGTGCAGATGGGGATGCCAAAAAGCTATCTTCCTTCCAAATTTGTTAAAGGTAGGGGCTGGGGGCGGAATGGGGGCGTGGAAGATTTTGCTGAAGATCTATGTACCATGTCAATAGCTATCCTCAAACCGAATTTGGTGACTCTAGCTTTAACGCTTTGGAAAATATACACATTCCCGTTTTTAGTGAAGCATTGAGGCGGTTTGGGGCAGCTTGGGCAGTATGGATTGGCGTGGCATCCAAAGTTTTTATGCATTTTTTGGGTGTTCTAATCACCTATCTTGGCACAAAATTTGGTGGCTCTAACTCAAAAACTGTAAAAGATATAAGCATTTCTGTTTTTAAACTGCGGGGGGCTGGGTGCGAAACGGGTAGGTGGGGCTTTAAAACTTCGATGCAGTTTTTGGGGCGTCGTTACCAGTTATCTACCTTCCAAATTTTGTGACTCTAGCTCAAACACTATGGAAGATACACGCACTACCGTTCTTAGCGAAGCGTTGGGGCGGCTAGGGCAGTATAGATGGGCGTGGCATCCAAAGTTTTTATGAATTTGGTTGGGGATCGTCATTTTTAGTTTTAAACTGCGGGAAGCTGGGGCGGAATGGGTGGGCGTGGCTCCAAAATTTTTGATGCTGTTTTTTGGGATTGTTAATAGCTATTTTCTCCCCAAATTTGGTAGTTCTTGCTAAAAGGGCTTGCGAAATAGGTGGAAATATCGATTTTGTGTTATCAGGTTTATCAATTTGCCAGCCCCCTAGTTATTGTAGAGCTCCAATCTTGACACTTTAATTTACTATGCCATAGATAAAGAGATTTGCAAAGTTTGCAGTCTCTAACTTGAAGGGTGTGGAAAAAAGTTGGGAACATACGGACGGACGGACAGACACCATGACGGACATTGCACAAACCCAATATACTCTTTACCTTCGGTTTCGAGTATAAAAATGACACAAACAACAGACGGCCAGCAAAAAATATAAAATGCGAAAAAAAAAATATAACACAAAAAGCTAAATAAAAGAGAGGAGTGAAGAAAAAACAGAAAAGAAAAAATTGAAATCAACTTTTTCCAACGAATAAATTTTGAGTTTTCGATAGTCTCGGTCTGCCACAGACTGTGTTGGTTGTTGTCGTCGTCGTCTGCAATATTGTTGCTGTTGTTGTTTTTGGTTGTTGGCCAGGTCTTCGTATGTCTGGACGACGACAACAACAACAACAACTACAACACAGCCACAGTCTGAGCGACGACTCACTGAGTGGCTGTGCTCTACGTGGGCTCCAACAGCGTCAGACTGTCTGGTATGCCACGCTCTCACTCTTGCCACGGAGTGCACATATTTATATGTATGTCTATATGTGTATGTGGTTTTGTACGTTTGTGTGTGTATCTTGCAAGTGTGGGTAACGGCACTCACTACGTTTCGTGATTGCCACATGTGGCTCCTTCTGGGTTGCCCACTTGGTGTCTGTGTTTAATTTTTTTTTCCTATATGCTTGTACACTTAAACAAACGGGTTGGAACTCCTACTGTTTCAATCATAGCAAATTAAAAATGTTATGCTTAATACTTGTTAACTATGTATGTTAATGTTTATTTCAGAATAGTATGAGTTAACCCAATCACTGCTATAAGCGCTGGAAACACAACAATCCCTCTCCCTTCACTTTCGCTTTGAGTAAAGTTTCAACTGACATCCGATTCCCTTACTTTGCAATGCAGCTAAGCTGAACTTAAAATTCAATTAACCTGTCCTGAAATTTGCTTATTGTTTACGTTGACAGTTTCTAAATGTTATAAAAAAAGCATTTTATTTTATTTCCTTTCCAAGGATCTTCCAACTGATTATAGTAAGTGATGCAACAATGATCTCTCGTTTTTCTTCAAGTGTTGATAGTTGTAGCCTTTTCAGATGTCTGACTGTTGTCTGCCTTCCCTTTACTATGTCTCTCTCTGTCTGCCTCGTCTGACTGTGTAGGCGTCAGCCCCTCGTCATCATCATCACCGTCATCGTCATCATCATCGTTGTCGTTGTTGAGCATTGGCGCTCGCATTGGGCAATGCATAAAATTATATAGAGACATGACATGGTTTTGAATAATTAAGCGGAACGCCAAATGGCCACAGCACCGCCTTGGCTCCCTCTCCTTCCCTTACCAATGATGACAACTTTTTTTTATGATCCCAACATGTGTGCATTGCATTGCAGGGATTTCTACTGGTTTTTCCCCAAACCGAAACAAACAAAGTTGTCATTTAACAACTCAATTTCCAAAAGGATTAGGATTTTTGCTCTGGGCTAGCTCAAGGACTTAACTTTGAAGCTGCATAGGTATTAGGTTAGGAACAGGAGGTAAGCCCCTTTGGGATCAGAATGTTTTGGGTGCTTGAAATGGCAGATATGTATACGAAAATTACTTGGGATGCGTTTTTGAAACCTTAGTCAAACAACCATATCTCGATATCCCTTTACAACTGCGTTTTAAGGAAAACTCGTTATATTGAAAGGGGTTTTTGATTTTATCAAATTGCAGGATTCTGGAAATGGATTCTTAAATAGAAAACTTCGTTCTACGGAAGTTCGTTTTAAGAAAGTTCGACTGCAGATAAAGTTTTTTTTTTAAGATAAATGATAAAAAATATTTAGATTGATAAGAAATATGATAAACATTTCTAAAAACTTGTAGTTCATAATCGTGTCACGAACTAAAAGCACGGCAACAACTCTAACGGCGAGTCTCCTAACTAGTTGTAGAAAGGTTGAACAATGACAGACATTATTGACAGCTGAGAATTGTTGGCTCATTTGAAACACAGTGGACACAGGTACGACGTTTCTTGTTCTCCATCTCATTGTTGTTGTTTTTGTTGTCACTACTGTTGCAGTTTGTTGTAGCCTCTGCTCTGCTCTGCTCTGTTTTGAGCTGTCACAGTTGTCTGCTGTCTGGCTGTTTCCTGTTGCTGCGGCTGCAACGACAGACAACGTCTGTGTAGTCTGCAGTCTAGACATAAGAGCAAGATAAGGTGTAGTAGAGACAGAGTGAGAGCGAGACACAAAGGGAGAGAGAGAGGGTTTGAGTAGTAGCTGTTGGCCCAAGCTCAGGTGAAACCGGCCAACAACCACGTCTCTGTTTGCCCGTTCCCATCATTCCCGCCTTGTCAAGTTATGGCCTAAAGAGTTGTCGCATTTGTTGTTCGTAGTAGCTTTGGCGGTTCGCTGGTTTGGTGGTTCAGTGGTTCGCTTGTCGGTTGACAGCCTTAGATCAGAAGTGCAGTTGGCAGTTGATTTATGGCGGCGTTGAGTGCCTTTATGCGCACCTCAAATATGACAGAAGGCGGCGCAGTAAACAGCAAAGCAAAAATAATACAAAAAAAAATAAGTTTTTACAAAAAATGCCTGCTTCGGCAACCATTGACGGAAGTTGTTGTTGCTGTTGTTGTTGTCCTTTTGCACCCTTTTTTCTATCCTTCGGCTGTCCGTTCATTCACGCAACGAGCAAATTGTGGCAATTACCTGGTGACTGTTTACCCTGCCCTCTTCATCGACCCCCCCCCCCCCCCCCAACAACTGTTGTCTGTGTCGCATATTTCCTTGCTCCACATTGTTGTCGTTCTTGTCGCACCAAAGTTGTTGCTGTCAAAGTTGGCGGCGGCGTGTTGCATGCTCAGCGATGCGTGTCGACAGCATATCAAGCATATCCATCCAGTCAGTCTGATGACCGTCCATTCTCTGACCAAATATAGCCCAAGTCCCTAACTGCCCTTCTGTCCATTATCGAGCTGCCTGCCCCTCTCACATTTTAACGCTTTTGTTCGACATTAAATGCAATTACGTTTTTGAATTGCGCTCAAAACTCAATAGAGAATGGTATGTTATGATCTTGATAAAATAAAAAACTTCAAGTAATAAAAACTCTTTGATTATATAGATATATTTTATTAAACAACTTTTAAAAAACAAAAAAAATGGGCAAAATCCGTTTGAATTTATATGTTTTCCTTAAGAGCCTGTTACTTCTTTATGATATTTCTCAGTCTAAGTACTACTTTGATATGACTCAATTACAGAAGCTGATTGCTATGGCACACACTAGCATTTATATGCTCACATGGCGTGCTTTACACATATTGCGATAAATTTTATAATTAACCATTTACAGGGGCATTAAACATAACACTCCATCGCTAGCCATTGAATGCACGCGATTCAGCAAAGAGCATAGGAGGGTTGCCCCATGAATTTTGATGTGGATGATATCATAAATGGAGAAACACCTTTTTGACCAGCAGCATCTAAATTTTAATAGCTATATCAATTGCGAATGGCTCTTCCTGCCAACTTGTCGTAACCTGACCAATGAGTGCAACAAAAAAAAAAAAGAGGCGAGGGAGCAACGAATGTGTTAGAGGCGATAAAAAAGTGCAATCGTAATGTGAAGCAGATGAAACCGAATGATGGCGATGACGTTCAGTGATATATACTACCTCCCTCTTATTTTATTTTCTGTTTTTTTTGTTTTCCAACACAAAGCTAAAACATGAAAGGGGAATGGGCAAGGGAAAAAGAAGGGGTGCGGGGGGTCAGAGTCAGTCGTCGAGGCGCACAGAGGCACAGAAACTGCAACCGATAATAATTATTTTTATGGAGTCTAGTCTGTGTCTAGACGATTTTTTTTGCTGCTGCTGCTGCTGCTGTTGGCTGCTCTTGTTGTTGTTTTTGTTGTTACTACACTTGCCATTTGTCGAGCAGGTCGGGTTCGGGAGCGGCTCTCTCTGTCTCGCTGGTCGTTTTCGTTCTTGTTCTCTCTCTCTCTCTCTCTCTCTGTCTATCGCTCTGCTACTGTGTCATTGTTTTCGCTTTGATTCCGATTTAACTGGTAAACTGGCATTTAACTGTTTCTCTTTGACAAACAAGACAGACGGGCCAGCGGGACGTTACAGAGGATGGAGGGGTTAAGACCATTCCAGACAGACAACTGCACCAAATGGGGAGAGAGAGAGAGAGCTTGGTAGAAAGATAACTAGTGAACGAACAAACGAAACGAAACGAAGCCGACAACTTCAAGACGCCAAATAGATAGACAGGCAAACAGACAAACAGTCCAAACATGAGGGAAAGTCTAGCTTCCAACGAGATATAAACAAAAATCCTCAAGAATTCTCCGGACATTTTGTTTACTTGTCATTCGTTGGTAAATAGCCAAAACGCAAACGCGCCTGTTCATACAACATAAAGGTTATAATCGTATTGGGACTGACACGCATCAGGGCGGGTATGAAACCCTTATAGAATGCCAAAGGACCCTGTTTGGAAACACTAACTGCAACAGCACCCAAGCCACTATATTCACCAGGTTTGGCATTCATTAATGTCGTTTTCATAACATCAATCGGTTGGGTCATCAGAGTGCCAATGAAACCAGCCACTGTCGATGTTAGAAAATGCAGCGGTAGTCCGTCCTTAAACTTGAAGGTTGCCTGCAGCATCTGTTTAACCTGATCGTAAGCACCATTCGTACCGATCGTTAGAAGTACGGCACGTGTTAAAGCTGGCACCGTACCACGAAATAGACTATGAACACCCTCCTCCTTTGTTATGCGATAGAGACCATCAAATACATGCTTGTAGCTAATGGTAATAATAATAATAATAATAAAAGCAACTACATTTGTACAGTTACTACGTAAGCGCTTGCTCACTTGCGTCTCTTTTCCATTGGCAGCTTCGAATCATTCTGTAATCGCACCGTGACAACATCACCCGGTACTCCCACAATTCCACCAAACAAACCAGCAAAAGCACCAAGCTGAACTTTAGCACTCACATTATTAGCATCCACATATTGCTTGCCATATTCATAGAGAGCAAAGCGTGCTGTTGTATAGGTTAGCTGTCGGAACCACGAAGCCGATATACCATTATAGAAACCTAGTAAGCCTACGAGGTTGTAAAAAATTATATATCCACAGCGCTTGCTGTATTGATGGTTTCTGTATTTTTATTTGCATTACCTTACCAGCGTTTTTGTATATATTAGCGATTAGTTGCGATACGGGCACCTTTTCTGTCTGTGTTTGCAATTGAACTTTTACTAAATCGAGCGGATGCGTTGTTGTTACCGCAATTGAGGAACAAACACCACCCGTCCACCATCGAGGCAGTCGCTTACTATCCTCATCAGTCATAATGTTAAAAGAGATTAAGAGTACTTTCACTTGTCCGCAGTTAATATTAAACGTTAAATTTTGTATACAAAAAATTTGTTTATTTTTAAAATCATTAAATATTTATAACTTCATCGCTTGCTTAGCATCGAAGTAATCTAATAATCATGTTGTGGACTTGTTTTGAATTTTTCCGACTAAAAGGGTTGCATTGACTAAAATTTTTCCTGAGTGTACTACGAGTTCTCCTTATGCTTCCTATCTCTTTCTGTGGTTGGCGGCATTTGTGTGACAATAAACGACACCTATGCTTCCTTGTACTTGGTAGACGGATCGCTGGTATTCCCGCATCGTTGCAGCTGCAAATACTTATGTACAAACGTTGACGTCTGCAAACTGCTCTGATATTATGTTATTATGGCAATTATAGTTACGACACGATTTGCGGGCTCTTTCACTTTTTACATGAGGCGGCATTTATGGTATTTTTTGCTTTTTTTTTTTGTTTGTTGAATGAGCACAGATTTGCTCTCAGCGATAACACTTCGCGGCTGCTGCTTTAGTTAATACCATGCTGATGCCAACAGCTTCACATTGCAATTACAAACATTTTAATGCAATTAACACACACACACACCTGTGACGTGCTTGGGGAAATGGTTGGTTGCTCATTTGCCTGGCCGATTGCAATTCGAAACGCGACGATGGCGTTGACGGCGGCATCGCCAAAAGCCAAGCTCAAACTTTACAAAAAAAAAGTACAAAATATATATAAAGACGAAATAAACAAAATAACAACAAAATCTTCAAAGCGTTGCGACATCGGTGCGTGTGTCAGTGTCGATTTCAACCCACTACGCAGCACCAGCCGCCATTGCTGCACCACCGTCTTTGCTTTTGTGAGGTTTTTTTGCCGCTGCTATCAGAAGAAGATACCGTCCTCCTCGATGTCGTCGTCGTCTTCGTTTCTGTCTTTTCTTTGTAGTTGCCGCATATGCACTTTCCTCTCTCTCTCACTCTCCCTCCTTGAAGTCTAACGAGCCAGTTGGCCAGTTGGTAATAATAAGGGCTTGTATCCCAATGCATGCCAAAGGCCACAACAGCAATATGCTTACATCATGTCAGCACAACAAAATGTCCTTATGGCCAATTCAAATGAATGCGTTTCCCGTCCGTCCGGCTGGCCTGCCTGCCTGCCAAGGCCCTGGCAAAATGCAATCAGTTTGCGCTTCATTTAACCCTTAAAGCAACGAGCAAACAAACAAACTCTTCATCGCCCAACAAAATTGTCTCAATTATGATAAAGCCCGAGTATGAGTTTGAAGGCAGTTAACTCAATTGATACGTTAAGCGGACCCTCGAGGAGGACCTAGGGGAAATAAATGCTTCTTATTGGATTAGATGAGAGAAGGAACTAGAGTTTCATTAGTTAACCAAAGGCTATTAGGTCAGGTTCAGGTCCTTTAACTTTCATATTCAAAACTCAATATGGAAATAAAGTGATGCTCGATATTTTAATACTTTATGTTCCGTTATATAGAGCTAAGAGTAAATGTGTAAGACAATCATTTAAAGCAAAAAGCCGTTGACTAGACCTTGTGATTGGCGCACCTGGGCATATCATTCATAATCCGACACGTTAAACAACCAAAGCCACAAAGCCCCTCTCTCTCTCTCTATCACTCTTTAGTTGCCTCAAATCGTTACGCAGTCTAACAGCAACAAGACAATAAGACGTTTGGAGCTTAGGGAGCTATCTTGTTGTCCAGGCTTAACTATTTACCCAACCGATTAGCTTTCGTTTCACTTGGCAGAGGGAAAGAAGTAGAAGCAGCAGTTACAGCACGCTCAAGGGACACCCTTGACGCTTGAGGGGGGCGAATTTCATATTCAAGGTCATTAAAAGGAAAGCGTAACGCGGAGGAAGACGAATGATGTATGCTTAATTTAATATTAATGTGCTGTCATATTCTCAAACGAAACAAACTGAAGGCTATGAAAATTCTTTGTGCCGTTGTTTTGACCCTGAGCTGCTTTAATTTTCATTAAAATTAAGAACATTTCACTTATTAAGGCAGGCATAATCGCCTCACATTGTAGAGAAATATGAGAGTCCTGTTGTTTTAAGGATATTCAACAATATTATGACAAAGGAGTTTAGCGGATTTTGAAAGAATAAAGAATAAAGAAAGGTTTACAACTCAAATTATAGCGAATGGCATTCGTAGGTTCATAGGAAAAAAAAATCTATGAACAAATAAGGACAAATTCCCTGCCTTATGGGCGTGGCACTTAACGTTACAGTATTGAGTTTATAATAGCTGCATTTTGTGTGTGATTCACTGCCTTAATTTGACACTTCTCGAGTTTGTCATACTTCTCATTTAAATGATTTCACTGGAGATTCGCAAATGTCACATGAAACTCTCAATGCAAAACTAACTTAAGCTTACTGTTAGAAAGAAATCAATAACAACATTCTCCCCATATTGTCGAAATAAATATATAATATACTAATAAACTTAAGCTAGATAAAAAGTGTTTAGACGAAACTAAAAGTAATTTATTTCTTTATTGAAGATCCCAAAAATGCAATTTGTTCGTTTTTTAAACAAAATAATTATGACATCAATGCAAAGCCTTAAATTAAGCTACAGTTTCAAATCGCATTTTCTTAGAGCTTAACCTTTTAGTGCATAAAAACATTTTAGAAGCATAAAAATTAATATGTTCTCCAAAACTGTATCTGAAATTATAAATATTTGAGTGGCTTTTTGACAAAAGCGGATGCAATTATTATACCAAATTTGTTATATTTGAGCAAAAGACGCATTGGAAATGAACAAAGGTAAGGCTGACCCAGCCGAAAGAATGAGACAGAATGGGAAGAGAGGGTTGGAGGGCGACGTATCTCAAATGGAGTCCAGACAAAAATAATTTTATTGGCCTTCACTTAACGCTCATAAATTTGTCTGCAGCGAGACGAAAAATAACAATAACAACAATTTAACAGCGAAGATGAAGACAAAAATAAATATACTTCAGTTGATATGCGATGCTTCCGCAGCCGTTGAACTGGTTTCAAAAAACAAACAAACAAAAGACTCTTAGTGAGTGTATGGGTCTGTGCGTGTGGGTGTATGTGTATGAGTTTGTGTGTAAGAAAAGTGCTTTTAAATTGGCATGTTACATGGGTAAAAGAGCCACCTGCAGCAGCAGCAACACAACTGCACCACCATAGCAGTCAGTCCACCCTTTTCTTGTTGCAACGCTGACCTCGGGTTAAACTTGCTTCACGCATAAATCCGATCGACAAGAATATAAATATATACATATATACTACATGATGTTGCAGCAGCTTAAGGCCACATTGTTGTTGTTGCTGTTGCAAATTGGCGGCAACAACTTTGTCTGGGCCATTTTTTAGCGGTGCTCCTCGACTCAGTTTTGTGGCGGCTGTGGCTGCAACCGTATCTAAAAATAGCCCAAGTCCTCATGTTGGTCAAGTTTGCCAACCAGAAAGTCAGTTTAACCCCTATAAACCCCCTTCCACCCTCCTGTTAGTCTGGTCTTTAAGC
This sequence comes from Scaptomyza polygonia, assembly GCA_035044585.1. Taxonomy (NCBI): domain Eukaryota; kingdom Metazoa; phylum Arthropoda; class Insecta; order Diptera; family Drosophilidae; genus Scaptomyza; species Scaptomyza polygonia. Next base: position 2,094,883 of record JAWNNU010000962.1, on the reverse strand, counting down.
TCTGATCGCGTTTCGTGCGTCATTGCATGCTTAAAAAAAAAACAAGTCGACTCAAACTCGCGAAGCACAACAACAGCAACAACAAGGCGTTGCACCTTTGAGGCAAAGGTGCATTGATCGCTGCGTCTACGTCTGCTGCTGCTGCTGCAGCTCTACACTGTCTTCGGTCATTGCCTCTCTTGGCGCGCCAAAAAAAAAAAACACAACTCAAATTATTGTTGTATTTAAAGGTATTTATGTGCATATCTGTGTTGTGGGACAGTCAAAAAAAAAAAAAAAACACACACACACACACAAAAACCACAAAACAAAAATATTTACCAAAGACACAAAAGAAAGTTAACTAAATGTGTTGACCGAATCTTAAATACACTTGTACTGAAATGGAGAATTTTTGATTAAGTTTTAAGCAATAAAGAAACAAAAAATTTAATTAGGAAATTAGGATAAACATTATTTCAAGTCAATTTTATAAACATAAACATTTTCAAATTTTTTGTGCAACCTTAGTCTCAAAGCCTAACAAAAACTCATTTTATGGAAAAAAAAGCAACATTAAACTGATACTGAAAAGTGCGTTCAATGAACGCAAAACGCAGCAAAACAAAAAAACGCATCGCAAACTTTTTTTGTATTTTATTTCTTTTTCAGTTTTTTTTTTTTTGGGCAACGATCGTTGGCGTTCGATAACAGGCGGAGCCACATTTTGGCGCAGACATCGCCATTTGCTGGCTATAAAATATACACACGCACACATATACATATCTCTCCCTGTGGGTGTGTATGCCAAGTGCAGAAAAATATGCATATTTGACTTTGGACTATAAGCTGTAAGCCATTAAAATGGGCCAAGACACGAGCCCTCAGCTATAGCAATGATGAATGGGACACGTGCGCAACCAAACAAACATACATATATGTACATACATATATATATGTATATATGCATATATGCATAATACACACACACACACACACACATTTGCAATTGCAATCAGAAATCCATTGGGGCCGGCGCAGTTCATCGGCCAGCGTCGAATCGATTGAGTAACTGAGAGACTTGACTTGAGTCTGAAAGAAATTCAACTGCATAACTGAACGTGCATCAATATATATATATATATATATATATATAACGTTGCAATCGAACGCAACCGACTGCGGTATGCTCGATGCCTGTTTAAAAAAGGGTAGAAAGAAGCCTGATTGCCAAAGGGTACGGATGCGGCAGGGGTAAGCAGATCTTTGGGGGATGCTACCAGCTCCTTATGCCATATTTGGTATTTCTAGCTCAGGCAAATGTCGGACAGTCACCATTTAGGACTTTGCACAAAACCTATGGAGTATCAAAAAACACTGGCAATAAACAAGTAATCGAAAGACATACCATAAATAAATTGAATGCTTAAAAGAAAATAATTGATTAAGAAATATTTTGTTAGTTTGGAATTTTTAATTTAAAAAGCAAAATCAATAATACGCTTGAGAAACGTTTATTCGCCAAAGCTAATTGCAGGGCAGACTGGAGTCTGAGTAAAAGTCATATCTGCGTGTTTGTGTGTGTGAATATATGCGTGTGTTTGTGTATGTGAACATGCGGCGGCATTCATTGATTGCTTGAGGCATAAGGCATGTCGCGACAGTTGATTTAACTCACATTAAATTAAATGCAAAACCTATCGCAAAAAGATAATAATTCAAAACAAAGCCAACTATGATATGATAAAATACATTAGTAGATATAATAAGTCATTTATAACAGCATGAAACAATTATAAGATAAAGATAAATGTATAATAAATTATGTATATAATATGTATGTATGTATGACTTACCCTTAAGCATCATGTGAAGTGAAGAAACCTGTAAAGAAGAAAAATAAATTAATACTAAAATCTGATCAAACTCAAACACTATATTTCCTTCAATGACAACCTAAGCCAATTTTAAGTGGGTGAAATCAAACACGAAACAATTATTTAAAGTTAAATAAATATGGCTTATAACCGAAAATCAAGTTCAAGATTAAAACTTTTCAAAGTACACTTAAATCTTAACAAACCTAAACAAATTTGAGCATAAATTTCTTATTTAACTAAGGGCAAACAAAAATAAGAAAGTGTTTAAGCAAGCACGCCTTATAAATAATAAAATAGCAACTTGCCTAACGCAAAGAGAGTATATTTCCAGCATTTAAACAACATAAAACTCAAGGCCAAAGCATGTTTTGTAGTAGGTGAAGTAACCGTCTTATGTTTATATTAGCGAAAAGAAAAAAGAAAACATAACCAGCAACAACAATCTGTAATCAGCTTAACTGCGCATAAATGTCTAAGTAGGCATCACTTATATACTTACTCAAATATTCTATATGTAATAAATGAAAAGCAAATTTGACACACACACACATACATACATATGAGCATTAAGTTTTTGCATAAGGCATAATATGCATGTGAGGTTGGAGCACAACAACAACAACAAGAACCAAAATCTGATTTATTTTTTCGTCTACTTCCTTTCTGTTTTTTCCTACTTCCGTTGCTTATTGGCGTCCGTACACGTCATCGACGAGGCAAAACACGAGGCGTATGCTTTATGTATTGTTGGCATTACGTATACGCCACATTTACGGTTGTTATGTATGCTTATGTATGCGTAAATATGCGTAGGCAGCTTGTATTTCTTCTCTCTTTTTTTTGTTTGATATGGCTCGTGCCGTGTCCTTGAGCTCGCATTACGTCGTTTATTTAATATGTACATAGTACATATAAAATATAGTAGACCCTTGGCCCCTTCGACCCGCTTTCGCTACCCTTGAACAGACGCAACAGACATGCCCCAGGAGCCTCATCCGTTTTGTTGCGTGTGTCTGGCCCACAATGCCATACACCCTGCTACTTATTTGTGACTACCACTGGTTGCCTTTTCTACCGCCGTATATACCCTGTTTATATTTTTGAAACATATTTTATAGTCGGATATTTAATGAAGGGAATTTTGTTTATTATTCATATAGTAACTATGAACCAAAGTAATGGCAAAATACAATTTGAGTATCATTTAGTCAATCATTTGAAATACGCAACATTCGTATTTATTTATAAATGTATTTCGTATTTTCCCCTTTTCTTTGCAGACAGGCAGCCCAGTTTGAATTTTGAAACGCATATCCTGCGTAGTTAGTTGTCTGGTGCTTTGTGGCCAAAGCTTTTATTTGATGCCCCTGGCTTGTGCCCAACCACTTTGTCTGCCGCACAGCGTCACTTTGTCGGCCTAAATTTTCTTTCTCTCTTGAACGTAAATGAAGCAAGACTAAACTGCGCAAAATAGCTAAGAATGTAAAGGCATAGGATTATTATATATACGTATATATACTTTTCAGTGGTCGTTCAGATTTCTCATTGGCTGTAGAGTATTAACCATGTCGTTTAAGCGCATACTAACTGCTGTTGGGCAAATGTTTGTCGCTCGGCTTTGTTAACTTTGCCGTTGGTATATTTGGTCTGCGGATCTTGAAGGTTAAATACACCTTAACGATGGCAAACCCATCACCCATCCCCACCTTCATCCCGACCGACCTTTGAGAATGTCTCGCCTGCCAGTTTGTCTAGCAGTTTTTTTTTTGTTTTTTTTTTTGACTTGTTTGCCAAATGGCGTACAAGATATTTATGCATTTTAAAACAATTTGCTTATTATGCCTGAATAATTGAGTGAGCGACGGGAATATGCATGCTTAAGAGTTCCCAACACCGACTTACTGAATACATTATTTGGTTACTTGTACAAACGGCTACGTAATATGCTATGACATAGAGATAATGTATATATGTACATATATACATATATATGTTTTAACAATTTTGTCGTCGTCGTCGTCGGCGACATCGAAGCGCAAACTTCAACAAAGCGTTAATTAATACTCGCAAATGTTTGCGCTTCGTCTGGCAATGAAAAAAGTTAAGCGAGACCAACAACAAAAACAACAACTACGACAAATGCCAACGAGTGAAGCAAACAAACGAACAGTAAAAAAAAGACACACACACAACTCTCGTCATAAGTCAAATAAAAGCGCTGTGCGGTGTCGAACTGAAAAATTCCGGTGAATCGTAGGCCCTCGTTTTTCCCAAAAGCAAATAATTGTTGTTGTTCCTAGATAAGCAACCAGACAGTCAACTAGACAACTAGACAGCCAGACCAGACATACACTGTTGCCTGAAGAGCTGCCACTTCAGGTTAAATGTGCAACGCAGAAGTAACTGTCAAAAATACACTAAAACAAAAAAAAAATAAACTCGTTGCATTTCACAATTTAGACAAAAAAAAATAATTTTAAAGAGATTGACGCAAAACGCTTAGTAAGTAATAATTTTTAAGACCAATTGAGATTTATTTTACTGTGTTGCCAACAAACAATTTTGTTACTAAACAAAATAATAGTACAAAGTATTTGCCGATTAGATTAAATATGAAAAATAAAGTGCCAAACCAAATTATTCGATTTGTGAAATTTTAATCAATTTTTGGTTGGTTTGGTTGCGTCAATAAATTCCTATTAGCGGTAAGTAAATTCATACACAGATAGTGTTAATCTAAATAAATCAAATTATAGACGTTTATTCACACATAAATTTACCATACGGTTGTTGTTGCTTTTCTATAGAACTTTATTTTTTATTACCAATCAGTCAGACTAAATTATGGTTGAGGTCTAAGCAAAAGAATGGCAAAATAATTTTCAATGGCTGAATGGTTCATTAAATATTTTCTTTATTTTACGCGCATTAGAAATAGTCGGCAGATGTCTTTAGCCACAGTATTGAAAGAAAAACCAGATAGACGAAAGGTTTTATTTTTTTTAAATGATGATGATGATGATGGTGATAATGAAGATGTTGATGTGTAACTCGTGAAGAACCTTTTATGGTATTCAAATGACTGGACGAAGGCGTAGTAAATCGAAAGCGTATACCATTCCCAGCTAATTTTATTGGCGGCATCAATCAGTCTGGAAGTTCTCCGGTTGTTGGTTGGTTTCTGTGTATGTGTCGTGTCGTCTGTCGTTGATTGCAGCCCCGAAACGACCCCAAAGTGCAATGGCGAGCAGACGAGTCAGACGCAGTCGTTTTTAATGTCCATAGCCATCAGCCAAACGGGAGAATCAGCAGATGCACAGTCAACGACGACGCAACGACGACGCAACGACGACGACGACGTTGAAGGCGACAGCGGCAATCATCAATTTCTCAGTGTCGCATTAGTTTTCATTAATTTGAGCGGCAACGGCGACGGCCAAATGAAGCGGCACAGATGGACCCCCAGACCCAGACCCCAGACCCCAGTTTCAGTTCCAGTCACAGACCCAGACAATTGCAGCAAAACAGAAAAGAAACAACAATAATAACAACAAGTTGATGCGCTGGAGCATTATTGATGCATTCACCAAGCAACAGCGACAGCCCAGACAACTTTGACGTGGGCTCTCTAGATGGTGCAAAAACCGTGGACATTTGTGAAAGAAGCAACTGAAAAGCTCATTGAGAGACCCAAAGTCGTCTTGAGAGTGAGACGGAGACGAGAACGAAGAAAACGACGACGACGACAAAAGCTCATAAATAAACCGCGTGGTCGGTCGGTCGGTCGGTCGACTGGGCACCTTTTACAACACAAGTTTTGACTCTCTTGTTGTCTTCCAGGGCACGGAAAGACGAAGTCGAGTCAACCTTTCACATTTCCGCACATGCTAACCTTCAAGCAAAACTTCCTTCCCCAATAACGTCATACCCTCCTATAAAGCAAAGCCTGCTTGCAACATTATGACAGACCAACAAGTCGACAAGGACACCGACAGCCGTCAAAAGACAAAAAGCGTTTTTGTAATTCATTTTAACTTGCGATTTTATGCTATCCTTCCTTCTCATATCCTGTGGCCGACTATCATGTACAGTAGTTGCTCGGGAATTATAAAATTTCCACAAATTAAAATTGTCCCGAAAAATTAAAAAGAAAAATAGCACACTGGAGACCTTATTCGTGAAACAACAGAATAAATTCTAAAATTCTAATATATTTTTAAAAAATCTCTATTTGTGCAAAAACTTGCTTTGAAACCTAATGAAATTTACACACAAAAGTTATAGCTACTTTATTATTGTGTTTTCTCTTTAATGTATTTCAAGTTCAGTACATTACAATCATCAATTTTATAGAAAAATTACAATTCCAATCAAATTTGTTAAAGCAAAGCATTCGAATTTGCAAACAGATAACGTTATATGTACATATATATATATATATATATATATATATGTATATGTATTTGTTATAATAATAATGTGGGCGCAACCCTTTCTATGGCCGTCTGGCAGACAACTCTCTTTCCCTGCTGTGGGCCTAAAAACATTTGGTTTTGGTTTGGGTTTGCGGTGGGGTTGGCACTTATGCAAAAAGTGCCCAAGCCACGATCTCAAAATGTTTGCCCCTGTAAAAGTTATTCAATTCAAGCGGCTAGCTTTATGTTTTCTTTTATTTTGCTGTTTGGGCAAACTGATGTTTCTTCTTCAAAATGTGTTCAGCCTACAACAATAATAATGTGAAGGCGAATATAAAGGCGGCACAAAAAGCAGGCGCGGCGAATATATATACGTATATGTATATGTATTATATATATCGTAAAATTCATTTTACGATGGAGGACCAAAAATCATTGCCGGCTGTCAGTTGGGCCAACCAGGAGGATGGAAAAGGGTGGATGTCGGCTGGACTTGTTCGTTTTTCAAGGTTAAGCACACACACACACGAGCACACATTAAAAGTGCCAGACGATGAGCCAGACAGAGTGCGTCGGGCGCTCGGGTGGTGCAGACGAAGGAAGACATTTGAACGACCGACCGACCGACGCGACTCACGAACAAAAGTGTCGGTTAGTGAAGGGGTGGCGGGTTTTTTTTTTTTTTGACGAGTGGGAGTGCATTTCAGCTTACGCTTCACTTAATTTTACGTGCTCTCTTTCTCTCTCTCGCTCTTGCTCTCACTCTCTTACTCGTCTGTCTGTCTGTGTGTGCATTTGCTCGAGGGTGCAATATTTGGACTGGATGGGAATGAATGACGCGCTAAAGTTTCGCAAACGCCTTTTGGCTTTGTTTGTCGTCGTCGTCAGCGGCGTTGTCGTCGTGTCGTGTCGTCGTATTTAAAGTGCCCGCCAGGCCTTAGTCATCGCGTTTGCTCATCTTGCCGCTAGAGTGCGCTTTGGTACTTTGTTTACTGTTGTTAGAAATTGAAGTAAAAATAGGCTCTAAAATAAGTTCGAATTGCTAAAGACAAATGAACGAAGTTTTACTTCAATAAAACAAATTAAATTTCTGTTTTTATGGTTTGTTAATTAAATAAGGTTGAAATAATAGTTTTTAAAAAATATGTTTGTTTTTTGTGGAAAGATTACCATTTTTATGCCTTAGCCAAGGACAAATTTGAATGCTATCAGTCAACAATGAAATCTAAGATAATTAGAAGTGCAATTCAATTGGAACTGTGAACTAATTCTTACTATATCAAGGTTTCCACTATATCGGGATATCACTATATGCAGATATCACTGTGTCTGAAAATAGACTACAGTTTTACTCAACTAGCGACAGCTAACAAAGTAAGTTATGCTATCCAACTGCAAACTGCCTAATGCATTTGTCATGCTTATGAATGATTTGTCCCACTGTGCCGCAGCCTCAAGTGCCCAGCAGCAGCAGCAGCAGCAACAGCAACAATGCAAAATCGACAATAATAGACGCCGCCAACAACCGTCGCCGGTGCAGACAGCGGTGCGCGGTGCATCATAATGGTGGTGGAGGTGGTGCAGCGACGCGTCGCCCGTCGGCAGTCACAGTCATAAACTTTATTTTCTGTTGCCTGCACAAAGGAGCATGCTGTGAGCAGACAGAGTGAGAGAAAGAGAGAGAGAGAGATAGATTGAGACTTCTCATACTCTATTGTCTGATGCACATACGAGACTACTTTGCCCCTCCTCTCCTGTCTGCACACACACACAGCCTATACACCCTTCCCACCCTTCATATTTCACGTGTGTCTGGTGCGACCCTTGAGTGGGCGAACATTTCATGCGTTTTTCGTTGAGACACGAATCATACACACAAACACACACAGAGAACACAACAAAACAGTTTCGCAACGTTGACAATTGAAGAGTTTGGGGGATTTTGAAGTTTTTTTGTCTGGCTCTCTGTGTCTGCGTTTTTACTTCAGGTTTTTTTTTTCTTTATTGCATAATCAACACTGCATTGATTGTACTTTGAGCGAGACCAGACAACACATGTGCCACATGCATTTGCAGGGTGTGTGAGTGGAGTCTGTCGTGCCACCAAATGAAGGCTAACAGTTGAAAACTTTGCTCAACTCTCAACAGGTTGTACCTTTAGCCCCTGGCCCAGTCGACTCAAAGTTTTGGTTTGCAAAATTCATTCAAATTCCATTCGTCAAAAACTTATTCAATAATTCATAGCTCAATTTTGACCTTGGCCAAAAATAAAACCCTTTTTTACAGCCCACTTCATTGATGAAGTAATGTAAGGGTTGTTAATATCTTGATTAATTTGGTATTCCGCATTTCTCTGAGTTGATGGGGATGATGATGAAAAAGGAAAGACAGACGCACCGAAAAACCTAGGCAACAGAACAGAAAGAGAAAAGGGCCAAACGGAATGCTTAACGCAATTGCCAAATCAAAGTCAAAATATGATTGCTACAGGAGTCGCTCGATTGCACGAACTAGAAGTTGATTAACAGTGGTCGCTCGCAAAGTAGAACTCAATTAGATTGTTTTATCTGAAATTAAGAAAGTATTTTTGAAGACCGACGATCTTGCCTTATGGAAAAAATGGTCTTGAAATTGTTCTTATTGTTTTACAAAAACTAATATTTTTTCCCTTTTCTCGAGAAATCACTGTACCGTTAGAAGTCACAAACAAGAAACTGCTGTTCATTGCTGTTCGGCGCTAACTAAAAGTTTGCCAATGAAATTTTCGATGTGTGTGCCTTTTGCGAATTTTGTGGCACGTGGTCAGGCTGATGTTCAGCCAGGCGAAGGAGGAAAAGCGACCAAAGTCGACGACAAAGTGCATAAATAAGGCTACTCAGCAGCAGCAGCAGCAATTGCCAAGAGGGGTTGACGGAGCGTGTGCGTGTCACATAAAGCTGCCTACTTTTTGGCGCCGCCTCGCTTAAATAGCTTTTTGTTTTTACTGCCCCAACTTGTGTCCTTAATGCGTCCTAGAAAGTGTTGCACTCAGTCTCTGCTCGTTGTCTGGCAAGTTCTCTTCTGCCCCCCCGTCTCACTCTGCTCTGCTCAAAAACTTTTCTCTTCCACACACACAAACACATCAGCTTTGGAAGCTTGGCAGCTTTCTGGCTAGTCAACCAAGTGGCTTTGGATTGGACGCAGTGCAACTAAAAAAGCAAAAAAAACAAATTGGTAGCTGAAAAAAAAAAAATACTTAATTATCTGCCCAGTGTGATGATGGTGCAACGGGATGGGGTAGTAGCGACGAAGGGTAAGCTGACTGCAGTTCGTTGCAGTGGAAAAGAAGAGGAATAGAAAGAAGAGGCGAAGGACCCCTTTCGTTTTATGTGCTTGGGTCTTAGTTTTTCGGCTGTCATTGCGAATGGGATAACAAGAGAAATCTAAACAGAAATGCCTATCAAGAAGATACTCTGCAAGCTATACTAAACTTGTGCTGTTTATCGATATATATCGAATATTCTGGAAATGCATTGATTGTACAAAAAGCCAATATTAATTATATCATGCCATAACTTCCGATGATCTTAAGTTGCCTGTTTGTTCTTTGTGTGAGCCTAAACGCCCTAAAAATGCTGTTAACCGATATAAATATATCGATTTAAATCGATATTTCCTCTACTTTAAGCTTTTGAAACAATTAGCACTTCTTTCTTCACATACTTCATGTTTGCAGAGTATCCAAAATAAAGCCCAGACAGAGAGCAACTGTCAGGCTCACAGATCTGCCATTTGCTCTGACTCTGCCCTGTGGCTTGCAGTCTGGTTTAAGAGTACCTGCAGCCCGCAACCCGCAATCCGTTAAAATCCGCAGCAAACCGTCCAGACCACGACTGCAACAGCATGCGGCAGACAAGCCAGACGGATCAGACAGACAAACAGACAGATGGAAAAACAGTCAGGGCAAAGCCAAATCAAAACGCCGGGGACCCAACAACAACAGCAACAAAAATCGAACGAACGACCGAACGAATGGACAAACGAACAAACGGCAATGTCGACCGGCATTCAACTCGAATTAAATTGAATGAAATGTTGCAAAATCCCTGAATGCGATGCAGCAGCAGCAGTCAGAGACCAGACCCTGGTCAAGCTATGAAGCTATTGCCAAGTTGGACTGCGAATGTGATTACATTAAAATTTATGTGCATTTGTAAAACGGAGCGAGATATGGAGAGGGAAGGGAAGAGCAATGGAAGGGCAATGGTGGAGCAGACATGGACGTGCAACATGTGGAGCACAACGTAAACACACACACACACACACACACACATACATATACAGTGACGCCCCAACTGGGATTTTGAACAACTGGGAAGATGCCAATGCAATTTTCAGCGACAGCAACAAAAGTTATGGACAGGATGTTGCATCTGTCTCGAACGAAGAGACAGACTCGAAGGAGGAGGTGGAGGGAAGTCGATCGCAACTTCTTCTTCTTTTTCATCTGGTCAAAAAGAGAATCTCTCAATATCCTGTCGCTATAAATCTTGCATTTTGTCTCACACAATGGCTTATCAAGCGGCTGGCAATCGCAAAATGCTAATTATAAACAAGCCGAGTAGCCGAGACAAGATCACCCCCTCTTTACCCTCTATTTCCCTCCCCACCCCATCATCATCATCATCATCATCATCAAAACACAACACAATCCAGCTACTGGGCATGCGCGCCAGCAACGTTCAGTCCAGACATTGCCCCCACAAACACACACACACACACACTTATCCATATTTAGATGAGAAGTCATTACAAGGACAACAAAAAAAAAAAAAAGAAACAAACTGGTTGTTCGGCATTCAATTCATAATTTTCCTCTTAACCTCTTCGCCTTCTCCTACTCGGTTGCCTACTCTGCTGTTTTCTTAATGGTCGCCAATTAGAATAAGTGCAGTCTGTAGATTGGTAAGCGACTGCTGGCTGTTTGGCTGGACTTGTCTTGTCTCGACTCGACTTGACTTGGCCCATAACTAATAACAACCCTTTGGCATTTATTAAACGTAATGATTGCGATATCAGACATATCGATAAAAAGGCGGCCTATCAATTGAAATTGAATGCAATTACCAGGATAAGCGAGAGCGTACAGAGAGCGCACCTTAAATGCCAATTTATATAGTTATTGATCGATATTTGAGGCTATTATGTTTATCGTTGGCAATAAAACGAACATGATTTATCGATTACACTTAAGTGATATTTCGTGTCTGCTTCTTTAACTTAATAATAATCACAATTATTTGATAATATTGTAGATCGTTCGAGATCAACTATGCAGCTACTAGTTCTTTACAATCGATAAATATCGATAGTCATATAATAGGTATTATTGTGATTAAAGATAGGGATAGATATTATACATAGATAATTTACTTTTCTGTATGATGTGTATTTTTGTAGTGCTTCACCTAAACTTCATCTTCACTTTTAATTGCATCCATTTGCTAGTTAAATACTTTTTGATTTAATGCACCTTGGTGTACCCCAAATGCAGCCCACAAAACACAAATAACGCGCAAAGCGTAATGTGTTGGTTTCTCTTTGGTTTCTCGCATCGCTTTCTTGAATTTCATCTGTTTTATTTTGCATGTCTGGGACCGGGGCAACGATGCGGCTGTGGATGTGGCTGCCCCGCCACAGTCGTCCCTAGGCGTCTGACGTCAAAATGCAGCCAACTCACACAAACATATAAATATATATGTATATGTATATGTATATATATATATATATACTATATACGCAGACAGAGTCGCGTCGTGAGAGGTGGACGACGCGCAGTCGACGTCAAAGTCGCATTTGCCTTTACAATTTTTGTGGCGCGTTCAATAAAAAAAAGCCAACTTCAAACATACGGAAAAAAATGTTAAAATACAACAGCAACAAAAACAACTTACGCAGACAACAAGGAAAATGCAGACGGCAACAACAACGACAATGACGAAGCTGACGTCGACGTCGACGACAAACACCAGACAGCAGCCAGAGCCGCCGCAAACAGCTACACAAACAACCACCGACGCAGACCGGCAATAAACAACAACATGCAAGGAATACTTTTCAAGGTCACGCATAGAATTTCGGTATTTTGTTTCATTGCGTCTGCTGCACACACAAGCACACACACACAGAAGCACATTGAGGCACAGACCGTAAGAAAACGATAGAGAGGGATGCAGAGAGAATGCGAGCAGTGCTTGGCAGCGGCTATCCCTTTTCGTAGCAGAGCTCAGGCAGAGAAGAGTGCTTTTTATGCCCATGCACATTTTAGGTTGCATTGAGTAGAAAGATAGAGCGAGAGAGAGTGCGAGACATTGTGTGTGCTTAGGCATTTGAATCGATTTGAACACCCAGTCGAACTTTTATGGCAAAAAATAAATAAAAGCACAACTATAACATGCCTTATTGAATTTATGTAAATTTCAAGTCTCCAATTAGCTTTCGTATCGAAACGGAACAGACGAAAACACATCATTTCAAAAATAAATATGTATACAAAATTTGTCAGTTCCAATAAAAAACACTTTTTACTAAGTTCGATTGGAACTTTAGTGGCTTTTTGTCTGTCTGCGTCTGTATATTTCTGTGTGTGTGTGTGTGTGTGTGTTAATGGATGTGTCTGACATTGAGCCACTTTGCCTGACGCCGTCTGAGCCGGAGACACTGTAATGATGGGCGATATAATTCGCATGGGGACATAAGTCGCGTGGTTAAAGAAGAGGGCTCGAAAGCGACCCTGTGTAAAGAGGGATAGCAGGGGATTCACATCAAATTGCCTTAATAGCGCATTTTTGTTGATTTTTTGGCACTCTCTCTGTGTTGAGTTTTGTTGTTGTAGTTGTCCTTGAAGTTTTGTTTTGTTGTCTGTCGCATTTGTCGTTGTTGGGTTGTTGGTTTAGTGAGAATCCAGTCGCCTGGCTGACTTTAAGGACTTGTCTTTATTTCTCTTTTAACGAGACACTTGTGTATCCTTTAGCCCAGGTATAAAAGTGCACTTCGTCTTGAGCTAAGTTTCTTATTGTTGGTGTCTCCTTTTGCTTGCGAGTCCTTTGGTCGCATTTTTCGGCAGGTTATTTAATAGGATAATAGGTAAGTAGACCTGAGAAGTCAGAAGTCAAACAAGGATATGACTTTAGCAAGCGAGATAAATTTATGACAAGTTCCTAAACAATATCTAAGAAAAACGTTGGGTCACGTTGTATTAAGTTTACCCTAAGTTATGGCTTATTGACTTATTTCAGCAAGGGTTTCCTAAAATAGAATGACATTTGATATCAAATAAAGATAACGAGCACGTAGATATTTAATAGATTCGCTAAGGCTCGTAGACTTGATAGCAAATTGCGTGAGTTCACAACAAAAAACGTTGATTGGCTTGTGAAAAGCTGATAGTCCGTTCAAAAGGAAGAGAGTGGAAAGGTTTTGGATTTTCATTAGGGGCAAAAACAGCAACAACAGCAGAAGCGACGCTAAAAAGCGCGCGCAACATGTCCAAAAGGTGAGGTTAAGAGTGAGTTGAGATCCATAACCAGCTGCCAGCTGCAGTCCAAGGCAAAACACAGAGAGTGATGACATTACCTTAACTCTAGACTCCCAACTTCAGATGCAAGTGGATTTTTAGCGTCTGCGGCTTGCATCTTAAAGGAAGGATGCCTCGAGAGGCAGAAAGAGAAAGAGAGAGATTGAACACTTGAGTCTCAAGTTGATTGATGTGGTTGCGTTGAAAGAGAAAGAGACGAAGAACCAAAGGGAGCTATAGAGCTATAGTCAGTTAGTCAGTTAGCCATATGGTCCACATGGAGAGCAATTCCTTGATTAAATCACTTTTCAGCCACTGACAGTTAATCAAGGCGGCAAGGCGAAAAACGTTCAAGGTGCCTTTTTCTTCTTCTTCTTCTTCTTTTTACGACGACGACGAAGAGTCGTGATTGTTGGCTGGCTGGCTGGCTGGCTGGCTGGCTGGCTGGCATGCCACTCCTCTGTCGGGTTGCCTGGGACAACCGCCGCGTCGCGTCGCGTCTCGTTGCAACACCATACCTCTCTGTCCCGTTTGCCGCCATGCAACTTCCGCCTGCTCCAATTGTTTGCACATACAAAGAAGCGTCGCATTCGCATCGCATCGCAGCGTTTGCAGTTCGTTGCAGCGATATAATCCAAACAAACATATTGTTTTGTCTGCCACGGTCTGGCCTGCATCCACCACCCCCAACCCCTCCCTTCTGTAAAGCCACCCTAATACTGCTGCGCTGTCTGTCGATTGTTGGCCGCCGTTGACGTCGCTCTTTCGGTTGGAACAACAACATCAACAACAACAACGTCTGAAGTGCAGCAAAAGCAACAGCAGGGCAAAAACTGGAAAAATGATGTACGAATATAGAGAAGGGGGGAGGTTGTGGCAAGGGGTTCGGGTACTATGATGCAGGGAGACGAGCTCAGCATGCAGTTTTGTGTGTGCTTGTGCGCGCGTGTGTGTGTGTGTGTGTGTGTGTGTGTGTGTTAGTTGTCGCTGCAGTCGCTTGGGTTTGGGCATTTACTTTATTGTTTTTCTTTTCTTCTCCACTTTCATACCAATGCAGTTGGGTATATTAACTTTGTCATTAAAAATGCGATGCATTGAACTAAAAAGTAAGATCACATTTTAATAAAGGACATTCTCCTTTCACAGGTCAAACCTCTTAAGTCAGACTCCTCCGGGCCGAAGGATACAATCAGAAAAATACGACAGCTCTCTTAGATCAGACTCTCTGGGAAACAATCTGCTTCAAATAACTCGAAGGGTATTTCAACATTGGTTTTCCCTAACTTTTCTTGCTTTCTCTCCTTATTCTTGTTCGGACTATAGTGTTTAACATGTCCTGAAACCAGAGTCCGATGACATATTGGACCCGTCTGGGACATTAGGATTTTATATATGTATTATTTTTGAGTACCGTGGCATACAGCTTTTTGTTATGTGGCTTCAATATGTTCTGCTCTAAAGTGCTTTTCACACACAGGACAATAAATGAGCGACAATGTGAACCCAAATCGATGAATTACAGCTGCTCCTTTCTCCCTAATGCTCACCCTTCCCAACCATTTGTCTTTCCCTTTCGCTATCTATTTGCTACTCCTTCTCTCGCTGTCTCTCCCTTTCCACTGTCTTATTCATTAAACCTTGCAACAAAAGCACTTTTGTGTCAGTCAGCAATTCGTCTACGTCTGCAGTTCAGCCTCCGCCTCTCTCTGGCTCTATCTCTGTCTCTCCCTCGCCAAGACCCCACCAAAAACTGAGTTTTTTCACAGCTCCATTTTGAAGTTGTCTGCGTCTCAGACACCGGCGACAACAACAAGCAGCAACAACAAGCAACAACAACAACATACGTTGCCCATGCGGCCTTTTAGTTTAAGTTGTAGTCAACGTCTGGTCGGGTTTTGGGTATGGTTTTGGGCTGGTTTGGGCCAGGTCTTGTCTGTTCGTGGCTTAAGTAGGTTGGCGCTGACTGCCTGAGTGAATGCTTAGCCAAGAGTTGTGCACCCTCAGCCTGTGCAACATCCCCTCTCTGTTCATCGGTATGTCTATGTCTATGTCTATGTCTACGCCTGCTTTGTTATTCATATTATCTGGCAAATATTTGTCGTTGTCATATGGAAAAAGTATACAAAAAAAATAAATGCAAAAATTACAAAAAAAAAGGGTTGATTCATCGTCAGCGCCCCGTAAAAAACCCCTTTTCGTCTGCACTAATGGCCGCAATTGTGGCCTCTTGTGCAGTTGATACCTCTCTTTATTTTATTTATGTTCACCCTGCAAACGGGTAAAGTAGGGAGTTTTGTACTTCGATTTAATTTTGAAAGGTTTGAGCCACTGCACTAGAAGGTTTTAGTATCTGGAATAGTTACAGGGTATCTTAACGTCGTGCAAGCTCTTTGCAATGTGTGTTTGGTAGTCGGTTGAATGTTGCCCCGACCCAAATTGACGTCTGCAACAATTGTACAACGGCATTTGCTTAGCACTGATTACACTTCTATATCTCTTCTTTCACATTCCATCCTCGTCTCGTCTGATAATATCTTAATAGATTCTTTTGCTTTAGCTTCAGCTTCATTTGAATTTGAATTCATCAGTAGCAGCAGTCATAAGGTTGTCCAATTGTCGTCAAGCAGAGCTTCAGCTTCAGAACGATTTCTGTAATTCCGTCAACGCTTCCTTCCTCCATTCAACCACCTCTCATCAACAGAGTCAACATCAATGCCTCCTCAACTTTTGCTTCAACAAAAAGGGGTTCTACTTCTATTTGGTTTGTCTGAAAAACTGGCTTAGTGCAATTTGTATAATGAGCACGATTTCTATTATGGTTTTTACTCAAGTCTTTGACTTTCAGCACCTTCGTCGTCGTCTTTACCTTATTGCATTGTGTCTACCTTACTGGCTTCTTGTCTCCTGCAACTCCTTGATTTCTCTTTATTTATTTTGTCACTCTTGTCTATGCAATCAGTTGAATATTTTCTGCTTCTTACTGCTAAATGCAGTTAAAATAACTTTAAGATATTCTAATTTACCAATAATTGCTATCATGACTTTTGAGTTTATTAAAGTAATCATTCTTTAACCTGCCTTTCATTACACATTCCTCCGTTTTCAACATTTACTTTGATCTTTGGGATAAACCTTGCATAAATTATTGAAAAATCTCCATCTCCGTACAACTCCTAGGTGTGCTAATGAATTTTCAATGCAAGCTCATTAAGTCGATGAAAGCATTTTGAAAAATATCTAACAATAACAATGCAACTAACATTGGCATCTATACTATATATGTATATCGCTTGTGTTGCAGTCTTTGTGCGAATCTCTCTGAGTCATAATTCATTGAACTTTTGACGGCAGGCAACAATTGCAACAAACAGCAATCAGGCAACCAGGCAAACACGCAGCCAGGCACACAGCAGCAACATAAAAAGTGTCAATCAACGCCAACAGCTAACTGATTCATCTCCCTCCTTTCACCCCTCAAACTCTTTGTCCTGTTTGGGCATCAAAAGTGCGATGACGCCTTAAGTATGTTAGAAACGACGCAAAGAGTCAACTCCCTCTTTTTCTCTCTCTGTGTGTATGTGTGTGTGTGTGTGTGTGTGTGTCTATCTGTCTGTCAGAGTCATAAATGTGGTAATAATAATAATAATAGTCGCTTTGGGGCATGATGTTTTTGTACTTGTTGTTGGGTGCCGAAAGGCAAGACATTAATGTCGAAACATATGTAAAGACCATACGGACAGGTCTATTACCAAACCAAAACAAACCAACAAAACCCAAATGCTACTTATGACCAAAATGACATTATACTACAGAGTAATTAAGATTTTTACTCTTTCTCTCTATGTCTGTCTGTGTGCGGTCTACAAAATGTCGAATTAGTTAGTTGGCAAAGTGTGAACAACTAGAAAAATGATTGAAATATGTAAATTTAAATGCTGTGACTTAGTTTTATTCTTACCCAAAACTCAACATTTAGAACTTGATTTCTCACTAAGCACGGAATTATTGCAATCAAGAATGAAGTCTTTGATTCAAGAAAGATTTTTAAGTAAGTTTCATATTAATTTTTTATTTACTAGTACTTAAATTAAGACTTTTCGTACTTGATTTCAGTATTTCTGGACTCAATTTCACTTATTTTTATCTTAAAAAATATTTTTAAGTATTCTCAAGTGTACCGAACTTTATTTAAGTATTTTCACTATCATTTCAAGTATATTGTACTCAAATCAAGAATGAAATTGAACACGATTCTAAATAAAGTTCAGTCCGACGTCTTTCTACTCAACAAAATTTCGAAAAATCCATCCGTACCAAATAAAACCTGTTGCATTCGTTTTTAAAGCACTGCCTCGCCTTTGGTAATTGATTGCCCCAAGTCCCCGCCAATCTTTCACTCATAGTTCTTGCTCTTTTTAGTGATTTTTTTCAAAATTTTTTTTTTGCTGCGTTGAACGCAAAAAATGGAGGCGTAATCAATGCATATTCAACGATTGCAACAAGCATCAAGTCATTCATCATGTGAGAAAAAAAGGGAGAGAAGAAGAAGAAAAGAGTGCACTGATTGACTGGGTGACTGATTGATTGAATGACTCAATGACTAGACGCATTGTCTGCGATTTGCAATTTGCGATTTGCAATTGTGGCATTTGTCGATTTCTTTCTTTCTTTCTCTCGTTCTGTGCTTTCTTTTTTTTGTTTTTGTTTAAGGTGTCACAAGCTGACTGCTTGCCTCAAGTAGCCTCCGAGTAGGCTAAAAATATCAAAAGCAACACATGATATATATGTATGTGTGTGTGTGGGCTTGTGGTGGACATACTTTGTTGTAGATTTTGCATGCAAGTGGCAATCGTCTGCGTCTTTTGTTGTCTCGACACAGTCTGCTTATCAACAGCAACAACAACAAATAATAATGACTAACAGCAAAAAGTGTCAACAGCAGCAAATAGAACGTTAACTGCGCTGTTTTTGTTTTTTTTTTTTTTTGTGGTAGCAATAGGATCGGTCGAGGGGGCAGCCAACAATTACGTATACGACATGTGCGCTTTTAATTACAATGCGATCGGACACAAAAACAAAAAAAGAACAAACCAAACACAATGTATGCATATCTATTTAATTATTTATTTTGCCCACAAGCGAATTTATTTATAAATGCAGACAAGAACCGACAACGACAAGAACCGACACGAACGATACAGGCAACAACAACAACAGCTCCGACCTTGGCATGTGCCACTCGATGTGTGTGTGTGTGTGTGTGTGTGTGTGTGTTCACAAATTAACGGTGGCACAAACGCGTTGCAAGCATTTTCAAGCATTGCTCATACGTCACGTGTGCCAAACGAAAAATCATCTGATTTGTATGTTTGTTTGTTTGTTGGAGTGTCTATCAGACTGCATCATCTCTGACTCTTCAAAATTGTCTCTCTCTCTCTCTCTCTCTCTCTCTATCTCTTTCTTTTCCCCTCACTGCCCTTTTGCATAGCCCGCCCCCGATTTGCCTCCAGCAATGCTCTTATTAAATTATCAACATAAACAAAAGTCTCGCCGCCTGTGGCCGCGTTTTTGCCATACACACTGTTACACTGAGCGAAATCATTGATAGGGTTACAGACTTAACAGTAAGTTAATAAACTGAAATTTTAAACTGAACAAATATATAAAAATTATAATCTTAAAGGTTAGTACAGATATTTATGGTGTTTCGGAAGCAATGATAAATGACATCTACGTATGCTCCAGGGTATGATTACAAATACCGACGCATTTGTGACCGAGTATTAACTAGGGAACAGTTGCCAGACTGTTAAGAATAACTGTCTTAAATGCTGTTGCTTGCCCTTTTCTATATTTTTTTTGTCCTAACGAAAAACGCTCCCACTGAGCCATTTGATAGTATAAGAATAAATGTAATTTTCCTAAGATTAGTTAGTTGATTTTTATTTATTTGTTGGTAATAATTATTTTTGAAATTTTTGAAATTTTTTTTTTTTTTGTAAACGAATATGGATAAAAATGTCTTTAACCCGCCCACTTTTCAATAATTTAATAAATAAATTTTTAATATCTTACTAAATTGTTCAAAGTGTATCTACTTGTCGGGTATTTGCTTGGGTTTTTTTTTTTGTATTTTATTTATTTTTTTGCAGTACTTTTATTTTTTTGGCTCATTCGCATTGTGCGCCAAAGCAAACACAGACGTCGTCGTTGTCGTCCAAGTGCCAGTTTTGGGTGAGTTGTGGGTAGAATTGGTATTTGTTGTTGTTTTTCGATTTTTACGGTTAGGAGGTGGTGCCGACAGGCAGGCAGTTTGAGCTTTTAAAACCGCAGGTACATATGTCGCCTTTTTAGCCAGACAGGTACCGACTCCATATGAGAAAAGCCAGACAATGTTAATTAGTACTTCATGATAAGTTGTCTCAACTGTTGTTGTTGTTGCCAGTTGTTGTTTCCGTCGTCATCTGCTGACTAGCAACAAATGAAAATCAACTGAAACTGTGTCAATTTGTCTTGGCGTTGAGAGGAATTGCTTGGAAGACCAAATCAAGTCGTAAAGTGTTAAATGAAATAAACATTTTTTAGCAACTCGCAAAAACTAGTTAAAAAAAATATTCTTAGTTTATATATCAAACTTTTTTGTTTTATTTTAAATTCCAAGAAATTACTGTAAATGTACAGAGATAAAAATTAATTTTTAATTTTATAAAAACCCTTTTTTAAACATTTCTCTTTAACTTTATACACCATCCCTACTTACGCAAACAAAGTATTTCGTGCAGTGTATACAAAACCTAAAAAATGTTAACAATAATTTATACATTTTACTAGCTGCCTGCAGCTATTTTTAAATACATTCACACTCAAAACAATGACAGACACAACGATGAACGGAAGAAGCAACAAAAAAAAATAAAAATAATGAAAAAAAAAACAGTCAACAGGGCCAGACAGACCCCGATCGCCAGACAATTCGACCCACTGATCTCTCGAATGGGGATGGTAAGGGGGGCTGCAGTGGGTTGGGGTATGAGTGAGACTTTTGCATTGCGGCAACAATCAACAAAGAATGTCACATACATTAAGCATGTATGTGTGTGTGTGTGTGTGTGTGTATGTGTGTGAGTCGTATCATTAAACAATGTATAAATAAAACCACAAAATGAGCGGCGGCCGCTATATAATAATAAAAAACGTAAACAACAAAAAAAAAAGCTGCATAAATAAACTTAATTAACGTGCGGTTTGGCAATAACTCCCTGTCTCCTCCCCGCGCATAGTCTATACTGTCTGACACTTTAATTTCTTGGACTTTGCACGGCGGCTCAAGACAACAACAACAACAGCGACAGCGACAGCAACGACGAATGACAGTGAAACTCATTTAGCTAGCAGCAACAATAATAATAATAACAACAACGTCGACACCTGCATGCATTATTTGTTTTGAGACAAGCGTCTGGGCAAAATAAAACACACACACATACATACAAAAACACATATAGTGCATATAGTAGACAACTGTTAGGAGAATAATTAATTTAATAGTATGTTTGTTTTCCAAACGCTTTTGATTATTGTCACAGTAGGTTGAATTGAAATGGAACGCCTGAATGTTTGAACTGATAGCCACTTGCTGCTGTTAAGACATAATAGGCGCTGTTATGCACAAACAGTGCTAACTCTCTCTCCCTCTATATTTCATAGAGCGAATAAGAGAGCGAACGGGTGCATTTCGTAAATTTACTTCGATCCGTTTTTTTTTAAAAGAGACGGAAAAAAGTTTGTCTCTTTTTTTGCCTTTTATTTTGCGCTCAATAAGAGATATCGTAAATGGAACACAGAGACATTTGGAATCGAATTAGTAAATGCTTAAACATGGTCGTGAAAAGATTAGGGCAGCGCTCAATGCAACACTTAATTTATTGTTACATATGGACAAATATCAATATTACCAGTAACAAAACCAAATGCAATAAAAATCTGACATTCAGCTATTAATTGTTTCGAATGTAAGTTCATGCCTTACAACAAACCACTTTGCATTTTGCAACTGCAATTCAAAATAAAAAAACCGGCTGTATGATGTTGTAGTTGTTGTTATTATTGTTCTCGTGGTTGTTCTACGTTTACTGTGCTCTGTAATTGTGTGAGTGAATGTGTCCGTTAAAAAACTGAGCGCGCGAGAGCAAGAGAGCGCATTGGTACACTTTGGGAAGTGGAACGGCAAGCTTAAGCTTTTCGATTCAAGCGACGGCGACTGCGCTGGTGTTTTGTCTGTCTCTCGTCTGTCTACCACAGCGACTAGTTCGTTTTATTTTAATAATTATCGTTGTTGTTGTTGCTGTTGCTGCTGCTACTGCTACTGCTGTCACCATAACATCGTTGTTGTTGTGGCGAAAAGCGCAAAACAATTGTTGTCTGATTTACAGCGCGCGCATACAGACACTGGGAGAGGCGAGAGTGAGCGAGAGAGAGAAAGAAAAGGAGAGAGAGCACAAATACAAACGGCGACGTCGCCGTCGTCATCGTCGATGTTTCAAGCATATTCGAGTAGCTTTCATATGAGCGAAACATTCAAGTCGCCGCAGTTGAACTTTGCGTGCGTCTCAGTTCGTTTCGTTCACGCCGTTGTTTGTCCGCGCGCAAATTTGTCGCATTACAATACAGAACCATCAACAATATGTACAATACAACACAATCTACAATCTTATATATGTAGTACTATTTACAAACATACTCGTAATAATATTCGCCGTCTATGTTTTTCTTTTGTTCAAAAACAACCACAACAACATCAGCGTAAAGCTCTCACAAAAGCCTAAACAAATAAATAACTAAAACGTATAACAATAATACTAAACAAACATACCGTATAACACACACACAAAACGTATGCAGCTAGCGTTCCTGTACTCAAATCATTCCTACAATATTATTATATTATAAACAACAACAACATAATATCAAGCAAACAAAAGCGACAGCAGCAGAAGCATTGCAATATTACACGCAAAACAACAGCAGCAAAAAATATGAAGAAGAAGCAGCAACAGCAACAATAACAGCACTGTTAATGCACACATAACACATGCAAAAAAAAAAAATTGTGTTTGTTTGTGTGGTTTGATAAATTCGCATAATATCAAAAATACCAATTAAATTTTAATCAAATTGTTCATGTGTATGTGCATACAAAAATTATGTGTCAAAATAAAAATTGATAAGAGAAATAATAAAAAAACAACAACAAAAAATCAATAACTAAAACAATTCCTAAACAAATTCTAGCTATATAAAAAAATAAACAAATATATGTATATATAATAAAATTATACAAAAAAGAAAAAATTCAACAACAAGAGGTGAGTCTTATGATTTTCGTTTTTGTTTTGAAGCCATGTGCATTATTAAAGACAGCAGTGTAAAAAGTACAATAAGAAAATATTTGGCATTTAATGGGTGTCAAAATATCCAAAAGCCAACTACCTAATTAGACACTTATGTATATGAATATGAGTTGACTTTTTCGCATTCCGGCGACTTCCTGTCGACAGAAGCACACAAATACACACACATACACACTTACCGACTGTGACGACAGCAGCAACAAATTTTCTTCTAACATTTAACTGAACGAAATACAATAAAATAAATAAATAGAAAACACAAAATATGTCTGCTAGCCACATAAAATGCAATAAATTTGGAAATCAATGCCACATAGAAAAATACAAAAATATATTCTTAAAAACAGAATAGAAACCCTTCGAATATATGTTTTTTTTTTTTTGTGGCTGTCATAAAAAAATGTAGCAATAAATAACAAAAAACTGAAATATTCAAAAACTTTGTAAAAATAAAAATATGGAGGAGCTGAGAATGCCTTGAGGCTTTTTTTTTTGACTAATTTTGTGTTCACAAAATTGACAATAATGATATACTTATAGAGAGCATAAATATTAAAATTGAATTTAGAAATCTTAAGATTTTTGTGGACACTTGTTGTAAAGAATTCGAATCAAACACAACAAAACTTAAAGTTCGGTGAACCTAAAGTTTCGGACAGCTTTAAGAAAAGTTTCTTTGACTCTAACCAAGTTTTGATAATTTCTCAACTCAAACGGAATAACGGAAAACTTAAAATTTCTTCGGTCTCAGAGTTCTAGTTCTAGTTGAATTTTATCTAGAGACAACATCAAAAGCAATGCCACATTTTAGTTTTCCGCCTATGGCATGTGGCATAAGAGTTTGAGAAATACTCTAGACAAAAAAAAAAAAAAATAAAGAGCAAACTAAAGTGTGAGAGAGACTAGAAAGAAGGCCGACCCCAAGTCGACAGTTCTCCCACTCTCTTCGAGTCGTATTCTCTCTCTCTCTCTCTCTCTCTCTCTCTCTCTCTCTCTCTCTCTGTCGAGTTTAGTAGGCAAATCACTTCCGTTCAATGAACCCATGCGTAAGCCAGAGCCAAGGAAGTAACTGCTTTTCGATGGTTTTTTTTTTTGTTTTGTTTTTGTTTTTTGCTTTCTGTCTCCGACTCTGACTCAGACTGGGTTCTCTCTAACAAGTTATGCTCCTACTCCTATGGCTTGGCTTGAACTACCTCTCACATGTGTGTGTGTGTGTGCAAAGGTATATAATAGAGTCTCTCTCCCTCTCTCTCTCAGCACACGTGCACAAACATATGATGCGCCAAAGAAAAAGAAAGAGAGATAGAGAGAGAGGGAACCACAAACATAAAATGCTTGTACGTATGTTTAGCCTGAGGTGTCGTCAGCTTTGTGTGCGTAAGGTGTTTTGGCTAGCTTGAAAAAATAAAACTTCAACAGCTGCTCCCGAATCAAGCGTTTATTATTGCCTCTGTTAAACCAAGAGTTATTCTAACTTATATTTTATGAAATATGTTTAAGGGCAGCAGCTCAAGATAATTCTATTATATAACATGACATATTTACATTCTATTATTAAGGCATTAAAATTAAAGCTAACTATATAAATCATGAGACACTTTTTGATGTTCCTAGTGTGTATATAGCAAGTAGCATTGCACATTCCTTACAGAATCTTTAATTGAGCAACTTTTATCCTTAAAAGTTCCTACTTCGAATTGGAATTCTGATCGAAAGTTTTTGAGTGAATGTCACCTTATCAATCTTCTATATAGACGCCCTGTAGTTAGTCGCTCGCTAGAGCGTTAAAATGAGATATTTTACTAAGGATCTTCTGTTGGGCAACTTGTATTTTAGAAAGATTTCATATGAAGCCATCTTAATAGCCAATTCGCAAGAAAAAGAAAAATTTGTTTATCAAGCTGAATTATAAAATATTTAACTCTTTTGCTATCATTTATTGAAACTTCGATATATTTTATTCCTATAGCTAAGGGCTCATATCGGTCTACTCATGCAGAAGTTCGTGAAATTCCTCACGAAATTGCAACAATTGATTAATCGAATGGCAATTAAAACGGCTAACGTGTCACAAGTTAATAACGCAGACACAAGTAGCCCAACAACAACAACAATAGCAACAACCAAGTTCTTATTATAATATTTATTGTTGTTCTTATTGTTAGTTGTTGTTGTCATGGTTCGTTTGCTCTTTTGTTGCTGTGCGCTTATCAAGCGTCTGACTGCCTGATTTGGCTGCTTCTGACCGGGTCTCTTATCAATGATATGTCGCAGAATGGAATCGAGTTCAAAATGAAGCACAAATACTTATGAATATAACACATATATATATATATATATATATATGTATATGCTTATATAGATACTTGAACATTGAGCAGATATCACAAGCACAGCAACTAAATCAAAATCAAACATCAAAGTGACCAAAAATGAAAAAAAAAACTTTTTAAATTCTGTTTAGTTGAAAAATATTCAGATAATTCTTAAGCTTATCAATCTATCTAGAAATCCAAAACCAAACACACACTTGAACACACACTCTTTTTCGCACTACAATCTCGATCTCAGATGCCTGAAAGTCAAAGTCTAACCAAATTTGTTGTTTGATATTGTTTATTGCTTTTCTCATTTCTTTTGGGCCAATTGCTTTTAGCCATTTGTTTTTTTTTTTTTTTTTACGTTTATTATGTTTGCAATTTAACAGCTGTTGCCAATATTGCGTAAACGCATTACGCACAATGAATCTCTAAAAGTGTTTCCCAAAAAGTTTAGTGTAAAAAAAGCCCATGAAAGAAGCATTCTTTTTTAATGTATTAGTAATTAACTTTTTAGTACAAAATGCGATTATGACTGGGTTTCTAATCACTTCAACTAAGCTGACATGCAGCCTTTGTGTGATTTTTCCAAGTTGTTGATGATTTCACGTCACACACACTTGAATAAACAGACAGACGTTAAGGAGGCGGAATTATTAGTCAGACCTAAGGCAGTCGTCGTATATATTTTATAATGCAAAAAAAGGCCAAAAAAAATAAAAACGCAAAAAAAAAACTCACATCAAAGCCAGACGAGAAAACGTTGACAGATGAGTGATAGAATGGTGAATAGCGTATAGCTCGAGCGAACTGTGAATGTGAATTTGTTTCATTGATAAAATTAATAGAAAATAAAAAGAAACAATATCAAAAAAAAAAAACTGAATGCTAGACGCCA
Organism: Scaptomyza polygonia; assembly: GCA_035044585.1. Classification (NCBI taxonomy): domain Eukaryota; kingdom Metazoa; phylum Arthropoda; class Insecta; order Diptera; family Drosophilidae; genus Scaptomyza; species Scaptomyza polygonia. The sequence continues at coordinate 2,068,428 of JAWNNU010000962.1, read as the reverse complement.
ATAAAAATTAAAACAACAATAACAAAGTCTGCGGTTTGATTATGTAATAAATATGAAAAGTAAGGCCGGTCGATTTGTCGTCGTCGTCTCGTCGCATGTAAATCAAAATCGCATGTTTATATATACACATTATGTATATATATACTTATGTCTGGGTCTGGCCGACCAGCTGTATGTGTGTGTGTGTGTGTGGGCGTTCACAATCTTTGACGAGCAGAGAAACAGGACTTTGGGACATGCTTCTTTGATACACAAAAGCTGATACTGAAAAATAAAATTAAAAAATAATGCTCAAACATTTATGATTTATATATATAGAATTAACTTCCTCTTTCTCAGCTGTTCTGAGCTTAGTTGAAGCTAAAGCCTTAAGTCATCAACACCATTCGGCGAAAGACAAAATACTAAGACAAACATCCGTCGAGAAAAAAAAAAACACTTGACATCAAGTTTATGTCTTTCTGTCTCCAAGTCATTCTCAGTTAGCAACGTGTGTGGCCTCTGGTCCAGCGGATAAGATGCGGATGCAGAATGGCAAACGAAGAGTGGGCGAGGGACAGTGTTGCATGGTGAAGGGAAGGGAAGTGTGCAATGCTGATAAGCCATTGGGAATGGCAAACGGAAACGAGTTATCGCCATGATAGCTGTCCAGAATCTAAAGAGAGAGAGAGAGAGAGAGAGAGAGAGAACGTCCGAGACTACTATATAGAATAAATCATGCCAAAGCCCAGACGAATATACACTCTAAGAAATATAACGAAAGTTTTTTATGTAAACAACACTGCAATTTGGTTCAATCAAAAAATTCGTTTAATTTTCTATATTAGGAAGTTCTTTCTATCCGCCTTGAGATTTGTTATATAGAAATTTGTCTGTAATAAATATTTGTGCATAGTAAATTGGTTTTCATTCTGAATATAAGCTTTTAGCATATTCTCTTTTCATTTTGTTCGCACAATGTTGCGTTTTGGGATTTCTTGGAAATTTGTCTCGACTGTCAGCAGACTCCAAGCAGACTTCTTCTCCTTCTTCTTCTCCTTGTTCATCTTCTTTCACAGCCAGATTGGCAACAGTGAGACGTGCCTGTGGCCTACATTCGACAAACATACAAACACATGAAAAAAGAGACAGGGAGCGAGCGAGAGGGCTGCTCGTTTATTATGAATGTTGTATGTTTGTATGTTGCTAGCTTTACTTCGTTCGTATCGTTTATGCCCAAGCTGTCTCATCAATGATTTATTTGAATTTCGCGTGTTCCGCACACATACACACACACGTCCTTTTTTGTGCTTTGGGGCTTGGCACAACTTCCTGCTTTTATGGCTTTGGCTGCGCTTTTGCCTTTTGGCCTTTGCCTCTACTTCATTTTCGCCAGTCTGCCTTTGTATGTATGTATGTTTATGTATAAATGTGTGTATATGTATGTAGACATCCTTGATTGCCAAAAAACGAAATGTAGGTCAATAGAATTTGCCTTGATTGCGTAATTTGTTACCATTTTTTGTTCTTCTTTCATTTAAAAAACTGGCTGGCACAGCGTGTCGACTTTCAAATTGATTGCCCGACATCGATTGATTGAATGTCATATACAGTTAAGGAAATTGGAATATTAATTAACAAGGTGCCTTAAATATATATTTATTCCTTAAAGCCTTACTACTGTTTACCTGCGCTTAAGTAAAGCAATTTTAGTTAGAAGAAAATGTACTTTACTCTCGCGTTGATTGTTGTCAGTGTAGAGAGAGGGGAGGGATGGTGAACGGACAGTGCCAGACAGTGTTTCGATTACATCAGAACAAAAAGTACAATGTCTGGCTGGGCTGACTGACTAACTAACTGACTGACTGGCTGTAGCTATAACGAATGACATGAGATATCGTTAAGTCAACCCAGACATTACACATCAGGCTTTTATATAACGCGAAACAAATCGTGCCGCCATTTATCGAGGCCAAAAGTCGTAACATTTCATAGTTATAGTTGTATAGTGTACGTGTTTGTGTGTGTGTGTTTGTCTAACCAATATCTATATGAAATTGTTATAGTCATTCCATTACTCCCCGACAATCAGTAAACTATATGCACGTGTGTCTGGAACTTTTGCCGACGCCGATTGTCGCCTACTGATTAAAAGCCGAAGCTTCTTGACAACAGTAAAATCCGAAATGCGAATTAAAAACAAAGGGTGGGTTGATAGAAAAGCTAGCCGAGTGGATTGAGAGGTTCTTTTCTTATTACATATTTTGTTTTTAGCTTGTGTACGAAATGAGATCGCATTAAATTTTGTTACTTTGATGGTCATTCATTGGCAAACAACAACTACGACATACTATGAAACAAAGACAAGATATCAAGATAGAAATTTAAAATTCAAATTGTCTACGGGGGAACGAAAAAAAAAACACATACATAAATACATACATACAAACTGTCGCATATGTTAATATCAAAATAAAATTCCTGACCACTGAGAATGTCTGCAAGGCGAGCGAAAGAGATAGTATAGCATAGTATAGTAGTGGCGTGAGCGAGGGGGGATCATGCATAGGCCTCGAAAATAAATTGTTGTGAACAAAGATGAAGAAGAGGCAGAGCAAAAGTCACACACAAACACACATTTATTTATGCAAAACGGGGTACGGTACGGTACGGTATGGCATGGGACGAAACGAAACGAGCGATTTTCGCCCAGGCGATGGCGAGGAGCGCGTCGAGGAGCGAGTGGGATGGCAATAGCTAAAAATAGATAGACAAATTGTCGCGTCATGCGAAAAGCAGCGCGAGCAACAAGAATAGAAAAAACAAAACCTAAACAACTATTATTGTTGTTGTTGTTGCTATAATTGCAGTGCAATAATGCACAAAAATACGACAAGCAACAACAATAAAATTGCATAGTCGGCGTCTGGCTTAACTTATCTGTTTCGGTTTTTGCATTTACTTTGTCTGCTCTTTTATTCAACATTTATTTTTTTATTTAAATGCCTGTCAGCAAGAGAGAGAGAGAGATAGAGAGAGAGAGACAGTGCGAGTGAGTGAGTAACAACAACAATGTTGCAAATTGCAGTCAAAATTTATTGTTATCCCCGATGAATGTCTAGCAAATCAAAGGAAATGTCTAAACTGTCTTTCTGTCTATATATTAGCTTACGACACACACATATGCTACATATACACTAGCTGGTATTTATGTGGCAGGGGCATGCACCCTGATGCTTGGACACATCAATTTTAGTCGAGTACCAAGCGATTAATGCTATTAAACAGTGCAAGCCCATTAAAATTAACAAAATTGAGGGCATTGCTAAGACTGAAAACGCTAATGCCAGTATTTGGCATTCTTAAATCTATCGATAAGCTATCGATTGTGCAAGAAAAGTGTCTGGAGTGATAAGCAAATGTTTGAAAAACATTTTCAGAAAGCTTTAGGTTTGGTAAACTGAGTTATTTTATGTTATGAAACTTGCTTTGAATAGACATTATCGTAAGTTTAAAGCAGCTTCAAACCCAGTCATTTATTATTCATTAATATGTATAGCAATTTTTAGCTTTGCACTAAACATTCTACTTGGCATCCAACTTCAACTAAATCGAGGCCCGGCTTTTAAATTTAGTTAGACAAGTATTTGCCATCCCATCGACCTCTCTTTTCTTTCTTTCATCACTCCCTAAACTTAAAAGACAGATATCCGAGTCAGAAACATATGAGAAAAGGAGTATTCATAATATCGCTCTTCTCATTTATTATTTATTTTAGTTTTCTAGCTGAACAAGAGGCAATTTATTGAAAGTGCAATGGAATAAACTTTGATTAAAACGCAATTTCGTATTGTGTTTGATTCATCGACGCATGAGTAATATTTGTTACGAAAAAAGCTGATCACGCGCTCTAAATCAGGCCAAAAAACTGTAGTATTTGACATGGTTTTTGTTGCTGCAGCTGCAGTAACGACGACACTCGAAACTTTTTGTTCGAGTGTATAGACGGATATGCTTGCCATTGTTGCCATGCTCTGTTAAACTAGTTTTAGATTCTGCCACAAACCCACACTGACCCACATATGGAGATCGGGCTGGCGGTGAATGGTGCTGTTACTGCAACAGTCAAAGGGTCTCGTGAGTTCTGAGGGTTAGTAACAACAGTAAAAGCAACGAGGTCAATGAGTCATTGCACGGCGCACCCTCCCCAGACCCCAAACACACCACACAGTTAACAAACCCTTGACAACATCCATAGATATACACATATATACAATATATATATATAAAGCATAAAGAACAGACACACTCTAAAGCAATTTGTCGTAATATTTCGAAGCCTCTGTCAATATTTGCATGCAGCTACGTCGCATTCAAGCTTGAAACAAACAAAACCGATAGTCCTCGTACCCTCCCTACCCGCTTCCGTTGTTGACTGAACAAAAAAAGTCGGGGCCAGTCGATGAGCTGTCTCTGCTCTGACTCTGACTCTGGCAAGTCCAAGAGTAGAACAGAAGCGCCAAACAAACAACAGCGCAAAATCAACACAAAGTATGACACAATGTTGCATTGGGCGGGCACAGCGTGTCGAGAGGGGGTTTTTAGTGGGTAGTGGGCGGGAGCGAAAAACCAGGCAAATGCCAATGCGAATGCGGATGCGAAAGCTTTTCGTTCGTTCTTTTTCTTTTTTGCGCTTTAGAGCCGCAACTTAACGTTGATGGGTTTCCATCATCATCATCTTGATCATCATCATCATTTGAAACAGCAGGGGTTTGTAAGTGGGGCGGGGGAGGGGGATGAATTCAAGTCTAGACTTTTAGACCCTGTGAACTTAATTATGACAACAAAAGCCAGCACTCTTCGCGTTTGTGTACACAGCAAAACAGAAAAAAGAACAATTGAGAATATAAATTCGATTTTCTTATGCAAACTTTTTCCTTTCGGTTTAAACAAAGTTTTGCCATCAAAAATTAGTTCTCAACAAATTGAGCACAGATTTTGCATTCGACTCTTCGTTCAGTGTAGTCATAATAATATATTGTGTAACACCAAAATGTTGCCACCGAGGCGTATACGCAATATTTCTCACCAATCATTGCGCATACGCCGCGTGCACGATACAAAGTTTTTCTACAGTGCATTTAATCAATTCATTCGCCGCAGTTGAAGACAAAAACAAAAAATCATAATATTTTTTTATAGTTTTTTTTTTTGTTGTAGTTTTATTTTACATTCATATTCATTTGAATGCACATGCACTCGCCTAAAGGTCAAACAGCAGGCGGCAATAAAAAGTAAAAAAAAAATATAAGCACGAGCTCATCAAACCAGACAAGCTGTGCCTCAGACTCAGCCTGAGACAGGGCGATGTCTGCCTAGGAATATGCATCTATATACAATATATATATATATGTTTGTAAACTACCTGACTGCTTCTGTGTCTACCCTCGGTTTTTTTTTCTCGGTTTGTGTGGTTTTTTGCCTATGCTTTACTTAAATTTTTTCGTTTTTTTTTTTGTGTTTTTGCATTCGTTCCATTCATTTGCATGTTTGCCAGCAAACGGTTTGCGATTCTGTCTGTTCAACGTTGACGTTTGCATCAAAAGGGTTCAACTCTCAGCTTCTGTTTTACTTTGCTTTGCTTTGCTCTCCATTCTCCTCGCGACGGAAACGGAAGCGGCGTCAGCGAGACAACTTTGTTTTATTTTTTCATAGATTTTCTTTTTGCTTTCGCCTTTTCTTTCGCTCTTGTTGATATTGAAAATTTTTGCCGGCAGAGTTTGCCAAAACGTCAGACACAAAACCCAAAAACTGATACCCGGGGCGTATTTAACATAACTGCGATAATATCTATAAATATTATTAACAATTTACTTTAAAACTGACATGTTATAAAGTTGAACCTCTGGGAAATTCCTAGAAAGTCCATTATTTTTATGATATTTCCTTGGCTTTTCCGAGCTTCTACAGCAAAAAAAGAAGATTTAAACAAAATGGATTTTCATAGTTTTTTTTTTCTTTTTTTGAGTTTTCAACGATGCAAAAGCACCTTAAGTTAAGACAAATATCAATCAGAATTTATAATAAACTTTTCATTGCTTAGTAGTAGTATTTTTAGCGGGGCTGCCACGTCTATGGCATATTGTAGAACCATTTGAATGCTTTTATACTCACTCTAGTACATATTTGGGATGATTTTTGCATCGCCGTCTGCTGTCTGGCATTCGACTGACGTCAGTTGCTAAACTGCATATACATTATGCATATAAATTATATTGTATTTGATTTATTTTTGCCGACGTATACGTGACGCGGTACAGCTGCTACATCAACCCCTTGGCAATGGTTACAAAGTATTTGGACACAAAATTGCATCACAAATTTTGTAGCTAGACATTTGTAAGTTTTAATCAAAGTCATAACAAAACTGTCTCACACAAATTTCTCTCAAGTTCAATGTCATCTCACAAGCCATGTATTACGCTATATACATATATGTATACATATTTATATGTATATGTGAATTATCATAATAAAGCGTTGATTTCGGACGCGCGAGCTGAGCTGAGTTGAGTTGAGTTTAGAAAGCGATTCAAACGATTCAGCATCATCAAGGTTAGACCTTGACATCAATTAAGGTGTCAATGATCCGACCACAAAATAAATATATATACATATATCATATGGAATGTCAAGGGATGTACAATGTACAATGCACTTGAATGTCATTAGCGCTGTCATTATAATCATTGAGTTAATAGCTTTGAAAATGATACAATATCTCTCTCAGAAGATACACACAAGTTTTAGTTTAAAATTTTCGCTTAGTGTATTGTATATACTATTTACTGCATCAGATAAGACACCTCGCCTAACACTTTAATCAATTGAATTGTCAGCCACCAAATTGCGCCCGATTATCATTTGCTTTCAGTTCAGTTCAGTTATTGTATTTTATAACTGCGATTCGGTCAAGGAACCTGCCTGCCGTTTCGGAGGCATGCCCCATGCCTCCTTCCCTCTCAAACTGAATAATAAATTTTGTGCATTTTGGCATTGCAAACAAGTTAAACAACAGCAACAGCAACAACAACAACTGTGCACAGTGAGTGGTGCCACACAGTATGTGCCTGCCGCACAGTTGTTGCTATTGCCCACTCAAACACAGAGGAGATCAAATGCGTCAACTAAAAATAGCCACAAAGTCCACTTAAGTCGCACAAATCGAATCGAAGGCGGACAACAGCAATCCGGCCACAAGCTAAATTCTCAACAAAAAAAAAAAACTAAACTAAGCTATTTAGATTTTGAACTTATATTTTTAATGCTAAAACCATTATGACATTAGCTTAATGTGTGCGAGAGAGAGAGAGAGAGACAGATAGAGAGAGAGGGAGTTATAATAACTTTAATTGGAGGTTGACCGAATTTAAGTTTTTTTTGGTTATAGCTAATTGTTATTGAACTAAATATTAATAACATTTATTAAGCTACTTTAAAGTTATATAGTATTGGAATAAAAAAAAATAACTAAACGTTCAAATAGCAATATTAAATTAACAACATTAACAAAATATTCAAAGAATAAAAACTTAAAGAATTTTATAATTTTTATTAAGGTATAAAAGTTTGCTCGGAATTTTTCTGTCCCGCCTAATACTATTTTGAAAAGATTTGTTCAACAAAGTTCGATTAACTGTATAAGTATTATTTTCTTATCTCGTTCTTAACGCAGTTTGTATTTGTTTTTTTTTTTTCTTGCTGCTCAAACAAGTTGCACTGAGCATGTGACTCTATCAGACAGTGTCAGTTGGGTAAGGGTATATATATGTATATATATATATATTTATTTGTCAGTCACCTGCGATTAAAAAAAAAAAATAACATTAGAGAAAAACTGCGGCGTGCAATTAAAGCAAAATAAAAAAACAAAAATCACCCCTCGAAACGACAACAACAACAACAAAAAGAAATCAGCGCTGAGCCGGTTGAGTCACCTGTCCGATGGCTGTTGGGCTGCGCTGTCAGCTGCAACGTTGGCAGCGACATCGGCTGGGAATGCGCAAAAGTCTAAAGTGCCACTTGTTATTATTGTTGTTGCAGCTGTAAAGTTGCAGACCAGACAGCAACAACAACAGCAACACGTACACACAGCAACAATGTTGACATATTCGTTGTACATTTTAATTTTTTAGTTGAATATTAGCTTTTTTTTTTTTTTTTGGTATTTTTGTTTGGCATTTTTCGAATTTATTATAATCGCAAACATTTCTCTTTCTCTTTTTGTTTTTTTTTTTTTGTTTTCGCTTTTAATTATGTGTTGAGGCATTGATCAAGCTCACCTGAACAGACAGTGTCTGATCCCAGACAGACCCTCTCCTCTCTTTTACCCACCACCCTCTGGCCTGTCTGGCGTCATGCGAGAGTCATTCGCTTATGTTTGTTTGTTTGTTTGTTTGGCCTCGGTCTGCGCTGTATGGCATTTTTATTGTAACTGTACATCAAACAGCGGAAACCGACAGACAAAGATCCCGAAAACACAAATATTTACTATGTTTATATACAAACCAGGCTAATATGCTGATCTAGCAAACAAAAGAAAGCTGAAAAAAAACCATTTGACATTCAGCTGAATTTCCCAAATGTTTTTAACTTTAAAATTTGATAGATATTATAAAAAAAATATCTCGAAATGTTTACTTGGCATTGTTTGTTTAAAAAAAATATATATACATATATTCCTCTTGTTGCGCAAGCAATTATAGAACTCATAGAGAACACTGTCTATATTTATTAATTTTTATGTGTGTGTGTGTGTGTGTGCTTTTCAGTCTACATACAAACTAAGCAGGGTCTGTGACCGTCAACGTCAACGTCGATGTCGACGGCGGCCTCTCTCTGTCTGCATAGACTTATGTATGTATGTATGTATGTATGTGTATTGCATATGTCATTGCTATTTAGCCATAGCATAAGTATAAGTATAACAACATGTCTGTCTGTCTGACTGTGAGGCTAGCTAAAGCTAAAGCTAAAGCTGACTGACTGGCTAGTTGTTGGTTGGGTTTTGTTTATCGCTTTGCTCTGCTCTGCTCTGCTCGTCCGCCTACACACACACACACACACACACACACACACACACACACACACACACACACACACACAGACGAATGCCAGACGATATTGCTCATGTTGTTGCTTTGATATCGCTTAAGTCGTCTGCTATCTGGTCTAGACGCATACGCATTTATATATATACACAGAAGTCTATATCTATTGAGAATGAAACGCATTGCGTCTGAGTTTTTCATTGTTTTCTCACCTTCTTTTAATTTGTGGCACAATAGTCACAAAGTATTTGCGTTTATTTTTAGCTTAATGCTAAAAAAGTTTTTAAAATATTTCGTAACGTTTTGTTTTTGTTTATGTTTTTGATTTTAGAATTGCGAAATTAGAAATCGAGTTATCTTAATGCAATTCAATCCAAGTACGAATTAAATTTAATTACATATATGAAGCATACGACACGCTGAATTTTTAATAATACAAAATTATAGCTTACCAATTTGTTGTATCATTTGGTTTATTTGCAGGCCACGTTTTGTTGATTGCCATTGGTGTGGCTGTGTGTTTAGTTTGTGGCAGTGTGCTTGTGATAGTTGTGATTAAATTGCGGCGCGGTGGCAACTCTTCAATTGCAATCGAAACAACAACGACGACGACGACAACAACAACAACGCGACGCATACGACACAACAAGCAACGCTCGTCGCAAAGACGGCGCAGCAGCAACAAGAACAACAACAACGCTCAGCTATCAGCTGGCAGCGTTGGCAATTGGGGCAGGAGTGCGACGGGCAACGAGTTGACTGCCTTTGCTCTGGCCCTACCACTAACACAAACAACAGCAGCCGCAGCAACACCAACAGCAGCAGCAGCAGCACCGCCAGCAACAACAACAACAACAACAAAAACAACAACAACAGCAACACTTTTGTCAACCAAGCCGGAACATTCTGTACCCGTAAGTAAACAAGATTCCAAATATGTACATGAAGTTTGAAGATTTGGAAAATGGATTTTTTTTAAATCTGCCTGAAAATCTTATTTATGGTACAAATGAACACAAATTGTGTATGGAAATCATTTGAACTAAGTTAAGTTAAGTTTAATTTATACCCCTAACAAGTATCGAATAAACTTGAGCTTTAAACTTAACATACTTCTGGCACAACATAAGGTAACACAACTTGTTTTTCCCCTCTTTACACAAACATGAAAAAAAAAGGGTAAAAATGATGGTGGAAAACCCAGCAAGGTAAACACCAAATGCAAAGCAGAGAAACAGTTAAAAAAGAAAGAAAGAAACAATGCAATGCAAAGACGACGACGACACGTGTCGAAAGCTTTTCTTTTTGCTTTTTACGCTTCGTTCTGCTTCTTCTTCTTCTTCGTTTTGGTTCTGCATTGCCCTTTCGATAAAAACCCGCAGCAGGGAGAGGGAGAGAGAGAGGGACACACAATGGCAACCACTTTAATATGTGTGGGTGGGGTGGCTGGGTGGCAAAGTCCTTGAAGCAACAGCTCCCAAATGAATGGCAGACATTTGAGCTGTGCTTGCATAACACAATAGTGCAGACAATTTGGCTATAAATTAAGCTGCTTCTGGCAATACACAAATTTGAATGATTTTTGGTTACAAGTAGCAGCATTTTAAAAGCTAAAATTTAGCTTCTTTTTTTTAGAGGCGACAGCACTCTGCCTGAACTATACTAATGTTGGGAAGTTGGGTTGCCTGAGTTTTTGCCTTTTGTTTGCTTCTACATCGTTCCTCTTTTTTTTGCCGCGTATGTTATGCAACGTCGAGACATGATGGAACGTGCGCCGTCTGGGCCATTATTGTGCAAAAGTATTTGCCGGATGCATGGCACGTTTATCTCTGGGCATGGTTCGGTCCTCCCTTTCTGTGTGCCTTAAATTTCGATCAGTGAACAGAATTGTGTTATGTCTTTATTATAATCGATGTAAAATTGAATTTGTATACTTTTCTTTAAACCTACTTAACAAGGCAGAAGTGACACCTGTTGAAGCTTTAAGATCTGATTATTTTATATAAACCTTGAACAGCTGCCTGCACATGTTTGTTTTTTGTTAAAGACCAAAGCAATATGCCGCCAACTAAAGCCGCAATGCAAAGACGTTTGACAAATTGTTCAAAGCTGAGTTGACAACTCAAACATGGTTGATTATTTATTTTAAACCTACGTAAAATGTTGTAAGTCTGTTAGTCTGTTAGTGTGTGTGTGTGAGTAAATGCGCATTGTCTTGAGCTTGGGAAACCAGCTAGAAAATAAAAGATACATTCGTGGCTGAAAAATTGAAGCACAAGTTAAATATTGTACTTTTTTAAATGCCAGCACTGTAATTGCAAAAACATGCACAAACTGGTATAAGCATTCTATCTTTTGAAGCCACCACTGTACTTACACGCATAAAAACACTAAAACTATTGCATATGCGCCTTCAGCGCAAAAGCTCCCATATCATCTGGCCATCAAAAGAAACACACATACATACATATGCATGCGTGACTTGACATTTAGAACAGAGACGGAAGCGTTGCGTGGGCGTCGTAACTGGTGCTGCCGCCAGCGCTGCGGTTCTGCTTGGGAGCAGCAGCAGTAGAAAGAAGCAGCAGCCAACGCAATAAGAAACACAATTGTTGCTAATAACCTTAGGCGTTTTTCGACGACTTTCACAGACGAAGCGAAGCAAGCGCGATTTTGCGTGTGTTTAAATCGAATTTTATTTTTGCCGGCGTTAGTTAATGAATAATTCAATTTGATTATTAAATATGTGCGTCTGTTCGCACCCAGACAAACGCCATGACGGGAGCAACGGCAGAAGCGCGGCACGTGTCATTACTACCGTTATATGTTGCACGCACACACGCAGCGACGAATCAAAAATTAAAGACGCACACATACGCGCAGTTTTCACTAATGCACAAACTTAAAAAAAATTTGAAAAAAAAATGTCTTGTGTTTCTCGCCATTCCAAAAAATTGAATCCTGTTTAGAAAAAAAAAAACTGTTAATGGTTATGGGGTGAATACGAAATGACATTGTGAACTTATTTAGATCACAACAATGTTATACAATTTTCGATGTTTATCCTCATGAAAATTTACATACATACACACACGTTCGGAATTTTGTAAATCTTCTTGCATATTTTGTATAATTGAAATGGGGGAGAGAAGGTTAAAACTTGTAGTGTCTGAGAATAGACGAATTATTTGCTAGATTTGTTATTTCTCACGCTCACTTGAACACATCAATCGCCAGGTGTGCGCGGATGGGGAAGGGGTAAGCCAGCACAAAAAAAACTTAATGTGGGACACACAACCTGCACATCATGCATACATACATTTATATGTACGTGTGCAGATATTTATGCATGACGCTCGATCAGTACCGTTACAATTTTTATTTATGAAAATTGGATGCGCGTTGGCTTCATTTATAGTTATTTCGCAAATTTTTCACTTCTTACACATTCCCTTAATGCATAGGCACACAGTAAGAAAGGAAATAATCGCAGTTAAAACAAATATTGCACAATTTGAAGTTTTTCACACGACCGAGCCATTAAACTTTTTACAGATTCCAGTTAGACTGGCGTTAGTTAGGCGTTGCCACTACATTCAATATCAATAACGTAATAAGTACTTTCATTCAAGCTCCAAAATTCAAATTGCTTTGTATGTTGAGTGTGCATATGCATCTTTTATAGGCCTTATTAATTACTATCGCTGTTTTTATAGCTAATTGTTACCAATCGTAATGTAAAATTTTTTACCAATTTAAGTATTGTTACGCTATCACTAATCGATCTCATTTGCAATCGATGCACAAACTTTGCACCAGGGCTGCAGTGCATATTGAAATCCCGCGCATTGTTTTTCTTTCCTTTTGTGTAATTTGCTTTGTTTTTAATGAGAAAGTGTACTCCACCAATTACATAATGGCTGACAAGCATATTTCAAGCGAAAAACCACTTGCCGCCGCCAATAGCAGTCGTCGCAAAAAGTTTAAAGTAATCTCCCTTGCCGAATTTCATGCACAGCGTGAGGGAGCTTGGCAAGTCCCAGCAACTAAAGAAAAGCAAAAGCATCAAATCACCAAAACAATAAGCAAGGTGGAAGAGCTTCCTATTCAAGTAACTACAACAACGAACGAGATGGCAAAATCTAATGGTGAATTTCAAAAGGAAGTGAATCCTTTAATCAAAGGAATTACTTTTGAAGAGAATTCATTGCAAATAAAAATATTAGAGCGTCCGCCAGATGTACGTTTCGGCAGTCAACGTGGCACTTTACGTGGTCGTGGCGGTAGACGTAGCGTTCGCTCTTGCCCCCGGATACCAACGCCCGAGCGGCATGTGCCACAAGAACTGGGCGCAGTCGATCACATGACATCCGCAGATTTTCGTCATGATTTTGCAGCGCATTTGGAAAATATGCGTGTCAAGCAGCAAGATCAACAGCACATGCATTTCTTTCAGAAAGCCATTGAGGAGAACCAGCATCTATTCAAGGATCGCACGATTCTGGTTTTGAGCTGTGGCACCGCCACCTTGGCACTGATGGCTGCCAAAGCCGGTGCCACTTGCGTTTATGCCTTGGACAATTCAAATGTTGCCGACTATGCCAAGCTGGTAGTGAAGCATAATAACTATGACCATATCATCAAGGTGCTTCATGGACGTGTCTCGGATGTAAATCTACTTCAGCCCATAGATGGCATCGTATGCAATTGGATGGGACATTGTTTGTTGTATGAATCAGAGCTGGTGCAGTTGTTTCAAGCGCGAGATCGTTGGCTCAAACCCAATGGCTTCATATTGCCCGACTTGGGTTCGCTATATCTGTTGGGCGCTGCAGCGAATATGCTTAAAAACGAACGCTGCAATTGGTGGCTAAACGTCTATGGTTTCAATATGAATGCCATGCGTCGCTATGCATTGGCTGAGCCACGGTTTGCCAAGATCCAAGGCAAAGAATTGCTCACGTTGGCCCATAAAGTTCTGACTTTGGATTTGCGTACAGCAAGCTTGAACGATTTACAAATTAAAAATCTGGCGATTCGTTTGCAGGTGCAGCAGGATGGTTTTTTCGAATGCTTTGCCTTGTACTTTGATGTGGAATTTAGTCGAGCTCATCAACCACTAAAACTAAGCTGTAATCCTTACCTAAACACTGCACTCAAATCCCTGTGGTTTCAGACTCTACTCTTTGTGGAAGAACCGTTTGTTATGCGATCCAGTTGTCGCTATACGGGTAGTCTAACATTCAAGTCAATCTTAAACGAGCATCAACCTCTTAATCTCAATAGTATGTCGATTGAAATTGAGTTGTTTGAGAACAATTTTGATGTTGATCATGGAAATCCTTTGGTTGTGAAACGTTGGCTTCTATTGCCACGCTTTCAAAACGTCCAAGATGTGGCCAGCTGTCAGGATCAACATCAAGCTTTAGACAAGCCACATTATCGTTAAGTTTGAATAGGAATTTTTAAGCTGAAGGTTTCTGTACTAATATGAATCTCATTATGTTGCAGATGCTATCGGTACAGACGGCCGGCTGCGCGGGAATGGAGCGGCTTGGCGTTCCGACCCGCACAACATTAAGCACACCACCCGATGAAAGGTATAGTATATAATATAGTTTTTGTATAAGTTTAATACTAATTGAAATTTTCGTTATTATTTTCAGGGATCAATTCAGATGTAGAATGCGCGTTGATGCGCTCCAAGCACGTGAACTTCAACAACAACAACAACAACAGCAACATCAACATCATCACAACAATAAGCAACAACATTCCCACCATCAACTTCAACAACAACAACAAAAACAACAGCAACATTATCTTTACCGCATGACAACTCCGCCTTCGCATAACTCAAGCGCCAGCAGTGGCAGCAGCAGCAGCTGTGGCAACAACTATTCTAGCTACAATAATAATATTAACAATAACACGCATAATAATAGTATTAATCAATTTGGTGGTAGCAACAATGTGGCACGTGGCGGCATTGAGGCAACAACATTAAAATACGGCAACACCGGCAGTGGGAGCTTTAAGCCTGAACTCAGCAATTCAGCATCGTCATCGACATCATCGTGCGGCTCTCTAAATAGCCACAGTGCCGACCATCATCAACATTACCAATATCAGCTGCAACAACAACAGACGCCACGCTGCCCACATCATGTACCACTGCCGGACAGCGAGTACGGACAGGATCGTCATTTGCAAATACGCAGCAGCTATCAGGTCAGGTCAAATCTATCAATATAAGCTTAAGCAAAATGAATAACTTTTGATTCTTTATAACAGCAATCGGAAATTACACGCTCCTATACAAAACCGCCGCCCAATAAAACCGTACGCGATGTACCCGAACAAAGTTGTGGTGCTGCTGCCGCTCATGTTGCCAATTATCGTTTGACAACATGCTCTGCCGGAACATCAAACACCACCATCAACACCAACAATGCCTCCACCAATGCGTCCAGTGTCACGTCCGCAGCAGCTTATGCGCTGGCATCTACGAAATCATCCAAACCGAATGCCATAACAAAGTTTTTCTCACGCATCAGTTCACCCAAATCGCCAACGGGAACGGGCGCGGTAGCGGGCACAAGTAGTAGCAGTTCGTTAGGAGCGGGTCTAACGCCAGCGCCATGCTTCAACTCCACCTCACTTGCCTCATCCGCATCAATGTCCTCATCAGCATCAAGCATTCCCTCCTGTGTGTCGGCATCATCATCGGCGTCTTCGTTGGCTGCCGCTCCACTACAAACGTTGCCCATCTCCAATGCGGCGACACTTAAAAGCACCGCCTGTAGCTTTGGCAGTACAACAATAACAGCAACAACAACAACGCAGGACCCAAGTCAGGAGCAGGAGGAGACGACGCAATAATTCCAATTGGAGTACAGATACGCAAAAACAATACAAATCTGTTTAAGAACTTCGCGCTGGCACGAAAAGACTGTTTATTAGTCAGAATTTAATTTCTAAAAACGATGTAAAGAAATAGACACTAACACATAGAGAGAAAGATACACACACACACACACACATACAATTTGGGAGGATATCATTTCCATATATAATTGTTGCTTGCTAAGGAAACAAAAAAACAAAAATATTTATACAAAACAACAAAGAGAAGGAATGAAAGAGAAAAAGCATAGAAACAGTTTGGTACATATTGTATTTTGATAGTTTGAATATATATCGTAACTATATAGTTTTAAAAACTTAAATATATCCCCTTCCCTTTTCCCCCACCAACCACCAACAAATGGTTTTTGCTGGAACACAAACTTTTTTTTTTGCTAGTTCAATTAGAATTTGATAGAAATATAGATTTTTATATTTGTAATATGAAGTAGAGAAGTTTTGTATATAGCAAATGAATGATTGAATTAAAGAAAAAATTTTAGCGAAATTTGATGTTTTGATTTTATATTTGTATATGAATTGAATTGAATTGAATTCCCCCTTGTCGTATTATGTGTTCGAGCAACTCCCCTTAAACCCTGCCTAACCTAACCAAGCCCTTACTTAACCTGTCCTTCTGCCTCCTCTCTCTCAGCAACTCCCACGCTTTACAGAAACTCAGATAGTTTGATTTCGAAGTGGAGTTTGTATGTTTCCAATTTGGGGAAAGGAGCAGAAAGGTATTGAAAGTTGAAAGAGGGGCGATAGAGAGAGCGCAGGTGTTGTAAATTTTTGATTTAGTTTAGCCAAATAGCGCAAATAAACAAAATGATAATAAAATTAACGCTATGGTATGTAAACAATATATATATATAAAGATAAAAATAATAATATGTAATAGTTATTATAAAGATCTATATATAATATATGAAAAACTGTATGTATGTATGTACATATATTTATGTATGTGTATATATATTACGATTGTACACAGCAATGTAAATTTTAAGCACAAATCTCAAAACCAATTGCAATCAATTTTGCAGAAAATATAAAAGACCGTTTGAAAAGCAAAAAAAAAACAAAACCAACAAAAATTCGAAATCTTTTTTTTATTTCTTATCTTATTCTTAGCGTTTGGCTTCGTTACTTCTCTAAAATATTAACTTAAAACAATATTAAAAAAATTTGCAAAAGAAAGTTGACAAAAGAGAAGAACTTATCATACATAAGAAAGTACTATATAGTACATATATGTATGTATATTTTTTTTTGCCTTTGGAGAGATCGAAAGAGAGAGTGTGTGTGAGTGAGAGAGCGAGAGAGAGAGACAGAGAGACAGTGATGTATGTAAGTACATAAAATAATTAATCAATTTTAGATGCAGTACCAGCAAATTCCAATCAAAGCACTTTAACTAGAGGTGGCATTATCGAACTATATACGATTGCAATCTACATACATACATAGTTTTCTAATGTCCAAAATTCCAAAATCGTATAAACATATATTCTCATTGAATGGTTTCAATACTTACGATCCATTAAAAAACGAAACAAAAAAATTTAGATGAAAATCGAAAAATATATTGCTAGATAATTATTATTGATAATAATAATAATAACTAATTAGTAGCTAAGCAGCAAAATCCTACGAGCCATTTTAGTAGTACTCGATGAGAAATTAAAGCAAAGCAAAGCCATTGACTGATATTTTATATATATACAAATATAATGTACATATACTACAAATATATACATATATACTTAGCAGGGAAATCGGGGGAAAATTCGCATTGAATATTTCATTTCAAATCACTTAAGCAAAACCAAAAAGCAAAACAATAGCAAAAAAAAGTGGTTAAAATTCAACTTTTTAGTTCAAAACCTTTTTGAATCAAGCCAATGTGATGATCCAAAATAATAATAATTCAAAGTAACCGAAACATTGCAAAGCGAAGAGGTTAACTAATTACTAGCGAAATTTTTAAAACGGGCATTAAAAACCAGCAAAACGAAATAACAAACGATAAAGAAAATAAATTCATACATAGTATATATATATATATTAAAGAAAGAAAGAAAGAAAAGAAAAAACAAAGAAAAAACAAGTGAAATACATAATACTATATTAAAATTATTACTCATTATTGTTGTTGTCTCATGAATATAATATTGAAATCTTAACAAAAACAATCAAGTCGTATCTAAACTTTACCTATATTTTATTTTCTTAACTTTATTATTATTATAATTATTTCTTATAGATATTGCAAGCAGTAATTAAGCAGTGGTAAGTAAGCAAGCAGTTGGCGTACGTAAAGACATGTAAGCAAGCAGTGTAAGCAGTTCAAATCGTGTGAAACGAATAAATTGCTTGACACAATTGCTTTATTAAACATCAATAAAATTGTAATAGATAAACTACTGTTAAGCAACCATTTCGCCATACACTTTATCAACAGATCATTTAAAGAAAATTCCATTAACTCACTTTGAAACCATCGTAAATATGCCAACTTATTAAGCACTTCAAGTCGAACTCTGATGACACTTAAAAATTATATTCACTGGGGGCGAGACGTGAAATACTCACGTATTTCTTATCAGTCAGCCTAAGTGCTGTCCGTACGGCAAAAACGTTTGCCCACCTCAGCAAACGTTTAGTAATACTTACTACCAATAAATAACATATATAGATATAATTTAATCACTCGACGACCAAATCATTCGAATGGATAGTTCACGCCGGCAAGTTCATTGAAGAACATCGATTTTGCAACAGCAAAATGTCAAAGATCTATCAGAAATCGGAGATCGCGAAACATAATGGTAAAAATGGTCAAACCATTTGGGTGATCTATAAAGGAAATGTCTACGACATAACGGATTTTGTGAAAGAGCATCCAGGTGGCGCTGATTTAATACTCGAATTGCCCGGCAAAGATGTAACAACGGCTTTCGATAGCGTTGGACATTCGCCGGATGCAGTGAATCAACTCAAACAATATAAAATTGGTGAGGTGGCAATTGATGAGCAGCCAACGCCACAGACACCAACAAACTCAACCAAATCCACTTTATCACTGCAGAGTGAGGCGAGGCAAGCAAAGAAGTCCAACAGTCGTTTTCTCTGCTGTTGCTGAGATAATATTTAGTTTTAAGTTTTTATTTTTGTTAAACATTATTTTATAGTTCAGGTCGTTTTACAGTCAATAATTATAGTAACTAGCGCGAGAACTCATAGTTAGCTCCATGCCATACATTGAGTCATTAACTAATACGAATAGAATATATAAATATATATGTAAGAACAAGATCAACTTCATTTGCGTAACGCAATGTGAATAAACTCTCATATAGAAATTCACTTTACACTTCTCTCAACAATTTGCACTATAGTATAATTCGACTAAGGATTAAATGTCACCCGATTCCGTTTGCTTTGGCTGCAAAACATGGCATGCAGCATCATATAGATCCGTGGAGAAGCTGCCAACATTGTTGGTCGTATGGTTGCGTAAATAGTGATAGAAGCGACTCGAGCGACGCTCCAAACCAGCACGTTGCTTTTCACTGCGACAAATTGCACGCATCGCTGGCTCAAAGTCCAAGAAGCGAGCCGACGACGTTCGTAGACAATAAATGCCCAAATTATCCATCAAATTGAGCCTGTGAAAGAAGAGAGAAATGTGAGAAAAGTTCTTGCTGAGATTCGTTAGTTGACTTTAACTTACCTCTGTTCGGTTTTATCAAACAGATTGTAGGCATAGTTTTTGGATGCGAGACACGTGCTGACAGCTTGTTCCACCAACGAATGAGCCAGCTGCTCGCTGAGATGCGGCTTTAAACGATCATTGCTAGCCTCCAGCTGAAGGCCAGCATCCAGTAGCGCTGCCGTCGACAAATGCTCATAAAACGAAGCCAAAGTTTGCAGTGGATCGCTTTTGTTGTTGTTATTGGTTGTGGCAGTGCTTAGCCATGCCTTCTTTGGTGAACACGATTTGCGCTTGCCACCGCGCCTCGCCGCTGGCACACTCTCCCGCCGAGTCGACTCTAGCAGCGTTGAGTGGCGTATAAACTCGTTCAGATTCAATCTCAACAGACGAAAATCAACAGGGAAAGGTATAAAATGCTGAACATTTTGTGCCGATGTATAAAACTCAAAGAGATGCTGATGAACATGAACGTCGCCATCCTGGTTGGCAAGTCTAGGGGATTTGCAAGGTGATTTAACTACGGGCACAATGTGGGATTGCAATCTTGTGGTGGGTGCATCGCCGCCACTTTGTATAAAGAATTGTAGTTCCATGAGAGTTTTGCGCAGATTCTGATTATTATATAGATAAAGGGATATCAATTCGTCCAGCTCAATTGGGCAGTTCTCTATCAAGGCCAGCACGGCAAGAAATCGTGAGATATTTAGCGGATTCGGTGATTGAAAATTGATTTTATTTTGTTGGATTAAACGCTGCAAATGCGCACAATTCGGATCGGTGGCAACAATAATGACCGGACGCTTGGAACTGGCAGCTAGCGTATAGATGGCATCCGTAAAGCCAGCATCTGTATTCTCGAAGAGAATGTCTGCATCTTCGATTAGAATGAGTGATTTACGCACATCCTCATCGGCGCCCTGTTGCCGTTTGGCTTTTGAGCCATTCTGTTGCAGCTTTTGGAGCAATTGTTGTGTTGGTGCCGCTCCAGCTTTTGCCTCCTTGCGTATCTGATGCGATTGTGTTGCCTCCTGTAGCTCTTGCATTAGCTTCTTGCCCGTGCGTCGCATGCCCGCATTTATTTCCAACACATTAAAGTTCATATCATTGGCTAAAGCAAACACAGCATTGGTTTTACCACTGGAACAAGGACCCAACAGGACCATTGTATTGCAATTGGCGCCCACAGAGCTCGAATCGTTGGCAAAGTCTATGAAGCTATTGTCGTCCAAGGTCTGCGAATTACGATTTCCAGCACCATTCCAATTGGAAAGAAAGTCGCGCAGCTCCTGAACTGGCGTTAGATTCACCAAAACTTGCTCGAAAAGCAACGGTTTGTATTTCTCTGTGAAAAGTAGCTCTCCATTGGGTGCTAGAGCTGGTGGCTTTGCCTCATCCTCAGCCTGCAGTTTTTCCATGGAGCGACGTGTGCGTCGTGTTACCACAAAGGATTCACCCATCGGTTGCGTATCCTGTGCGGTGTCAATAGCACTAAAATGCCTATATTTCTCTCGCATTTGATTGTAGCACTTGAAGGTGGGAAAACGATCAAACACGTTCTTCCAGTCCTTCACCAGCGATCGCTTGTTCTCAAGCGTAGGCAGGGGACTAAAAATGTAGCCTGCCTTTTTCTTAGCATTTACAAAATCGGGTGCACGGCAGCAGGTAATGCTGCCTGGACGGGATTTGTGAACCATTTTGACATCGTTTTGATCATTTTCTTTTCGAAACTTGAGTGGAGCCGCATTCGGTTTCACCTCTAGTCTAGCTGCTTCTACATGTGCTACACTTGGAAACTGCTCGTAGTTTTCCTCATAATATTGCTCGAAGCAACGCTGACGTTGCTGCTCCTGCTTAAGCTTTTCGGGTACACCGGATTGCAGGAATTCCTGGCGTGCACGCAACACTGTCGGATCTGGTGTAGGTTTGGGCACCGGACGCACAAACAAAGGCGCCAATTTCTTAGGCGTCGCCGTAGAATTGCTATCATCCAGATCTATGATTTCGACAGATACCGAAGCAACCTCAACCGTTTGCTTGTCCTTGAGTGGGCTCGGTTCCAAGTCGCTGTCATAGCGCGACTTTGCTGCACACGAACGTCGGGGACGTCCCGAAGAATTACTCGGCGTCGTGGTGACTTCCAACACAGAAGTTTTGCTAGCTCTTGGCCGTCGCTTGGGCGTTTCGTTCGGCGTTTCATTGGGCGACACCACCTTGGAAAAGTAACCCAACAAACTGTCACGTTTCTTTGTAGGCGAAGAAAGCTTTGCCAGAAACTCAACTGCATCGGCATCCACCACTTTGGGAGTATCTGGCGTTACAGTAACAATTGCATCCACACTAAGATGTCGCGTACGGGGACGACCTCTTCCACGTTTTGCTGGCGCAGATGATGGTTGCACTGCCTCCTGTTTGACTTGGATTGATTGTTTCTTCTGTTCCGGCTGTTGTGTTAGCATTTTCTTCAATCTACAAGTGTTCAGTATTCTTTATTCGAGTTGGCACACTTTCTTTGCAACTTACCTCTTAGATCTTTGCTCCATTTGCTGTTCAATATATTCGCCACGTGCATCGTCTGCCATTCGCCGTTTGGAGCCGCCCTTTTTCTCATTCCATTCCTGCAGCAATTGCTTGCGTTTCGTACGAGGTGTTACAACGGTTGCATCAACGCACTCTGCCTCTTGCTCCGGCGGAGATTGCTGCCCCGTTGAATTAGTACCCAATGAACGATTGCGTGCATTCATCATTAACTCAAAAACATTGGTCGGCACTTTGGGTTTCTCCTTTGCCACTGGCTTGCCAAAATGCTTAATGATGGATGTCTGTTGATGATGATCTGTTGCCAAACGTATGCTGTTCTTTAAGGGACTTGCATTTGGTTTTCGTTTGATTGCAATGCCTTCGCCTCCTCCTCCCACTCCATTTTCCAGCGCTGTTTTCTCACGCAACACGTGGCGATCGTTTATATGCTGCTGCTGCTGCTGCTGTTGTTGTTGCGACTCTGCTTCTGCTTTGGCAGCGCGTCTTTTCTCTTCGCGCTTTCGCTTGTGTTTCTCACGATGCTTTTGTTTCACGGAATTCAGCACTTCCTCCATGTTTTGTAAGATTAATTTCGATTTGGCGCTCGGCGGTGCTCTTAATATAAATGGAGATGTGGGTGGCTCCAATACATTTTTTAGAGGAGTAATTGCTGTTGTTGCTGTTGTTGTATGCTCACTTGTAAGACAATTTACATCAGTCATTTTTGTGGCGCATCTCTCTTTTACATTCGTACATACTGTATGTGTGTGTGTGTCAGTGTTGTGATAACTGTGGTTGTTTCCGTGTGTGTGCGTTCAATTTGCAAGCAAGTTACTACAAAGCCAAACTTATAAAAATCGCAACAAAGCGCAAGCTGCATACATAAATAAACAATGAATGTGTACCTTGTTTTTTATTTATTTTTTTTGTGGAACACGCACACACATACATGCACATTAAGTTAATGTTTGTATACACAAAACAAGCTCGTGCTCACGCAATTTTACCACTTTTAAGACTTCAGAAAGTTTTTGTAAACATAACTTTTGCAGAATCACCAAAAATTCTTCGGAAAATGCAAGAGTCAAACGATATAAGAAAAAAGGCGCGAAGGTTTTACAACACTAGCAGCCAACATGAGTGCGTTGTACAAAAATATATCGATAGACGCAGACGCAGCATGTGTTATTTATTCGATGAGTATATATTTACAGATACACACAGCAAATATCTAACGTCAAAAATGAAATGATACTGTGTTTGTCGACACATGAAGCGTTGCAAATTTGTTAAATGTAGGTTATAAAATTTTTAAGTTTGCATTGGAATGAACAGAGTTTTATTTAATTTTTTGTTTTTAAACTTTTTTATACACAAACTTAAACAAAAAACACAATTTGTGACGTAACACGCAGAGAGAGCATAATAAGTAAATGGTTTACCTAACATAAACATAATTTTGGAGGTGACTATTGTCTCAGTTGGTGAAATACGCTAATAAACATAAAAAAAAGAAAGTATAAAACATACATACATACATATATATTTGAACAAAGGCATTAAAGCAAGCTGAACTCTTAAACAATAAACAATGTCAAGTACATCGAGCCAGGGAAGTTTCGAAAACGCAATGGAAATGCCAATTTCGAACGATTCGGGTTATCCAAATGCCATTGAAACGTTGCGGCAACGTTCGCAAAAGCTGGCAATGCGACTGCAACAGACGCAACGCGAAATGACAACAATGGGTCAGCAGCACTCGGAGCAACCGCTTACAATGCAAGCAGGTGCACCCAGACGAGTTGCAAACACTGCCCAACAACAACAACAACAACAACAACAACAACAACAGAAGCAGGCGCCCCAGCAGCAGAATAATAATCATGGATTTCCGACTCAAGTGCCGCCCATGCCAGCCACTTATCCCTTTCCAATGCGACCACCATTTTATCCAAATCGCATGCAACAACA
This sequence comes from Scaptomyza polygonia, assembly GCA_035044585.1. NCBI lineage: Eukaryota > Metazoa > Arthropoda > Insecta > Diptera > Drosophilidae > Scaptomyza > Scaptomyza polygonia. The sequence goes on along the minus strand of JAWNNU010000962.1, from coordinate 2,044,227 downwards.
ATATGCCCCACCAGCACCGCCTACATCATTGCCACCACAATCAGAGTTTAAGAAGAGGAAATCACGCACTGCTCTTACCGTCGAGGTGGATGCACTCAAAGATCTCGTTATCAAGTTAACCTCAACCAATCCGGATGTTAAAGCATACGCTCAGCAGCTAATCAGTCAGAGCGAAGTGCTACATCAGCTTGATGTACTCCAATTGAGTGAACAGAATGGCAGAACCAATCATTGCTTTTCGCGTAATCCAACCAGTGGACCTGCTCCACCGAACATGCCTCGCATGTATCAGCCAATGGCGCAGCGGCGTGTCTGCGAAATGGTTCGTTCCCGTCGCGAATCCGAAATGTCCAGCGCCAGCAATAGCAGTGCAACAGGAGGAGGAGGAGGAGGAGGAGGCAGTGCAGATGCCTCAGCCAAGCAGCAACCACGTGGTGAAAACCATGCTACTCGCCGACGCAATCGTTATCGCGCGAAAATTGAAAATAAGGATCCACCAAAAATCCAAATGTCAGAGTTGGATGCAATGCGTGGATATATTAATAAAATTGTGCGGCAGCATGTTGGAGGGGAGAATTTGTTGGCAGAGGAGCTGGTGTTTAAAGGTGACTTTGGGGACTTGGAGGCGCATGCCAAACGACTTGTTGCAGCTGGCTATGGGCGCATTGTGGAGGATACGATTCGTGTGAATCGCAAAAATAATCGACAATCATTTATAACAATGTCAACGGATCGGGAGACACTTGATCGGGATGGCATTGTAACGTTGCCGGTGGCACGTCGTTATGCCTTCGAAGGGGATATTGTTCGGGCTTTTGTGCTCAATTCGGGTGCAGTTGTGTCCAAGCCAGTTGCTGTCGGAGCAGGAAAGAAATCATTGGGTAAGTGGAATACAAACTTTGTTGATTTTATGAAAATATAATATGTATTGAATTTTAAGGTGACAATGACGAGCTGTCCGAGGAGGAGCAGGAGTCCGGTTCACCGTACACCGATGATGATAATGTTGCTATAATTGCATCTGATGATTGTCCCAAGGCATTCGTTATATCGATTGTAAGGCAAACGGAGCTACGTCAAGTTGTTGGCAGCATTTCATTTACGAATCCTTCGAGTTTCACCAACGATGAGGTTCTCTTCTATAAGTTTCGTCCCTTGGACATGCGCATGCCCATGGTCTATATACCAAAGGCCAGTTGTGATCCACACATTGGCAATCGAAAGGGTGATGAAGTCTGTGGACTGTTGTACGTGGCGCACATACTCGAAACGGATAACAATGGGCATTGCATTGCCGATTTGGTGCAGCCAGTCGGTCGTGTTGGCAATCTAGATGATGAAATCAAAGCCATACTCTTTCATAATAATCTGCGTGATATTGTGCCGTTTGAGGAGCGTTTCAATGCGATGTATGCTGAAGCAGCGCCACCAATTGGTGACACCGATTTACTGAATCGTCGGGACATGCGCAAACGTTGCGTTTTTACAATTGATCCGTTGACAGCGAGAGATCTTGATGATGCGCTTTCAATTGAGCAATTGGAGGGCAATGAATTTGAGATTGGTGTTCATATATCGGATGTTTCGCACTATTTGGAGGAGAATAGTGAGCTGGACAATCTTGTCAAGGAGCGGTCCACATCAATCTATTTGGCCAACGAAGTTATTCATATGCTGCCGCAAACTCTTTGCCTCCGTTGCTCTCTGCTGCCGGGTGAGGATAAGTTTGCCTTCTCCGTATTCTGGCACATTGACAGCAATGGCAAGCAATTGGATAAACCATATTTTGCACGTTCTGTGATTAACTCATGCTCCCAGTTTGCGTACGAGCATGCCCAGAAGATTATTGATAATCCTAGTGAGCAATTCACTAATGACGATTTTCCCAGCATTCTCAATGGATTCACCGTGCAGGATATTGTCAAGCGTGTGACCTGGTTGCATGGCATTGCCAGCAGTATGCGCAACAAACGCTTTGACAACGGCGCCTTGACCATTAACAATGCCAAGGTGCGCTTCAATCTCGATCCGATAAGTGGTGAACCTGTGGGCTTTGAGGTGGAAAAGCAACGTGAGGCGAATCATATGATTGAGGAATTTATGTTGCTAGCCAATCAAGCTGTGGCACGCTTCATCTACGATTCGTTTCCCAATATTGCAATTTTGCGTAATCATCCGCCGCCGCTTACCAAATCCTTGAAAGCATTGCGCGAAAAGCTCGTCACGCAGGGCCTCGATCTCGATTATAGTTCCTCGAAAGCATTGCAAACCAGCATGCAACGTTTATGCCGCGAAGCTGCCGATCCCATTGCCATGACTGCCTGCCTCAGTCAACTGTTGATGAAGCCCATGGCAAGAGCCAAGTAAGTTGGATTTACTTAAAAACTAATGCAATTTATTTATTATACTTTCTGTCTGTCTTTCAGCTACTTTTGCAGCGAGGGCAAAACAGCAGCAGCTGATTTATGGCATTATGCCTTATCCATTCCCATTTATACGCACTTTACCAGTCCCATACGACGTTATCCGGATGTCATGGTGCATCGGTAAGTAAAACATTTTTTGTTTTGCCAATAAAACAATTGAACAGAGTTTTAACTTAACAGCCTTCTTGCCGCTGGCCTTGACTATTGCCCTGCTCCTAAACGCACCTGTGATGAACTTCATGAATTGACCAAAATTGCCAATGAACGTAAATATAATGCCAAATTGGCTGGCGATGAATCGGGCAACTTATTCTTCAAGCGTTATGTCAGCAATCGACAGGCAGTCTATATGCGTGCCGTTGTCATTGAGATCTTTCAATATACGATGAATGTGGTTACATTGGAATCGGGACATGTCATAAGCATTAATTATCAAATGCAACGGGTTCTCATCGATACGAACAATGCGCCCAACTTTATTTTTGTTGCTGAACGCAATTTGCCGCATGCGCCGATAAAGTTGCAGTTGCTTTCGGTGATTCCCATTCGTCTCATTATTTGGGATGGCAAATTAACGGGATTTTTGCTATCAGCTGAGCAACGTTTAAATGGACCCAGCATGGATTCACCAGGCAAAGATAAAAAGAACCAGCAAAAGCAACAGCAAAAGCAACAGGCTCAAAACAAACAAAAAAATATCAACAACAACAAAACCAAAGCTGCTAAAACCGCACAAAAGCAACAACAGCAACCAAAACAACACCAACAAACACAAGAAAGTGTTTTTTACCTGCGCAAAAGCAGCACATAAGTACATAAGCGATAAAAAGTGCAATTACACTTAAGTCAGGTAGTTTTGAAATAGTTTTTGATTTTCTTTTTTCGTAAAGATGCGTTTTTTCAGTTTGATTTCAAACACTGAGTAAATTTTTGCAATGCAACTTTCGAATTATCAATTAAAAGTTCGCAATATTGACATCGATTTATTATCGATACAAAACAAATCATTTGTTTTAAGTTGTGAAATACATTTAATTTGGAGTCTAAATTGACAGTCATGTTTCGTTTTTTGGGTATTTGGTTAATGTTTATGCACAGTTTATTCAAATAAGTGTATTTTGTTTGTTTTTTTTTTGTGTTGATTTGTTGCGCAGTCTTTAATGCTTATAGCAAAAAGCTGAATGATATGTTAAGCCTTCAGCGACACCTTGTGGAAATGAAGTGAAGCTTACTGCATTTGCATCTGAGATGCTCCCGAGTTTATTTAAAAGTACTTTCCCTCAACGACCTGTTGAACTACACACAATTTAATTCTAAATTATTTAAGTCTTTGAGTAAAATGATCAAACATGTTCATAAAAAAATTCAATTATGTTTTAATTCACCATTTTGAGTCGATAAGCATCGATAGTACGTCGCAACACCCCGTATCGATACTACAGTTTTGTGTAGTCAAACATTGCGCACAGTTTGAGCCGCATTGCTTGAATTCTGTCGTTCGGAAGGTTTGTTCGTCTAATAATTATACTAAAATGTGTTAAAGAACGCAAATTAAATAGAACCAAACATTAACGCGTACTAGTTAAACACAAAAGCACGATACGGCTGCTGCAAATGTTATGGAATTAACAAATTCATGGTAGTTGTCATCATCCAATTGCGTGCCTCACTGTTACGGCAAAAGGAAAGCGCAAATGAAAAAATATATACACACAGGCAGGCAGGCAGAGAAAGAGGAGCATCGGGCAACAAGGGACTGTCGCAGGCGGCGCATGCTCCAAACGCGATTCGCGCGATTTTAACTTGAATAATTTAATAAATGTGAAGTGCTTGTGTGTGTGTGAATATTAATTATTAAAAAAAAGTTCAGACAGCAGGCCAAAATATGAAAGGATAGGTTGTGTCGGAGGTGGTGGCAGGGGTAATGAAATCGACCAGCCAAGAAATCAACAGTGCTGTGTGGAAAAAAGTGAACGGCACAACTAGCGATGAGCAACACTGGCCGCCATATAGCCGTCCCACTCACTCCCATGCGGGAGGCCCTTCAGTGTTTGTTTGTGGGCTGGTTTATTGGCCATCTGTTTTGATTTTCTCTTCTTGAATTTAAGCGCGCGAAAGGGGTGCGCGCGTGCACTTTCTTTCTCTCTGCAAAAACAGAACGGCAACGGTGCTCTGTAAAGTGCAAGTGTTTTGTTTTTGTTCGTGTGTGTGGGTGTATCGCAATTTTTACGCCGCGCGCGTTTTTGATAATTGATAAGCTGGTGTTTGTGTAACTCAAATAATTTGACAATAACAACAACATATGCACATACACACTAAAACACGCACACATGTTGCACACGCGTTCTTGGTGCTTTTTTTTTGCCGCCATTGAGACTGCTATGGTGTGTTCATGTGTTTTTGTTGTTGTTGTTGGAGTGATTTTATGCCCGTTAATAAAGTGCAACAAGGCAAACAAATAGTTGAACGATAGTTAAGGGTGTTTGAGAGTGTGAAATTCTCTACTTATTTTGTAGAATCGAAATATTGATTTTTCGGGTTCAGATGAACTAACTAAAACAGGTTTAAATTAAGGGTATCTTTTAGCTAAATATTCTCATTTTAAAGTGCTATTTTTTTTTACAGAGCAAAAAGGAACGACAAATAAAAGCAAAAGCAACTTAAACAAAGGAATTGTATTTCAATAAATCTTGAAGACAGCCCAAGTTTCTTAAACGCAAGCATACATAAATGGTTTCTACTTTCATAGGTCTATTGGGTAAGTTACAAATCGATCTATTTGAGTAATAACAAATAATAATATATCTTTGTTTATATTGCCATTGCAGACATACAATCATGGTGGGAGATACCGTGTATTTCGCATTTTTGTTCATTGTTTAGTTCCGCTTTCGATTTGCCCGACATTGATATAGAGGTATATAATCGTATTACTTAATTTTGTTATTGTTGTTTTATTTAATTATATTTTTGTTCAATTTTAAGGACCTTGAATCGGCACTGCTGTCCGATGGTACCAGCGATGAGGATCAGGTTGCCCTAGTGCCGGAATTAATTGTTCGCCTTCTAACTGGCTGTGATGCGCTACAATCGGTAGCCAATGAGATAACCCACAGCAACTATCAGATGTTTTTGCGCCGTTATTTGCGCCAACAGTGTCGCCTGCATCAGACTGAGAATCACTTTGATACGGACATCGATTTCCAATCGCTGCCGGTACGCAAGCGTCTACAAATCCTGCACCATCTGTGCCACTTTCGCCTCGACTCAGTCGATGTCCAGGTCATACTCAGCAATCTAGAGGCAGACAGTTTGCGTGTCGAGCCGTTGGGATACGACGCCAAAAACTCAGGCTATTGGTATTTCTACGGCACGCGTCTCTATCGCGAGGATAAGGTTAAACCAACAACAACAACTGGTTCTAGTAAACAATCTGCAGCTGCTGCTGCTGCCGCGCTAGCCAGTGCCACCGACGGTTTCAGTGGTAACACAACCCTCTGGAACAACAACACCGTTTGGCAAGTCATCTGCTTCACCGAAGACGATTGGCAGCATTTGGCATCAAAGTTCAAGGCCTCAACGCATGCCAAAGAGCGCGAACTCTTTCAAATACTGGCTGAAAACTTTTTGCCCAAGCTGCCGCAGCTATTTCGTGAACGTGAACGTCTAAGACGCAGAAAGTAAGTTATATATAAAAATATCATCAAATGCAATTGATATGGATCATATTGACAATATTTTCTCTACTCTTCGTAACAGACTGTTGCAAGTGCGCAATTCGAGTCGCCTTCGGAATTTGGCGGAGTTGAAGGCACGCCAAGAGGCGGAGCGTGAAAAGCGGGAGCGAGAACGTGAACGCGAACGTATACGCCGAGAGCGTCAAAACGCAACAAACTTGGCTGCAACGGCGGCACAACAACGCACACGCAGACGGTTAGCACGTCCAGTATTATAAAAAAGCAAGCCAGAAAGCCGGTCGCAAAGCAAAGCGGACAACAACATTTCACAATCTCATATAAACAAATGCTCAATCAGCAAACAAACTAAAAACAACAAATAGCATATCACAAAACATACAGACCAGAACAACAACAACAACACTCACATCTCAAAAATCATATTTAAGTTGATTTAAGAATTTAATTTCTATTGATTTGTTATTTGTTTATTTCAACGAAATTTGCTTCTTTAAACAATTGTTGTCATTTAAAAAAAATCAAACGTATGAAAAAAAAAAATAAAAATCAATTATCACATCCCCATCGACGCTCGAAGCAGACGGCCAGCCAGCAGCAGCGAGAGAAACTGAAAAGAGTGCGGATCTTAAACTGGAGAAACAGCAATTTATTTGAGTTTTGCCCATAATTTAAAAAAAAAAAATACAAAAAAAAAACAATTGGTTGGATTTCGTTTTCAAAAAATATTTGAACACACAATATGAACAATTATGTAAGCATGCTTTCTTTATATATTACTTCTATAATTGATATGTATTCTATATGGCATTTATTTATTGATTTAAAATTTTTTTTTTTTTTTTTTGTGTATTTAAATTTAACATTTTATGGCACTTTTCATTCATTAACAACTATTAAGTTACTATCATCCAACATACAGCAAAAATATCATTAACAAGACATTCATTGAATGACAGTAGAAATCGATTAAAGTTTTGTGACATTTTCGCATTAGATGTTATTCGATTTCTACTCAAATTCAGACAGTTAATAATTTCCTATTGTCAGCAATAATTAAAGCAATGTTTCGTTCTATTTGCAGCTCGCAATCAACATCGACTGCTAGTGGTATTTCAACTTATGCAAGCTCCTTCAAACGTACAACAACAACTAATTCGACCGAATTTCTGTGCCACAGGGAAACATTTTGTCTTACGCCAGAAGAGGATGAAGATGATGACGACGACGACGACGACGACGCTGATAAGAACGACAACAACGACGAGAATAGCAACAAAAATGCAGAACAGCAACAGCAGCAACTAGAACAACCACAACAACAAGTGCAGGAATTAAACGCTGTCTCAGCACAAAACGCCGACTCAAGTGATAAATCGCAAACGCCCGCAAAATTCAAGAACAAAAGCCATCATCATCATCATCATCGCAAGCGAAAAAAGTCCAGCAAGAAGCAAAAGAAGCGTTCGCGAGAGCGTCGTGAAAGGGAAAGAGAAAAGGAACGGGAACGGGAACATCAGCATCAGCATCGGCGGCGACACAAGCATGCGTCTGAAACAGACGAAGATACCGAAAACAATAATAACAACAACAATAATAATAGCAACAGCAACAACAGTGACAGCACCAACAGCAGCACTGTTGCTGTCGTCGCAGCAAAAGCAGCAGCAACAGCAACAGTTGTACGCAAATATCATAAAAGACGTCGGAGTCGCCACCAGCAGCAAAAGCAGCTGCAGAAAAAACAACAGCAACAGCAGCAACAACAACAACAAGATCGCGAAGAACCAAGCCCAGAGACGTCCACACCATCGTTGAGTCCCGAGGATAAGGAGAACTTTTGTCGCCAACTGCAATTGCTCGATTCAAATTCGGCAGCAATTGCTGTTGCCACAAGTATTGCAAATTTTAGTTTGCCCTCGCCGGTGGCGCAGGAAAGCCCAAACGAATTGCAGTCAGAAGCACCGCCAAACATTATAACCGTTGCAGCAGCAGCAGCAGCAACAGCCTCAGCAGCAGTACAACCACGAAAGGTTGCCAAGCGCGGGGAGCAGCAGCAGATGGCGCCAGCAGCGAATGTTAAGCTGCCCGGCAGGCAAACAAATAACTCATTGAGCTCTCTCACAGGCAACATATTTATACCGACAAGCGGCGTTAGCGCGACAACTACGCAAAACCAACAACAAAATCAGCAACAGCAGCAGCAGCAACAACAACAACAACATACGAGCAGCACTTCAACAACTGAAAGCACAGTACGCTCCAAGAAACAGAAGGCCAGCGCAGTGAGTGCCAGCTCTGGCAGTAAAGCGGAACGTAGCAACAAATCGGAGGCGCCACTTAAAACAAAAAAGTCAACAGCAACAGCAACAACCACAACAATAGCAGCAGCAACAACGCCTTCATCTGCCGCGTCAAACGCCTCCACGTCTAGCAAAGCGGAACGCTTAAGCATTGCCTTCTCCGATAAATCCGCTGATGAGTAAGTTTAACTCTCAAAAAACAAAAATCAATTCGAATCACAACACACTCTAACTATAAACAAAAATTAAGCTTCTTGTAAAATAGTTGTAGTTGTTAAACACGTTTAAATCTTTATCATTTATCATTAATCACATTGTTATTAATTTTTCCTTAATTTTAGTTTATTTTGGTTAACTGTCTGCATGTCTTTCTTTATAAAGAAATCTCTATACATTCTCACTTTGATCAGTTTCTTCATCAAATTGTAAATAATATATATATGTATATGTCAATTGATTAACATTTTATTACCCATTTGTTATTGTAAATCTTTGTACCTACCAACAAATCAAACAACAACATTTTGACTGTTCATCATAACCAAAACCAAACCCCCACATATATACCAACAACAAAACAATGTAGCCATGTAAATAGTACCAACCGTAGCACCAGCAGCTTTAACAACAACAACAACAACAACATCAATAGCAACCATAAGCACGCGTCGCACCACAATCACAACAACAACAACAATAATAATAACAGCAAAAATAATCACAACCACTCAACGTCAACAACAACAACAACTTTGGAAGCAAAAAAACCAACAGCAAAAACAGCAACGTGGCACGGATCCTCACACCATAATAATAATAATAATCACAACAGCAACAACACCAACAACATCAACAACAGCACACAATACACAACCCACCTATCCCACAATCAGCACCACACCACCACTACTAATCATAGTCATACTAACAGTAATAAACATAAAACAGCACAACACTCAATTGTAACTAAATCCATAACAACAACATCAAAAAACACAGCGAAAGCAAACAACAACAACAACAACAACCATTCAACAAAGTACAAAAACTCCTCAAATCATGCGAATCTTCTTAGCTTTACCGAAACGGAGGAGGTGCTACAAATTGGAATGCATAAAGTGCTTGTCTATGTCAAGAATCATCGGGATGCATGGCCCTTCATGGATCCCGTTGAGGAGGATATCGCTCCCAGATATTACTCAATCATTAGAAGGTAGTATAGATAGATAGATATATGAACATTCAGTAGTCGCTCGAGTTGAGATCTTTTCATTCAAGCAACCACTGAAGTTTTATTACAATCATCATAACATCATAACTAATTCATCGATGTTCTTTTTTAAGGCCCATGGACCTGCTTAAAATGGAGGACAAGCTGGACAGTGGGGAGTATCATAAGTTTAGCGAATTTCGTAACGATTTTCGTTTAATTGTTAACAATTGTAGACTGTACAATGGGCACAATAACGGTAAAACATTGCAATAAAAAAACTTTAAAAAATATATTCTGTTAATCAAAACTTCTCTCTCTACACATAGAGTACACGGAGATGGTGAATAATTTACAGGAAGCCTTTGAAAGGGCAACAAAAAAATATTTTGATAATCTCTCTGATGATGACGATGATGATCCGAATTTAAGTTATCCTGCTGCTGACTCTAAGATGAATGTATTTCGTGAAAAATACTTTAGTAAGAAGGCAAAGGAGGGGGAGAAAGAAACGACAGTGAATTGCGCAGATGGTAAGCATCTGCCCGAAAGCAGCGGCGATGAGGAAGAGGAGGATGATAATGATGATGATGATGATGATGATGACGATGATGACGATGATGATGAAGTAGAAGAAGAATCCCTGAAGCCACGTAGCAAAGAGGAGGAGGAAATGGAGGAGGAGCCTGAAGAGGCGACGACCACAACAACGCATGCACCGAAGCGCAAACGCAAGGAGAAGGATAAACGGCGTAAAAAGAAGACCAAAACCAAAGCAGACAAAAATGGTAGCCATATGGATGACATGGACACTGATGAAGAGGATGAAATGGTCGAACCAGAGCCTCCACCACTGCTGCCAGCAGCTAAGAAAAGCAAAAGCAGCAAAGTACTAAAGGAAAAAGATAGGGATAAAGAAAAAGATAAGGAAAAAGAAAAGGAAAAGGAGTCGGCATCCTCGAGCAAACGTGGCCGCAAAGCCAAGAGCAGCAAATCCACGCTGGCCAACAGTTCATCATCGACCAAGCCCACCAAACCACAAAAGACCAAAAAAGCGGCTAAAAATGCAAAGCACCAATCGGATGATGAATCGGACAGAAGTGAAACACCAACTTCTGAGGAGTCCAGTGACGAGGAACTGGTTTTGGCCAAAGTCAAAGCCCTAGTAAAACCCACAGCACGCACGATAGCGGCTCAAAAAAAGAAAATGGTGCCGGCAGAGTCGAAAGTGAAGACTCCAACGTCTGCCAAGCGCCACCCAAAGATCAAAAAAGGTGTTCGTGGTCGCGTCAAAAGCGATCGAGATCAGGACGAACTTGACGAAGACGATATACCGTTGAAGAAGCAACTGCCACCAACGGCTGCCGTAGCTTTAGCAGAATCTGCCGCAGAATTGGAAGAAGACGAGGATGATGACGATGATGTTTCTCGTTCAAGAAGCATGTCACCTTTCAAAGTGGATCTGCACAAGAAATACTCAAAGAGCGCTCTCAACGATGATCTCTCCGAGCTGCTGACTACTGTCAAAAAGGTCAACAGCCTCGAGACTTCCAAGCTAAGCGCACGACACGAGGGTGAACAGTTAAAGGACAAATCTGATCAGGACTCGGAAACGGACTTCAAGTCTCTGGATAGCGAAAGCAGCTCCGATGATCGCAAGAGACGACGATCGCCGCCGCCGCCAGTTGTTAAGCGTGGCAAGAAAACCGAAACGTCACCTCAAAAAAAAGATAAGGGAAAGGACAAGAAGCGCAGCCAAGACAAAGAAAAGGATAAGGATAAAGAGAAGGAAAAATCACGTAGCGGAAAACACAAGAAAAGCTCAGCAGAATCAGCAGCTGCGGCAGCTGCCGCCGCCGAACAAGCGGAACTGGAAATGCTGCTACCCTTTATGGATAAATACGATGTGATCAAGTATCGACGCAGTCGTGCTGCACAAGGTGCTACAGGTGCATCCGTTTCTCAAGTGAGCTACGAGGAACCGAAGTCAACCAGTGTCAAGACCACATCCAGCAACAAAAAGAAGCGGGAGAATGCCACAGAACCGGGTGTGGAGCACAAACGTGGACGTAAGAGCAAGGAGCAAAAGCAGGCCAAGGAAGCTGAGAAACCAAGTAAGCCAGAAATGGTGGAAAAGCCTATTGAAAAGCATGTGGAGAAGCATACGGAAAAGACCAAAAAAGTAATAGAGACAACAAAGAACCAGGAAAAACCTTTGAACGAAAAGACGCCGCAAAAAGTAGCAGCAACTGTTCCAGCCAAGACAGAAACTACTAGCAAGGATGTCGCTGTTAAGAGCATCAGCGTTGCTAGCAAGGATGCAACCAAATCAAGTATTACTGTTGCTAGCAATGCCAAGTCCAAGGAATCGGCTGCAAAATCCAACAGCAAGAAAAAAGCTGATAAACAAATGCCGCCACCGCCAAAACCAGCCGACAGATCAGCGGAAAAGGGCAAGAAGCTTACAGGTAAAAAGGCAGCCGCGGCAGCAGCAGCTGCACAGAAAGTAACTTCCAGCAGCAACACAAACCTGGAAGCTCTCGATGTGGAAACGGAGCAAACGCTTAAGGACATCAATCGTTGGCTAGAACATACACCACGTTTCTCCGAGTTTAGTTCAGCGAGTAATTCGCCTTCACGCTATAATCTCTTGGATGATTTTGATTCGAGCATTAGCAAAATGGACGCTGCCGATTTTAGGCGACCTGTTGCCTTGGCTGCACCCAAAACGGAACTGGTGCCAAACAAGCTGGCGGAGGCTCTCAACGATTTGGTGAGTGAGAAGCCTGCGGCATCTAAATTGGAAATGGACGCTCTGCCCACGGCAAGCAGTGTGAGCAGCAGTTGTGGCACTCCACCGCATTCGATGCACTCAAGCAATTCCATTGGCAGCACCTCGGCAACGGCTGCCACAAGCGCCAGTGCCAATTCGACATGTTCCAACTCGAATTCAAATTCCAACTCAAATTCAAATTCGAACTCAACGACGATGGCAACAACAGCAGCTAGCACTCCACCTTCGCTGCCCAATCCAACACCGCCTCAAACACCATCGCCTTCGTTGCCCGCCAAGCCCAAAGAGCCGGGCAGCACACAACTTTTACTCAATCCTCCACCCCCGCCGCACGTCAAGCAACAAATGGCCAAGGAAGCGAAACGTAAATCATTGAAGGATAAACTGGCAGCAACTGCTCATGCACAGCAGGCCAAGGCGAAGGCCATGATGCGCACCATTGAGCGTCTGCAGCCAGGCAAGACCAAGGGTAATCTCCTACACACTGTGTCCAAAGCGGAGGAATCGGAGGCGACTGTACGTCACATGCCGGCACAGTCCAGCAAAAGCAAGGAACCCAAAAATGCTTTAACCATTGATTGCAGCGATTCAGCACCAAAACTGAGTCTGGGCACAGTGCTCAAAACGCAGGATTTTTCTCTGGGAAAGACGCTAGATGAGCTGGCAGGCAAGGAACAACCTGACTCCAAGGATCCGAGTGATGCCGAACTGGCAGATAGATTGCCGCCAAAGCCTTTTGAAGCTCTGCTAGAATTCAGTAAACTCAGTGAGTTGGCTTCCAAGGCATCGCCAAACGAGTCTTTGGATAAACCAAACTTGAGCGTTTGGTTGAAAGCCTTTGGTGGACCCCTTGTTAATTCAAAGTCCAGTGAGGAGGAGGAAAAACAACAGCAGACGACGACAACGGCAACACAGTCGTTGGGCAAGGATGACGCCCGAGTGGCGCCACCCGCCCATTCACCAGCAACTGCCGCTACTGGAGAAAACTTTTCTCTGCCGGTGGTCATGCGCCAGAGGAAGCCAAGCACGGGCAGCACCAACTCGGAGCGTAGCTCCTTCAGTCAAGATCCGGATTCGCCACGCATTGCTATCGATGAGCGTTATGGTTCCTATGCGGCAGCGTCGTACACCTCGCCCATTGGGGCGTCTCCAATTGGTGCCTCACCCATTATGGTCTCACCGAAACCGAGTGATGACATGGGCAAACCAGCATCGCCTTATACCCTAAATGGAGCTATCAAAGTTGGTTTCTATCAGGATACGACAACAAAGAGTAGTCCGGATAAGAGTTGTAGTCCACGCGAGATGAACTCACCATATCCACAATACTCGCAACATATTTACTCGTCTGCCTCGTCGCCGAATGTTTCCACGCCGGAGCTGAGTGGAACTTCACCGTATGGCGGTGGAAATAGCTATAATCCTTCGGGTTCAGAAGCTTCAAAGACTCCTGCGTATTCCTCCACCTCGCCACTGCCAATTTACGATCAGTACAAGCAGCCACGCTCTCAGGAATCCGATTACAATTCCTCAATGAGTCCGAGCACACCAAATCCACATTCACCCTACCAGCAGCCACAAAGTTCACCCTATACCACACCACACTCCACACAACCTTCGCCTTATCACGCCCAATCGCCTTACCATCAACAGTCGCAATCGCAGCCACAGTTGCCATCACAGCAGCAGCAACAACCGCAACCCTTACTTAGCCCCAGTCCTCAGCAACAGGCATTGAGTCCAATGCATAGCGTGGATTCACCAGCTTCCTCGGCTGCAACACAACCACCAACACCCATTGCTCAATCCCCAGCAGAGCAGCAACATTCGCCTTATCAGCAACCTGTGCTATCGCCCTACCAGCAGCAACAACAAGTGGTACAACCAGTGGTTGCACCACCAATAATTTCAGCCACTCAACCAGCTGCTGTTCCTGTAGTTCCACTAACAGGTGAGTTTTGTTTAATTGACAATTGTGGTATGAGAATTTATTTAAAAACTCTTATTTTCTTTTTTCAGCAGCAATGGGCAACAATGGTTATGCGACCGCACGTGAGAACTACCAGCAGCAGCAACAACAACAGCAACAACAACAGCAACAGCAGCAGCAACAACAGCAGCAACAACAGCAGCAACAACAACAACAGCAGCAACAACAACAGCAGCAACAACAAACACAACACCCGCAGCAGCAACCACAACATTCTGTTTATAATCCAGCAACTCTGATAAATCCGCTGCCAGCTACAGCAACAGCAACTCTGCCTACAGCGCAGCCCGTTTCTAAATCCAATAACAATGATTGGAATCTGGGTCACAGCCTGTTGCCGCCTAACCTAACAGGGAACCAAGTAACACAACAGCAGCAACAACAACAACAGCAGCAGCAACAGCAACAACAGCTGACCCATCAGCAGCAACAGTTGCATGGCATGAAACCAAAATATCCAACATATGCGCAATATCAGTCAACAAATGCAGCAGCAAATGCAGCAGCTGCAGCTGATGGTGTGGACAGTCAACAGCAACAACAACAACAACAACAGCAGCAGCAACAGCAGCAACAACAGAAAATTGTGCCACCTAGTTATGGCAGCGATATGGCAACCTTTATGCAGCATCAAATGCAGCAACCAGCAAAAACGGATACGTTGATTAATCCATTAAAGCGCAGTAGCGAGGAGCTTTTAGGAGATTTTAATAATGTTGCTGGCAATAAACTAACCAAACTCGAAGAGAATCACACACAACAGCAGCAATTGCACACAGTATCGCAACAACAGCAGCAGCAACAACAACAGCAAGTACAACACCAGCAACAAGTACAGCAGCAGCAACAGCAGCTGTCGCAGCCACAATCGCTGCTCAACAAGCAACAGCAAATGTTTAATAGCTTCTTGGGTTCGATGGCATTTGGCAAACAGTTGGGCACCATAGCGCCAGACAAAGCATTTGAGATGTACAATCGTGCGGCGGCAATGGGTTTCCCGAAGGACTTTGCCAAAGACAACAGTGCATGCAGCATACAGCAGCAGCAGCAACAACTAGTGGCTACCAACAAACAACAAAATAGTCAACAGCAACAGCAGCAATCACAAACGCAACCGCATTTGACACAATTGCAGCCTTCTCACAGCCTCAACTATCAGCAGCAGCAGCAGCAGCAACAACAACAGCAAAAGTTGCCAATACAGCAACAGCAGCAACAGGGGTCACACAAGCCGCTCAATTATGGCAACAACACTAATAACTTACAACAACAACAACAGCAGCAACCACAACCCGCACAAGAGCAACATGCACAGCAACAGCAAACACACAATGCCTATCACCAACAATCACAGCTAAATCACAATTATGTGCCAGCAAGTGTACCTGGCGTACAGCCCACCGCTGGCAAGCCCACAGCAACACAGGCCCAAGCTGTTGCAGTTGCAAGCAACAACGACAACAGCAACAATATGTTGCAACATCTGCCAACGAGCGCACATCAGCATCATCTCAGCCAAACACATCATTTGGCTGCCTACAACAAACCGACTCCGCCACCACCACAGACCTACAACAATCCACTAATGCATACGCTCACCGAATCCATGCTGGGCTATCCTGTCAACTATTTTGACAAGAATATGCCACCAGCTGCACATATGTATAGTGCGTCGAGTGCTGCCTCCGCTTATGGTAATCCTGCACAGCAATTGCCCGGGAATTATGTGCCGGGAAGCAATGCCGCGGCACAAGCGCAACAGCCTCAGCAACAGCCTCAGCAACAGCAGGTGCAACAGCAACAGGTGCAGCAGCAACAGGTGCAACAACAACAACAACAACAGCAGCAACAACAACAACAACAACAACAACAACAACAGCAGCAGCAGCAGCAACATCAGCAACAACAGCAAGCAGCTGTTGCGACAGCTCCTGCCGCCGAGGTCAAGGTGCCCGCCAAGCGTGGACGCAAGAAAAAGGCTACCACAATTGCCGCAGAGGCAACCAAACAACAACAGCAACAACAACAGCAGCAGCAACTGGCGACAGCACAGCAGCAACAACAGCAACAGCAGCATAGCCAGCAATCAATGCCTCAATACAATATGCCACAAATGGCTACAGCTGCAACGGCAGCCAGCTCCGCAGCGCATCAGCTCCAGGCACATGCCCAAGTGCTGCATCAGGGTTTCCAGCTCTATGCAGGACTCAAATCGGGAGGAGTTTCATCACCCGTACCTGGTACATCAGCATCAGCAGCAGCAGCAGCTGCAGCAGCGGCAGCCGTCAACACAAGTAGCAATCAGACGGCAGCAGATGCGGCAGCCATTGCCTTGAAAACCTCCACGGGAGGAATGGTTCCTGGCAGCGCCTTTAACTTTGCGCCCACGCCCAGTGCCTTGGGACTCTATGGCGACCAGACGGCGGCGGCAGCAGCTAGCAGCTATTTGGATCAGTTCAGAGATGCACCGAATCCATACTATATGCCACCAGCGCCGGCGCATAGTGGTGCAACGGGTAATCCAGCGGGCAATGCGGTGGATAAGACACAAAATCCACTCAATTCAGCAGCTGGTTCCTATCCGTTCCTGGCTGCAGCGCATCCCTCAACACGAGCAGCAGCTGCAGCAGCAGCATATCCGTTTGCCGCTGCACAATTGGATCCAAACTCGCAACTGTATCAGCAATATCTGCGACGTGATGATTTTCATGCACGCATGATCTTCAATCAGAGCCTGTTGGGTGGACCTGCGGCTGCTGCAGCTGCTGCTGGCTACGGGCAACCGCCGCCACCGCAAGCCGCCTATCGAGCTTCGGCTTTGGGCATGACCAAGCCATATGATATCAATAGGCAATCATGGTTTTAGCAGTACGCCAGTGCCGCCAACGTTGACCTGCAAGGCGACGATCTAAATGCATCGTCTACAGCGACGGCGGCAATGGGCGAGATGGAGGATGGAACAGGAACAGGAACTGGAACAGTAACAGGAGTAGCCACAGCAGGAGCAAACATACAACGCTAAAATGGCGATTGGTTTCAAACAGGAATTTTTTCTTTTGAACAATGTAGTGTGCTAGGGACGGCAAACTGGGAGAATTTCGCAATATATTCCGATAAACATGTATATTTACTCTATCTATATATATATATATACATATATATAAATGCTGACTCGAATTCTAGCCTAATAGAATTGCGCTTTATGATTTATGTGTGTGAGTGTCGTATTCTGTGTGCTTTAGCAACCTTTAACCTCTGCCAACCCTCCCCACCCGTTTCATTCATGATTAGTGTCTAACGTTTCATGCCTTCTTTTAATCACTTTTGTGCAATTAAACACGTGAATGTTTCTCCCAGCACCGAGATTTTAGCACACAACGTAAATTTAACTGGATAGTTATAAGAATGGTTTAAAGTTTAAGCTATTTTTTTTTTTGATAATAACTGACGCACTACCTACATATGTAGATGATGTATATGTGTAATTGTTTATATAGACTGTAAAAAAAAATATGCAGAAAACTTTAAAGGAAACGACAAAATGATGAAGAATTCTAAGAATTGTTTCAAAGTAGTTTCCCATCTATTTTTAAGCTTTTAGTTTGCAGAATTTAACTAAGCCTATATTTATAATAAATTGTAAATTTACTATTATTATTATTATTATTATATACTATTACTATTACGTCTATTAACTATTACTATTAGTTTTTATAAGTGCAGCGGGTAATTTGTTGAAATATTAAATAACATAATCCAAAAACAAAAAAGAAATTATAAGTAAAATGATTTTAAGTTGGTCGTAAGCCAAAATCAAGTTTTGTATAAACTTTTGTTAAATATGCTAAGCTTAACAGTACGGTCTACACTTAAATCCAAAAATAAAATATATTAAACACCCAAACAACACACACACACACACTCATTGCATGTGCAACATTCCGCATTGATTTCAAAATCCTTTCCGTTTTCCAACCTATTTTTTGCTGTACATAAAACAAAAAGAAAGTTAGGAAATTTAATACTGTTACGTTTTTCAACATACACATCTCAACTTGTAGCTTTAAATGCTGTAAAAAATGAATGAACAAATACTAAATTCAATTTATTTCAATGCAAAATTTTTGAATGGTACATGGAAAAAAAAGTGTCTTAGTCGGCTATTAAAAAAACAAATAATTATATAATGCAAAAACACATCAAGTTAAGAAAATACCAATTAAAAGAGAGCCCTTATCTATAAACATATAAAAAAATATATATATATATATAACGACAAAAAAAAAAACACAAAAACCGAAACAATAAACTAAAACTTAATTAAGTTGTTAACGCTTATGTTTTTGCAAAAGTAAATTTTAAATTTTATAAACATAACGGCAACAAAATACTAGTTGATAACCAATAAAAAATCGGTACCTAGAGCATAAAGAGCAACAACAAATAACATATTTAAAGAACTACAAGCTAAACAAAATATGATTATTATTATTATTATATAAATAACAATTCTTTATGTATTTTATGCATGCATGTTCTCTGTATAAAATCAACAAATATATATATATATACATATATATTAGATGCTACAGCGTGCCGCATGCACAGTAAATTATATATACATACATGTAGCTATACTATATGAACAAACAAATTAAATAACAATAAAGAATTATATTGCATATTGTACAAAAAAAAAAATAAATAAAAATAATAAGCAAACAGTGTTTGGTTAATTCACGAGTTCATCATACAATGTTCCAACTTAAGCCTCTCCAATTATTATGCAATGTTTTGTTGGGCGCACGCGTTCATTTGCATACAATTGCAGCAGCACACGGTTAGCCACCTTGATAACCCACCTCTCCCCTTTTAACCTTTTGTTTCACCCCTCTTACAATTACAGGCAATGACTACTGAAACAAAACTCGTGCGATAGTTTTTTTATTTCTGATGGTTTTCAACACGCTTCAAGCATGGCCACTTTGCCATTTGGTCGTTCGATCGTTTTAAAACAGTTTTAATTATCATTGCAGATACTTACTATATATACATATAGTATATAAAAAGTGTGCATACTAATTACGTGCAAGTTGCTGTCGCGTGGAGAGGCGTGCTACCTACTAAGACTTAGGCAACAAACTTGCCCCGTTAAAGTGTACGTTCTATAATTGCAACGTATCAATGGAAAGCGCTTTGTTACATTCTTAAATCGTATAGTATAAAGACGGGGTGACGAAAGGGTTAAAAGCGTTAAAATAATTAAACAACTGGATACAGATCGAAAGAATGCCGATGTCAAATGTGTTGATGCCATTTGACAAATGAATAGACATTCTAATTAAGGCTAAAGCAATTTCTTTAAGATTGATTTTTTTTATTAGATTAATGATCATTAATCATGGTAAATGTTGGATCAATTGACGTGTGTGTAACTTGTTTATCACAATAATCCCATAGTCGGCGTTATTTTCGATATCGGAAATTTTAGGTCTTTAATCATTTAGCTTTTTGAGTCATCAAAATGTGTTAATTGTGTGTGATATAATTTGAAAATCTTAATTAAAGGTTAATTCAGCCAAAAATTATCCCTGCTTCGGGTAGCTAACAATTATACATTGTATGTATTTTTGAAACTATTAAAAGCACATGAATCATGGGTTATCCCATTTACGTCTCAATTTTAAAAGACCAGAAGACTGACTGACTGTCTGACTGTGGCATTACAACAAGAACAGGTACCATTGATTAATGACCCGAGTTGTCAGCCATGAATAAAGTTGGGAGTTTAACTGTTCAATTTTGTTATTGTTGCTGCTGCTGTTTATCCGGTTGAAAGGTTGCTCCGTGCTGTGTTGTGTTTAAAAATATCACTTTATGTGCATGTTAATTAGTTTATTCACCGCCATCAATTTGTTTGTTAGCAGCATCATCCAATAATTTAAATTTTAAACGACAAACTTCAAACTTGAACAGATTCTGTCAAACAAGCCATTAATTTATATAAATAAGATATTTTACACGCCAATTTTTTTTTTTTTTTGAACTTAATATGCCGGCAATTACGTAATGTACAACATTAAGACGTCTGGTATGAGAATTTCAAAGATGCTAATTGACTCTAACAAATATGATTTCAGTTACTTTGGGCAGAGAGGGGCGTGGCACAGCATGGTCGCACGACAGTCACGCAGCCAATTTGCACGTGCCGCGCCACAAAATATATAATATAAATAAAATACAGCTTGGCAGCATTTTTTAAAAAAAATGATATTAAATTAGCCTTCCGCTGTGATTTAAGTATTGCAAATATTCCACAATAACACAAACTCAAATCTACAACTGAAGTTGAATAATTGCCATTTAGAGTGTGAACAAATAAAAGGTCAAACACAATATTTATTTATTTTACTAAATGGTTCATTTATTTGGATTTTGTTCAATTATGCTAACAATTTTTATATGGGTAAATCAGGGTATAATGGTTGTGAAAATTAGCACGTGAAAGGTAATTTTTTTTAAATTTATTTTTGTTTAAATTGATCATTATTTGAAGCATACTTTTAGGGCGCAAGGAGTAAAATATTTATTGAAACTGGGTTCAGGTATCTTCTAGTCGGGCTCTTCTGAATAAACCCTTCTTACTTGTTTTTTGTAAACGAATTAAATACATTTATGGGTTGGGTTGGAGCGATGATTGATTTGAGAATCTGTTGAATATATAATTGGTTTCTCAGTATTTTAAAGCGCTCAATATACATATACTATATACATATATATAGTATTTCTGCATGTTAATGCAACAAGTCTTTGACTTTTGATTGTTTGTTTTAGCTTAGTAACATCAAAGTTTTTGTTACTAACCGGCATGCTTTTCCTTTCCAAATTTGAATTACCCGTTTAACAGGCATCGCTCTGGATTGCAGGTTGGATAATAATAATAAATTTATAGTTGTTAAATTTTTATAGTATTTTTCTATTTGTTTAAAATACAGTCGGTATTCTATTTAACGAACGTCTGGAGAACGAATAATTTTATATTACGAATTCATTTCGAGAACAATGCAATTTGGTCTAATCGAAAAATCGAAAATGAATCGAAAGAATTTTTTCTATAACCCAGGGTTTTTTTTCCATTTAAGACTCGATACATGGACGATCCACTTCTGCCTAATTTTTAAATTATATGTCTCGTAGTATTTTAATAAAACAAATAAAAAATCAATGACAACTAGTTAAAAAATCATATAATATTTTTTTTTAAAAATGAAATAGCTCGTTATAGTATTTCGTTTAGTTAGGAAATAGGTTTATAACAATAACTTGTTGTGACAGCTGTTAAATCAAGATAGTTCTAGAGAGAATGCAGTTAGTAAGTTTTTATATTGCAATTGAATATAATTTCACAGATCCAACTTAGATACTACACTTGGGAGCATCCCATAGTTCGTTTTAATGATGACTTAATTATTGCAATGAAAATTCTCTAATAGGCATATTACGTTAAAGATTTATACTAACTAAAATCGTGTGAGTTACGACATAAATCAAGTGAAATATAACTATATATTTGAATATAGTATTTCGCATCTTGACTTATGTTTGTTTGTTTATTTTTTTACTGGGTGGCATTAACGTTGTTGTTGTTGTTATTGTTATTATTGTTAACCAGAATGAACCGGCGTGCTTTTACTTTCTAAATTTGTATTACCCGTTTAACATACAGGCAATGAACGCACTTGGATTGGAGAGGTTGGCTAACAAGAATTGATTAAAGTCACATTGTGTATTTCATTGTATTTTTTGAACTTTGTTTGACTTCCGTTTGTGATTCAGCTACGGAGTTATGTATATCAACCAATTAATGCAAAAATGTTATAATTTACAACCAGCTTTAAAAATAGCCAGGCGATCTTTCTTTTCGTCTTTATTTTCTGGTATTTTTTTTCACAGGTGCGTCGTCGTCGCCCTTTACTTACTTAGTTCCCGGTCTTTAAACAGGGCTTTGAACTCTGTTTTATTTTTGGTTCGCGGCCTTAGCATTCAATAGGATATTGTGTTTTTGTGTTTGTGTGTGTGTGTGTGTGTGTGTGTGATTGGTGTGCGGGTGTGGTTGGACTTGGACCGTTGTAGATTGATTGAGCGATAAATAATTTTATCTATTGTTTGCCGACTGAGAACCGTAACATTAAAAACCTAACAATTGATCTGATGGATAATAGTTATTAGTTAAAAGTTAATTTAGAAATAGTGAAGAACGAAACATATTTAATAGTTTTCTCTGAGTGTATCGCATTTGATTAATGCTTTTATGTCTGAGTTCACGATTATATCACTAGATAATATCTTCAATTTGTCACGTAGACCAGCAACAGAATTTCCGAAAGCAGCAAACAAATGATAAAGACTAAGGCAACAAACTTGATAAAAGTAAAACGAAATGTAAATGTGCTCTACACCTAATTGAACAAACTCAATACAGCTACCCAGTGATTGCAATAAATGACACTTGTTGTCTAATTAGACACAATATATGAGTTTTGTTGTAGAAGCATTCTAGCAGCTGGCCCAAGTATGTCTAGCAAAATTGTTAGCTCACTTTATGAGCAGCTGTGCAATAAAATTTTAATTTATTTGAATTTACACAGTAGCAATAATTGCCGCCTGCTTAATAATTATTTAATATATATGTACTTACATAACTATATTTAGAAACTTAGTACACAGAGAAAAACGAAATGTTAAACACAATAAAAACTACCCTAAAAAAATTATCAAATTAAACAAAGAGAAAAGTACAAATAGAATGTTATTTATGCACAACTAAAACAAAATGTTGTGCTCTGTGTATTATTTAGTTGTTTGGAGGCCTGGGATCTTAGAAAGTTCTAACCTTCGTCGTTAGCATATATAGTTATTGGAGGAGGTCTTTTGAGCACGCCAATAAATGTTATAGTTACAGAATACTTACGATGAATAATTTAAATATTTCGGTTAGATTTCGATTAAATGTTGCATGTCCATGCGCAAATCGCATTTGACGATCGCCTTGACAACGGCTAAGACAACGAAACAAGAAGTTGACAGTTGAACAATTTACATAACATTATTAATATTATCAAACAGCCACAAAGCTTAACAAAATTCTAGGCGTTAAGTGGAGTGTTCTTAATACACAACTAGAACTTGATAGCTGTGCATAATTGTTTTGGACTCGTGTGTTGCAAACCTGTTTGGCCGCTGCAAAACAATTAATAAAAAGTAAAAAATGTTTTTGATATATGTATTTCATATAAGAGATATCTTACCAAAATGTTTACGACTTTCATTAAACTTTCAAACTTTATTCGAAACTTTTCATAGAAAAATTTGTAAAAAAAAACTAAAATGGAAATATTTAATTTTTATTGCTTATGAAGATATTCCAATAGATCTCATTAGTTTTACCATTTAAAATACTTGGAAACCTTAACTTTGCAAAAGTTCTATCAAGCAGATTGTTCTTGTTTTTAGTCAAAGCTCATTCAACCGCAGCATTTCCGATACACCAAACACGAAATTAACACTCACGCAGGCAGCAACTAATTTAGAACGTTCGAAACAACAAACGAAAAAACAAAAAATCCCCATGTAATGGGAAATTTTTTTCTCGAAAGTGTCTCAGTGACAGAGACTTAGCCTCTGGCCATGACTCAGTTGCAAACTGCGTTTGTTAAATGCTGACGTTCCACAGACAAGTTGGGGAAGACCAACAAACAAGTTCAGTCCACGACGCATACACATCAATTTCGTGTCTGCAACAAATGGATAGACTCTTTATGCGTAAATTCGTTGCAAGCGGGGGTTTTTTTTTACACACAAATATGTAAATTTATGTTGTTGCTCACAACAACAATCACTCTTTGGTTGTGACTCCAAAACTGTCGCATGCAGTTGACAAGCACTTGAAAATATATGAATGTAAATTTTCGGTATGGGATCCTGAAGTGTATTCTGTCATTTTCATGTTTGCTATTGGTTTTCACACATGCACAAGGACGACAAATGCCAAACTTTGTGTTTTGATGACCAATGGGGCTAATCGGGTAAGGTAAGGCAAGGTGTGAAAAACGTATGTTTAAGTGTGCCCGAAAAGTGGGCATGTCAAAAACAATTAAAGCCTGATCCACTTAATAACGTGCATGAATGTGAAAATTGTGCAGCGCATTTAAAGTTAATAGCAAGTTCAAATATATTATTTAACTGACTTTAATTTTAACTTTCTTTGTGCACTTGGACTGAAAAACAGGTTTATTTATTGCATTTTTTTTTTTATCTTTTCCACCGGTCTTTGTTTAACCAAATCGTAAAAACATTGCTGTCGCATATATTTAAAAATTAAATAATATTCGAAAAATTATTTGGAACATTTGTGTCTTTTTTTTGTTTGTTTGGGGGGCTCGTTCGAATATTCAAAAATTGGTTGGTGATTAAGACGCTTAAAGACACGCCCTGAAATGGCTTGTTGCACTTTGATTAAAGTAACACAAAGATATTAAATTCCCCGTCCGTTGACAATATCAACAAGGCTTATCAATTAACACCATTTTATACTAAGAAACCGGCAGAAAAAGTCCCATTTCTTAGCTAATTTTGTCAAATAACAGTCAGAATATCTTTTTGAAAACAGTCATGCCACAATTATAAGAATAATTTTTTAGATTTATAGTAAATTACATGTTCCAAATATTCCTAGAAAATGACAAAGAATGTTTATAGGAAGCTTGCCTTTTTGACGGTGTTTTTGCTTACTTTAAAGTTTATAGCAATTTTCTACGCAGTCATAAGTTTAATGGGCTAATTATCTTACATCAAACATCATTAGTTATGAAAAAAATCAGCATTTAAGAAAAACTAAAACGCAGCTAATATTTCCACGGCATGATACATTTTTTAAGTTAAAATCACATTCTAAATAAATGATGATTTTCTTAAGATTAAATAGTATGTAAATAAACTAGCAATACATAAGCATTTAATTATTTTTAAAAAAGTATTTAAGCATTAATAAGCAAACTCAAATAAAACAATATTTTCTAAATAAAAAAAATGATTTATTTGAAGAATGTTTGTCAACTAGCAAATTTCAAATATTTACCATATAAAAACAAAAATTCCAGATTCCTGCGAAACTTTTATTGAATTTTGTCTTTGTATTAAATTTTCGACAGGGTAGTTTTAAACAAAAATTAAGTATAATGTTGTCAGTTGACTGAGAATTGAGATGAGCTAATTTTGTGATTTTTATATTAATTCTTAACTGTCACATAAATAATCTAAGTTGATTTGTACTTTTGTTAACTTGAATGTGTAAATGGCCAATTTGTAGTAAAGTCACAAAGCAGATTTATATTAATATGGTTTTTATTCGGAATCCCCTTTTGATGTAGTTAGATTACGCATAATAAACTTAAGCGTCATTGATTAGGTCGATGGAAGGTTGGGTACGGTTAAGTAATTCCCCTGCAAGTTGACCAAAACATACAAAATTGGTCAGCTGCCGATGACTGTTTTTATTTAGGCTGTCTCGTGAATGGTTCACGTGACCTAAACCAAAACAAAAAAAATCACAAAAGTTCAAATTAAAAAAAAAAATAAATATCATAACAAAAACCAAAACAAAACGAATAAAAAGTTTAAGCGTCCGAGTGCCTATTTTGCTTGTTTTAATAAAACAATTTATTGACTTGATGAGTGACGCAAAACCAAATCACAAAAGTCCAAAAATCGGAATAAAAAGAACATCCAATGAAAAATTCAAATGAGCGCGTGGCTATGTTGGAATTAAAAATTAAAAATTTATTGGCTTAATGCGAGACAAAACCAATCTAAACGGCGTCATCTTGCGGCTCAATGAATCACTTCAAACTGAAGTATTAAGATCAGGTTGAGATATGTCGGATGATGGTCAACGGTTTTACCCCATTTTATACACTAACATTTCCCTTCTCCGGATAGTTGTTAACAGAACGTTAAGCGTTTTGGGAAAGCAACAAATTCACTGTGATGATATTATACAATAATTAGCAATAAAAAAGATTGCCGTTTTTGTAATAAATGCACATAATTGTGAGCCAGATCGATTAGAATTAGTTGGCTTGTAAATGGGTAATGGGAAAAAAATTATAAAAATGTTTTTCAAATGGATTTTTAATTGTATTATTAATTGCACCTTATTCAATTATGAATACTATTCGATTCATTCATACAAACAAACAAACATACATACATACATACATACATACAAAGCATTGCCATGTAGCCCGTAGCCCTTGCAGCTTGCAACAAAAGACTAAGAAAATTAACACAGAAATTAAATAAAACAGATTATTCTAGGAAGTTGGCAAGCAACAAGGGCAACTATGTACTCAAGGAACTCAAGCAAAACAAGGTAAAATACAATGAGAACTACAATTATTGAGTATCTCCAGAATGTTTTGTATTTTTTAATATGTCATAAAAGATTTTCCCTGAAGAAAGTAATGCAATGACCTTAGAATAATATTATTATAGAGAACCTTTCAAATAACTTTAACTTTCCTTCGAATCGCAGACTTTCTTAATATTCTCTTAAGTTGAAATCGGATCTAAGGAAGGTCATTTGAAGAGTTCTTTGACACCTTTCCTAAACAATGTTGCTTTCTGAATGCCAATAATTTGCCAAACGGAACTACTTTCATTATGAGACCTGCCATTTATGATTGATAGTCAAGACAATTAAAGATAATAAAAAATACTGCACATCGATACACACATTTATATATATATTTGTTGGTAAAACCGTAACTTTTTGTCCGCCTGTCAAATTTAAAAAGTGGACTACGTGACTGCCTCACAGATTTGTAGATTTTATTGTAGACTTTATTAGAACAAAAAGTAAAACATAAAAAAAAATTAAACTTAAATGTAGTTTCAACTTTTGCCGCCCCGTTTGCAAATGGTTAATTATAGAACCTAATTTGTTTGAAAACGTTTTTTTGTTTCTTTCCTCGTTTTTATTTAATTTTGATGATTGATCATTAGGCAGGCAAAACAGTCGGTAGTAGTATAAACGTGTATTATGTAACAAATGTCCAAAATTGCAAAAGCGAACTTTCAATTCTAAAAGAAGAAAACAATTAAATGTGTTCAGGAGTCTAAGAGATTGGGAGGGAGGGAAAGAACAATAAAACCTAGTTGTACTTTAGTTGTTTAGGTTTTTATTTGATCATGAAACAAGCAAACTGTTTGAAAAAGTTGCGGGAACTGAGAGGAGTCGGAGTGCGGTTTTTAGAAGCTGGTTGCAACCAGTCAGCCGTTAAAGGGTCAAGGCCAAGGACAAGGAAATCCCAGTGAATGGCTTCTCTCTCTCTCTCTCTCTCTCTCTCTCTCTCTCTCTCTCTCTCTCTCTCTTTATCGCTGACAACTTTGCTGTGAATCACGATTCTAATCGACTCGATTAACTCTCACGTCTCCGGCTCCGATTCTAGCTCCGGCAGCTCAGCAAACAATTTTGTTACTTTTAAAACCTTGAGCACTCGCTGCGTTGTTGTTCTTTTCAATATACTATTATATATATATTTATATATATAAATAATAACTTAAGAACGTGCACAATTAAATTTAGATATTAAATAAAAGTTTTAATGCCTGTCTATCTTTCAGCTGGTGCCTTTTTTTATGCAGTCTTAACTAAGTCGGAAGAACTTATACTGAAACTTTGTTTTGTCGAGTTACAAACTGAGTTAAATGCTATATGAATGGGCGGACTTTTTATTATAGTCTCACTAAATTATTGTCATTTTGTAGCACACAGAACTAGATTCTTAACAATTGCATATTATATTTATGCATTCTATTAGAAATTAATATATAAAAAAGAATTCGAAATATTTTAATTTTGATGTCGATTCTTCTTTACTTAAATATTGTTAGGTAATTAAATGTGTAATGCATTAAAAATACTTATAACGTTTATTTAATAATTCGATTTGATAGTAATTTAGGTTTTTTTTTCGCATTTAAATATTTATTTTCTTTGCATACATCGATTATTACGTAAATTTAAATCGCTATTCGATTTGATAATAAAAAATTGTTGTTTCTTATCTTTATCTTATTTAATATTCGCTGATTACAGCCATTCCCATTTTTTAATGATATATTTCAATTATCTCATCAGCTAGTTAGATTTAATGATTGGCAATTAAATAGCTTATGCAAAAAAATATAATGAACGGGACTTTAAATTGATTGTCAGATTTTTTACTAGATCGCCCTTTTTATTTTTGAACAAAATGTTTTATTCGAGTTAATCTCTAAATTTCGTTAGTCAACAACAAAACAATTAGCTTCCAATTTGCTGTTAATTTCGTTTAGAAATTTTAATAACTTCATATGAAGGCGCTTAGTCAGAGCTAGCGCTTATTAGCTCATTACAACTAAATGCTTATTATTGAAGATTAGTTGAATGTAATTCATAGATTTGATCATCGGCACGGCTAGCTGCTAGTTGTTTTGTTGTTGTTGCTGCAAGGACAACAACAAACAAAAAGTGCAACAAGTGCAACAATTTGCTCGACTTCAAATGTAGATCAATGGCAAATTCGAGCTGCTAGCTCTCTGAATTTGGTTAAATGCGAAACTAAATGTCATTCAAATGATCTAAGACCAGCATCCAATTAGGCGCCAGCCTCGCCAACAACAACAACTAAAACATGTGTGTGTGTGTGTGTTAAGTATGTTTGGGTGTGTTAGTTAGTCTGGCTGTTATCAGCTAACAGGAATTAGAATTAGTTAGTCAAATTGTCACACAGCTGCATATGCAAAAAAGCGTAAACAATTTGCCAGATGTTTTGACGGCATTTGCTTATGTCTAGCTTAGAGATATATTAATTATAATTTGTTACATTTACGCATGCAAATTAACTTAAATGCACTTTCATAACAATTAAATGCTCGAATTAGCACAGAACAAGGGGAAACGAGAGCACTTAAGATTGTTTTTGTCTAGTCTTGTCTAAGTATAATGATTATAAAGTAAAGAAAATTCCGTTTGGAATATCCATAAGTGATAATTCAAATCAAAATAATTATATTGATTACATATTTAAAACTTTTTATTCGATTCTAAACTTAGTAAAACTAGACTCCCACCTTACTATTCGAGTGCTTACTTAGCAGTCCCAGTGTCAACAACTTAACTTTAAGTAATTTGTAGGCAGCCACCTTCTAATGACCGAACAGCCGAACAACCGATCGATCGAGAGTTCCTGCTCGACTTTCCATTGCTTGAGGCTGTCTTGAGCGTTAATTCTATCATACATAAGCAGCATATCCGCTTTTAAGCATATGTATATCGATTACATTCATTTAACATAATCATAAGTTGTCTATGCAGTATATAGAACGAAAAACAAACACAACAACAACTAGATTGGGGGTTGTCACACGCGGCGTATGCGCAACGTTTCAACGTTTTGATGCTGGGATTTTATGTTTCAGCTCGTTTAGGCATTTTTAATGACGCGCTGAAAGACCGCGACAATTCCAAATATTCTAAAGTGTTTTTCGTTGTTGTCGTTGCGCACGCGCGCTTGTGTCTAAGCCCAAGCAACAGCAACAGCAACAACAACAGCAATGCCAAGCGCCGTTCTAGCTGCCGCACTTGAACTTGGTCGAGTCAGCAGCAGCAACCCGCTGTCGACCCACTGCCAACGTTGTTTTGCTTTCGGTGAGAGGAAACCCCACAGCAATAGCTTCAACTTAAATCAGAGCTCAGTGCTCAGTTAGCTCACAAAACAAAACACAAACGAAAAAAAAATACGTCTAAAATACGTCATAGCCGCGTCATGCGAAAACCTGTCGCTGTCTCTGCTACTGCTGCTGGTGCTGGTGCTGCTGCTACAGAGGCTGTCGGTTTGGGTCTCGGTCTCGGTCGTCGTCGACGTCGACGTCGCTTTTTGGTTCGGGTCTGTGGGGTATTTAAGCGATGGCAACTGAACCTGGGGCATGCATTGATTCGCTAACATTCGCTCTAAAGACTTGCCAAGCCCTCTGTGTGGTCAAGTAGTTTGCTGTTCTGTTTGTTGTAATAAAATATTAGCCCGCCCAACACATACTCAAGGACTCACCCCTCGAAAAGTTTTTCCAAAAAGTTTCGAGTGTCGCGTTTAACGAAAAAAGATAAAAAGGATTAAAATTAAATAACCAAACGTTAAGCGCGCTGTGATTTGGAGAGTTCTTCCCGTTAAGGCTAAATTCTAGACGCAAGCAGTTCAGTTTCAAGAGCGTTTTTTTCGTCAAGTCCACAATAAGCAGTGAAAGTGTTAAATATTTCGAGTGCTTATTGCTTTAAAAAATAAAAAACATAAAGTCAATCAAAACAAAATAGTATACAAAGAAAAACTTTGTATAAATTTTTGAAAAAGTTTTAAAACACAAAACAAACAAAAAACACAAAACAAAAATGATGGCCGTTGCAGCAGCTCAAAAGAATCGCGAAATGTTCGCCATTAAGAAATCCTACAGTATTGAGGTAAGCGCCATTAAAATGTCAAACAAACATCAGATCATATGCATTAAGACTCATAAGTCATTTTAAATGTGGTCTACGTGACTATGAAAAGGTTTTTCTCATCTATCTATCCTGCTGTTTGACGATGATGTGCAATGTGACAAAGTTATTATTTAACAAATTTAAACACTCAAAAGATCTCTTTACTTACACACACATTGAGGAAGAGACAGACGGAGAGAGAGAGAGAGTGAAAGTGGCCACCGCCTTTAGACTCTGCCTCACAATCTCAGCTTCAGCTTCATTTGCCCTGCACTTACTTAGTTACTTACACCACAGACACGCTCATTGTTGATCGTTGTCGATATGTTTATGTTGTTGTTGATTGCTGTTGTTGTTTATGTTGTCAGACACCGAAAACAAAACAAAATATGAAATCAATAAAGATGATTCAATGGCTCGCCAACTCTTTCATCAGCAATAAACACAAGAGAAACTGTGAAAACACCAAAATAAACTAAAAAAAAAGAAGTGCAACTGGCAAACTGTCAACAACAACCAACAATTTCGGTACATTCAAGTTAAGGTCTGTTGCATTTGCTGCATAGAATTACCGCTTCAAAAACAACCTTTAAAACAAATATCTATACAGTTATGGTCTTTCGACTATTATGAATGAATATGACTTAAGTTTAAGTCACAAACGATCTTTGCGTAGCTTTTTGTTGACTTGAGTCTCTACGCTTTCACGCAGCACTCAACTTTTCACACACACACACACACACACACACGCACACATAGACCTCCATTATATAAGCATAAAAAATTGCGTAACAAAAGTGCGTACGTGCGGGTGTTGGGTGGGTTAATAGCTAATTTCCGTTGCATATCCTGTGTGCTTTTTGCAAACATAACTTATAATTGAATATTTCATTTGCAGAATGGGTATCCATCCCGTCGCCGCAGTCTTGTGGACGATGCACGCTTCGAGAGCCTCGTTGTCAAGCAGAACAAACAAACGGTACTCGAGGAGGCGCGCATCAAAGCAAACGGTAAGTTGACATAACTTTAATTATAACTGAATTTTGAATAAGTTTATTTCACATGACATTTTCAAGTATGATTTTCTTGAGTTTCATTAACATTTTTATTTCTTATTATTTGTTATTTCAATAAAAAGACGCTTCGTTGGAGGAGTGCATTCAGCAGGCAAAGGGCGAGCATGTGCCCGCCGAGCATAATGTCGAGCTGCAGGACGAGCAGCCCAGTTTGGAGCTGCCCGTTGAGGATGAATATGTTGCAGGTGCTTATCGTTTCCAAAAATGCCATAAGCAAATCATTTATTTAGCTTTCAACGATTTTATTTTACTTATGCATTTATTTTTTATTATTATTTCATTATGTTTAGTTGAAGATATTGAAACTGAAGCATCGTTTGACATTAATGCTGAGCCCGCTGATGATGAAGTGTCCAAGAAGAACGGTAAGAGAGGTCATACATACATACAAACATATTGTATTAGTATAAAGTGACGTGAACTTAAGTGCTTAATATGATAAAGTGCTCAGCACTCTATTGTTACTGTAAATGTGTGTGGGTGTAGCCTTTTAGGCGCACAGACACACATAGAACGAGAGCAAAAGCTTAAGGGTAAATGGCGCATTTCCCTTTTCGCTTTTTTTTTTTTTTTCATATTTTACGCTCGACTTAAGCGTTATGGCAACCAACAGTGGAACGGGACTTCCACACGTAGCTCGCTTACTTACTTATATTCGTTTACGTGACTTTTGAAATCCGCTTGACGTTTTGCTGATTGCCTTTTTTCCTCATCTTCAACTTTATTTTATTGCAGATTATGGCCTCACCGAAGACGAGATTGTTTTGGCTAATGCCGCCTCGGAATCACCCGAAGCGGAGGCTTCAATGCAAGCAGCTGCATTGGTGGTGCGCCTCAAGGAGGGCATCTCATCGTTGGGTCGCATCCTTAAGGCCATCGAAACGTTCCATGGCCAGGTGCAGCATGTTGAGTCGCGTCAATCGCGCGTCGAAGGCGTCGACCACGATGTGCTCATCAAGCTGGAGATGACTCGCGGCAATTTGCTGCAGTTGATCCGTTCGCTGCGTCAATCGGGCAGCTTTAGCAGCATGAATCTGCTGGCTGAGAACAATATTAGCGTGAAGGCTCCATGGTTCCCCAAGCATGCTTCCGAATTGGATAACTGCAACCATCTGATGACCAAGTATGAGCCCGATTTGGACATGAACCATCCCGGTTTCGCTGACAAGGTCTATCGCCAGCGTCGCAAGGACATTGCCGAGATTGCATTCGCATTCAAATATGGAGATCCAATTCCACACATCAACTACACCGAGGTTGAGGTAAAGACCTGGCGTTCGGTCTTCCGCACTGTACAAGATCTGGCACCGAAGCACGCTTGCGCTGAATATCGCGCTGCCTTCCAGAAGCTGCAGGATGAGCAAATCTTTGTCGATCATCGTCTGCCCCAGTTGCAGGAAATGTCGGATTTCCTGCGCAAGAACACCGGTTTCTCATTGCGTCCAGCTGCTGGCCTGTTGACAGCTCGCGACTTCCTTGCCTCATTGGCCTTCCGCATCTTCCAGAGCACTCAGTATGTGCGCCACGTCAACTCGCCATACCACACACCCGAACCGTAAGTATTCATTTTTTTCTTACTTTTCCTTTCTATTTTTACATAATACGAAACTTCAAAAAGCAAAAGCTTTTTATTAGCTTCTTTTGTGCTGTGTGCTCCGTGCTTTGCTTATAATTGCATTTGACTGCCATTTTGTGATGTGGCTGCCTTTGGCAGTGGCAGTGGCAGTGGCAGTGGCAGTAGCAATTTCCGTTTCCGTCTGCCCTTCCTCTCTGGGGCAACTTTTTGATTGTGCTCGCAAATTAGTTTAACTAGCACTTGGCTGGGCTATTATTTAAGGGTCTAATTGTTTTATGTTCGCTTACATTTTCTAACACGTTTTCCTGCTGTTCCTTTTCCTTTAGTGATACTATTCATGAGCTGTTGGGTCATATGCCATTGTTGGCAGATGCTAGTTTTGCACAGTTCTCCCAGGAGATTGGGCTCGCCTCGCTGGGTGCCTCCGATGAAGAAATCGAAAAGCTATCCACGGTTAGTACGCCATTTAACTTAATTTCTTAATCACTTTCATTTGCAAAGTGCATCATGACTTAGTCGTTCGTGGCAGTTGTTTTAATCGAGCATTATTATTTTTTGTCATTTGATCATTAGGTCTACTGGTTCACTGTTGAGTTCGGTCTCTGCAAGGAACACGGTCAGGTGAAGGCTTATGGTGCTGGTCTCTTGAGCGCCTACGGTGAACTGTTGCATGCCATAAGCGATAAGTGCGAGCATCGTGCTTTTGAGCCAGCAGCAACAGCTGTGCAGCCGTACCAAGACCAGGAGTATCAGCCCATTTACTATGTGGCCGAGAGCTTTGAGGATGCCAAGGACAAGTTCCGTCGCTGGGTGAGCACCATGTCGCGTCCGTTCGAGGTACGCTTCAATCCACACACTGAACGTGTCGAGATCTTGGACTCTGTCGACAAATTGGAGACTTTGGTGCATCAAATGAACACGGAGATATTGCATTTGACCAATGCCATTTCCAAACTGCGGCGCCCATTTTAAAAATACTTTCAAACAACAACAACAAACCCCTCCTCCAAACCAACATCTAAGAGAAAAGAAAACAAAACATACAGGTGCAACGGTCTCATTTTATACAAATTAATTTTAAATTGACATACCACACACACACACATACCCTTTCCTTCCTCTTATGAATTGAAGCACCACAATTTTGAATCAGTTCGTAAAACAAAAAAAAAAAACACATTTTTATTTCTTTCGTTTTGGATTCTTTTATGTTTGTTTTTTTTTTTCATTTTTTTGATTCTCTCATCTCACACATTATTATTGTTCAATGCATTGCATATTTATTATTCCCACTCAACAAAATGATATTGGACCAAAAAATCGTTAGACTTTTAAGAGAAAATCACACACACACACACTCAATCCAATTCACAGAGAATCGATTTGTCGAGGATGCACAATACAACCGCTGTATACTCAGCACACATATAATGTTTTTGTATTATTCCGTATAAATATTAATTTACATAAAAGTGCATATATGTGAAAGCGATCAAAATATCCATCCAATAGCTTAAAACAGTTTAGCCCTCTTTAAATATATATATATATACTATATACTTTACTATATAAATTATGCTATACTATGCTTGTGTAGTATCAGTATTTTATATATATGTTCTTTTGGCAAGCAACAACAAAAAGTAGTAGAAGAAATATTAGATAAAAAGTAGAGATGAATTTTCTAATATTGTACAATAACTGGAAGCGACAATATTACAATTGTGTACTATTATTATTATCTATTAATATTATTTGTATGACTATTATGTATTGTATTGTAGGTATGTAGAGTTTATTATTTTACTTATCTTAAGTTTTGTGTATTAATAAAGTTTAAAAATACTTATGAAAAATAACATTCAACATCTTTTGATTTCTTTTCAACTCTTAAGTTTTTGATTTCAGCAATTATACTCTTGAGTCTGATTGTGATTAGGGAAAAAAAAGTGAATATTGTTTTTACTGGAATTTAATAAGATTGCGACAATTTAGGGAACAACGATTTGACAACATGATGGAATTTTAAAGAAGAATTTTAACAAAAAAAAAAATTAAATAAAGAACCAATATATACAAACATATTCAAATCTATTATATATTTATAAATAAACTAAAAATTTCGGGATCAAATATCTCAATATTATATATAACAATTATTATAGTATCAATTTTATTGCTGTTTGCAATTCGAATTATATCGTTAAATATTGAAAACAAGTGTTAACATTCAATTAAAATATTAATCTTTAAAGAGTTTTTAAAAATATATTATCCAATTCAAATCTATTTAATAACAGCAGCTGGTTGGTCCCCGAGCTTGAATGTAAAGCAGGCTGCAAAAATTAAAAAATAAAATATGCAAAAAAATATGTTATTGAAATCGAGAATGCTAAAGCCATTATATCAACTATATATAATCTTAAATACAGATATTATATGCTATACAAATTGATTTTTAAGCAATCTGCTTCAATAAAGCTTACTTTAAGCGCAAAACGCAAAAGATTTTGAAATTATTTGAAACCCTTGAAGGAAACTACAACAAGATAAATCCTTTCGGCAAATCTTTAACTTTGAACCATTCATTTAAAAATGTATTATTTGATTAACTTTTGAGTTGGGCGGATATTATTAATGGGCAAAAACTATATAATTTTGTTTATTTTAATTCTCTTGTGCCAGCTGATTTGATTGTTGTTAACATGACCTACCTCAGTTTGTGTGTGTGTTTATGTTATGTTGTTTTTTTTTCGCCGATTTATCACATGGCAATTACCGACAACAGCAACTGAGGCGTTATGATAATTGACTTACTGTCTGAATAGAAATCGAATGTGTTAATTGCGGGCAGCAGAATTATTAAACTGATCGTTTGTGGGCGATACAAACCGATTAAAACCGGGTCCGGGTAATATTAATATAAAAATACAATATAAATAAAACGTTCCAGCTGCCGTTCAAATAGTTGCGATAGCATGTAGAAAATTTGACAGAAAGATACGCTTTGAAAGAAGTACAGCTAAAATTGTGTCAAGTTATGCATTATCATACCCTATGTGCAATCTCGCATTTTTAGTAGAGTATTTTGTATAACAAAATCCATAAATTCTTGACTTGAGAATATTCTAAAGATTTATTTTTGATTAAATTGATATCTGTTTTGAATACTAGACGTGGGAATTAAATTGTTTATTATGACACTGTTATAAAGTTATAATCTGTAAGTTCGTGTTATAACAAATCTTAATTATGGGGTTTAATTGACTTGCGAATCTAACAGCTGAGGTTACAATTAATTAACGGTCAGTTAATGAAGTTCTATTCGAACATTGATTGTTTTGACTGATTTGGGTCAGAGACGACTTAATAAGTATGTACGTTGACTTTGAGTTGCAAAATGAAGTGTAAAAGTGGTATACGTGCTGCCGTTTGTTAGTTGTTGTTGGTCATTCAAACAGTTAGAACATTGGAACTTTTGGTCCAAGTCAGTGAATATTTGGGTTAGGGTTAAAGGAAACGCTCTGGGACGAGTTGGTTTTTGAGTTTGTTGAACTTGGGCCTTTGCTTTGGTTTGGTTTAAGTATTGCCTAGAGTAATTGCCGGAAGTTAAATGCACAATTGCAATTAAAAGCACATTTTTTTTAATTAATTGTTTTCTTGAAACTAAAGTTTAACTTTGCACAAACAAACAGCTGTAAAAGAGAGACGTAAAGCCACGTTAAGTTGGCTGTTGGAACACGTTTCGTTTATAGTAGTGGCCCAAACCGTGGCCGGCCGTGCAAATCCAAATCCATTTCAATTTGAAATTTTTGTTCAAATTTGGCTAATTAAAGGCGAGTTAAAGTGCCAAGGCCGAGTCGAACGACGGCTTTGACAGTAGCCAATACTAGAACCAGCTAGAACCGTTTTTTGTTTTTTTTTTTTTTTTTAGATTTTTATCTTATTGAATATCAAAGTCAATGACTTACACACATTGCGCTTGCCAATTTACTTGGCATTGGTTGGCCGCCAATTCGGGCCAATTATTCGCGAGGTTTTTTGTTTTTGTTTAAGAGTATTTAATCTTGGACTTGTCTTGAACTTTTCAACAAAAATAAAGAAAAATACTAGCTGCCAGGTGTGATATATATATACAAAAGATATATAGATATTTCGGGGCGTTGCTGCTGTTTGCTGCGGCTAAACCGTTAGCCAGCTTGTTGTACACTGCTCTGTCGCCGTCGCCGTTGCACCGTGTGCCGAGGCGCACCTGTTGCAAATTCTAATTTAAAAGATCAGCAAATCCATATAATTGCCATTTGGCTCTAAGGCTAATTGGAACAAGAACTGGTTCGACCAAATGGGCGGCTGCTTCTGTATGTGTGTGTGTGTGTGTGTGTGTGTGTATAGTGGTGGGGTGTTGAAAGGGTGTTGTTTACTTTGCCCCCCTTATACAAATAATTTACATGATTGATCACAACTTGCTTTCATGTAAGGCATCTAATTAAAGATTAAGTCAAAGGGGTTTAAGTCTATAAAATATAAAAGTTCTCTGTAAGCTGCTTTAAAGGTCTATAAAAAATGCTGCAGATAGCTTAAAGAAACCATAAAACAGAGTCTTTATTTACCAGCAACAAATCTTATAAAATATTCTCACTTACAAAGCTGCTAAGAGTATTTCTTTTCATTATCTATTGGCACTAGAAGATAAAGAACTTAGGATAAAGAATACATCCTAAGGTTCAATCTCAAAATAATAAATATAGGGTATATCTGCATTAAAACCGCACATTTCGCATTGAATGCATATACATACATATATTTAAATTTCTCTTTGTGTGTGTGTGTGGAAAATAAAGTCAAGATAGACCTTTTGCTACCAGACAGCCAGCTGTTCCCTGTGCTGACCTTCAAGCACAGATGCTTTTGATAAACATTGAGGTACTGCTTGCATGCAAAGTGACTTCCAGAGCATTATTATGCCGATTGAACCATTATTAAAAGTTATTACAGCACCAATTGACCACATTCACACAAACACAGTTAGCTAATTGCATATTTGAAAGCAGAATAAAATCAGAGACAGGTGCTCAACTTGGCTGGTTCTAATCAGTTCAAATGGCTTGAACCAAAAGCGACACCTGGCCCAGACTCAGTCTCTGGGTAAATAGAAGGGCCAATCGGCTTGGTTGCTTGGTGGTTGGCAACACAACCGCTTTCAATCATAAATTAATATTAGAATTTTAAATGTGCGACTAATTAAAAATAGTCGTTGGGCAAAGAAAAAATAGTCATAACGAAAAAATAAAAAAAAAAAACAAACCTGTGAGATTTCATGCCCCATGCTCGAGCAATTACAAGAAAATTGTGTGCATTAATTTTCCAATTGCATCGCAAGTTAGTTGCTAAGGTGAGCACTATTTAACACCCGGCAACCTTCTCCTCCTTTAAGTCAACAGCTGCAGTCAACAGGTGAAAACTATTAACTCATGCTAGCAGCTTTATAGCCACAATGTCTGCTGACCAACGTGGCGTACGAATTGTGTTTTGTGGTTTAAGTTCTGTGCTGAGGGTGGTTTTATTTTCCAATTATACTTTTTTGTTGTTTGTCTTTTTTATTAAGTCAATGTCAATATTTTGGTTTTAGTTAATCAAACATCACTAAACAATCTGAGTGGAGAGAGAGAGAGAGAGAGAGATGATGATGAAATGTCCACAAAATAAGCTGAGCTGTTCCGGATGTTGTCCGAAAGTTAAAGTTAACTCTAAATATATGCTAAGTATATAGAACGAGAGTTTTTTTTCTTTTTCTTTTGGTTATTTTTCGTATTTGTGTTACTGTTGTTTGTCAAGTAAGTAGAGACTTACACGCTCCAATGAGGCTGTTGACTTTAGCTAATTAAAAGTCATTAGCACGTGTTCAAAGTATTTCCAAAAGGGCAACTTAACAGTCGTCATTACTATAAGAAAGGTCGCTTCAAGGTTGATATTAGCACTAAATCGATCGTATTATGATTCAAAATAACTTATATATGAATATACCATATGTATATGTTCTTAATGTAACGTCGTTGAACGTTAAACGAAAAAAAAAAAATTATTTTAAGACAAAAGGTTCTGGGCAAAGTTTTGTTATACATATTGCGCATCTTTCTGCTGCTCAAGCCTTAAATAAACCCATATAATCACCTATTTTAATAGATCCCAGCATTAAATCCCTTAAGAATGGGTTAACAATGGCATTTTACGGAATGTAACATACTTTGAGGAAGTTTATAAAGCTTAGCATATTTTTTCGCGAAACATATTAATGAATAGAATAAATTTCTTAACAAAAAGAAACTTAAAAAATATTTCATTTCATTCGTTGTTATATTAAAACAATGATGGAAATTAGTTTTAGAGAAAATATTGATGCAGGCAAGTTAATATTTCAAAAGCCATCTATTGTTAATTTCTATAACAAGTCGTACATAAAAGCTTTCGCAAGCTCAAAAGCTGTTTACTATAAAACAGGTTTAGATTGCTTTGAATGCAAGAATGCTTCAAACTTAATGCTATGCAGAACTTTTTCAAGTTTAATATGCGACACACGAACGATTTATTTTCCCAGGTTTCTTATCGTTTGAAAGCTTTCAAATATGCTTTATATTTTCTTTAAGCTCACCTACAGAAGCTGTTTGCTATAAAACTGGTATGCATTTCTCAATAAACTTGAAGCTTTTTTGTGTTGGGAAAAACGTGAGTGAAAACACTACAAAATAGTCATACTTATTTCATAAAAACGTAGCAAATAAAACTCAAACTGATTTAAACTTTTATTCTTTTCATTATTTTTATTATATTTATTATTGTTTCAACCTTTGAATTAAAAACAACCTTCACTGAATTAATTTTTCAATAGATTTTAATTTTATTTAAACAAATTTGATATATATATTATTAGTCTCAGTCTTTTGGCAAATTGCTATCGCTCTTTCCTCTGCTATAGGGTCGTGTACCGCCGAGCATGCGCTCCAAAAGGCTCTGCTTTGATTTGCGTTTGCAGGCAAGGACCTCCTTGCACAGTTCATTGAATACTTCGGCCACCTGATCGACATGATCCGCTGCAGAGACCTCACTGAACTTGCACTCAAAGTCTTTGGCCAAAATCTCACCCTCATCGCGGCTAACTTGACGCAAATGAACCATATCCACTTTGTTTGCGCACAGCTGAACGGGTGTATCCGATTGCAAATCGGATTTGGCACGGCGTATATAATTGAAACTCTTGCGATCCGTTATAGAGTAGACGAGCAGCAAGCCATCAGCCCATTGCACAAGCTCAGCAGCATTGGGATATTCATCATCGGCCTGGCAGTAACATTGATTAATTAAGTTTTGTCAAATAGGTTAGATTAACATCTGTACCTTAGGACATGTGTCGAGAATTTCGAAGAGCACCGGTTCATTGTCCACCATGGATTCGTGCTTGTAGCGATTCTCAGTCTGATGATCGTATTCGCCGATATAACGTTTTGTCAAGAAACGCACAATTAAAGCTGCAGTTAAATTAAATTAATGTAAATTAAGTTTAGGGCGTTGTCTTACGCTAAGATCAGGTGTAAACGAAGGCAACGCCCCGCAACGAAACGAACCCCTCAACTACATTAGGTCAGCACTTGAGCGAGCTTGAACAGGAAAAACCTCATATACAACAGTGGAAAATTCAAATGTGGCTGAGCCAAAACCACCTCAAGGCAGGTGAAAAAAACAAAAACAATAAAAAAAATGTAAACCATGAGGGGTTAATAAACCCAGCTAACGACAACAACAACATTGCATTGCGTGTTAGCTGAAAACAGGACAAAAGGGTGTAAGGTGAAGAGGGGATGAACCTGCGCCTCTGGTCATTTGCAATGCGAGTGCTTTGAACTCTGACCAAGTCCAGAAACTTGCAAAAGCATTATAATTCATGTAGGGTTAACTTGCGCCTTGCTTGCTTATAAGATAGTACAACACACCACCTACTCCATACACCCTACCTCCTACCGATTTTTAATGACATTTTCATCATTTATTTTAATGGCAGCCGCACAGTTGGCATGCTTTTTAATTTATATCTTTCTCCAAATGTTTGGGTTTTAATACATTTACGAGGTCAATGTTTAAATTATTTTTGTTTATATAACGACAAAAAATGGCGACGCATTGCCCGATGGGCATTGCTCGGTTTGGCGGCAGGTGGGGGGCACATTCTTTTTAATTGCCGCTCAGACTAGACTCAACTTTGTCTAGTGCATTCGAATAATATTTGTGTATTATATTTAAATGGTATTTGTGCAAAAATAAAACAACATTTATTATTGATACAATAATGTGTTTGCTTTTTAAATGTTTTCTGGCACCTAAGAACATTCGACTATATAGTATATAGCAAAAAACGATTTGTACTTGTGTGTAGTTTGCTTTCGTAACGTTGTTGTTGTAAGCAAAAAACTATACAATGTCTTGTGAGTTAAATTTATAATTTAGATTATGTATTTTAGATAAGTTTGCTCTAGTTTCTCTTACTGATTATAAACGGTTGCTCGTCTAGCAATTTTGCATATCAAAACTGGTATGCAGCATTCATTTACAAGCAAAAATTCGATTACCGAAAAGACAGAAGGCTCTCGTCGAGAGTGTCCGAACGGGGAATACCCTGTACTCTAGGGTAGCCTGAACGAGTCTTTGTATAAATTAACTTAACGACAACTTTCTTGTTCCTTGATTGAACTGAGTTAAATTTTAGCAACTTATGTCGAATTTTCTATAAATAAAGCAAAAATATGGTATTCATTGTTATCGATAACAAGTTTACATCGAAAACGGGAAATGCTATCGATATCAATGTTTTATCATTCAATGTTCTTTAATTTTTCAACTTCTAATTTGTCTTCTGCCTTGTTATTGGCTTTGCTTTTTCCTCTCAGGTATAATATGTATTAATGGTCCTAGGCTAATTGCGCTGCCTTTATTTGATATTTATTAGTTGAGCCATAAAGGGACTACACTAGCAGGGCTACACCAGCTACACCAGCAGATTATGCATTCCCACTACCAGGTGATATCTGAAGATGACAAGAAGTTAATTTGAGGGGAAGCTGCTGTCTACAAAATGTAACAAAAATTCAAAACTTTTTTTTTTTGTGGTCGTCAGAATTGTACTTGATGGCTGACAGGGAACATCAATTTGCACTAAGTCAGTATGCAATGTGGCATATGATGATCCCGTACAAAATATATGTGCTTGTGTGTGTGTGACACAGTGGCCGTCATAAATTAGTTGCTGCTCCAGGGTGCCATGCGAGTCAAATCGAACGGTGCAAACGATTACAACAAGAAGATACACAGAGAGCAACAGATACTTGTAAGCATGTATGTATATTTAGCGGCATGCTCAGATACAGATACATATATATATATATATATATATATATATATATTTACATATATGTATGCTGCCACTTTATAAACAAAACAAACAACGATCTAAATATATAACGAATCGACGATTGCTCAACTAGTTTTCTATTGCTCGTTTCGGTTTTATCCAAAGGGGGAATTACACTTTCCGCCATCTTACCACTTTTTCCCACACCGGGCGACCCAATAACTGCGATTTTCAACTCTGTTAGCGTTGACTTTTTACGCCGTATGCCG
Source organism: Scaptomyza polygonia (assembly GCA_035044585.1). Classification (NCBI taxonomy): domain Eukaryota; kingdom Metazoa; phylum Arthropoda; class Insecta; order Diptera; family Drosophilidae; genus Scaptomyza; species Scaptomyza polygonia. Next base: position 2,000,915 of record JAWNNU010000962.1, on the reverse strand, counting down.
CGCGTCGTCATCTCGCAATTTTGCAATAGCCCAGTTTACCGCGTATTCAGCGTGCAGACAAAGAAGGTGTATGTATATGTATATCTGGCACTTTTGGCTACGCCAATAGCAGCTATATATCCGTTTGCCGTTATTGTCTGTTTCACGTTGAATTATGCGCCACAGCAGCAGCGATCACAACAAGCGCTAAATATTGGCCTAAAATTACAGCTAAAGTTTTAAGTTACGCATCCGTCAGATACTTTGCTCTCCAGTTGCTGCATATGTTTTATTTTATTTAAATATTATTGTTTCTTTATATTTATATAGAACGCATTTTGCACTTTCCCATGCGGTACCAGAAATTCCTTAATTTAATTATTTATTTATTGAGATTGTCGACTTTTGTGCAGTTGATCTCTGCCGAAGGTGTCTTTTGTGTATTTGTATATTTGTTTATTTTTGGCACTATCCGCAAAACGGCATGCGATTTGTACGACTAACGAATTTGTACTAAAGCGTAAATCTGCTCTATGCCGGAACGCAACACAACAGACACGAAAACTAAACTAAACTGATCGAGAGAAGAGATCGCCACGCTCTCGAAACGTGGAAAAGCTTCTGCTTGATTTTCGCGACCGTTGTCTTGTCCAAAAATAGCTGCTAGATAGAGAGTGAACCGGAGACAGGGTATTCCAAATCAAACAAATGTACCGCAACGGGGCTAATAAAGTCAAAAGCCAAGTCGCATAGCTACTAAATGGTATATCCATATATTCCTGTTGATTGATAAATTTTGAGTGGAAAGTTGGCTTATTGCGAGATCATTTCACAGAGGAAGTTCTGATTGCGTTTGAGGATAGTAAAAGTCGCTCTAAATTAAATTTAATTGCTGCATTTCCCATCTGGCAAAAGCAGCTGTTTGATAACCAACTGTGAATAGAAAAACATCAATAAATAGACCTTGAAACAGTTGGTGGCATATAAACATAAAGCAATTTTTTTTAAGAAGAGAAAAATCAACGAACGAACAAAATGCCATCAAGATCATAAATTTGGCTTAGTTTTTGAACAAACAAACCAAAATTCAACTAAAAAGAAAATTGTTTATCATGATTATACAAAAATTTTTTGCTAGAAAAATCATTTAAAGGGTCTGCCTACTAAAGTTACAGTTACGTAAATAACCGCCCTAAAAACCAAACAACATTTATTTGAGAACGTTTTAAATGTCTTTTAGTTATGCATTTTACGTACTTAATTAGGGAAATTTCGTTTGTCCATATCAATCATGTTCTGTTATGTGTATGTATTGAATATGTACACACGTTGCGGAAAAACACCCTCTTTGACAAACGTGCAGCTTGCACGTGAGTTCACGAGTCAGGAAAAACTTGTGTATGTACATGTGACAGACGTACGGCAGGGGTGTGTCTGCCTATGGCTAAGGGTTGAAATGTTAGAAAATAAACACATTTTGTTTGCTGGAAAATCTTTGCACTTGCACTTGCTGTCTGTCAGCTGAAATTTAAAATAACTCAATGCCTATCTCCACAGAGAGCATTAGTCGGTCTGTGTGTATGTATGCTAATTTAACGGAGCCTCAGCCAGACTGTGACTTTGGCACAGTGTTATAAATTTCGTGGGAATTATAAGTAAAATTTTTTTAATTGTGTTTACTAGAAGTAAGTTTTGTTAAAATAATGCTTCTTTGCATAATCTATTTTTGCATTATTTTCTTATCGCTAAGACTTATAAAAAATCCATCAGTAAGCACAGATCAGATAAATATATTACGTACCCAGTCACTTCATTCACGCCATTCCTAAAAGATAGCTAGCCTTGCTCACATCTTATATCATTTCTGCGTATGCCTTAGAGTATGCTACACTTTTAAGTTTAGCCATTGCTCTCTTATACACATAACTGCAAACTTAAGTCACATTGGCGCCAAACGTTAAACGGCACAGTAGAACCAAAAAAGTCAGCTGTTTATGTTGCTGCTGCTGTTGATGTGTTGGTGGTGCTTTAGCCATTGACAATCGCAATCGCTTCTGCTTCTGTCTGCTTGGCTGCTCGAGCGACTCGTTTAGTTTTCACTCGAACGGCGAAGCGTTGAGAGCGCAAGCGGAACACGCGCATGAGAATTGGCTACGAAACGAAACGAAGCAACGTTTTTGGCTTGAACTAGCCGCCAAAATAATATGTATATATAAAAATCAAGAAAAAACAAAAACAAAACCCAAAATACAACAAACATACAAATATAAAAAACGTTTTTTCTTTTTGAAAAAACTAAACCGACGCGCGACAAAAGCTTTTTTCGGTGTGTGCTGTTGTTGTTTCAGTTTGAATGTTTCTCTGTGTGTTTTTTGCCTACTGTTTTGTGTTTGGTTTTTTCGAAACTTATTTTTATAGTTTTGAGTATGTATAGAAAATAAATGTGCGGTGTTTTTGGCTTTTATTGATAGTGCGCTGTTGTTGTTTGTTTCATCTTCTTCTTCTTCTTCTTCTGGTGCTTGATGGTGTTGAATTCAAATATTTGTGTTGAAAAAAGAAACATAAAAAATCCAAAAACAATATAACAGACGCATTTCTTGCGACAGTTCTGCGGTTACCAATACAAACAAGTCTTTGAAACGTTGTGCGTGAGTTTTAATTTGTGCGTTTTTTCGTAAATCAAAAATAAATGGAATTTTTTATAAATAGAAAGAATATTATTTCGTTTATAATATGAACGGGCAATTTGGAATTTAATTACCGTATAATCGAATAATGTAAACAAATTTGCACATTTGAATGTGAAAATCTTGAAAAGAATTTCAACAATTGCAGGAAACAATTTAGTTTTATCGGAATACCAAATGGGAATCTTTTATTGATATTTCTAAGTATTCGAAAAATATATAAAAATCTTTAGAGCAAAAGTGTTTTAGTCAAAAAGACATACATAATTTGGTTATTGCATCAATAGCAAAGTTAAGGCACTTTAGTTTTGAAGATCGTATATCTTTTTTCTGGAACTATAAACTTGTGCTGGATTTACATGATCTCAAAAGATATTTCGTCTACCTCAACACTTAAGCAGGCCTCTCCCAAAAGCTATTTCGAACTCAAAGTATAAAAATACACATACACTGTAACACAATCAAACCCACTCAAATATTGTGATGTCATTTTTTGGCTGCGGTCATTTCGAATGATATTAAAAGCAAGAAGCAAAAAAAAACCAAACCAAGCCAAAGCAAAAACCAAAACCTAAAAGGCAACTCAGGCATCATCATCTCACCTCGCCTTACCAACGGCTTCAAACCCGTTTGTTCTGCTGAGGACACGCAACACGAATGGAGTAAAGGGAGTTTACGGAGGCGGGGAGGATCGATTCAGTTACGTTCCCGTTCGCATGTTGCACTCGCTTCAAGGATGTTTTGTATACAGTCTGAGCTCAAACAAAACCAAATAGTAACGAATAAAAAAATCAGTTTGTGAAAGATATGAAAATGAAGTCATCAGCTCAATTCAGAGCATAGAATAAGTTAGGGAACGAGGGAACGACTTTAAGATGACCTGTAATAAGTTTGAGGTGGCATACAAACTATGGATAGATGTATTGTACTAACTTTTATGATGTTAAGTTAACTGTTAACTGCTTCTTATTCTCTAGTTCGTTAAACTACATCAGGAAGAAAGTATTTTGATACATATTTTTTCAGTTGTACGCACTGTAAATGCAATTTGTGCAAGTGTCGACTGCCTGGCGCCGTACTCATGATAAAATTACGCAGTGCACCCCTTTGGCGCATCCTGCAGCCGGAAAGTTGTAAATTGGCAACTCGGGCCCAGCTCACCTCAAACGCATTTTGTCGCCAGTTTTCAACATTTTCCACACCATTTGCTTGAGTAATTAAATTAGCCAAGCGCGCTAAAATGAGCTCAATTGACGCAAGGATAACTGACAGGGGGTCTACTATATGTAATAGGGTTTAGGATGGTGTTGAGGCAGGAAGTGGGAGTTGAGTAACCTTGGTAACTAATTGCTGGCAAGCGTTAAAGGAAATAAGGGGGACATTAAACTACAAATGCGTGTGAACCCAATAGACAGGCAACAGCCAACCAACTGGCAATAGAAGCATTACGCAATCCTAGCAAGGACACAAATTGTATTTTAATTATAGTGGAAGATAGTTTTATCGACTTAAAGGCTTGTTTAAAAAATTGAAGTTATCAAACTTTTAAACATTTCTAACATAAATAACAACGTTTATGAATAAAAGTCATGGTCACAGAGGGGTTCCTGGCTTATCTCGTATGCCTTAATAAACAATATGAAAAAAAACTTTATTTCGACTCAAGGGTATTATGTAGTCGTTCTTTTAAGACAGCAGCAATTTAATTTGATTTTTATGGTATTTTTATTTTCCGCTGACGAAGTCGTCCATGCATTTTCGAACATGTTGGCAGTATTGTAACCTCGCCACAGATGACATAGTTTTCTGGATGACGCGAGCCTCTAATTGCCCCTTTATGGCTGTGGCTTGAATGCAGAATGCAAATGGGTTTCTGGGTCTTACGAAACTAGAACAAAACAACAACAAAAAGGGTTGTTGTTTGTTTTGAGAGGTGTTTTGTCTTCAGCCCTCTAGCAAAAGAACTGTAAATGTTTGGAAACATCCTTGTTCTTTTTCTTTATTTTCGGCTAATTCTCTATGTGGGCACAAGAAAAGCAAGGTGACAACCAATGCAGTTGTTTGAAAAACATCCACCCTTTTCTTTAACTTTTCGCTCTTCTATCTCGGCGGGAGATGGCATTAAAATACTTATACATAATAAATCTAACAATAGTCTACGCAGCACACGGCAAAATATTTGCTGGAATACCTAATAGAAATCAACCCCGAAGGCAGAGTGTGGCAAAAACCACCCTTAGATTCCACCAAATAATAGAATCAAGAACCACCCTCGGCTAAGATCACAGCACAAATACTTCAAGACACATTCCGTGCGTTAGAAAATAAAGGTATTCCGCTTTAGCTCAAACGCAAGCTTGAACTTGAATTCGCATTGGCTTTATACAATAAAGCGTTGTTTGGTTAGTCTGAAAACTTGACAAACAACTTAAAAAGCTGCAAACCGGCAGCTGCCAACATTCGTTCTAATGCCAAACAATAAAGAGAAATACAGAGATAGAGAGAGAGAGAGAGAGAGAGAGAGAGAGGAAGAGAAAAATATCTATGTGAGGGAATGAAGGTGAACTTTTGCAAGTCTTCAACGCAGACGTCAAACTTAAACGAACAACAAAAGATATATAAAAGATAATAATGAAATTTAAATCACAAAAATAAAGAGACAACGCAACTTAAAAAAAGAGAGAAGCGTTGGAGTGTATCCGCTCCATATGACATCATTCGCGTCTCATTAAGGAACCAAACCAAAAAATAAACTATTTTCTGATCTCGTTTCGTTGTTTCAGATTTACTTATAATTGGACAAATGAGATATTATGTGGCACATCTGTTTGCGATTTCCAAAATTAAAAAACCTAGCCATATGCTTAATTATTTTGTATGTTGAATTAAGAAATGTCATAAGTGTATGCATACTTTTTAGCATGTCTGTCAGATGGCTTGTTTCTTTCTCAATCTGTGTATGAACGTCGCGGCAAAATGGAACTTGTAAATGAAAAGAAATCTTTAAGCTTTAAAGATTTGTTAAACAGCCTTGAAAGAGTTTGAAGATACTTTTTGGTTTCTTTGGCTTTGATTTATAGAAAAGAATGCTTTTATTTTTCAAGGTTTGTTTGCAAAAGAAATACTACACCCGAATATTAATTTAATTTTCAAACATTTTTGTAGCTATTAGATTTTGAGATGTTTAAAATTTTTTTACATTTCTTATTTAGTTTTTCTTCGTCATACAGCCTCTCATGCTTAAGAATTTGATGAGTCAGATGCTGTCGCAGAAATAATAAGCAACAACAACAACAAGCTGTTACAGTGACAGATGCAGATACAAAGCTAATGATACTTTTGAATTATGCGCCTGCTTCTACTTACACGAAAATCTTTTTTTGGCGGGCCTGAAACTAGGGCAAACTTTTTGCGTATTCTGTTTTGATTCTGTCAAATGGCTTCGAGGGTTTGCCAAAAGTATCAAATTGTCTGCTATTATGTGGCAGTTTAACTGCTGACTGCTGAATTCAATGTCAGACCAAAAAGAACTATAAAGTGACCATTTAATGTGGCAGACAAATCGACTTGGGGCAGCTTAAAGTGAAGTCAACTTGAAGAGACTTTTTAACTGAGAACTGGGCAACTACAATTTGCCAACTGTTTTTTTTTTTATTATTGAGAACTTGAATGTTGCAGTTGCATGAGATTCAACGATTTCCTGTTTATTTGCTGTTGCTATTGAGTGTGACTGACAGCCAACAGTCAAAGCTAACTTGTAGCTACAAATGTATCTTTCTATCTTAAGTGAACTTCTTCTTTTGTCTGTTCTTTCAAGCGCATTTCAAGCGAAAGATTGGCGCTCTTTGTAAGCCGGTTAGACAAGCGAGATGCAGTTGTTGTTGTTGTTTGCTGCTGCTGCATTGGTAATCAAGTTTTTTAGGAACTGCGTGACTTGCCTCCAACTACAAACTACAAACATCAACAAGCAATGGTCGTGTCAGCCCCATTTGACTGCCAACAACTACAAACTTGGTCTATGCGCTGCATTTGACTTTGATTTCTATTCGAGGCCCAAAACGCGTTTGACTTAAATGGCAAATCAAAAAAAGAATTACTCAGCTTTTTTTTTTGTTTTTCTTATTTTGGGTGTCTGGCCAATTAACAAATTTGTCTAATTACTGCGCAATTGAGCAATTGAATAAATATATATGTATGTATATATCAATTAACGATAATTGAGATATATTTGCTTTTTGTTTGTTATGTTTTTGGAGTTACGCTCGATAGAAAGTTGCACTTTCGACACGTTCCTAATGCATTCCAAACAGTAGCTACATAAAAGCAGCAGCGAGGTTATCGTATGCAAATTTCGAACAACATTGTAGCCTTAGGTTTGAGTGATATCATAATTGTGAGCTCATAGCTAGGTGTTATGTAGTAGAATACAGACTGTAGCAAGAAGTTTTTACAGTTGTTGTGTCGAAAAGCAAGTCACAGAGAGCATTGGGCTAAATTTGTAAAATTGATATTAATAAAATATTGCCAAATAAATGAAGAAAAGAATTCAAATAAAATCTCTTTATCTTAACATTTAAATTGAGTTTTAAGTTTTAAATAAATCTGTGTAAAGTAAAGATGCGAAAATATTGACTCTGTTTGTTTTTTTGTGTAAATATAGATCGGCCCCCCTCCCCTTGAAAATAAAAGAGAGACATTGAGACAAATATATGTCGACGCATGCCGGAGACAACTGAGTCCAAAAAAGAATGATGTCATCGACACATTGGTCCACAAACGAATAATAAATATATATAAAAGTAAATATATACATATGTGACTGTGCGTCGTCTATTTGGGGTCATGCCACCAGCAAATTGAGGTTGAAATATAAATATTCGGACAGTTTAATGGCGCTTCGCAATGCTCGCTCTGCCTTCAGGCAGCATCCAATGTATACATATATAAAAGTATATAGAATAATGTGTAGCCTTTTCATCTTGACGATATCCGAAAATCCTAGAAATCACAAAGGTTTATAAATATAAACAAATAATTTCAAAGGAAAAATGCAACAAGTGGCATGCAACGGAACGGATTTGTGTGTTTATTGGTTTAAAAATACATTTTTTAAAACTATTTTTGAAATGTTAAAAGATCAAAAAACAAGAGTTTTCTTCAGCTTTAAAGTTTGTTTTTAAAAAGTTTTTTTTCGTGCTTTTTCCCGTTGACAACTTGAATTATTGTTTACATTATACATTGTGACACACACACCCCCCCCCAGCTCTTCATGCCACTCGCATCACCTTTTATTTATGCACTTGCCATGCTATTTTTTGTTGTTTGACCTAATTTCTGGTAATTTCTTTTAATTAATTAGCCGGCAACAAACACCAACAACCCTCAACAATGCATACACAGTATAAATATAAATGTTGATTCAGCGAGGACGGGGGAGAAGTAAGGAGAATGCCTGGCTGGGATTGCGTGTGCCGAACTCCTCCCAGGGGCGTGCTACACCAAATGATTCTAGTTCGAGGCAAATGTTTTTTAGAGTGCATTTAATGCATCTACAATAAAAAAAGTTGTTACTTAAACGTTTTTAATTTGTTTAGTTGAACTAGTTTTTGGGTTGTATATATGAAGACGAAACACTGCTAAAAAATATTTCTAAAACTTTTCGAGTAGCTGATTTATTTATGGCTTTATTATAACATAACTTCGACAACATAAGAAAATCATTCATAAATTTAATTATCATAACAAAATATTACAGGAAATTGCCATCAAATGACTTGGATTAACTGCAACGCGCGGTAGGGCGACTTAATCATTAATAACTCAAAGTAACGAGTTTTTCTTTTTCACTCTTTTCTTACCTTTGCGCTTTGTGACGGGTCGTTTGATTTTGTGGTTCGCTGGCACAATGAAATATGTAATAAAGAAACTTACAGCAACTACGTGCTCAATATGTACACAAACAAGATAAGCAGGTTGGTTAGAAATATACAGTACAGTTGAACTTCCATATAACGAATCTCCAATGGGAGGAAAAAAATTGGTAATAGAGAAAATCGTCAAACTAAACAAATTTTTACTGAACCAAATTGAAGTGTTCTGGAAATGAAAACTTCTTTAAACGGAAGTTCGACTGTATATAGCTGACACGTACACAATAATTTGGTTTCTAAATCTGGTAAAAAATCAATAATGCGTAATTTGAAATAACATTTGGCATTAGGCTCAATGTTTATCCATTTGCTTTGTACGTTTTATTTTTGCGTTTCCTTGGGGCGTGACGGGCGTCCATTTAAATGTCAAAGTTGCCGCCAAAATGTCAGACAAATAAACAAAACAAATCCAAAACACAGACAGTAAATCAAAGTACAAATCGGATTGTATGCTTAGCATAGTATGAAATTAGAATTTTTCGTTGTGTTTAGTTTACGCTTGCGCGAATATGAAACAAGTACGCATGGGAATGTAAGGCAGATACTAAATGGGCAACTAGAAGATACCCTGTTTCAAAAGTTTATATAAGGGAATAATATACTAGTTATCTATAAGTTTTTACATGTACATCATACCCCATTTCACCTACCTAATGCAGGGTATTAAGCATAAGCTTGCGTTACTTTGGCACTATTGTTCGTTTGTCTATTGTTGCACTTAAGTGAACTTGATTATATCTATTATTTGAGTATTAATTTCGGAGGTGGTTTTTGTACATTTTAAGTAGACGATGTGTCTAATAGTAAGTAAAGATATGGGCGTTGGGTCAATTTAAGTAACAAATAATCGAACGTTTGGTTCAATTTGTTATGCTAATTAAAGCTGCATTCGCCGCACACTGTGACGAGATCAGTTGCATTATCTGTTATACTGAGGCGTCTCACCATTAATTTTCGTATTATTTTGTTTTTGTTTTTTTTTTTTTTTGACATGTTACGCATAATTAAACTAGCGGCTTGTCATGCACCACGCTGTCTGGGGGCGAGCCCCAATAAACAAAATGAGAAAAAAAAATAAAGCCAATTGACCCACATAGAAAACGCCTCAACGTTGGCGCACAACAGACAACAATAATAACTACAAAAAACAATAACAAAAACATTGCAATTAAATGTGCACTGTGCGACCCACAGAGGTGTAAAAAGATGTTTGGCAAAGCAACGAACAAATAATAACAAGTTTCAAAAAAATTCTCCTAAAGCAAAAACAAAATAAAAACCTTAAAGACTCAAAAGAAATTGAACATAATTGTACTTTGACGTTTTTTGGCTCTATCGTATAATCAAATTTCTATTCTCATCTTGGTTTGCTTAATTACATTGTATTTTTACCAAGGGAGTGCTAAGATTTAGTGTTTTTGTTTGAAATAAATCGTTATGCTGATTCAGTTTGTAGATTAAACAACACTTAAATAGTTGTTGGCGTCATACCTGAGGCAAGGTTTGTTGATTTTTGAGAAGAATAATCAAGCTGGGTTTGCCTTTATTTGTTATTTAATGCGATACTCTCTAGGGTATATTCTCTTACCAGTTCTACTTATATTTTGTTCACACATTATTATTGATTAGCTGGCGTCGTGGCATTACATTTACAGTCAGTTCATAAATTGCTGCTTGGTTTAAACAAACTAAAAGATTTGGCCTTCAAACAAAATTTTCTTCAAAACATAAAATTTACTTGGGTTTGGAAATATTACAGATGGTTTTGCTTGAACATCTGCCCAGCCCCAGGCATAGGCATAGGCAGAGGCCCAGCCCTTCGTTATCTGTGGAGCTCTGGGGGCGTAATCCCAGCGTTGTTTTCAGCGTCATCAGTTAGCTCTCTTTGGTTGTTGGATCGCACACTGTTGCGGTGATGTAATTATATTGGCTGACAACTTCAACAACCGGTTTAAGCATTGTGTCCAACCGCCTGTTAAACACACAATACATAAACATCGTACTATTCAGACAGCTACAAATCTTTTTGTATTTGTGTTCTGCGCATTTGCATATCAAGAGATTGTGATAAGACTACAAGATGCCCTTTGTAAAAAGTTGTATCAAAATGCTTAGCAGATAAATTTAGTTAATTTCATTAACAACATTCACTTCCCCAAAGAATCGTTTTACAAGGTATAGCAACACAGCATGTTGTCTTTTAATGCATACTTACTTTCCTTTTCCATTTTATTGTCAAAGTACCACTAAGCAACTAAGAGCTTCACTTAAGAGCTTCTTGCAAATTGCATTCATCTCATATCAATGGCAAACTGCAGACGTTACACTTTGTGTGGGTGCAACAACAGCAAGTCCATCAACCTCCGTGAAATGCATTATATGAATTAAGTTTTTGTAAAAGCAATTCAAGAGTGAATTAACTTAGGCGATGCATTAAGCTCACTTACCCCCCGACTACCCTTAGATGCTTATCGTTGTCAACAGCAAATATTTTATACATTTCGCCATTGATTAAAGCGATAACATTGATAGTTGCGTTGACAGACAATTTAAATTTATGTCCAGGGCAGCTACAATATTTTACATATTTCATTATTATTGTTGTGGCTAGCGGAACAGTGCATCGCATTTATTCGCTAGAATTGTTTTTGGCTAGAGGTTATTACAATTTGATTGTGTACTGTGGATGATCTCATCAATAAATCTACAACATATTTTACTTGCCCTTTAAAGTAAAAGCATTTATTTACTCTTGTTATTACACTACAATAACGTTGTGATATTCTATATACTATATACGTATATATTATTTCAGTTCAACGGTGCGTATGAATGTTTGTGGCTTCAATGGCCTAACGCCTATTGACACTTGTTTATTTTCTGACACCCCGTTAGCATTGTTTATTGATATGTTTTACATTCGTGTTTAACATTTGTTAATATTTCAATGTGTTTTTATTGTTTTTTGTGTGTGTTTGTGTTTGTTTTTCTACTTTAGCTGCTGAGAACTGTAACAGTTTTAAATTGATTTTGATGGCTTTGTTGATAGAACTGATTAGCATCGATTTATGTGAAATGAGAAAAAGTGCAGAGAATATGAATATTCAACACAAAATGTAGGTAGGGTATATATTCGTCGATTTCGATTTGATTGTGGTTGTGCATTTGGTAACGTTGACAGTCTGTTTAACCACGTTGCAAGGTGCAGCGGCGGCTGCCTACTCAAAGTAAAAAAAAACTCGTCACATTAGGCAACTTTTTTTTTGGTTTCTTATAAGTTGCAACACACAGGAAACTGCAGCAACAAACGGAAAACTTTATTAAATTCGTTTTTTCTTCTACTTATTGCAGACTCGAACGAAAGGTTTACCTTATTTTATTTAGATTCTATTTTATTCTGCCAAGATGGGCTTCAAAGGCGGCCAAAGTCCGCGAATCAACAAAACGTTGATTTCATTGAAGCTTGTTGTGTTCCTTATTATAAGTGGTAAGTACAGTGAAACAGTGTTAAAGTGCATAACATCTATTATTGTATTTTATTTCACTCGAACAGGTCTGACAGCATTGCACATTTTGCATGCCACAAAACCCTTGCTGTTGGGTCTAAACTTCGCCGAGTATCGCACAATAACAATTGTTGCACCCTTTGTCTCCATATTGGGTCCTTTGATAGCGGGTCCTTGGGCCGATCGTTTGGCTGCCAAGAATCCCAATGGTTTTGGTCGCACGCTTCGCACATTGACTGCAGTTTTCCTGCTGCTGGCAGCCCTGATCTATGCCTGTCTGTTTGCCGTACCGGATGTGGCCAGGCAGCCGGCACAGAAGCCACAAGTCAGTTTCGGTTGCGATGGCAATGGCGCCTATATATTCCAGAAGCTCTGCAACAATGGCACGTGCCACAGCTGGCAACACAAGACAGGCAGTGTGAACTTGACCCACTGCACCTATAGCTGCCTAAATCCAAATCTACACCAGAATATGTATCAAGTGTGGTTGGGTGAATTGGTTACAGCAGCTCCCTCCACCGAACAGAGCTCTGAATTTGATTATGAGGAGGATCAGGGCAGTGCTACAACCGAAAGATATCGACCAAAGAGACAATTAAACTTGGCTGCCGATATATCTGCAGATAGTTCTGGCGTCGAACTAATCAGCTCTGAAGTGTTGCGATCCAAGCGACAGATTAAGAAGTCAACTCCAGAGAAGGTTTATGTAGAGCCACCACATCTGTGCGTAACTGAACGCAATGCTGAGGGCAAGAATATAGTCAAAAATTGTCATGTTTATACTCAGGATACTCGCAACATTGTCATGCATGCGGATATGGGTGCAGCACTAGAAGGAACAATAACCAACGAGACCGATGGCTGGTGTCAGTATCCATTGGGTAAGTTTGAACTTAGGTTTTAGTTTGACTTTGCCTTTAGTATGAAGTTCATACTATGAACCTTAAGTGTGAAATACTTCTAAGTTTTTGTTACCAGTTCAGTTTATATTCTATTTCCAAGTTCTCATCACCATTCATTTTATTCCGTTCCTACTTGTGTTGCTTTTAGTATTAACTACTTCCAAGTTCTCATTAGCATTTTTTTTTCAGTTCCCATTTCTGTTGCCTTAAGAATAAACTACCTTCCAAGTTCTTATTACCATTCCTCCTTTTCCGATCCCATTTCCTTAAGTTTGAACAACTTCCAAGTTATGATTATCATTTCTTCTATTCTGTTACCCTTTCTGTTGCCTTCAGTATGAACTACTTCAAAGTTCTTCTTATCATTCCTTCTATTCTGTTCCCCTTTCAGTTGACTTCAGTATGAACTTCTTCTAAGTCCTCATTACCATTCCTTCTTTTCCGTTCCCATTTCCCTCAAGTTTGAATAACTTCCAATTCATGTACTTATTTCTTCGCAGAGGGCATTCAGTGTCACATACCCGATAAGCAGGTGAAATACATGAAGGATCTGACAAAGAGTTCGCATTGTATGCCCATTGTGGAGTGTCTGGTAATAAATCCCTATGATGGTAAGGATAGTGTGCTCGAGAACAGTGAATGTGTTAAGGTAAGAAACAAACTTTAATACACATTTTATCGATAACTAATCAATTTTTGCTCCTTAGATGACTGGCGATGTTGAGGACACTTTGATTGGCTATTGGATCATTCGTTTGTTGGGTGATATCTTCGCGCTGGCAGCTTTAGCTCTGCTCAATACTGCCATTGTTATTGCTGTTCGAGAAACATCTGAGGGTCGTGGTGAGGTGTGTCGCCAATATGTTTGGGGTGCTATTGGCTATGTGATACTCTTCTCGCCATTGGATTTGCTATTCATGCAACAACATCCCAATCAGGATGCAGCACTTGCTGCCTTGATTGTATTCATCGTTTGCTTTGTACTTGGCGCTGTTGTTCTGCTCTGTGCCACCCAAATGCCACTAAGTCCACCCGAATGGTGGTGGCATACTAAGACTGGTATGCTGGTGGTGCCCATGTCAGCAATTCGGCGCTATAGTCCGGAGATTGTGGTACTGACACTGGTGTCCATTCTGTTTGGCACCTTCTGGAGCAGCATTCATAGTTTCCTCTATTGGACATTCACGGATGCCAATGCCATTTGCTATTCGGGCATTATACTCATTTTAGTGCTCTTCTTTAATGTGGATAAATTCATTGAGTATTGCGGACATTCGAATATATTTATTGCCGGTTTTGCTATCTTTGTCATACGCTTTACGGCCTTGAGTGATGCTCAGACTAATTGGCTAACTATCGTCATGGAAGCCATTGAGCCAGCTGTCATTGGTCTGATCTGGATAACAATTATCCTCTATATGCGTCACGCTATGCCCAGGAAATTGACTGCCACCGGACAAGCCATTGCTGTTTTGGCCTTCTTTGGTTTAGGTAAGTTAACCTCAAGCCATGAAGTGCTTTCGATATTTATATCTCTATTTTTTCTAGGCAAGGGTTTTGGCGCCCTGATTGGCCTGGCACACGAGGAGAAGCATCATCAGCTAAAGGATTGGACATGCTGCTATCAATGGCTAGCGGTTATTGCTTGCATTGTATCGCTTGTCTACTTTGTGTGCTACAATCTGATTTTGGCACCACGTTGCACTGCCAGGCCGCAGCAGCATGCCGAGGAGCTGATCTCAGGTTCGGCTTCACAGAACTTTGGCACGAACGGAACGAGTAACGGTAATGGCGCTGGCCAGGGGCCTAGTGGTGCGGCAGTTGGAGCTAGTGCGGGTGCCGCGTTAAATGGCAATGCCAATGGCAGCTATTCACCGCTGAGGGTCTACCACAATGAGCGGGGGAAGAAGGGACAGTTTAGATATTAAATGATAATTAATATTTACAAGCTACGCTACGATATACTATAACCTTTTATTCAAACAATTTTGATGCGTGTATCCCCCCCATTTGGGGTTATTTTTGCTAAGTGTATACACTGAGAACAAAAATACTATGATGAAAAGTGAACAAAATTTGAATACATTTCGAATTTCTTTTATTTGTTATTCAATGAAAACAAAGCGTGTTCGTAAAATTAATTTTTATGTCGACAAACATAATAAGTTAGGAAGCTGCCACCTTTCCGCCCGCCCTCTGCCCATTTCTTTTTTGTATGAGGTTTCATATTGAAGGCATCTCAATTGAAAATAAAAACCTTTGCGTGATTTTACTTAGCATACGAAATTGCACCTTACATGAATGAAACAACAAAACAAAACAAAATAATGAAATGTAATTATACCAAAATAAAATTAATGATAATTTTATGTTTTGCTATTAAGTAAAAAAAAAAAACACGATGGAATCTCTATTTAATTGGGATCTTTGTTTGGGGAGAAATCGCATAAATAAGATGCGAAAAAATGGGCTTATATAAACTGTAAAAGCTAAAGGCAGATCATTAAGCTAAGGTCTAACAAGCCTCTTCTTTCATGAAATAATCGACCTGACTCTTGTCTTAAAGATGGTGAAATGCTGGAAGAAAGAATAATTTGTCACAAATAATTATTCTTTTCACAGCACAGTAGCGCCATCTATGAAGATCTTCTTCAGACGCATTTTAAGTGCAGACACATATTAAGTTGCTTAGCCATGACACTAACCAGCGCATGGGAAAGCCAACAGATTGCCTAAGCTTTTTGAAACGTTTGATGCGGGCGGGCCAAGTTAACTTTCTGTCATAATTCCCATGACTTACAATTTATGAATGGCATTTACTTAGCACTCGGTTGGCCTGTGATGGACGAACAGTTAAAAAGACGGACAGAGAGTTAAGCCGTTTTGCTGAAACGCCACTTGACCCTATAATGTTTGCCTGCTAATAGCTCAAAGGACAGGAGAGAGCAGCCATTCGATATTGTCTTTAGGGATTTAATATGGCTATAAGGCTAACGTTAAATGATAGTAAATAAAAATACACACACACACGCACATAGTCATATTCACACTTATTTACGTAAAAAGAAAGGATTTTATGCCGCAGCATAGCGTAAGCGAAACTTGCTTATGCTTGGATGCTTCAATGACTTAGGGGAGTCCTTCGTCTGCGAAGTTGACATTATAAACACACACACAAAATGCTCAAGTAGTCAGCTTATGTGTATATGTGTTTGTGTTAAAGTGTCTGTAAGCCACTTAAGACAGCGCGCATTTTATTAGATTCTTTATTGATATTTTCACAGCAACACAATTATGAGTAGTTGCATGTGTGTGTGTGTTTTCTGCATCGTCTACATATTAAGCTCCAGACCCCACATGCACTTAATACTTTAACAACTTGCGATTTCAACAATATATTGCAATAAATCACATAAGTCCAACAAACTTCGAGCACAAACGAGAACTTAGAAAAGGCTGACCAAAAATGTTTGTCATGAAAATTGATTAAAGTTTATCAAGTGTTGGGATAAATAATTGAAACTTCGCTAGCTAGAAACTCGACACGGAAATGGAAAACTTATGGATTGGAAAAACTTCGATCAACAGTTTAAATCGAGAAGCTTAACCTTTACCAAAAAGATTTAACAGTCAATAGATTAGTTAGTTGGAACACTTGTTCAAATGCAAATGCCTACAATTGAAGAGTGTAAAAGTTTTTTTAAGCAAAGTGTTGATTTTTAAAGCGTTGCATATGTCGGAACCAAAGTCGTTAGCATGTTTGTTGTCGTCTGGTTCTCTCTCTCTCTGTCTCTCTCTTTTTTTCTATGTGGCAGCCATGCAAATGATCAAAATAATTACATGAAGCGGCAGTTTCAGTTGGTATGTATTCTCACTCTCTCACACACACACACACGCGTGCACACACACATATAGACCCTTACAAAAGACAAGCGCAGTCGCAACTTCAAAATGATGAAAATGAGTTTTCTTTACAAACAAAATTAAAAGTAAGCGCTGTGTGCAAAAACGAACAGGCCAGCAGCTGACTAGTGGGAGGGTGGGGTAGGGGGGATGGGGATGGTGACAACGCAGAGGGCGAGAAAATTGCACACCAAATCCAACGATGTGCAAAGTTATTTTTCACAAGTGCTTTGCAGCCGACAACGCAACCTCCACAAACTCCAGCACCCTTAGACTTTAACCCTTACCCCGAAAACCTCGAACCTCTAGCTTCTACTATACCCCTCCTCTCTCTTTCTCTTATCCAGTTGTCGCCTGCATATGGAACCATGTGGCCATGTGGTTGTGTGGATCTCAGTTAACTTATGGTTAGTAGTCTGTATGTATGTATGTCGCCTTTTTGTCACCCAAAGCCCACCCCGCCACCACCACCATCATCCCTGCAACTGCATATTCCTATATTTTTATGCTGTGCAAATTACAGCTATTTTTCATAGGGGCCAAAAGCGCTCACAAAATGCAGCAACGCTTCGACTATTCCACATCCTGTTCCTGCTTTCTGTTTTGGCTGCAGCTCCTTCGGCTTCCCTTTCTCTCTCTCTCTCTCTCTCTCACTATCGTGCTAGGTGCCAAGTGACAATAATTCCACTGTCTACTCAGCTTCCGTCTTTCTCTTCCATGCTCTCTCTTTCCCTCTAGAGCAAGTCTAAACTTTTGTTTTTGTTTCTGGCTCTTGCCTAATTGCCAAGACTTTGACAGGCAGACCCAAAAAACAACCGACAAATAAAAATCCATATAAATGTTGTGGTTGCCGTTATTACGCATACGACATGTGTGCTGCTGCTATTAAATCGTTCAGTTAATAGACTTGAGCTTAAGATAAAATCTTTAGTAAATACTTATTTATAGTTGCTACACTTTGTAAGCATTTAACATAAGCTTAAACAAATTTCCAAAAGGCAATTTCTATTTGATCCTTTACCAATTTTGGAACTTATTAAACACTTGCAACTCGATTTTTTCGCATCGCCAAAGGCAATTTTCACACTTAACTAAAGGTCATAATACTTACATCAAAGAGCTATGCAAATTTCACAGCTTTTATTCGGCGCTCTCGTTGATCTTTGTCTATTGCATGGAGCTGGTGTTTAATGCATTAGAATCTAAGTCAACCCCTCGGCCCAACGCCGCCAATTTTTTTGCTATGACTATTTGTTGCTGTTGCTTTTTGGTATTATTTACTTTGGGTCGAGAGCGTTTTTCATTACATTCAGCCGGCAGGTGTTTTTGCTATCAGAGAATAGCAAAAAGCTGAGAAAAACGAAAAGCATTCAGGTAGCAGCCGTTGACAGCAGCCGCACCCCTCCCGGAAGTCCTTTGTTGTAAGGCGTAAAACTTTGCTAATTACAGAGAAAATTTTTACAATGTGCAACTTTGTTGTTGGTTTTTTTGCGCTGCGTTTTTGTTGTATGTTTGTTTTAGTTGCAAATAGGCAGAGCGTGGCGACGGATCCCAAAATGTGAACACGAATCCCTATAAATAAGTATACACAAAAAAAAAACACACACACACATATGTATGTATGAATGTTTTTGTGAAATACTTTAGGCCTCTCTGCTTTTAATTAATGGCGTTGATTCTTTAATTGTATGTAAGCTGAAGCATATTAATAAAAATAAAAGAGAGAAGGAGGAAAAACAGCAGCAGCAGAAGGTAAGCTGCTCTTAATTTGTGAGAATTAATGAGAGAACGCAAGGCAACGCGCGAGCCTTTAATATCCTTGTCAATATCCAGCCAATGTCCAAGAATCGATATCGCATTGGCCATTTTCATATTAATTTTTTCATAAATTGTGAAAATTAATTTGGCTGCTTTTCGGCCAGCTACCAATTAAGCAGTTTGTCGACGAAAATCACGTTGCTGACTGTCCAAAAGCCTCTTGAAAAAATTCTTCACTTAATGCATTTAAATATTAAAAAAAAAATCATTAAGCACTTGAAGTTCAATGAAAGAATATTAAGAAAACAGTTGAAAACAGCTGTTTAACTTAATTCAAATGCTACAATTTAAAAAAGTTTTTAATCTAAAACACACATGCTACAATCGTTCGCTTTGTAATTGATTTCGAGTATTTTAAGCTTAAACTTAAAGCAAAGAAAGTTTCGCATTTAGTAAACGGTGCGCATACGCCGCGTTGTGCGCGGTCAGCAGACGACGCACTCCGCCTCCTTATTAGCTGTTGGCTGGCTCAAATTTTTCGCTTGCCCGTGCAATTTTCATCGTCAAAGGATAAGCTATATATATATGTATATATACTATATGTTTGTGTGTGTGTGGGTGTGGCTGTTGCCTTACGTCGCTTGCATTCAAAAGCGCACAAATCGCATTTTCCTTGAGAGAAAATGTTGCTTCATTTGTGCAGATCGGCGAATTGTGCAGAAAAATGTTTAAAAGGATTTTTTTTTGCTTTCGTGAGTGTGCGAGTGTAGCACAAAGCTAAAGGATGACGTGGATGATGCAGGAGCCGAGAGGCAGAGAAGGTAAATTGCATGTGCAAAATTAAATAAAAGTAGAAAGCCATAAATGCAATTTGGCTCCAAATGCAGCAAGTGCAATTGCAACAGCAGCTGCCTCAAGTCCTTTTGAGCATTGATAAAATTGAAATCAATTGATTTCATCCATTGTTTAGAATGTAATGGATAATACTACATGCAGCACACACACACACACATAACAAACTCTTTCTCTCTTTGAGGCAGCTGCATAAAGCACTTGAAATTGATTTGAAGTATGTGTGAAGGCATATTTCAACTATTTCATAGACAAGTGCTTTGAAAGCTCTCGCCATTTGCCATCAAATGCATAATTTAATATTAACTATTCACATTTCACTTAACCACTTTAAGAGCTCGACACAGCAGCAGCACTTATTACTCAGTATTTTCCAGCCGTTTGTTGCATTGCAAATATTTGCTAATAATAATCACACAGCTACCAAACCACCAAGAGTCCAACTAAACAAGCATTCTACCTATAACCACAACAGCAACGATATAGTTAAGCCATTCAATAGCCAATTGCAAAAATCGAGCAGTCATTGCTGCTTTTGAATACCCTACAGTCATAAAATCAAATAGAATAGTTGTATGAAGCAAGCGAATAATTTTGCGACAAGTCTTAGGTTTGGGTCTTAGGGCGGTGCTATGCCGTTTGGTAATTTTTCATTCCTGGCAGGATAAATGGGTTAAAAAAATTTTCCATAGAAAGTTTTCCGGGCAATTTCCGTGTGGGCGGATTTTCAAAATTTGTTAAAATAAGATTATTTTCAAATCATTACTTCAAGGCCGAGTTTCAACACAAACAGACGGTTTTTAGACCTTTTCCGAGGCTGGCAAACTCTTTAGCTATGGAATTTTTCTAAACAATTTCTGACTTCAGCTGACGTTTAGCACACAAATAAACTTGTGTTAAAGTTTGGGCTACACGTTGATAGCCAATGTTGAATCAATCAGTCACCACAAACAAAAGATTGCATTTGATACATTTCAACTGTGCGTTTTGTTTTGTTTTCTATGTCGAAAATCTGCTTACAGGATATTCAGCTACCTGTGCTCGAACCTAAGCTTTTGCTTTGCTTATAGTTCGTATGAATAGAATTCGTTTACATACCGAAAAATAAGCGATATTCGCAGCGATATAGTAGCGCTTATTTATAAATCATTTGATTGTCGGATTTTATTTGCAGTTGGACGAGCGTTGAGCTCGAGCTAGTTTCTATGCCGATAAGCAGCTTACTCGGAAGTTGTAATGCTGTAAATTTAGTTTTCCGGCCGCAACAACAGAACACAAGAGCCAAAATTTGCCAGGCGAAAGCGTTACGTAGCATACTGTTGTTGTTGTTGTTAGTCTTATAGCAAACATTTGTGTGGCCAGAAAAGTTTCCATTGAATGCAAGCAAACGAAATGATGCAACGACCAAACTAGCAACAAATATACATACATATTTGTGTGTAGGTAAGCAAAAAGTTTATTTTGTGTGGCTGCAACCGCAACTCAAGCGAAACCTGTGACCGATTTAGTTAAAGCGAACGCGCCATAAAAATATAACAAAGGGGAAACAAACTGCTATTACAGTGAACACACGATAATTGGGCGACAGATTGTCCAGTTTGTTATCGTTATAAAACCTGTCTGACTGACTGGCAGACTGCCACACACCTAATGACTTGTGCTTTACACATGTTGCCTCATGTCTGCGCCTATCGTTATGCTTCATCTAGTAGTACAACTGGGAACCAACCAACCAACCAACCAGCCCAACCCCAACCCCAACCCATCATTCACCCACACATTGGTCAAAGTCCCTGGTTCTATGTTCCATTTAGTGTTTCATCTTTCTCTGGTTGCAGCATTCTTCTCTCACATTCGCTATCGACAAACTGCAATCAATTTTTACAAATGGGATTATTTTAAAGAACCTGATGCAGTCTCCAACCAACACCAACTACAACTACTGAACTCAACTGAACTGAACTGAAAAAGGACCACAACGAAAAAAAAAACAACGAATTGTAATTTGTTTTCTTATGCATTTGTTATTGTTCCTGCTGCTGCTGCTGCTGCTGTAGTCAAAACCTTAGTGAAGTCACCACATTATCTTATATCTACACAAACTTACACGGCCGGCGAGTTGAGGGAGGGGAGGTTGGGTCGAGTGTGGGTGTGCATGAGATATACACCCTCATAGAGTCACATAGTCAGTGCCATGAGTCCTTTTGGCGAGAGTCCTTTTACCTGGCTTTTGCCATTGCAAAGCAGCTTTCGATAGAGATTTATGCTTGTTGGTAGTTTTGCTCATAAAAATGCATTTTTATTGCTCTAGCAGCGCCGCTTTTTCGCTGCTCCTTTTTACGTTTTGCCCTCCCACCCCCCTCCATCCCCTTCTATCACACTATTCACTGTGTTTTGTCTGTGGCTTTGAATATTGAGTTAGGTTTTTCGGTTGCTGCAGCTTTGCGACGGTTTCAATTCTTTTTCTTTCTTTTTTTTTGGGCACATTTTTCGCCTTTGTAGCCATCGCCTCGTAAAAACTGTAATCAGAACAACTAAGACTGCCCGAATGGGACGGGTTGTGATTGATCAGTTAAATACCCTGGTTTTTTTGAGATTTTAATTATTATTTGTGAAGATCATTTAATGAATATGAAATTTCACTTCAGCTAGAAATTATAAATATCGATGGTCATCTATGTTTGACATTCAAAAGCTGCCTGGCAGAAATTTAGTTAACGAACAATAAAATTATCTGCTTATGATCGTTATGTTATGCTCATAATCAAGAAACTCTTTTTAAGCTAATCTCTTTTTCTTTGCCAGCAGCACACAAATAGCGCCATAAAATAAGTTTCCTATCTTTTATTGCCAGCCGCATAAAAATTAGGCATAATCACGGCAACAACAACAACAACAACAACAATTTGGCAAACAACTCTGTTAACTTTTACTCTAAATTTGTAACGGTGTAGCGTAATTTGCGACCAGTGCACTTAAAGGCTTTTTAATACTGTCATTGAAATGAAATTTTATTCAATAAAAATGCGAGAAAAAGACGAAAATCCTCTGTAAAAGAGTTAGAGCCGCAGAGGATGACAATTAAGCTATAGAATATTATTGTTGAGCGCGCTGCTAAGCAATAAACTCTTAACTAATGGGGTAGGGGAAGGGAGCTTTCGACTTTTTTGTCAAGAGCTTAAAGAGCTTAAAGTGCAATTAAGTTCATAAGCTTGTTAGAATTAAGCTTCTTTGAAAGCCCCTAAGAGCGTTTAGTTCTAGAGAAGTGTGAAAAAAACACATAATAAACATTTATTTAACATTTCCATAAGTTGTCTAAATGATAATCTATCGAACGTATTTGTAATTTACGCACATTAATAGCTTTTTAATAACTTTTTATGATGTCTTTTTTTTTTTGTTTTTGTGGTCTGTTATTGGAAATGATTTAATTAATGTTCTCGCTTAAAACAATTCCATAATAAATTTCATTAAAGAAACGAAACTCATTTTCAATAATTTATCATAAATATTTTGTAATTGATAATGCCATCGTCGTATCTAGGTCTTTGCTCCGAGCCGCCCGACCGCCCGCCTGCCTGCCTGCCTGCCTGCAATGTTGATTAATTACCACAATGACGACAAACAACAACAACAATAACAAAAATATTACTTAAAAAGTAATGCAAAAATACCAATCCCAAAGTTATGGCTGCAAAAATACTTACTTTTTTCCAAACAAAAAAAAATTATTAACGCGCCCGTCATGATTTATGTTTTTATCCTTATTATACTCGATACCGAAGGTAAAGAGTATATTGGGTTTGTGCAATGTCCGTCATGGTGTCTGTCCGTCTGTCCGTCTGTCCGTCTGTCCGTCTGTATGTTCGCAACTTTTTTCCACACCCTTCAAGTTAGAGACTTCAAACTTTGCAAATCTGTTTATCTATGGCATAGTAAATTAAAGTGTCAAGATTGGAGTTCTACGATAACTAGGGGGCTGGCAAATCGATAAACTCGATAACGCAAAATCGATAGATCCAGCTATTTCGCAAGCCCTTACAGCTAGAACTACCAAATTTGGGGAGAAAATAGCTACTAACAATCCCCAGAAAACTGCATCAAAAATTTTGGAGCCACGCCCACCCATACCGCCCCCAGCCCCCCCGCAATTTAACACTAAAAATGCCCATATCTACTACAGTTTTTGAGCTAGACCCTCCAAATTTGGTACCAAGATAGGTGGTAACGATCTCGAACCCAATTCATTACAACTTTGGATGCCACGCCCATCTATACTGCCCTATCCGCCCTCAACCACCCCAACGCTTCGCTAAAAACGGTAGTGCGTGTATCTTCCATAGTGTTTGAGCTAGAGTCACAAAATTTGGTAGGTAGATAACTGGTTACGACCCCCCAAAAACTGCATCAAAGTTTTGGAGCCCCACCCACCCATTCCGCCCCCAGCCCCCCCGCAGTTGAAAAACAGAAATGCTTATATCTTTTACAGTTTTTGAGTTAGAGCCACCAAATTTTGTGCCAAAATAGGTGATTATAGTCCCAAAATAAATGCATAAAAACTTTGGATGCCACGCCAATCCATACTGACCAAGCTGCCCCAAACCGCCCCAATGCTTCACTAAAAACGGGAATGCGTGTATTTTCCAAAGCGTTAAGGCTAGAGTCACCAAATTTGGTAGGAAGATAGCTAATAGCAATCCCCAAAAAACTGCATTAAAGTTTTGGAGCCGCGCCCCCCCTGAACCCGAGCCCCCTGCATTTTGAAATCAAAAACGCCTATATTTTCCACATTTTTTGAGCTAGAGCCGCCAAATTTGGGGCCAAGATAGGTGATGAAGAAACCCAAAAAAAGTGGATGGCGCCCCCCACCCATACCGCCCCCAGCCCCCCTTCCACCATATTCTACTAACTTTGAGCTAGAGCCACCAAATTTGGTATGAGGATAGCAATTAACATCATAAACAGATCTGCAGAAAAACTTTGGACGCCACGCCCCCCCCATACCAGCCCCCAGCACCCAGCCCACCTTCTACCAAATTCTACTAACTTTGAGCTAGAGTCACCAAATTCGGTTTGAGAATAGCTATTGACATCATAAATAGATCTGCAGCAAAAGTTTGGATGCCACGCCCCCCCTTACCAACCCCATCCCCCCTTCCCACAAATTTTACTATTTTTGAGCTAGAGTCACCAAATTTGGTATGAGGATAGCAATTGACATCATACACAGATCTTCAGCTAAAATTTTGATGCCAAGCCCCCCCCCCCATACCTCCCCAAGCCTACCATCCACCATATTCTTCTAACTTTGAGCTAGAATCACCAAATTTGGAAGGAAGATAGATTTTTGGCATCCCCATCTGCACCAGACAATCTTTGAGGCAGCATACACCCCTGCAGCAGCATACACCCCTGCCGTATCCACACACCATTGCAATCAGCTCTCTCTTTTAATCTGTTTTACTACTGGTATCGAGTATACCGCAGTCGGGTGCGTCCGACTGCAACGTTTCTACTTGTTTTTTAACTGTAATTGCTGAACGAATCGCAGACAGAGCGAGATCGAGGCAGAGAGAGACAGTAAATAAATGGAAAGCTTTTGGCACACTTTGCTTTTTGATACATTCGCAAATTGTTGTTTGTTTAATTAAAAACGCAAAAGTTTTTGCTGTTCGCAGCCAAATTTAATTATGTTCAGTTTGATTTGGATGGTCAAAAACTTTGTTTTTTTTTTTTTTGAAGGACACCAAACCAAAAGCAGCAACAAATTGATAGAAAAACCACGCAAAAACAAATTTAGTTTTGAGGCACTTCAGTTAATAATTTATATACACACTTCAGACATACTATTTAATCTGTTGCCAACAACCAATTCAATTCAGTCAGTTGCATTTTGGCCAGATACAATCGGCTTAACACACACAAACACACATTTATTAAAAATCCAAGCAACCATAATCTCGCCCATATGTCAGCAGACTTTAATCAGTTATTATTCCATATACTATATAAAACAATTATTTGCTATTGTATTGTGCAACATTCATCAGCAGTTGTTGTTGTTGTTGTCCTTGCTGTAATTGTGTAAAAATGTTTCACATCAAAAAAAAAAAAAAAAAAAGAAAGAAAAAAATAACAACAAACTGAGTTGGCAGAATGTAAGAGTCAACTGAAAGGGGGGAAAGGGTGAGGAGGGGGGGGGGCATGATATCAAACAACATGCCTTTTGTTTTGCACTTGAACTTAATTGCAGCATTGCGAGGCGAATGCAAACGAATAGGAGAAAGCGAGAAGGCAATAGAATGCTGAGCAAGGTTCAGCTGAGTTTGCAGCACAAAATATATAAATTGCATGTGAGCAGGGCAGCCATTACCTGACACA
Organism: Scaptomyza polygonia; assembly: GCA_035044585.1. NCBI lineage: Eukaryota > Metazoa > Arthropoda > Insecta > Diptera > Drosophilidae > Scaptomyza > Scaptomyza polygonia. Next base: position 1,975,017 of record JAWNNU010000962.1, on the reverse strand, counting down.
CACACAAACACACACTAAAACAAGTATGTGTGTAAAGGAAATAGGGGCCACACATACACAAAAGCAAAGTTGCTCGATGCAAGTGTGTGTGTGTATGTGTTGTCTCTTGTGTGTAATTAAACAGTGCTGTTGGCATAAAATAAAATATATAAGCACAGACGGGCAGCAACAACAACAAAGGGAGACAGAGGGACAGAGAATAAGAAGAAGCATGAGGGAAGGGCTTTTAGGATAAGGGGTGGACAAGCGGAAACGTACAAAGCATAGCATGAAATTTTCTTGTCTTGGCATCCTGTCGCCGGATATGTTGCCTCAATATGGCCGCAGGATGAATGATGCACACACATACAACAATACATGAGAGAATGAGAGACAACATTCAACTTAAACTACAACAATATACATTCACAGCTGAGCCGACACACAATGGAACAGAATATATAGTTATTGTATTGAGAGAGCTAGCTGCCTGGAATTCGATTTATATGGATTTTATATTGTTTAAAATTTTTAGCTATAAAGTATTTCTTAGACCATTAGTTTGACACTTGAAAATTTAGTAGAGTAGACAATTGCTTTTGTAACCCTATTTTAAATCGAAAATGGAATAGAAAAAGGGTAGATCTGTTTGTCGTTTGCGATACACAAAGATTTTGTGAAAATGTTCTTTTTTACTTTATTTGTTATTTAAAGGATATCTGCCCCTTAACCACATCTAGCTTGCAACATTGTAATCTTTTTTATTTTGTAAGTGTGTGCTTAGTGTCGTGTTGCATATAAAACTGCAAATGCATGCAGATGATTTTTCTTAGCTCAAGGCAAATAAATATAAGCCACAACAAAGCAAGGGCTTAAAATAAGCTTGTTGCAAAGTTTAGGGCGTTTCTGCAGCACTTTAAATGCCAATTTCTTTGACAAATTGATTGCAATAAAATTTTAATTATAAAGCACAAAGCACATGTTAATTCATAGTCAAATACAATAGCCAATATCTTGTTGAAAACTGTAAAAATCAATTATAACCAATAAAAATACCTGAGGCTCCGTTGCATTGAAAAGAAGAATTTTGTTTTACAGTTTTACAACAAAGATTTTATATAAAATAAAATGCGAATAGGGAATTGAAAAGATTTGTCCCATTGTTGTTAGATTCAGTATTATATTGATAGTTTGCTTAACAATATTTGTATTTATTTTTTTTTATCTCTTCGCCTTTGTTACTCTTCTAACAGAGAGCGAGCAAGAAGCTTAAGCTTAAACATAAATTTATAAATTTAATATTCTTTTTTTTGAACTTTTCTCTATTGGCAACCGCAACAACAAAACCAATCAGCCAGCTTTGCGTCGAATTGTTATTAATCAAATAAATTGTATTTTCGGGTGTTTGTGTGTTTTGGTCAGTATTAGGGATTGTAATAAAATGCAGTACACTGTAATATTTACGCACCAATGTCAATAACTTAGTCATATATACATTGCGATTGTAGTTATGGCCGTTGTTGTTGTTATTGCCTACGGCCATCGACATAAACAACGAATAAAACTATTTCTATGGACGTTCGCCCCCAACCCAAAAAAACGTAGCACAGCTTTTGGCGCTGATTGTTGTTGGCATCGCTATTTGGTTTTATTTGGCAATTAAAAGCGATTTCCAAAAATCGCCTCAGGCTACCATAGGCAGGCACCACATCAGCACACCACACACACACACACACACACACACACACCAAAAGCACCACAACGCACCAACACCCGCCAAACCAGCTGTCGTAAAAGTCACGCACCATAAAACTGACAGCTGTTAAAATGTTTAAGCGTGAACGGTGAAGCCGGATGAGGGGGGGGGGAGGGGGGTAGAGTTTGGTAAAATATTTGTGTCATTTATAGAAGAGAGAGTGTTGTTGTTGTTGTTGCTGCCGCTGTGTTTGTACTGTCCTGTAGTTTTGATGACTTAATGCGCTTTTAACCCACCACCTCGCCATTTAGCATCAAGATTCGCTAAGAAGTTCACATCGAGTTGCTGTTTTTACTTCACTTAATTATGGGCACATCAAACATTAGTATTGAATTAATGAATCTACCAAACGGCAAAGATTAATAGCTAATTTGTTCAAGTATCCATTTTTAAGTGCAACGACAAAAGTTTATACAGGAAGATGATGATGACATCAAGTAAAAAATCTGTTAAATGAATATATTTTGAGTAAAGTTTTAAATTTTATTTTTTCATCATTAAAGATGATTTTCGGATTTTTCTTTTTCCACACAAGCCCAAAACTTCAACAAAGTATTTTAAATTTTAGCGCAGCTTAAAATATTCGCCAATTTCTTTTAAATACATTACGTGTTCGCACTCATTAAGCCCAGTGCCCCATGTTGCACATTGATGTATTGCAGCATTTTTGACATTTTGGCATTGCTGGTTCATGGTTTTAATGCCGAAATTTTTATGCAAATAGTTGTCAAATGTTTCGGGCCATGCGCCACTCGATAATTGTGAGGCTAGCAAACATACAACAGTGCGTTAGATTGATATGCGTATACATGACCACAGCAAGCAAACAAAGTTAAACGCATACAATAGTTATTGATAGAACACTAAACAGAAACGGAAGCAGGCTTTTTATGGATAAAATGTCGTTAAGTTAGCTGTTTATTTATTTTACACTTAAGCCAGGGCTGTTAATTTATTAGGGCCACGTGTAATGCCGGCAATTATTGAAAGCGTGAGACAAATAAAAATCTATAGATGGCAATAACTAAAAGCACTGAAAGAAAATGCAGGTTGTAAACAAAAGAGGCTTTATACTGAATGTTTATTCTATATATTATGTTACAAGTTTTAAATTTATATAAAATTCGTTTATGCAATATAGAGTTTATTCTCACTTTTTCTTTCAGTGCATATACGTGTGTGCCTTTGTGTTTGAACACGCTATAAGGCCGCACAACAAATTGCAGTTGCCTGGCACGTTTTTGGCTAACAAATCACAAGCAATTATAGAAATTTAAGAAGAAGACGACGATTATTGCCACGGCCAAAAACTACAGCAGCAGCAGCAGCTGATGTTGACACAAAACACGAAAAAAAATAGAAGAAGAAGTAGAGCAACTAAATCGAAAATGCTTACAGATAAATGCTTAATATAAGGTGACAACAAGACGTTGAAATTGTGTTAAGAAATGAGTAGGCGAAACTCGATGCGATTCGCTTTGGATTTATTATGGTAGCAAGTACTTTATTGTTGTTAGTGGGTGGCGCGGCGCGTATACGTATTGAAGTGTGAGTACGTGCGCGTAGTATGAGCGATTATCGCCGTGTTCAACATATTTGTGTTCATTATTTGAGATTAGCGAATGGAAATCGTTTGGTAATCCCGACCATGTGACATCTCTATGTATTAGTTAGTTAGTGTTTAGTATAAGTGTGTGTGTGTGTATCAACTACACCCATTTGCATAATTGCACTCAAGCGTGACTAATTTGTATTTATTGCATTATTACGCATATCACCGCACACTAAATACAACAACAGCATCAACAAATTGCGCGAATCAGTTGCCTGATGAGGTTTTTGAACACAGGATGCAATGACAATGACAATGATGGTGATGATGATGAGGATGATGATTTTATGTGGTTAAGTGTAAAATGCCGCTAGTGATATATTAATATGTAGCCAAACAACTCTTTAAACTAATTGCAGTATTTTGGAACTACGAAACTAAAAAAAAAGGTTGAAAAGGTTTCATTCCTGGCACTTATTCATAGTTGTAGTTAAGCCTTATGTAGATTCCCATAGACATTGTTTTGCTTTTCGATTCTACTAGTTATCCTCTTGTTAAAAACTTGCTAAAGCTGCTCGTTTAGATAACAGAAAAAATACTTACAAATATAACAGGGAATTTTATCTACTATTTTACTTAACACTTTTCGACGTGTACTGATTTTTTTCTTAAGCAAACTCTGCTAACTTGCCTTACCGTATGCTGGAATTTATTTATTACACACACACATATACGCAACAGGTGTCTGGTTGATGCTGCTCCAAATGCAAATAAATTTCTTGTTAATTATTTAATTAAAAGTTATATACAACAGGCTTCTCTACACCATCTCTCTCCATTCCGCCACACACAGGCAGCAAGTTTATATTTTGTTTCAAGTGCAAAAGCAACACACAAAGAAGAAGCAGAAGAAGAAGTTTACGTCTATTTTTGGGTAGTTTTCGTTAGCTTCTTTTGGTATTTTCTTCTTTTTGTATTTAGTATTTGAGTTACCATGAAAGTTTTTTTTGTTGCTGTTTTTTTTCGGTATAAACTTGAAGTTTTTATTAAGTTGAAGCAACTGGAATTGCAATGTTGTTGTTGTTGTTGTTTGTTTTTATATACGTATATTTAGATTGCTTGAGCAGCCCACATGAAACTCATTCAAATCAAATTAGAGCAAAACTTTACAGTCCTTTTGAGTTACTCCTACCTCCAAGAACTCCTTTTAGTGCTACCTTTTTTTTGTGAAATTCTTCATTCAACCCGCACATAATTAAGGCGCTGAGAGGCGATGTTGTCGACATTTAAGATTGATGTGTATGATTAATCTTTGCAGCACTTTAAAACACACTCAAGAGTTTCATTAATTTTCTTACTCACACACACACACATGCGTGCCACATAAATGATCTTTGTACCACACACACACGAACACGAACACACCCATACATAAGTGTGCAATTAAAAGCTCATTAGCCGCTGACAATGTTCATTCAAAAACGGGGGTAAAAAGAAAAGGATGTGAGCAGAAAAGCCCTTAAGATTTTCACACATTGTTTATATAATTTCCGAATGAATAATAACGTTGAAAGATGAAACTCCATTAAAACTAAATTATTAAAGTTGCTTTAACAAAAACAAATGAAATTTGCACTGATTTTGTTGACTTGATTTCTTCAACATTCCTCCTAGTGAATAGAAAACTCAATGATCCCCCAGTGAAATCTGTTGGGATTCAAGCATTGCTTAGATGATTTTACACTCACATTTCTTACAGTTCTTAGTGCAAACATAAATATTTTTCGCACCGCGTGTAACTTTCTTCGAACTTTTTATTAAATTCCATTCTTTTTTTTTGCTGGCCGACTGTAACAATCAATTACGAGTCTGGCATTTTATGCGCACCGACATTTATGGTTATTGTTTGGCAGCAGAAAGAGAAAAAAAAAACAACAAAAAATAAAGTTATTTTTATTATTTTGTTTGCCACCCTCCTCCCACTCCTTTCGCCAAGCGTGTTTTGTCGAGTATGACCGCAGTTGTTGTTGGCGCTCCAAGACACAAGGTAGGCCCCGACCGAGTTGGGCCCAAAAAATGATTGCAAGAGTTAAAATTAAAAGCAAATGTAAAATCATATTTCTATGTGTAAACTTTCGCCCCAAGCTTCTATGGCGCGGGCTACACACAGGCAGGCTCGATATCAAACGACCCAAGCGCCAACACCGCCCCCCCTTTTTTTGTCCACGCCCAACAACCGTCCAATGCCAAGTGAAACAAAAGTTTTTTAATAAAATGTTTGCGTTTCACAGAGCAAAAGTTTGGCGTAAAAGTAAAGAGAGAAAAAAGAAAAGTAAACGAAAATTCAGAAAAAAAAAAATATTGCCCGCAGTACCAGAATCAGAATCCGAATCAAAAATGGAAACTAGAAGCAGCTGAAACCGAGAACGGCAATAGGCCAGCAAAAGGTAATCGAGTATGAAAATTGAAATCGAAGTTCCTCGAATACAAACACACACGCGTAACCAGAACAACAACAAACAACAAACCGATTGTAATCGAAACGAGCTACCAAAGACAATTGCAGGCAGCCAGTATCGGGAAGCGGGGAAAGCCAACGCGTCGTATGCGTATTGTTTTGTTATTGCAGCAACACGCCCCCGCACATTCACCCCTTGACAAAACACCCTTCGCTAGCTGGCGCGTAAAGTAAACTAAACATCGCCCCAAAGGCGAAAATCTAAAGTTTCATTGTAAAATGCAGTATCAGATAGATAGAAAGAGAGCAAATAGGGGAGATAAATGACTGGAGAAAGAGAACTCTGTTTGTAGTTCATTCAATATTATCGTCGATTTAGTAAATTTGATAATAAAAAAAAAAACGTATCACTCGAGGCGTCCTATTACCGCTCCCTCTCTATTACTAAACTACGCGGAGAGAGCGCAGATTGAAAATTTATTACATTTTTATTGCCCCTTAATGGGCGCGATAATCGAAAATTTATTTAAAAGTGCCAAGTTGTCAATGCTAAAAATGTCCCAAGGGCGACCAACCTTGTGCCAAAGTGTTTTTTGTTAGCACTATTTGATTTGTGCCTAACAAACTTATAGCTTCAACTTCCAAATTGCTAGCTAAAAAGTGTGAAAATACCAAAAAACCAAGTTGAAAAAGTTGCAGTTGCTTAAAGCTGTGAATTAATGGAAAGAAATCCAAGCGCAGCTTAAGTAAAATTATGATAAACCAAAGACTAGAAAAACCATTAACAACATTAACTTAAGTAACAACAGAGTTTTTAAGGGTACCTGCATTTTTGAATTGTATTTATGTTTGGGATAACTTTATTACAATCTTTTGCGGGCTATGCAAACATTTGTGTTAAGCTGCAGGTAACCAACAAATAAAATATATTAAAAAAAAAAAATAACACCACAAACAACAATTTCGGGGAGTATTTTTGGCTAACTCCAGATGTTATTAGTATGTGTGTGTGTGTGTTTGTTAACATTGTAAGCCGCTTATGTTGAGCCAAAAATGTTGTTTGTATTTGAAGTTTTAAGCCACAAAATGCCACATGTGTGTAAGCAATGTATGTTTGTATGTATTTTGTAACCAGATCCATGCAAACTATGCATGCATATAAACACATATATGTAGTGGAAATATTCAACGTGGCAAATGGTAATTATTACAGAACAAAAAAAAAAAATGTTGATAGCATTCATTAAATAAATATTATAATTCCGTACATTCACTAAGATTACACAACGCATACGCAATGCAGCGCAACACTCACACATTAAATATGCTGCATAGCATTTAAATTAATAATTCATATTTAACTATAACTATAGTTTATTTGTATGTTTGAAGCAGCAGCAAGTTAAATTAAGAGCATTTTCATTTAAATAAATATGCATAAATGAGCATTTTAATCAGCCAGACGATGGTACTTAATTTTGCTCATTTTCTGTTAACATGCAACAAATTCTTAGAAACACAAACAATAAAAATTCGCCAAGAAGAAACTAGGAAGTCAAAGATCTATTTTATAATTCGCCTCAATATTTATTTACTAGCAGACGAATTGGGGAAAAATCCGATCTTAGTTTTTACTTAAGGTTTCTAGGCAATCATTTTGCAGAAAAATTTAGATCGCTAGCACTGTGCGTTAATAGCAGTCAGCCAGTCAATATTGAAAAAGAGAGAAAACAATTAGTTATTGTTGTTTTCTGCAACGAATATGTTTTCAAGAACTCGTTGAATAATTAAAAATTGTATATTCGTTTGTTAACTATGATTACAGTCATTATTTGTTTGGCTTTTTGTGCTGTGGACAACAACAGCTGGCGCTTTGGGCAAATAAATATAATTTATTAAAATGCATGACAAGACTCGAAATTGACACATTCAATTTGACATCAGTTTAGCAGCAGCGGCAGCAGAATACCGTTAAGTACCAGCTGCAACAATATATCCAAAAGGGATTTACACAAAATCGCCAGCTGGCAACAGTTGCCAACTCTGTTGCAACTCCAACAGACGGCAATTTACAGCAATTTAAGTTTGACTTGTTAGCCTTGATTACATTTTAAAGTTGCTGCTTCAAACAAATGCAAAAAAAATAAAAAAAAACTTTCTTAATACAGCAAGCCAACTCCTTTGATAGCCTTCGGCCAAGTCAATCGGCCATTTCCATTCTCAATCTAAAAAAGCAACAAAACGAAAAGGCACACTCTTTCTAGACTTTTGCGAACTAAGCAGATTGCTTTAAACTTAGTTTTGTTTTTAGTAATAAAAGTTCAAAAGCAATTTATATTAATATAATATCCAGTTAATGGGACCACAATTGCAGGCACCTATTTAAAAATTAATTAAATAGCACTTCCTTAATATGCAATTCACTGTCATTAATATTTTAATTACCTTGCACATTTTCCAGCCTTTAATTGCACTTCACATACATTCTGATACACGTATATATATATTTATTTTTTACATTCTTTCATTTCTAGACTGGCAATTAAAAGCTGAATTTTATTTTTCAACCGTTCAAGCAAAATCTTAAATTGCATAACTAATGATTTAATTTGTAACGCCTCTTCCTCTTTCTCTTTTGCCTCTGGACTCACTAATTTGTAACATGAAACTGATTATTTGCATTGCAAATATTCTCAACGAAGAGAATTTTTAACTGCTGCCATTATATATATATATGGTTATGGGATTATATTATTGCCTTAAAACCTTAGCTGGAATAAAAAATAAATTCGATTTTACAAGCAGATTTATTTACTTAGATTATGCACTGCAATTATCTAAAGACTTAGATGTGCTTTTGTATAATCAGTTAACTACATTTGTTTGACTAATCATTTAAGCTTTCAATCTATATTGATTCGATGTATATAAATTAACAGTCGAGTTTTATTATGACGAATCTTAAGGCAAAAACAACAAGAAAAATCTTTCTTATAGAGAACAAAGTTATGTAGAATGGGTTTTGGATTGATTGCTTATTTAAAGCAACACAAAAAAAAAAAAAAATGCAAGCTCTGTATATTTATCATGTTAAAGTAATCCCTATCGCATAGATCACACTTAAAATTAATGATAGTGAACTTTCGTGAACTTTCAACATTGTCGAGGTGCTAAGACAGACAGACAGACGGTTAGATTGTTTGACACTGTTTTATTTAATTCCGGCAGGCAGTATAAACAACAATTGAAATACGGCTCCCAATGTACCACCAGTGGGGGGCAAACCGATGCTAGTAAGCAAAGTTGTAACGTTTTTCACAGAGAGAGAGCGAGCCTACTCAAGGCTCGAAGGCACAACGCGCTCGTTGGCCGACAGTGAAATGGCCATAATGTCATTTAATTAAACGCCTGAGAGCAGTTGGTAGCCAAAGCAGTTTTGTGCGTCGTGTGTTTTGTTTTCTTAGCCATGTTTGGCGGTTAGCTTCGGTCTAAACGGTTAACCAACGCGGCCAACTAAAGGCCGGGTGGATTACAATTTCGAGAATGGGTGAATGAGGTCTGGGCGTAAAAACAGTCCAGCAATTTACGTTCATTTGCATAGATATTAAAAATTGTTAGGAAGTCATTAGTAGGCATCAGTCAAATGACGCAACCTGAATATAAATGAAGCATAATTTTATTAAACTGCTGGAACAACAACGAGAAGAAGACGACGACGACGACAACGACGACCAAGCAGCAAAAGGCGGTGTCAAATGATTGGGGCTGCTTGACAAATGTGCCCTAAAGTCGTATTAATTATTAGTTTTAATTGCGTTTCGGTTTGGTTTGGTTTGGTTTGGTCAGCCAAACAGTGGACACATTTTTTGGGCTTTAAACTTTGTGTGCAAAAATCTCTCTCTCTCTCTCTTTGGCGTATTGTTTTAAATTTTCAAACCAAGCACACATACAGGCATAATAAACCCTTAAAAGTTTTGTGCGTGCGTGTGTGCGTGTGTGTGTGGGGTGCAATTAAATACTTAGACCTTAATGTATTTTTCACAAGTTGAGCAATGTTGACCATTTGCCGGGTCTGTGGGCTGCGGTCGGAACAGTTTTCGTTTAAGAGTGTTTGCCCTATTTTGTGTAAATTAAATGCGCCAAAGAAAACTGTGATGTGTCTGCCATACATCCGCACTACCCTACCCCACCTCTTCTAACACTTAACCGCAGGCAATTTTATTAAATTTGTTTAGCATAATATACCAAATTTTGTTCTCATCTAAGGTCTTTTGATAATGAGAACTATGTATTTTCTCTTACTTCTTGATTGCCTTGCTTATCAAAAAATGTGTAATGAGATTTTTTGCTTGACTTAAAGAAATTTTCAGTTGCGCCTCATCTATTTATATGTTTGCGGTATTTTTCTCTGGTTTTTGTACTTTGTTTTCATTTTCCACGTTCGGTTTTGGTTCAATTGTGCTGGCTGCTTTCAATTGCACCCACTTTTTTTTTTCAACTTCAACTTCCGCATCTCCCCAGCTAGTACTTCCGTTTTTGCCACCAACGTTTCGATATTAAATGGTGCGCGTAATTAGATTTTGAATTTATTGTGCTTCGTGTGTGAGTGTTTTTTATATCTATTTATTTATTTTTGCTGGGAAAAACAATGCAAATGCCGCTTTATATAAATAAATAAACAAAGTGTGAATGCATTTCTCGATGGCTTCGGGCTTCGGAATCACAAACAAAAGTTGACTATAATGAAAAAGAAAAAAAGAAAATACACAAAATAAATGTTGCATTTAAATCAATTGTATATTCGCTTTAATTTCATTAAGCTGGTTCTGTTCATTATGACAAATCTAGTAAAAGTTGCATTATTATTTCACTTTGGATTCCCATTTGAGTTATTAATAACTTATCTGTGCTTTTTCTTTCTCTTTCTGTCTCTCGTGCCCTCCTCTCGCTTTATCTATTATTGCCGCGTGGCGAGTGGACACAGAGGACAGCTTACACTTTTGGCCACACAATTGTGGGGATTGGTTGTGCAGCATTTTCATTTACTCTGCGCCCTGACCACAGCCAACTGACAGCACGGCACCACCAAAGTGGGGGTGGGTTAATGTTGGGGAGGTTGCTACTAACTAGCTCTTAAATAATAATAAACATAGTGACTATACAGTTATTACTGTTCGCTGAAGGTGTGTGTGTGTGTGTGTAATGAGCGCTTAATAAAGCATCCTGGTAATATTTTCAAACCAAAAAAAACAGGACACAATCAGAGATAGTAAAAACGGAACTCCACGTGTATATTATATTTTACATATGTGAAAATATATACATATATTTATGCACATTAAATATGCGCGAATGAAAATGCAACAGTTTGGCAGCAGTAAATTTTTGCAAAATTTCATAAATCACTGAACGAAAAACCATTGCCAGCAAGCAGTTTCTGTGTGTGCGTGTGTGTGTGTTGGAAAAACGATGAGTTGACTATGCCCAGCTGTCAGATCAGCCTGCTGCCGGCGGCAGTCAGTTCATATCCTGGTTCTATGATATGGCTAGCATGACGTGTGTGGTCTGGTTGCGAGAGATTGGTAGGGTAGTGGGGGGAGGGAGGGCGGGATGCGGGTTGCCGTCGTCTTAACTTATTTACACATGTTTAAAAACGTAAATGAGCCGTAAAGCGCTGATAATGCAACAAACTGACAATTGTCGTTGTTCAACTGATGCACAATGTTGTGGCAAGCGTAATGCTCGGCATATAGGCTATGAAAACATATTTAAGCGATTTATTCGTTTCAATGTTGGATTCTTTGGACTACATTTTTTGTGCGTTACAAGCTTGATCGCAAAATCATAGTACCTTCTCAATAAGAAGAGCAGAAATGGCTGCGCCTTCAGGCAGACCGCTTACAATTTTGCACTTAAATTAAGTTGATGATTTTTTTTCTTTTCATTTTGGTTAACTGAATTTTTGGTTAATGGCAAAAGCTTGCAGATTGTAGATTGCTTTGTGCCCGTGGAACTTTGCCCCAAAGAAACCGCAAAAGTATTTTATATCACGCGAACAGCTTTCAGATAGAGTCATTTCTCTCTCTCTCTCTTAAGGCTGCAACAGCGAGACAGAATTCAAATGATGCGTTCGCATCCCGCAGCATCCTGTCGATGAGTGGCAGGAATCGTAAACCTTTTCTCTCGATGAACCAATGAACCGCCAACACACACACACACACACACACACAGTGGCGTTAAATGTGTTACGGAAACCACAGCTGAGTGAGCCACATTGAGTCCCAGAGTTTAAATCGTTGCCAATTCCATTGGTCATCATCCAACGAGAGAGGCTCAATAACGCAGGCAATAAAATTTTAACGTAAATTCTGCGTATTTTATTCGCCGCGCAACAAAAACAACAGTATCAGAAAAATAAAATAAAAACCAAATCCAATTATATGGAATTGAGATCCAATTTTTCGTTTGTTTTGTTTTACTTAACAATCACTTCCAATCTTTGTGCGTCCACAAATTGGCTAGATTCTTTACATTGATGAAAGGGTCAGGTCAGGTTAGTAAGTAAGTGCTACCCATGAACAGGTCAATGGCATAAATGCATAAATTTGCGACCAGCTTGCGACGACTTCAACTTACTCAAAGTGTCATAAAATTCAAGCGTCTATATGAATGAAAGGCATATAAAGTGTAACAGCAACGGTAACAGAATATCAAGCCAAGAAACTGCCACTCATAAGGGAATAAAAATGTTTTAATATTAAATAAGGAAGATGCGGCGAACTCATAAAGCATGCCGAATGGACCAGCTTATTATTTAAGTGCTCATTAATCGCATAAAGTATGAAGCGAACCAAGTATGCTTTATTTTTCAGATACTTTTAGTAAGCTTGGCGACTAGCTTCATGTTGTTAGGGGAGGCGGCAGTTAAATACTGTTACATTTGTTTTTGTATGTGTGTGGGTGTGTGCGGGCAAATAATTCAAAGCGAGCTGTTGTGAAAAAAAAACAACAACAACAAAAAAAAAAATACAAAAACAAAACTCGCTAAAATCGGGTTAAAACACACATTATATATTAAAAATGTTATTGGCCAGACGAAATAGTTTCCATATGCTTGCGGAAATAGATACAAATATCCCAGCTGTTAATAGACCGTCCATATCCAGCCATAATGAGCGTGTTAAATACATCTTGGACGAACAGCCGCCACCAACAAGAAAGTTGTGCAGCAAAATAAATACGGTTCCTGTGCGCTATCAGCATCCGTTGGAACATACCTGGACGTTGTGGTATCTGGAGAACGATCGCAACAAGAACTGGGAAGAGATGCAGAATGAGATAACAAGCTTTGATATGGTCGAGGATTTTTGGAGTCTCTACAGTCACATTAAGACGCCATCGGAGCTGAGGGTTGGCAGCGATTATTCATTGTTTAAGAAGGGCATTCAGTAAGTGTGAGCTTAAAGTCAAAGTTTGATTGTTTTCACATTGATTTATCTCACTCAGACCCATGTGGGAGGATGATGCTAATAAGTATGGTGGCCGTTGGGTCATTAATATTGCACGCTGCTTTAACCAGGAGCTAGACAAAATTTGGCTAGATGTGGTAAGTATCAGCAACTCCATCAGCCTCCCTCCATTATCTGTGTGTCCTGCAGATTTTAATACTGATTGGTGAGGCTGTTCATAATGCGGATGAAATCTGTGGCGCAGTCATCAACATGCGCAGCAAAAACAACAAAGTTTGTAAGTAACAAAATGGAAATATGGTTTTTTTTTTTCTAGCTGGTTGTACACTTCCAGCGATTTGGACCGTAAATGGGGAGAATGAGGTGGCCATCATGGAGATTGGACGCCAGCTGCGTAATCTTCTGGACCTGCCCCAAAACAGTATGCACTACCAGTTGCACAGGGACACGATGACCAAGCATGGATCGATGGTGAAAGCAGCTTACATAGTCTAAATGCCAGAATGCTATTTGGATTTGGTTTTTTCTTGTCTGATTCAAGCCTTTCACTTTAACGCGCGTGTATATTCCAAAAATATAAAAAAAAAATATATAACATGGTGTCAAATATTTAAAGGTGCTTTTCTTTTATTAACCTTAAAGGCAATAAAATTTGTTAGCTTAGCGAAAATTTCACGAATTGTGCTGCAATAAAGCAAAAGACAAGTAAAAACGAACTTAAAAATAAAATGCCACTTGGAAATTGCAAACGTATTTCAGACGCCTGACAACGCACAAACACACACACACACACACATATATCTTAAATAGAAATACTGTCAAAAATACAGCGAAATGTTATGCAAACATATGCAGCACAAGAGCTGCAAATAAATGCGCCGGAATGTATACTACATAAATAAAAATATAGTAAAAGTCAAAAAATTGTGCTCGTTGCATAACTACTATTTGTTAGAAGTGTTCATAGTAAACGCACACACACACACAAACACACACACACAGTAGTATGTGCACTCGCGCGCAAGTGACAGTGACTGTAAAAGATATATGCCCACTTGGCGCTTGGCTGGCCGAGCGCAAAGCTCAAGAAACACACACAAAAAAGGGTCAACAATGTAGGCGAGCGCTGTGTAAATTTCGCTTCAGTTTCTGCTGTTGCTGGTTGGTTGGTTGGTTGCTAGTCGCAAGTTGCAAGTTGCAAGTGGCAAGTGGCATCGAGTGCTGCTGCTGCTACTGCCTCGTAAATTGAAACAATTGAATTTTGATGAAATATATGCAGTGCGGCAACATTCAATTGAAATATTGTGTGTCCCCTTTTCAATGGCTCAAACACACAAAATTTTGAAAGGTAGATTTATATACCACGGGGCGTATGAGCACTCACGTCAATTCAGGGCAAAGAACAGTGAAATTTCGGGTTGGAAACGACTTAAAAATGTTGCGACAATAGTAAAAAGAAAAACAGTTGGGGATCGTTTTAATTTTAAATTAAAGCAGCGTATCAACATTTTAGGAACGAAAAAATAAAATAGTTTTGTTTTGAAATATCATCTTCATACAACAACCTCTAATCAATCCATCACAACTTTTTCTTCTCCAGCCCGAACAGTGCATAAACATTTCAATCAACATTCAAGCGAGTGCTTTGTGGCACGTGCCAACAGCCAAAAGCAGAAGCAGCGGCAAGCAACTTCATTATGAGGCAACTTAAGTTTGACAAAACTATCGTCGGCATCGTCAAACTTGCACCTGTCTTAACTCTATGAATGTCTGTCTTGCTGTCTGTTTGTCGCGTTTTGATGGGTTTAGCTTAGTTGAAAGGGCATCAAAACCACACACGTGCCACATGTCATGCAGCAGCAGCAGCAGCTAGCTAGACTTTGAGATATTGCCCGAACGCGCACAAACAACCAAACAAATATGTACATTACTATAAACGCAACTACACACACACACTCTCATCATTATCATATGCCCAGGCAGAGGTTATTTTTACCACTGTCCCCCCACTTCGCCACACTCACTCATCTAGCCACACGAACACGCACCTGCACCCCAACCTTGCTGCACTGTAAAATTTACAAATTAGTTGCTCGAAACGTGACTTGAAAATTGTTTTGCAACTAGTTTTTTGGCAAGTCGCAAGCGTTTGCAAATGTTGCAGCAACTTTTGCAGCATGCAACTTAATTACTAAATAAATAAATTATATTGCAATTAGTTAAGTTCTTATGTTTGTGTGTGTGGGAATTAACTGTAAATGCTTCAATCAAATCGATTGACTTTGCGGCATTTTCGATTAATTGTGAATGTTTACTTAAAGTAAAGTTGTTGTTCTCTGTTTAAGTTGAGTAAGAATTAATTTTCGAAGTTAGAGAACTTTGTGGCCTTACTCACAGTTTTGTTTTATGATAGCTTTGCAACTTTGACCACACTGCGGCGTACACGTAATATCTCGAAAATGCAATTAATTGCAAATAGTAGCTAGATAATCAGCAACAATTAGAATGTGTCTACAAACTAACAAACAACCGAATAACATGCATGCGTATTGTTAAATTATTTTTCTCTTTTGTTTTCTTTTTCGGTTTGTGTTGTTGTTTGTTCTGAAACCAACCGTCTGGCTCATCTCTCACATATATCAACACTTTTCATGTACTGCCGCTGAAATTGGAGAACGAGTAAAATAGAAAAACCGAGAGACAGAGAGAGAGAGAGAAAGAGCTTAAGTTGGTTTTTATTGCTACAGCAGCTGACCTAACATCAGCAGCAGCAGCAGCAATTCTAACTGCCACGCCCACTTCTAACCTATGTTGTTGTTGCGTTGTTGTATTGTGGCTCGGGATGGATTTTTATTTTTGGCAAGAGCAACGAAACGCAACACAACACAACACAACATAAAAATAAATTGCACTTCTGACACTTAAATACAGTTGAAAAGTGTAGCGTGGGGGCTGGCAGGAAGGTGGGTTGGATGGGGGGTGGCATGCTACCCAGCATCGGACACATGATTAAGTGGAGTTTGTGGTTTCGCTTTTGGCGCATTGGGGAATACGCATGTAAATCTATTTCAGTATACATTATCGTCGTCCAGTTGAAGCTTAACTTTTATCATATAATAAAATGTAATTTTCCAACTCGTAATTCTTTCGTAATTAGAAGTTATAGCAATCTTAATCGCTTTTGGCAGCCAGGAAACAGGAGAAAGCCAAAATGTGTAGTTTAGTTGTTGTTATTATGTAATGTTTGGCTGTGTCTGTCTGTGTCTGGAACTCTAATTGATAACATTTTGTGCCGCATAGAATTTCATTAGCTTAAGACACAAACACACACACAAAAGAAACGTTAGACTTTAACTATTGTTATTTAAATACGGCAAGCAAAGCACCTTGACCAACAACAACAACAATATTCAGTTTAGAAACCACATCAATGCAAAGCATTTGAAATGAAATATTAATAAACAAATTCCATTCACAGTAGTAGAACAACCCATGAGGGGAATTTTACTTTTCAACAAATTTCCATTACGAATTAATAGGAATTTATGACGCCCCCCAACAACAACAACAACAAGACACCAGAGACTGGCTTCACCTTAAAACACATGCATATATAAATATATATACATATATATATATATAGCAAGCAAGACAGAGAGTGAAAAATAGCGCAAAGCTAGACGAAAGACTTGCTGCAAAATATTTTTTGTCTAACAAATATTATTGCTATTTGGAAAAGTTTGTTGGAGTTGCTGTTGCTGCTGCCGCTGCTGCTGTTTCTGTGCCCCTTCTTTTTAAATAAGTAAAAATTGCTCTTATATTTCCCCCAATATGCAGTGAAGCAAGCAGGCAGGAATGTCTACCCCATCCGAATTTTAGACACAGCGTTGTGTTCGACTCAAAAATGCCTAAAATATATGAGAAACTTCATTTTGGCCTTACAAAACAAAAAGTTATTAGAAACAGGTATTTTCAAAGTGAAATATTCTTGATTAAAGCATATAGGTTGTGCTTTTAGGTAAGTCGAAAAACGATTCAAACTTTAAGTAAAATTAGATTAGTTATCAATTTATGTTAGCAAAGGAAGTTCGTTTCAAGATGTTGTTTAAACATTTTGATAGAAAAGATATTCATTTCATTGAGATTTGATCTGAATACCGACAGTAAACTAAAGGTCAAAAGCTAACATATCTAAAAGTCGTAGTAAAATGGTTAACATATCTATAGGCAGCCCCTGTTTACATACATTTAAATGCCAATAGGGTATAAAAGCATGCTTTAAATGCTGCACCAGCTATCTCTAATATATGCATGTATATATATATGTATATATTGCCTCATAAATACATAAATATGCTAAGAGAAATAACAACTACAATAGAAAAACCAAATGATTTGGGCTCGTTTTTGGCCAAACACAAACAAACAGAAGGGAGGGCAGATAGTAGCAATGCTAAATATTTTTGAAGAAAGGCAGCAAACTATGATAATAATAAAAAGCGCCACAAAACCGCATCAAACGCACTACGGGATATTAAGCACAAAAGTTGCACGAAAAAAAGATTTTCTTTGTGGATCAGGGAGGAGAAGGCAAAAGGGAAACAGTTCAGTTTAGATCAGAGTCGAGCAGCGTAGCTGAACTTAATGAAATAAAGCACTTGCTTAACACACACACACACATATACACACACACATGAGAATGGAGCGAGAAAGATAGCTAAACCCCAAAAGCTAAAGCTAAATGCAAACCTTAGCATAAGAAGTCAGTCATGAAAAGCGTACGTGAGCAATGAAAAAGTCGCAAACACTTTATTGTACACATACACATGCACGTATGTGTGTGGATAAGAGTAGGAGGCGTGGTAGCCACTGAATGCTATGCGCTGCGTATACGTAATATTTGCCATGTAGATAAAGGCCAGTCTGATGGCGAAACAATGGTTGAGCGAGAAAGAGAGCAACGATTCACACTCATTACTCATACGACGCGTCATTGTGGCACACACACACACACACACACACACGCATACAATGTCACACAGTGAGATAAAGCGCAAAAGACAAAAGGAACGCGAACGAGCAACGCAAAAAGCCGTACGCATACGCCAATACACAACAGGACATTGGAAATGCACATAATGTCGATAAAGGGGAGTTAAAAGGATGTTGATAGAGCTTGCTTGTTTTCGGCCTGGTGCGTAGAGGTATTTGTTGTTGTTGTTGTTATAGTATTTCGGTATTTTGGTATTTCAGACATGTTCATAGCCCCAGCTAATGCATAGTTTATGACACGCCTATTGCCCCCAAAAGTGTTGCCACAAAAAGCTGCAGCTTAAAGCCGCTCAAGCAAGCCAACTTTAGCCGTTAAGAAGTTAGCATATTGTCAAATGTGTTAAAAGCATGCGACGTATACTTAATTTATTAATTCAACAGACCAAATCATTGCAACAAACACATGAAAAAAAAACAGCTCAATCTCATCTCTCACTCGTTTTTTTTTTTGGTCAAGAGGCCCAAAACGTGAGCAAACTGGCTAAAGGTTAAGCTGAATGGGTAACAAATTTGCCAGGATGTGAAATCGAAACTACAAAGTGCACTAATTTGAGGTGTCGAAAAAGGGTCGCCACAACAAGAACAAGAACAACAAAAAAAAAAACCACAGCCGCACGAGCAGAGCTTTGATGTGCGGCGGCATCGAAGGGTTGCTTGTCCAGGTAGCCCAGATAATCTAATCAAAGAGCCTTAAAAAAAAAAGGTTTTCGCATTATTTGTTTATTTATTTATTCGTTTGTTTATCCAGCAAACACGAACAAACATTTAATATGCTAGTCACAAAGTGTTGCCTTATTTACTTTAGTCCTAAAGTATTTATATATATAAATATATTTTGCAACGGCTGCTCATATTTTTAATAAGTATGCAAATGAACAAAAAACCAAGTTAAAAGTCTTGTTTCAAGGGTTTCCCATCTGCACTTCTTGCCATTTTCTTGCTGTTTTAAAATGTTCACACAAAATTCGTGTTATTTAGCCAACATTGTGTCTAGACGATTTTTCAGTTGCCATCACATATTTATAAGCTCGGCAAACAACAAAATGTTGGCAATATTCAGGTTAAAACTAAATATCAAAGAGTGAAACGAGATGGGAGAAGGGTGTAGTTAAGCCAACTTTAAACGTTTTTCATCTACAAAGATGCATATTATGGCATATGTGCAAAAGATTACAAAAGAGAAAAAGGAAGTGAACAACTTTTATGAAAGCTACGACAAAATCTAAATGCTCTAAAAAATAGAACTCAATTTAAATTATTATTTATATTTAAAATCTCGATTAAGTGCGAACATTTTGTTTATTTCTGCTAATAACAATTTAAAAATGCCGTTAGTAAGAGTATGCATAAAAGAAGAAAGAAGCATAGAAAAAGAAAAGTGCTTCTTTTGCATTATGGCAACTTAATTACAGGCACATGGTGCGCATAATTTGCTACCTCTATGCATGCCTTTATTCTATTGTATATTCATATATACAGGCAGATATACATATATATATATATATATATACATATATAAATATATACAGAGTTGTCTGGCGGCTGTTTGTTCTGGTTTCTGTTGCCGTGGCGCTTACTTAAGCTAAAAGCTTTTGTGTATACATTTTAATTAATGTGCAACATTTAAATGCACAGCAAAACCGGCGTTAACATCCCTTGCTGTGGTCAGTGTACAACGTAACTACTACGTTGGAGTTGGGCAAAGAACCTTGCCAGAATCAGTAGCATTACTTTTGTGCCACATGCGTGTACCGCGTTAAATATATACATATATATATATAGTGGGTTATAGCAGACGACAGATAAACCAGCGTTAAGCACAAATTAATGGCCTTAATTTATGCACAGCAGCAAAAATCCACCCACCAAACTCGAATTCTTATTCGTTTCGCACGTTTCGCGTTGCACGGTTTTTAATAACTTTACAAAAATGTATTGCCAACGTTGCGTTGCGTTGCGATGCGATGCGACGCGAGTGTGCAAGTGTGCAGGGCTAATTAGTATTTAGTAATTGAAAATACGCTTTTGGGTGCTTCAACATCGACATCGATAAGTAACAGTAACAGTACCACAGTAACAGCAACAACGCCGAACATCATCATCGAAACCGTGGGCAATGTAATCAGCACTACTTAAAGCCAATTAGCCGCAAATATGGCCGGTAAGCCCCTTCTTCTACTCACACACACACACACAAACCCCTCGTTACTTCTCTCTCTCTCTGATAGCATCAACCACAGGCAGCAACTCTCTCAAATGGGGCTTGAAGCGGCCGCGACGGCAACGTTCACATTTTGTTCAGTGTGCCACGCCTTTTTGGGCACGTTTGCGGTTTGGCGCTGTTGCCGGCTGACTACCAGCCTGATTATTGTAGCGATTTTGTGATACGGTCCGTTCTCAGCGACATTGTGTAAACGCCAAAACTGCACCTCTCTCTTTCTCGTTTTCGGTTTCTCTATGTGTGTAAATAATTGGCAACATTTGTAGCCGCGCACAAAATACACCAACACACACATAGAGCAAACGTGAACACAAGTGCCACACGCGTTTACGCCCTGTTGGCCAACATTCAAACTATACACACACATACACACACGCAGGCAAAATGAAATTTGCAAAATCCTCAAAAGGTGTTGACAATTATTTGCATAACAAAGCTGCATTGCAGTTGCCAACTCCAAAAATTGTTCAACAAAATCAACATCGTTGGCTTTAACTTTAAAGCGCGATCATAACAAAAATTAATTGTTTTAATTCTGTAAAAGTTTAACATGCGTTCAATTGACTTAAAGAAACAAATGTTGCAATGCAAAACTTTTTATTTAAATAACGTTTAAATTATATGTTTACAATTTCAAATGCATTTGAAGAGTCAATAAAATTCTTTCGATAACTTTATAGATAGTAACGGAGTGAAAAGTTTAAACTTTAAGCTATTTCCGTTGTATTTTTTTTTATAAATTAATTAGCTGCAATTAAATTTCGACTTGATTGATTTATTGAAAATTGTTCTTCTATTCTCTTGGAAATAATATTTTTACACATAAATATTGCTATGCAATCAAATAAATAAAAATTAATATAAATAAAAAAAAAAATATTCCGATGTGTGTAATAAAATTTAACAAGCTGAATGCAAGTTGTCAACTGTTAGTTGCATGATAAAGTTATAAGCCTGGTCACAAAATAAATTAATAAACAGCGGAAAGACTAGGCCAAGGCGACATTTACATACGTGTATAGTTTGAAAAGTCTGAGTTTCAGTTCAACGATGTCTGCGACTGCGGCTATAATTTGAAACAAGAAAAACTATATGGCAACAAATGGAGGGTGGGGGAATAAAGTTAAGACACCCACAGCTTGTGGCACGTTTGTAGGCGCAACGGAAAATGTTTGAGTAACAGCTTTGCTGCGTGACACGAATGTCGAATGCGGCACGGGGCACTAATAAAATGGTGTTCAGCAGGTTCAAACACGTTTCTACCACTGATGTTGATAATAATGAACTCTTTGAACTTTAACCCAAAAATAGCAACACACATAAACAAAAGGGCTAAAAGCGAAAGACAGAGAGCTTGAATTAACCTTTAAAAGCTAAATAAAATAAAGCTTATCAAAAGAGGGATTTATTTGCAAATGAAGTTTTGTAACTATGTTTTATCAAAAATGTATAAAGCACTTAGTACATAAATAATTTTAATTCATATTTGTTTGAGGTTAAAACTTGTTCAAGTATGCCTGCCATCTTCATTTATCAGGCAACCATCAACAGCGCCTTAACTTGGGTTTAGCCGCTCAAGAAAACTGATGTTGACAAATTTGCAAACATTTTACCTCGATATAAACTTATATATATATATACATATATATACATATATTGTATTCTTGTATTTTTTATGCGTTGCAGCATCGTTTGCTGTTTGTTAACTCATCATCAAGCATCATTCCGTGACAAAGGGCTCAAATCTGTCACATTCGAAACACGTGAGAGAACGAACATTATTTATTTTGTTAGGGGCTGCTGCCGACCTAAAACTGTAAATGTTTTTATTGTCACCTTTTTTGTTTTTGGTGGCATTTTATTTTTCGTTTTGTTTTGTTGCTATGGTATTATTTGCACTAGGGTGTGCGTGTGTGTGCGCAAATGTCAAAAGCAATTGGAATATTTAAGCATTCCAATTTCAAATGTAATTTTATTTGCTATTATTATTTTTTATTTTATAATGTTTTTTGGCTATCAAAAATTTACTTTTATAAAACAATTTAATTCGAAATATTAAAGCGCGTCATTTTGTTATGCATAAATATTCCCCAGGTACTTTAATTTGTTTGAAATTTTTAATAGATCGTCAATGCAAATAAACAGAAAATTATTGATTTGATTGAGAGGATGTGCAACTTAAAGATACTCTACAATTTAATTAGCTTAAGTTATAAGCAAAAAAAGTAAATTTATATACCATTTTATAGCTTTAATATTGAAATAGAGATAGTTCATCTTTCCCATTGAAGGAAAATATACTGTTTGTTTCATTTATTAATTTCACTTTAATTCATTTAAAGTTCAAATAAATAAATTCGAAAGCCTGCCAATTGGTTATGCATGTTTTATTTAAATATTTAATGCAACTATTCTAAAATGTAACTGAATTTTTAATGAGCCATTCAGACACGACAAAATTTTTGTGAATTTCGATTTGGTGGCACACGCCCGGTCCCCGACCCCAAAACCTTGCTGACCAAAGCCCAAATCAGATAAGGTAACAAAAATCTGTACCAGCATTAAGGTTCATGTTCATTAGTCGATAGACAGAAAGAGAGTTCAACTCGAGAGTGAAGCAAAGTAAGGCAGGAAGGATGTGCAGGAAGCGCAAAATGGAATAGTCGTTAAATTTTGTTACCATTGTGAGCATTATTTTTAATAAGGAGATGGCCAGGAGCTAGCCAGCTAAATGATCGTCCTGCTGCTGCTGCTGCTGCTGGTCGGATGGGCTGTAAGTGCTTACTTACGATACACTCAAAGCCACTTAACATGAGTCAGTAAAGCCAATCTCATTAACAGGCTTTAATTTTGAAAACACACACTTAAGTACTTCGGTACGAGGAACACACAAACAGAGAGAATGAAAAAGAGAGAGAGAGAGAGAGAGAGAGAGAGAGAGAGAGAGAGAGATGGTTAGGCAGCAGTAGCAGCTATAACCAGCGTTGTCATTTAGTAGTCTACTTAACTCGTCTGAGTATGCTTCTGGCAGCAACAGCAACAGCTTCGAGCCCTTCGAGTTTCGAGTCTAAGGACGACGATGAAGACGAAGTAGAAGAAGACGTAGACGACTGGTGACAGGCATTTGTTGCTCAGTTGCTCAGTTGCCTCAGCTGTCTGTCCTTTTGTTATACTCTTTGTTCTGTGCGCGCTGCTCAACTAATGAAGCAAAGTTCACACAGGTAGTGAGCAGTTGTTATAGTACTAGCAGAAGTAGTTCTCAACTGGCCACGTTCTTTTGGCCATGGCTTACAACCAAACTGTCGCTGCAGCTGAGAGCATACAACAACAAGTGTAAGAGCCAGCTGAATTGAACAGAAACAACAGAAATTAATTGGTTTAAGTGGCTGACAGTAAATAGAAAAGAGATTTTTCCCATTTTTTTTTTTTTTACTTTTACAAGCTTTTGAGCAATTGCCGTAAACTTTCAAGTTGCAACTACCTTCTTTGGCCTTGAACAAAATTATTTTAGATATTGCATAATAATCGCCAATACGGAGAAAACACAATTTTTCGTTGGCAATAAGCTTAAGCTGAAGGTTTTAAGCATGTGTAACAAGAATTTTTTATTATTTTTAAACAGTTTGCAATAGACTGCTCATAGATAAACCTTAGGCATAGACCTAAGATAAGAAAAAATATAGGTTTGATAACATTGAAAGGATTTGGAAATCAAGTATTTCGTACTTGATTTCTCACTTAGTACGGAATTACTTATTTGAGAATGTCGTTTCGATTCAATTAAGTTTTCTTAAGTTCGTTTGTTCCTGATTTAAGTTCTCTTTAAGCTGGTTACTTTTCCAATTTCAACTTGATTAGCAGCCTTATTTTAACAGAACACTTTCACTCCATTTGAAAACATTGTTTTTGTGTATTTTTAATATACGCCTTTGGGGCTGCTCAAACACTTAATCTAATCATTGTCACGTATGCTGCCTTGGGCAATGTTTCCTTTAAGCAGGAAATTAATCCTAAACACAACATATAAACTGCAACGAAATGTTAACAGAGGGTTGGAATGGCTGTTTCTGTTTCAATTTCAAATGCCTAAGCAAGTTTGGAGTTAAAAAAAAAATTTGCAATGAAAAATTTTCAATTTATTTTAGCCTGAGGCTGCAAGAAAATTGCGAATGTATAATTTCGAGCGATGCGTCTTTAATTTCCGGCTGAATAAGGCAAACGTAAATAATGCAAAACGGTTATTTGAGTAATAAAAAATTATTCAAATATTTGCATCGTATGGAAAAAAAAAAAAACTCGAACAGTTTGGTATGTTTATAAGAAAACATGCGTCAACTGGCATGTAAAACTTGCCAAGGTTGCAAGAAAAGTGCCTCGAGGCACTAGTTACGAATCAGCTGGTTCAAATCCGGGGGCAAGGACGACATTTGACTCTTGAAAATAGTCAAGCTAAACAGGGAAGGTCAAGAGCGCTAGTCGCGTTTCTGTTATTCAGCCCGTAAATATATTTTTTTTCTTTTGATTTTGTATTTTATTTTATTTTCTTGGCTAGACTTAACAAGCTGATTTAATATTATTTTGTTGGCAACGCATCCACTTAAAATGATTTTGCTTTGATGTTTTGCTGATCAAAACGAATCACTCAAAACTTAAATGTTCTTGGTAATTGGGTCTAAGTATGGTTATTCAGTTATGCTAAGCAATAACATTATTAAATTATGCATTGATAGAAAACAAATGTTATAAAAAATGTATATGGTTTTTACTTGAAAAGTGGGATTTGACATCAACATTTATTTAGTTTGAGGCTAGACGCTAAACTGGGCGTTCAGTCAAGCGCAATAACTTATTTGCTTGTTTTTACAGTCAATAAACTTAAAGTTTACGCTCGAAGCACAACACATGTGGCAAGTAAGTACAACATCAATAAATGATAACATATTAATTTAATGGAGCACTCAGCGCCAAGGAGCGAAACGGATTAAGAGTTATTAGAGCAATCGGTTCAATTGCCAATGCAAAAATATCATTCAACTAAAGCTATTTAAAGCTGCTTATAACTAACTGTTCATATCCTTATTTAGTTCTAGTCCGTGACATATTTAATGCGAAGCATTATTATTGAATTACTATTGATTATCAATACAATGCAAACATCATCAGCATTCAGGCATCTAGTTTCGGTTCTAGGTAAAGGACTAGACAGTCTCAATAAGCTTTTTGGCTTTTTCAACAATAATTCATATTGATTTTGTGAATTGGCCAAGCAATTAGGCACATTTTGCTACTGCTACTGCTGATGAGCCACTTTATTTGTGTTCTTCATAATAATAATGTTGGTTTGTACAAATTAACGTTAGACGTCCGGGAATAACAGCTTAAAGTGCTGTAAAGTTAACAGCTGGCAGTTATGTTATATCAACCCCTGTTTTGTGTATCGCAAGTTGCCCCAGTTAACAGCAACTGTTCCCAGTTCACAGGAGTTGTGGCACAGCGAACGTCTGTTAAGGGCTAACTTTGTCTGATTGATGTTAACTTCAAGAAGTTCTTTAACAGTTTTATGGCAACAGAAGGCATGGGGAAAGTTGTTTCTTTTTCAATGAAAATGTTATGTTAAGGAAACAGGCAAAATTGCTTTTAAATGTTTCTTGGTATTTTTCACATGTTTTGCATCGCTTTGAAAAAAAAAATCCTACCCCACGAAAAAACAAGTATCCACTTAATCGGGTCAAACTATCATTTAGATAGCTATTTGGCATTTAACGAAAACATAATTGGTTTGCTTTTGAAACAGTTTATTGGACTGTTGCCCTTAAAATTTTGATATCTAGATAAACTTATTGCTTTGTTTTATGTCAATTAATAAAAGTTAAATAAAAAACACTATTGAAATTAATTATTTTTTTTATTTGTAAATATTTTTTTCTTAACATAAATGTTTTACTACTTCACATCACTGGACAAGTAATTAATTGAACTTTGGTATGACTCATAGACAGTTGTCATGTGAAAAACAATAAAAATAAAAATTCAAGGATTGGGGCATGAAAGTAACTGTGTCGACTGGTCTGGCGCCTGGTCAGTTACAATTTAAAGTCTGCATTGGGTCTGGTCAATTTACAGAAATGTAGTTCAAGCATTGACAACAACAACAACAAAATTGGGTCTGCAAAAGCAAAACGAAAGTCGCGTCGTTTGCCATTTCGATAATTAAATGTATGCCATGGAAGGGTGTGTGCACACACACACACACACACGGACTCACATATGTATGTGCAAGAGTGTGTGCAATGTGTGCGCCATTAGTGGTAAAATGTTGTACATTTTTATAGTGTGCTGGAATTATGCAAATTGAACCGCAAAAGCGCTTTTAAAATGTTTTAAGTGCATTTGCATGAATATTTCGGGTGTAGAGATGCACACACACACAAACATCGACTACATTTGTATAGTGTATGTGTGTGTGTGTGTGTGTGCTTGTGTGTAATGCAGGGAATGCAATGTGTGTCAACCAATTTTAGCGAATTGAAATTGTAAACGACGACCTTCTCGTCCTGAACCCAGACTCAGGTCAAATGCCAAGAGACAGGGCATGAAATAAGGGCGACATAAATACACTTTAATGCACAACAAAAGCTGGGAGGGTATACCACTAACTAATACTGTATAAAGAGAAATCAAAACAAACTTGAAATACTTATACAAAAACTCTTATCGGACATCTTAACCGATTCAAGTTAAGATTATTTTCATATAGGGTATCTTTAAGTCATGTTCAGCTCTGCCTTTTTTAGTTAATGTCTCATTTTGCCTGATGAACATTGTCACTGTTTGCCTCTTCTTGCACACAAAGTCCCGATTCTACAAGTCATCATACAAATATTAATACTGTATACAGTCTATATATATTGATATATATAAATTTATGTAAGTATGTATTCCATATTGTTATTATGAGCCTCTACTTGCTGTGTGTTCTTTATGTTGTTGACTGAAACCAACTAATTGAAGTGCAGCGAAGCAAAACCGTTTGCCAATCTCTGTGATAAACCATGCAGAATCGTACTTTCAGGCGTAAATTAAAAAAATTTTATATACATATATACGAAGCCCCCCAAATACGGCAAGATAAGAATGAGAGTGGCAAGAAAGCAGATTAAAAAAAAAAAAGAAAATATTATTCACTCAGCGAAAGTGTGAGAGAGAGAGAGAGATATATAAGATATTCAGAGCCGAAAGGCGCTCGTGTTGATTAAATTCAGTATCAATCAAAAGTTTATGGCCTCAAAAGTCATGGGTAAGAAAGAGATTTGATGGATTTTTGAGGCAAAGTTGTTCAGTAGCAGCCCCAGGGTGTCACTCCCCACACTGCCCCTTTTTACCCTTAAGAAGCTCTTGCGATTGGTATTGGTTAAGTATTGGGAATCCAAAGGAAATCATTGCCAACGCTGGTCGTCTTTGGCTTGATTGCTAGCGCCACGCTACGTTGATATCTTTATATTGAGAAAAAGAGCAGAGTATGTCGTTCCCTCCACCATGCCCCTTGTATTTGTGCAGCTTCTTCGATTTTTGTTGGCCTGTCCTGTGGACACATCTACTGCAATAGCAACGGAAACGGAAGCACTGTCTGCAATAGCAATAGCAATGGCGGCAGCCGCTCAATTTGGTAATGAAGTCCTCATCGTTGTCCTTTCTCTCTCGTCCTGTTCGTTTTTTTTTTGTTTTTTTGATTCCTTGTCGTCGTTGTCACTCTTGTCCTGTCTTGCATCATTATGTTTTCTTTTTCTTTTACTGAGTTCTTCGGGCATTACAGGAAAATCATTAGGCCACGCCGATTTGGCGCACTGATTGCACTTCACTCAAAACCCAGATGCCCCTAAAAAAAAACAGCACTGCTGCCACTGCTGACGTCAATGCTGAAGCTGAGGCAATGCAGCAATTGACTGATGCCGCCTGCATTTAATTAAATGTTTTTCGTTCGTTGTCAGCCACACTTTTGATCTCCCATGGCCGCAATGCGTGCGGCTTAAATCAATTGAATGTATGTTAAGCTCATTTCGCAACGAAAACTTCGTTAGGAGTTGGGAATATCAAAATATCCCGAAAATTATGCTACAAAAAGTTTTGTTTGAATTTAAAGGAAAAATTTTACAGTGAAGTATAAAAAACCATTTAATAATTTCATTGTTCTACCTAATTTATTTTTATTCAACCGATTAACAGGGTATCTTTTTATGCGAGCATTTGATACCCTTTTAATTTTGGTATTGTTGCCTGTTAGTGTGTGTGTGTTTCTGGCTGGCAAATAAATCACGTGCACT
This sequence comes from Scaptomyza polygonia, assembly GCA_035044585.1. Classification (NCBI taxonomy): domain Eukaryota; kingdom Metazoa; phylum Arthropoda; class Insecta; order Diptera; family Drosophilidae; genus Scaptomyza; species Scaptomyza polygonia. The sequence goes on along the minus strand of JAWNNU010000962.1, from coordinate 1,946,209 downwards.
TATTTATTTAATTAGACTAACTTCTTACAAACGAATAATAGACACATACACACAAATTGACTGTCTGACATGCAACGAGATTGATTAGCTTAGTCCGCAGTTGGGCGCTCTGCTTCACCGTTCAACAGGACACATATGTGTGCGTGTGTGTGTGTGTGTGTGTGTTGATTGATTTTGTTGCTGCTTGTGGACTGGTGTAAATTGTGCATGGAAATGTAACTTCTGCCTCTGGCTGCTGACATTATAAATCACCAGAGAAGTGAAGAGCACAGCATAGCACAAAAAGAGAGAGACAGAGGCAAAAGCGAGAGAAGCAAGCAGCTAACCATCAAGAAGAAGCAGCCACGAAATTCACATGGCGAAAAACAAAAGCAACAACAACAACAAGTTAAACTCATTAATGTAAGTGATTTTTCTTGCGGGCGTTCGCTTTAGGAGCTTTAAGGGGTGAAGGGTAACTGGTAGCATCTAAGACGTACGTCGTACAGAGAAGCATTGAAATCATCTTTTAATTTCAATTGATTTTGCTGTTTTGGCAGTGTTGCAAGTTGATTGATTGCAATGATTGCTTATCTAAAATGTTAGTGCGCCGCCTTGGCAAAACTTTCACTTTTCACATTTCACAGCCATTTTATCCTTTAAGTAATTGCCATTGCAGCGCACAACGACGAGCACTTTGTCTACTTGTTTAGTTAACTTTTATAAATAGGCCAATTTTCTATATGTTTAATCAAGCTTTTTTTCAAAAGCAGCAGGTTATTTAATTACGATTTACTTTGCAAACTTATATAGGGATTTTTTAATAAAAACTTTGTGCATTGAAGGCAAACTGCTTAGACTTAATTCCACTTTATTATTCCTTATCAAAATGAAGTGATTATACAAGTTAATTTAACTAAAATTAAAGTAAATTAATTTAACAAACCTTTGAACAAGCTTAAAGCTAAAAATCCTTTTCCAATCAATCATACTTTAGATTGAACTACTAAAAAGAAATTTTCCCCAAAACTTCTCAATAAGAAATAAGGATCAAGTTAAGCTTAAGCACATACACTAACATACAGCTGCTTGTAACAACAATGTATTTGAACAGCTGCCACACACACACTCACACACACACGAACAATGACATAACATCCCTACGGTTTTTGTGTGGACTAGTTGATAGCATAGACTAGTCCTTAACTAGCTATAATGGACTAGTCAAGGGCTAGTTAAAGCGGGTGCAAAGAATTACATTGGTTGGGCCAGTGTTTCTAGCACACGACTTGCCCACGTGGGTGAGCACTGAACCAGTCTATGTAGATGCAGCGGTGACGAAACAAAATTGAAATTGTCATTGAACATTTATGTGTAAACTGCCTATTCCATGTGGACTAGCTCATGAACGCGTCTACGTGGATGCAGAACGGCAACGTAAATTTTACGAAGCATAAAAAACGATTAAATATTTTCATCTTCGTTCATGTTCGTTGCAGCGGCAAAAAAACGAACAAAAATGTGTTATATTAGTGTACCAACCATAACCCTATTTTGAGCCGAAATGCAGCTCGGCATTCCAGTTGCCTTAGCAACGGTAAATTGTTTCTAGCCCTTTCGCACTAGTGCTGCTTAGCTATTTTTCAGCTAGACCTTGTTTTAATAACATCATATTATGGACAAAGATTAAAACAAGTTTAAGCTAGACCCAGCCATTTCTTAGCTTTTTTGTAGCAACTTTGCTAATATTGACGTGAATTTTTGCAGCACTGCATTATTGCTGGTGCTCATTTTTCTATTCAGTTATTGGCACGTGTTCGTTTTTCTCACTTTCATCGGGAGCCTTGTGAAGAAAACGTGTGCATTTCTGCTGTGAAAACTCAATTAATAAAAGTTATTTATCAAAAACTTAACAAATAAGTTAAAAGCAAGTAAGTATGATGGTGTAGTAAGTATAAATTGTGATAAGTTCAATTAATTGATAGTTATAATGCCAATGCTTCATATGTATTAACTACAGCAAACTTAAGATGTCTGAGCCATTTCGCAAGCGAAGCTTTCAATTGCCTGGTAAATATAAAAATTAAATTAAATAAATTTAGAAACTTATTAAAAAAAATTCTAATTATTTACAGAGAAAGAAAATGTAAGTCATAACCACGAACACTTTGAAGATAGAATTAAAAAACTTGAAGATAGAATTAAAAAACTTGAAGGTAACTTTAAATTTCAACGGTATTATAAATAAAAAATTTAACTTCGCCTTTTTTATTTATAGATAAATTAGATACTATTTTAAACGTAGTTGTGGAAACAAAGATAATGGTGGCGCAGCTGTGCAAGGAGAGAAAGGAGATAGAAACTTTATTCGAATTTCCCGTCAAATCAACAGACGAGCTTCTGTTATTTAGAAAACAAGATTAAAGACGGCAATGTAAATAATTATGTAGGTAAAGATCGCATTTACTACTAAAATAAAATTTTATTATATTGAATTTTTTTCAGATAAAGTTAATGGCCTCGCTTATTTACCCGGGCGGTTTATTAAAAAACCTGAAGGAAATAATGACAGACGATGTTGCCATGGACTGGAACGTTGACGGAGTCCATGGCAAAAAATCATTGAAAAATTTGCCTAATGTTTTTAAGGCTTTAAAAAAAGCAATAGCTGAAAAAGACCCACTGCCAGAAAATATCTTACGAAAAGCAATTGCGCTGCAGAAGAAGCGCGCACTTCGCCGAATCAGAGACACTAGATAACTAATGTAACCATAAATATTAATTTTATTTTATTAAATATATAATTACAAATATGTAATATACTGTTTTTAAGGTATAGTTGCTGGCTAGTCATTTTGGATTAGTCATTAATTAGGCGTAAAGGACTAGTCCTACACTGTTTTCCCTAGATTGTTCTAATGCTAGTCCACATGGTCTGCTTTACAGACTAGTTCATTTGTGCTGTTTTATAGACTAGTCCTCATGGTCTTTTTTATAGTCTAGTCCTCAAGTTCTGTTTTATAGACTAGTCCTCATGGTCTAGTTTATAGTCTAGTCCTTATGGTCTGGTTTTGGACTAGACCACATGTTCTGTTTTATAGACTAGTCCACACGGTCTGGTTTTTAGACTAGTCCACGTGGCTGCAGAGGCGGCCGACACGTCCACTCCAATGACATCCCCATGTTAAATGGACTAGGAGAAATACATTGAAATGGACTAGTAGTGGACTAGTGCTAGCCCATGCGGACTAGGCAATAGACTATGTTTATACTAGTCAACGTGACGGCAGGGATTTTATACTACTGGCCGTCAAGCATTTAACACACTGAAAACTACAAAAAACCGCCGTTTAAGGAAGCCATTTTTGAAACGTTGCCACACCTGTTGTGGCACCTAGGTCAAAAAAAAGCCAAAAAGACGGTGAGGGGGAAGGGGTTCGCCACTTTAGCGTTTTATGTGCAACAGTTTTTGACAATGGCGCCGTTTGCTGCTAATTGAATCTCAGAGAGCGACGCGACGCCGGAAACGGAAATGTCAATGGCACACAGCTTAAAAATATCACCCGGTGCATGTATGTGTGTGTGTGTGTGTGCGTGTTTGTATGTGTATGTTAGACATATAATTGAATATTGAACGAGGCTTTTAGTGTTGAGTTAATTAGCGTCGCCACGAGGCGTCGCCTAAAGTGCCGCTTGAAAGCTCAATTATGCAACACACGCACACACACACACACACAATTGTTTAAAGCACACACACACACACACAGACAAAAATGAAGGCATTAAGATTGCAAAATAAAAATAGATAAAAAGAAAAAATTAAAAGCGAAAAAAGCTTGTGAAATGCTGTCATTAGGTTAATTAAGGCCACAAATCGAATGTGAATGCATTTTGAAAGTTGTTGCATCAGTCATAATAGCTTGGCCTAAACAACTTTCTATTCAACTGGCACATACAAAGGGTCAAATTTTAATTGCATTTACATGTCCTGCGGCGCAACAACTACAACAGTTAAGTTTGTTTTTGTTGTCACTGTTTATGCACTGGCATTAATTTCTATTGAGTCAATTTTTGTTGTGCGCCTCTCTAACGCAGTTTATTAGACTAATTGTTGTCTCTGTGTATGTGTGTGTGTGTAATTTTGTGTTCTTTGTTGTAGCCCGAGGCATACCGCTAAATGACAAGTTCAAAATGCCAACGTCAATGCGAAAGCAATGTAATTATGAGCAATTTTACTGTCTTTAAAGTCAATCTGAATTGGCAAGTGAACAAAAATAAAACAAAAAACATTATAATGAAAAAAGCATTGGTGGGCATACAGCTACCCTTTAAAAACTTTTTGCTTTAACCTTTAACGTAGAAGCGTAACCATTTATCTTAATAATTACAGGGTATCATTACTCATGTCTTTTCCCTGTTCTCGTTTAAAGCAGCAGCGAGCCGTGCATTAAGTTTAATTGACATGTGGCCAGCGTTGGCCACTTTATGGGCTTGTCAGCTATTCGAAATAATGATGAAATACTCTGCAATATGTGAATCCACTTCGACTCTTTTACTTGAATCCTTATGCTTTGCGGGGTTGGCACGTGACCCCTCGTACACACACACACACACAGACATAGATTTAACTTGCTTAAAGACAGACCTTGTCGTCGCATCAAAGGTCAAATAAAATCGATGGTTTGCTGCCTTTGCCTTCTTATTATCGTTGTTGTTGTCTTTGTTGTTGCTGCTGTTGTGTCACTTTGGGGAAGAGAAATTAACCTTAAAATTAATGGCGCGAAAAGATTTTTGTCACAGGCAAGACATTTACATTGCCTGCGGAGCCTAATGTGTCTTTAACTTGAATGTGCTTAACTGGCGGACATTTGAATTGGTTGCCAGGCGACAGAACAGAACAAAAAAAAAAAAAAAAGAAACACAAGTGCCAGAGATTGTCATTCAATATAAGCTCGTTATGTACAGACTCATCGAATACATTAAAGCCTCAAGTATATAAACAATGTAATATATACAAAATAATCAGCTATAGTTTAAGGTTGGTTTTCCATTCATGCGTATACTTAATATAATTACAAATGTCTCACACCTACCAGTTGCACAGTCTTATTAAACGGGGCAAAAGTCGTAATTACCACACACACACACTTCCTCTCTTTTTCTCTCGTTCTCACTCTCTCACTTAAACCGACTTACGGATGCATTTCACATATCATCGTTAATATGATGCCTTAATGAGCGTTTAACTTCGGATATTACAATGTGCGCCTAGTCTAAATGGAATTTAGCATCATAAGTATGCGGCCCAAGCCTGGGGCCTGTCCGGCACCAAACTTAAATCCAACTGCATGCAGTTGGCTTTTGGGTTAAATATTTGTGAGCTTAGCATGTTTAATATACGGCTGAATTGTTAGGTTGGCCCAATTCTCAGCTTTGAACTTAATTGGCTACATTCATTGCTGTTTAATAGTAACTATTTTTGCATAGAAAACTGTAATCTGAGCAAGTATTAGAAATTTTTTATGGTTCCTAAAAAGGTTTAACTTAAACAATGATTTTCGAAAAATTCTATTCAAAGTTAGAATTTTTATTAAATAAAGTTATTAAAGAAACTTTTTGCTCACACAAACCATTGTACAACAGGGCGTATGAAGAATTTTTCAATGACGTTTAATGAAGCATAAGAATTTATACCCATCGTTGACGTTGCCTTGGATTTGAAAACATGTGTCAATACATAAAACCATTTACTTTGCCGATATCATCGTCAATATTCATTCGCCAGGCATAAAACAACAAATGATGCGAAAAACTGTGTGTAAATGCCTTTTAAAATGTACTTAAAAAAAAAAAGTTCAACAATGACACAATCACATCTCACACATCTTGCACATTTATTTATTTATTTATATTCGTCTTGGCACAAAGAACCGAGAGAAAAGACCAAATTGATTTGCACTCAACGCACATTTTATGTATCAATTCGGAAGTTTAGTTTTTTTCGGATTTTCTGGACTGGAAATCTTATGTTAATGTGCCGTTAGCCGTTTAGTGCCGCTAAAGCGGTTAAATAGCGTAAAAGTTTTCGATAAAAGATCAACGCTGGCGCTCTCTTCAACTGCTTGAACATTGTAGCCGTAAATAGTAGTTTTTCATTGGGCAAGGCCAAACTTAAGTTTAACGGCAGAAAACTCCCCTATTCGCTTCTTCTTGGGTAAGTGGCAGTCACGTGTGCCTGACAAATAGGCAATCAATGGGCGGCCATCATAAAAGTGTGACCTTATTACTTGCAAAACACCAACAGCAGCCTTTTATGATCCATGTGCTGCTCAATTTTATCATTTTTCGTTGGGCTAAGCATTTTCGTTTGGTTTTAGTTGCATGTTTATTGTTGTTGTTGTTGCTTTGGTTTGGCTAGGTCAATTGGTTTATGGAAACAAATGGAAGTTTTAACGACTTAATAGCCAAAAATTCAATACAATTTTCCAGTTGTCCAAGTGTCGCGATTCTATCTCCTTCTCTCTCTGTTTTATTACAAACTCTTCTCGTACTTTTTTTGTAGTGAGAGTTTTACAGCAGTGACCCTATAAAACTTTTGCAATTCAATAAAAATGCAAATGTTTTTCGCTGCAGTTCGTTGCAATTTTTGGCAGTTTTCAGTTTTCTTTTTATTTACTTAATGGATTTTCGTTATGGTATACCCTGTAGTCGCAAAAGTTAAGGCACAAATACATTTTAAATGCTTAACTTTAACAATTAAATGTTTGAATTTGTTTGCAAATCGAATGTCAAACGCATTGAACAAAGAAATTTAATTTTTTTAGGTAATCTTTTGAGTCGATCATTCCACGTGCTTTTCCTATGTTTACTTGCATGCATTTATATAAAAATATATATTTTTTTATACCCTGTACCGGATGACACACCCATCAAGTATACGCATAAATCTGTATCTGTCTGTATTATTATTAACATTAATAATTGCTTAAAATTTTGAACAGCTGTTGAAGTGCATACATTTCCTGTATTTTTATTGAATTGAATCACAGTATTTTTTTTTTCTTCCAATACATAGAGTATATTTGCAGTATTTTTATTATTTGTGCAGCTGTTGTGTGTATTTATTTTTTTTCTTTCGGCTGTGTGTTGTGTAATTGAATTTGAAGCAGTTATGCAAAAGTTCAAAACCGAAAATAAATAAAAATTCCCATCCCACATCCTACGCATACTGTGACACTTTAACACAAGCTCACACATACAAATGCAAATATATGAAAAAAAAAAAAATGGCACACACTGTTTTCAATGGCGACTGGACATCGCCCCCTGACCAACTGTTTAAATGTTTTTTCTACGTACGTATTTCGCGCATTGAAATGTAAATCAAATTTGGCTTTAAAATGCCGTGGCACAGATTTTTGCCGTTAGCCAAAGCGACATTTTTCTAGCTGCCAGGCAGACAGGCAATGTTTGTTTCGCGCTGCTCCTGTCACTAATTTTGGACCCATCTAATGCCAACGTAGACGACGACGACGACGACGACGACGGCAACGAGTGGAAAAAAAAGTGTCAGAGTGCGCGTTGAGCATCATGAATTTTCATATAGTTGGTTCTCTATCCATCTCTCACTCACTCTCTCGCTTGGCTTTTGACAAGAGCGTTGTGCAATTTTTTACGTGTTCTCATAACAAAATGTCACAAGGGCGGCGGCGTTATTCGTTGTCTCATGTATGAAAATTGAGCAGCAGCAATTTATAATGCAAATGTCAGCGAGCCCAAAAGACCTATACAATAGTGATGATGAGGGAGTGGTGGGGGTTGTATAAGCTGGAAAAGGCGTGACATAAATTGAATTAAATTTTTGCTTCAAAAACTTCACTGCCAAACCAAAGTTCGCAAGTATAATTAATTTTCTTTTGTTTCTGGTGCGCTAATTAAATGATTGAGTTTCGTATTTAGCCACGCTTGCCTGCATCTGTCTTTCTCTCTCTCTCTCTCTCTCTATCTCTCTCTCTCTCTCTCTCTCTCTCTCTCTCTCTCTCTCTCTCTCTCTCTCCAGCCAGATCATAAATCATTAGCAACCTTTCGAGACAGAGCGAACAAGAGAGAGGGAAAGAGTTTCAAGTCGCGCCCATCAGGTGATTGATGAGGCTGTACAAGCAATCCGTGTGTTGCATGCAACCTGTGGGCTTTGCAGCACGTGCCGCCAAATGTAAATACTTTTAACGGCATTTTTGTTTTTTGTGTTTTTTGGTGTATTATTGTTCAAGGGAAGAGCTTAAAATCAATTAATTGGCGGCGTTGCTGGAACAACAACTAAAAAAAAACAACAATTAAAGCAATGTTAAAAGTTCCTCTTTGTAAATATTAAAGTGACTTTATGTTCATTAAATATTTGATTAGTTTTAATTATTGTCAGTTACACAAAATTCTTAAATAAATATTTATTAGTTCATTTACAGCGTTTACGTTTCAAAATGTCAGCAAAAACACATTTAAAATTATATTAAAAATTCTTTTTTAAGAACTTATCAAGGAAATATTTTCAAGTAACTTCACTTTCCAATATCGTACATTCGAGTTTATTTATTTTATTATTTTTCAGCCACAGGCGCTTTGAATTTTTTCGTTCGTTAAATGCTTTGCGCGGCAATTCAATTTATGTCATTTAAATTAAATTTCGCAAGCGTTATTAAATGTTAAATTTTCAATTCAAATTATATAGAATGTGCATATATGTAGTATAGTATATATTTTGAAGTTTGACTCTAATGCAATCAATTAACTGAAATATGAAACCTCAAAGTCATGTTTAACCACAGAATTTGTTTATATCAAATTCCGTTTAACTATCGCCGCGAGGCCATTAAATATAACAACATCGAACACAACACCTAATAACAATGTGTGTGTGTGTGCAAGTGTGTGTATATATATGTCTACATCTGCTGTCTGCCGAATAACATGGAGTTTGGGGTGCTTATGCACATAGAATGTAATTGCATATCAGAAATCGCTGACCAAAACAATTGTTTTGGAGACCGCTAACTGAAATGCCGCTGGGCTAAATTCCCTTCCAAAAATATTGCCCAAGACTGGTGTGTGTGTGTGTGTGTGTAAAATTAATTAATATTATGGTAAATGCATTGCACATCTGCGGCGCCTTTGTTTTTGGGCCCGCTAGGTAATACAATATTTTAGTCGAATTGATTACACAAAAAAAAAGTCACAAAAGCAAACAAACACAAATATGTATTTAACATAAAGAGTTATTGATATAAAGCCCTATTAGGTTTCATTATTGTTTTTATTGATAAACAGTTTGTGTGTGTGTGTGTGTGTGTGTTGATATAACATGATGTTCAACACTTTAAATGTAATTTGTTGTCAAATTAGTGCTAATCAATTATTTTAGACAATCGATTAAAATCGATATGCGATAAAACAAGCTCGATAATTGGGGTTCATGATGAAGTATGTGCTTAATCAATCATTAGGTTAAGCTAAGTAAAAGCAAGACTGACTGATTGCTATCAACACACAGCTTAAAAGCAAGTAGATGGCTGCAAGTAAATTCTTAGATAAGTTTAGTTACATTTTCCTTGTCAAAGGTAGTTAGGAATTTCCACATGTTCTTCAACAAACATACTTTTGTAGCTGTTATAAACAATTGTTTTTTTTTTGTATTTTTCAACACTCTCTTAACTTTAATGTCGCGCTTAAGCAGTGCACACAAAATTTTTGTTTATTTGTTTTATTTGCTTTTGGGTTAGTTGTATTTTGTTTGAGGGCAGGTCATAAATTTACTCTTTGCTGTTTGCTTACAACGTAAACGAAACATTTGGCGCGGACATTTTTCGCCCAACCAACTTTTCCAAGCTTTAGGTTTACTGTGCATGTGTATTTTTGTTTTTGTGCGAACGCTAAGCGAATGATTTATGTACGGGTTGTTGGGCGGGGGGTGGTGGCGGTAACTTAAAATTAAGGCATGTGCAAAGAGAGTTGGTAATAAGAAGTAGACGACAACTGTTGATACAGTTAACATTATTGGGCAAGGGAATGAAACTTTTGTTGATAGTATTAACTTAAATCAATTAACCAAATTCGGTTTATACAGATATACATAGTACATATATAAGTTAGTTCGTTTGTATTGGTTTGTAGCGTTGCATGTTCTAGTGTAATTTGTCTTCTTGCATTTTCTAGACAATGACTATTAATCAAGACAGCGCCTCAAGTCAATTTCAATAGATTGATTCAAATTTGTTGGTGTGTGAAAATATATGAACATGCCACGCCCCCATTCGTATCCCAATCATCAACCAGGTGGCAAGGCTGGCATTTTAGTTTAGCCAACACGCAAAAGTCACTGGCACGTACACTAAAGGCACTCAAACCGACCGACAAGGCGAGAAAGAGAGAGAGATAGAAATTCACATCCTTAATATAAAGAGAGAGAAAGATAGAGATAGATATGCAATCCTATAAACATGCCCACAGGCTAAAAGGCCGCACACACACCTGGGGGGGGGGGGGGTGGAAGTGTATCGCAAGAATTTATTGCATCAATTAAGTTGGACATGTTAATTGCGTCAAGCTGAACAACACGCACATGCGAACGGCCGTTTGTGCTTCCAATAAGTCAGAAGCCTACCCCAAACCACCCAGTGTGTGTGTGTGGCATGACAATGTGGACAAAGCCGTGTCAAAAGTAACGGAGCTTTTGATTGCACATGTATGTATTTCGTTTGCGTACTCGTACGTGTTAGTGAGTGCAAATGTTATTTCAATTAAACAACACAATTTAAAGCGTGGGAAATGGTGAAACGGTTAAGATAAGGCAAGAAGAGCGCTCGAATTAGGGATGCCATAAGAATAGCACTTAAGATTAAAGAAGTCAAGAGAAAGAATTCTTTTCTATAAATCAATACTATAATAAAATTTTAAAGTCAATCAAATGAGTTTGATCATAAAAAATGAACAGTAAAATAAAGAATTATAACATTTAGATTGAATTCAGTTTTTCTTGTTGTATACATCAAAATAATCCTTTTGTTCCACCAGGGTATATCAATTTGTAAAGCTTGTTAATTGCATTTATCACGCATTGCCAGCAGCAATACAAAATTGATTATTTATCTAACATTGTTAATTGCATTGAAATTACATAAATCATTGAACAAATTCAATGTTGAACCCATATTTTACTTGAAATATCATATAGCTATAGTGACAATCAGCAAACAATAATTAAACTAAGAACGATTTCATAACATTCAATTCAGTGCATTTAAAATCATTGACAAAGGCAAGCAGCCTAAACATAAAGTATAAAGATATAGATATATGTATATATAGATACTTGTCATACAATAGATGGCTTATGACTATGGTTAACACCACAGCAGCACCAGCAACATCCATTGTCCTTGAATGCCTGGCAATATTATTATTATTTTGGCCACAAGCTTACCGCTCAATTTGAGCATCATAATAATGAAATGGCCCCACCCCGGACATTTGACACGCCCAAAGATAGAGAGAGAGAGAGAGAGAGCTTTATTGTTGTTGTCGTTGTTGTCGTCTGATGTATTATGTGCCATTGTCATTGTTGCTTTTGGTTTTGGCTATAGCTGATGCAGTGGAAAAGGACGTGACTATAACACTAAAAATGCAGCCCAGTCAGGTTAGGTTGTTGGGCTGCTGCTCAAAAGTGGCAGCAGCCAAAGTACTACATGACATCGAAAATAGTTTTTTTTTTCGGGTATCGCCTTTTGGTCATTTCCTAATATTTCCCCTTGTGCTCTCTTGCTCTCTCTCTCTCTCTCTCTCTCTCTTGTTCGTTGTTGTCAACTCATGTTGCCAATTTTCACCTGCAGCCGCAGCTTACATGAATTTGTAGTATAACAAATGTGGCATGTTGTTGCAACACACAGTGGGTTGCCCATTGGGGTGGGGGGCACATACGAATAAGGACATACGATGGGCTAAAATGTGTATATAGAATGCCAAATGCGTTTATGATTTGTATCATGTCTTTTGCCAAATAAATCAAATGCAATCAACAGTCTCAGCCGGGGCTCACAGGGCTTATTAAGCATGTGCAAAGATGATGTTGTTGCTGCTGTTTGTTGTTATTGCTGACTAGCTGCAGGCATCTGAAATCCTTGCTATATTAACTGAAAAGCACCTGCTTGATATGCCAACCGGCAATGAAAATTCAATTTCCAACAGCAATAAAATAGCATCGCAAAATAATTGCAGTGCAGCAAAAATTGTTGGGTTCGATTTTTGTGACAGTTTTGACAAATGTCCAAAAAAATAAAATGGGTTTGTTCAAAGGATGAATACAGTTATTAAAGTTTGCGGTGTGTGTGGGTGTATGTGTGGTAGGGGCTAAGAGGTTTTTTTCTTTCCAATATTTCTATTAAAGGATTTTCCAAATTTACGACTTTAGTTCTAAGTCATAAAAAGGAAAACTGTTTTAGTTAACATAAAATAATATTTATATTTTTGTTACTATTTTATCTCTCTTTTAAATCAGTAAGCTGGATTTTTGTAAGCTGATAATTGCAAATGCATTAAAGAACATTTTGTTTTAACAATATTTTAGCATATCTAAACTTGTGATTTGGAATTTGAAGCATGGTTGCCCCATGGTTGTTGTAGAAGGCAATATCTCTTTCTTCAATCTTTCAAAAAAGACTGAAGCTGGCAATTGTTCAGTTACAGTCGTGAAGATTAACATTCTCAACTTTGATTACTTATCGAACTTAGCATAATGAACTTAACTTAAATAGGTCTGTTACTTAAATGACTGGAATCGTAGGCTTATGTGCATGTATATCTTTCATTACTTATCCTACTACACAATATTCACTGAGTGACTGCTATCAACGCACAGCTTAAGTGACAGAGCATAGCGATCTTAATTTTATCGCGAAATGTTAGCATATGGACCGAAAGTAAACACTTAGATTGGATATCCTTTCAATCCTTTAGCATGCTTTAGGTAAGTTAGATTTTGTTGTAGTAAACAAACATATAAGATTCAATTATGAAACTACTTGACCAGCTTGAAAACTATGTGAGCTGAGCAAAAACAAAAGAAAAATGCAACGAAAAAACAAGCAAAATTCAAATTTTTCGACTATCATCTCAGTTTAGACTCACAAAGCCCCCCCAAAAGCCAAGATTGTGTCACCCGGAGTGAGCTCAAATGCTTAGATGCTGTTTCAATGAATCACAAAGCCATATAACATTACCAGCACAAAAAATGACCAGCAGTGTGAAAAGTGCAAGAAATGGACTTGGTTTCTTTTTTCTTTTTTAAATTTGGATTGGTTTGTCTTGATTTTATTTTCATTTTCTTTGCTCGTTTTGCGTTTTCATTTCAGTTTTTTCCGGTTCTGTTGCTTTGGCTTGGTTGTTTCGCTTTGAATTACATACATAAACAATCGTATTTATAATCTTTTAAAAATACAAAGCAAATATGTGTGTTATATAAGCAGCACACAACGTGTAAGTGGAGTGCGTCCTAAGGGATGCGATAGAAGGGGGGATGGAGGAAGAAGGTGTAAGACGAGTTGGAGGAGTTTGAAATAGCGTGGATTGTATCCCAAAAGCGCAGCGAGTGTTGTTTTGTTTTGTTTCTGTTTTTTTTTTAACTCCCCTGACAGCATTGACAGATTCGACAAAAAACTATGGCCAAAAGAAAATGCAAAAAAAAAAAACAGAACAGAAAAACAGAATTCTCGTTGCGATAAAAAATATGAGAAATTCTTTTTTCTTTCGCTAGCTGTGTCTTTCACTTTCTGTATGGAGTGTGTGTGTGTGTGTGTGTGTTGGGGATGCGCTCTTGTATTTTATTGAAATTGATTTTCTTGGATGCGAATGCATTTGCGCCAGCATATTACTTTTATTATAGTATGCTATGTTGTGTCTTTGCTCAGAGTCCCATTGCTTTCTCAATTCTTTGGCATTTCCTATCCACTTTCTTTCATTTCATTTTTTGTGTGTGTGTCAATTTTGTTGTTGTTTTTGTTGTAATAGCAAAATAAATATTGAAAACGGCAAATGGGAATTGCCGACAATGGATAGCTGGTTGTTGTTGTTCTTGTTATTGTTCAAACTAACTTGAAAGCTGCATTCTCTAAAAAAGATATAAAAATTACTTGTTGCCAGGCGAAAATGGTTCATTTTAATGTCAATTCTTAAGTTTTATAGAAAACACTTTCCTGACCTATATATATATATATATATAAATCGTAAGTTGAAGCTACTACCAACTTGTTTAATAAAGATTGTAATAGTCAACAATTTTGTTTTGTATGCAAATGCAGAGTTACTAGGCGGAGGTCTTCCTTCAAAGGGTCGACTGACTGCATGCCTGCCTGCCAGCCTGTACAATGTGCTTTATTTTTAGCCCCATTTATTTTGCGAAGGGGAGAGATAGAGAAGTTGAAGGGGTATTGTTGGTGCGGCGGGACAGAGATGCGTTCGGAGTATAATAGACACACATAACGTTTTTGCAGTTGGATCGTTGGCAGCGGCAGAAAAATAATTAGAGCCTGCCAACCTGGCTGCTGCTGCTGTAACGCACTATGCCCAGCCTTCCCATTGTTTACCGAGGACCCCGGGCCCATGCCCATTACGCCTACAATACCGTAAAGGCTTTGCTACACCGGTTGCCATCGCAACTTGCTTCTGCAGTGACAGTTTCAATGTGCAAATCTGCATAAGTGCGCATTTTAATTTTGTTGCACATTTTGCAAACGGGGGTTGCAACAACGTCGACGAGCGGCGGCGTCTAATTGAAATGCATGCGACGGAGACTTCGCCTTCGCTTGACTCGCTTGGCTTTAAAAACGGGATACACATTGCGTGCTGTCAATGTTTGCGGCCTTTAAAGTGAAACTGAAGTTCTTGTTGTTGCTGAGTTACTTGATGCCGTCACGTCAAAGCCATCAACGCATTTTTATGGCTGACATCGTCGGAATCTTGCACACACAGAGAGAACGAGGGGTGAATCGGGGAGCGTTTGTGTGTGTGTGTGTGTATAAGCTACCATTAGCAAACCCTTTTTGGGTTTATTTACCTTTATTTTTTTTGCATTTTTTTATTTTTTTTATTTATATATTTTTGCGTTTTATTATTGAACGGCTACATGACATGAATATCAATGAATGTCAACAAAGTAATAGCAACTGCTGCTCTGCTCTACCCTCTTAACCAGCTTACTTGCCACTGCTTTTTAAGCTTACTACCAACACCCTGACACTCCCCTTATTGCCATAAACTGAGCGTGTCATCAACAATCGCAACAAATAAAGCAAATTGTTGGAAATAAAACTTAAATTAGCAGCTCCGCGAAACAACATTCAAATAGATGATCTATTAAATGAGAGCAGCGATTTTGTAGAAAATTGTCTTCAAGCATGCCATCAACGCGTAAATCTGTTCTAGCGCCAGTTGGAACGATGCCAAAGCTTTAGCCATTTGTTTATAGCCTGCTTTTTGGTGTAAGTTAAGTTTCAATCTAAATATTTATTAATACACAATGAAAAAATAATGCATCGTTCAACCAAAAAATGTTCTTTAAAATTTGATTATATATTATTATTATCAAATTATAAACGAAAATTTATTTAAATTTTGAATTTCAAAAAGTTTAACGTAAATGTGTTACACTAAATTTTGTTTTTTAAATTCTTAAAATCAGTACCAACATCTAGATTTTTTTTTTTTAATATTGCAAATGAAAAATTTGAATTTTTATTTATAGTTGTATAATATACGTTTAAAATTTTAAAAAATCATTGCCTAAACCACTTGAGTCAAAATGTAAAATATACGATATCAAATGTTTTTTTTTTCTCAGTGTCTTAACATATTTCTGTTATTTTATAATCAAATATCACCACATTCCTTTTGGCTTTTCGGACAACGATTCATCATTTTGTAAAACTCAATTTAAGCGCTTTCAAATCAACAGACTTCTCAAAAAAGCGTCAAAAATAATATCATTTTTATTTTTATACATTCATGTCTATTTGGCTATCCGTCTCACTCACATATAGGGTAGTTTTTTTTTTATGTTTGGTTGGGAAGCTCTCATTATGCAAATTGTGGAAATTCACATAAGCAGCTCACCCAAAACTAATTTGTCACTGTCTTTTGCTTGTTAGTCAAACGAACGGACAGCAGCAGCAGCAGCAGCAACAAGAAACTGTGTCGTCCAAGTATGCGAGTGTGGGTGTGTGTGTGTCGAGTGTGCGTGGGTGTATATTTTGGGCCACGATTTTATGGCTGACATTTTTATCATTCTAGTGCTGCTCTGTGTGAACAGACAGACAAATTCCTGCTGTTTGCTGATAAATTTCATGTGCCGAGAGAAGACGAAAAAGACAAGCTAACAATTTCATAAAGTTTTCACAAGCAACAAACAACAACAACAGCAATAAACACGCATACATATCGTATATAATCTGTAATAAAAGCAATCGAACGAACTTCTTAGTTTGCCAAATGCCGCAATAATCACACAAAAAATATCGTTAATTTTGATTGCTTAGCGTGGGCTTTGTGTTAGATGCAATAATTAAATAGGGAAAACGTGTGCAAGGCGTTGGATTTTGTTTGGGCAGGCGGTAGTCAAGGGAAAGAGTGCGGTTACATGGCTAACATAATTAAACGTTGCATACTTTCCCGGGCACAGTTTTCAATTTATGTAATTACCGTCGTGCCGTCGCGCACCCAAAGCGCATTTTTGCACTAATTAGTGAAATTATGGGCAGCAGCATCAACAGCAGCATGCAGCATGCGGCATGAATGTGCATTGCCAACCATCTCACCACCTCTCAAACCTTCCATTCTCTTCTGCACAGCGCTTGTTTTTAATGCATTGAGTGGACCACAAAGCACAAGTGTATATAGGTACATAGGTATATAACCTGAACATGTTGTTGTTGGGTGAGGGCGGGGGGGACAAGTAGCAACTTAACTAACGTTGCTATCGATTATATAGTTTAGAAATTAAGCTGAAGTAATTTCTGGCATAGATTTAACAACTTTTATTAAGTTTCAAATTATTTAAATATTTACATTCAATCCTTGAGTTTTTGACACCCTTTAACTGTCTTTTTCGAAGAAACATTAACCGATTTTACATTTCTTAGCTTGCTTTAATAATTCTACAACTTACAACAGCTGTCGCACAGCAACGCAAACATTTTCTACAACATTTACACAAGTTGAAGGCATAATGTTAAAATTTTTGGCTTATTTTTATTTTTTGGCAAAGTTTGTTAGCCCCCCTCTGGGCGCCCGACCATTCCTGGTATAAGCTTGTCAAATTTTACTGTCAAACGCACCTGTCAGGCGTAACAATTAGCACGGCAAAATGGCAACTGGCAGCCGCAAACGAGGCTACAAACGGCAACAACACCCCAACCACCTCAATCCCTTTTCAACGTACGGGTTATGTTTGTGTGTGTGTGTGTGTGTATGTGTGTTTTTGATGGCTGCTGAGGTTCCTGCGTTCCATAGAGTCGTCTATGTCAAATGATTTACGAGCATTTGTCGAATTTTGACAAATTTTCTTGCGTTGCGTTTTTTGGTTCTAACCAGAAAACCAGTCAAAAATCAAACAAGATTCGAAACCCATTAAATCGAACTCGTTTGGGAATGTTGAAAGATTTTTTAAAAGATTATTTCTGGCATTGTCTGACTTGGAAATAATTTAAAACGGGTCTTATTAAACTAAGCTAACTTGGCTTGTTACCTAAATTTTCTGGCTCTAGTCAAACTTTTTTTTTGGCTTGGTGTTGAGCTTATCACGAAGCTGACCAATTAGTTGACGGTTGGCCATCATTGTTAGCCCAATTGCAGAGCCGCAAACACAATTCTTCTTCTACTCTCTTTAGCTCTCTCTGTCGCTCTCGCTTGTTCATTGTGATCGACGATGTGGTCTTTTATAAATGGCGGCAATTGCGACGGAAATGTGCCACAGCGCAGCACAGGACGAGCAAAAAGGAGAGACGGCGAGAGTGCAGGGAAAATGAATAACATCGCGTTTTTGCACGGAAATGACTTGATAAGTCCGGCAACGCCAGCCACCAAAAATTTGCATAATAATAAAGCAAAGCAGAGCGCTAATGCCAGTTGTCTGTTGTACAGTTAGTTTTTCGCTGACAGAGCGTCGACGGCAGCGGTGGCAGCGGTGGCAGCAGCGACAATGACCAGCATTTGCATTATGCGGCTGGCGTATCTTTGGGCTGGCATAATAAACCATTTGGGCCAATTACCTGGAACCCAAATGCAAATGAAATCAATCAAATTTTCTATGTTTGCTAGCCGAAAAACTGAATGAAAGCTGAAATAATAAAAGCCTAACTTGGTTTCATACGAAAAACTTCTTTAATTAAGATTTATTTATCAAAGGAAAAGTATTATTTTTTTTATGTATCAAATTGTAATACAAAATTCATAACTAACACACAAAATTCAATTCAAGACCTCTAATAATTCTTTATTATTCTCTATTTTAAACATTGAGTACCTGAACTAAGAATTTTGTTACCTTAGCAGACGTTTCTCTAAGTGTTTATTGCAAACTTTTCCTTTTGGGGGGCAGCTGTTGCTGGCATTTAGCTTAAAGTTTTGTGCTAACTTGTGCGTATTTTTATTTGCACTAATTTTAGCTGCAACTTTTTTTCGCGCTTAAAATGTTTTGTTGCTAAAAATGTTTACGTTTTTGCGTGTTTGTTTGGCCGTTACAAAAACTGCTGCGCGGCAAGTCAAGCACATGAAAATGCGTCACGCATTTCACACACACAACAAAAAAAAAAAACGAGCCGAATAAAAAACTTTTGAGTTTTGGCATTCAGGTGCGTGTGTGTTTGTGTGTGTGTGTGAGTTATGACAGCACACATAAAAAAAAGTAAAGGGAAGAGAGAGGATTGACAAAAAAAAAGAAGAAAAAAAGCAGACTTAAGATTTATGTGCAAGAGTTTTACAATTTGATCGCCTGCTGTTGACATTCGTTGCTGCTGCTAGTTGCACGAAAAATTGTTGTAAAAATGTTTCATTGCCACACATAAATTGCAATTTCAAGCTCGCACAACTTGCACCAACTACACAGCAGTTGTCTGCCACTGAGCTTTAAGTGCAACTTAGCTAACGGCACAACAAAAACAAAAAAAAACAAAAAGAAGGGCGTTCAAAAATCTGTCACACGTGGCGTGGCGTATACGCAATCCACACACAATTAGTTGCAGTCTGCAGTTCTTGTTGCTGTCACAATTTAAAGAACTTTCATCAATCAATGTCGACGGCCAAGAAAATCGCTTGCATTAAACGCATAAAAATTGCAAATTGATAACAAGAAAAACTGTTTTTATAATGTTTAAAAAAAACGTCCTCGGACCGAAATGCTACATAAATTTGTCCCTCCCTATAAGTTAGATATATGCGCATATTATTGAACTTCAATGTTAGATGAGAAAAAAAAAAACAAAAGCGTCATGGTTGAAGTTATTATGAAAGGACTTTAAGTGGCTGACAGTTAACTTCGTATCTAACGACCTTATTATTATATTATTTTCTGCACCTTTTTTCTTTTCTTTTTGTTTTTTTCACAGCTTTCACTTTTAACAATAATATTTTTGTTGCGGGTTTTAATAAACTTTTACGGCACTCATCAAACTTACTGAGAGTAACTTGTTCAAAACTTTCTCGCGAAAGAATTTATGTAAAAAGCTGCAAAGCTGAACTTCGATTGAGACGCAAGAAAATGATGAGCATTCAGATTAAAGCGAAAGCTAAGAAATTGAGATGGTGAAATTATTAAGAAGTGTAGTTTGTGCTTTTCTGTAGATTAGTTCAAGCAGAGCAAAAAAGTAAAAATTTGCGTTGTAAACAAACAAAATTGCAAAATTTCTTAGCATCTATGTTGAAGTGCATAAATTACATTGAAATTGTTGTAAGAGTAAAAAATATCTTTCTATATTTATGAACCAATGGATAATCTCGTACAATTATCTTTGAGAAGTTATCTTTGCTTTCAGCCAAAGCGTTTAACATTTTATCTGAACTGTCGATAGTTGGCGATTGACTTTGGTGGCCTTTGAAATAAATCATATATATTGTTCGATTGAACGTTGCGCATTTAAAGACGAAAACGTATTGTTTAATGCATTTACACTTTACCCGCGCACCTGGCGTTGAATTCTAACACATCTACTTCTCTACGAAAGAGAGCGGTAGGGGCTTGAAACTCAACCAAAAACATTACATTACTCATGTTTGTGGTAGCTGAACACAGCTGCTGGCAACAGCACAAGAGCACAAGAAAAAAAGGCAAGAAGAAGTTCAAGACGATGAACAACAACAATAATAGCAACAACTTCTCGAACCTAATGCCAACTCTCTGGGTATGTGTGTGTGTGTTTTGTGTTTGGCGTTGAAGTAAAAAATATGTGAAATTTAATTTTCCTAAGTGATTTTTCATGCAATTCGGCACCTGAGATTATTTTGCTTTTGCAATTTTAGCTCCTCATCTTCTTCTCCATCCACATAATACTTTTTCGCCTAGCATCTCGTCTTGATCAATTGTTAATGCCACATGTATCTTACACACACACACATACAATTTTTGGAACATAGCAGCGCCTTGTGAACTTGGTAAGCAGCCAGCTATACATCAAACGCAAAAGTTTTTTTCGTTCACGTTTTATTTTTGGTTTTGTTGCCGCCTGCAGTTTTTTGGCATACATAAAAATCTCATTTTCTAAGTACACACTTATATGTTATATCAACTATGGTATTACAGTGCATATCTATGACCCTTTTATTTTATTTTTTTTGCTGAATAATTGTAAAAACATCTGCATGACTTTCAAAATTTAGCCCAATGACACATCATTGCAAAAGAAGGAGCAAAGTAGTATTAGGTGGGTGGAATAATAACCAATTTCTAACTAGAAAGAGCATACACAGAACTGTATAGTATATTCTTAGCATGCTGCAACTTTAGCGACAATCGTTTATCACATTCATGCTACCAAAAAACACACACAATTACGTGGCGCCCTATAACTTACTTAAGGTCTGAAGGCGCTGAAAAGTATGCTACAGTAAGTAGCAAACCCCGCGAAGGTCATAAAAAAATGGAACATTCACCAAACGCAAATATAAAGTTTTGTGCTAGAAATAAAAAAAATTCATATTCGAAGGACACTTTCACCCACCTTTCGCAAACTACCGCCGACATTAACAGTCAAATTTTGAACGAGTTTTCAACTATGCATAATAAAATTGAGACCTAAAACCGCTCGAAGTATATGAAAAAAAAATGTTTTGTTTTATGTTTATGGCGAAATGAAAAACATATTGATAATAGTTCCAATAGAAATGCAGTAAAATAATACTTTAATAGCCGTATCAGAATAAAATTTCATCTCTAACCACAAAGGTTATAGTTCAATTATGTTTAGTTTATCAACTAGAAGCATAAATACTCTACCTTCTCTTCAACATTTAAAAAGTTTCACGTTTAGCATAGCAGCAAATTAATTAAGATATCAGCAAAGAGCTTTAAATCTGCCAAGAAAATACTCTTTGTTGTTGTTATTACTTGCTATATCTGGTTGTTTTTCTTTTTTTGTTTGGGTGCGACCATAAATTTGTGCCGCTAATGCCATAATGCCATTTTATGAAGATGAAAGTCGTGCGTTTATTTCATTACACAAAAATAATAACAACCGAAAATAAACCGCAGTAGCAATGCGAGACAGAAACCCAACACGAATGCGCTCTCCCTTTCTTTCTTTCTTCCTTTCTTCCTTTCTTCAAACACCCCCTTAACACTTCTTGCTCGCGTCTCTAGGTTAATGAGCTGCTGTTGCTGGTGGCACATGCTTCATTGAAGGTCGAAAGGCTTACATAAAACGATGTGACCACTTTGGGACTGGCCCAGAATTGAATTAATGACAGCACATGTACACATAACTCGTTGGCAAAAGGAGTTGTCGGTATGGGCGGCTATGGGTATAAATATTTCTTATGGCATTAACGCAAATTTGTTAAAAAATTTGTTTGTGCTAACAAATGAATTGGCTAAACTCATAGCAAGGCAGTGTGTTTTTGGCATCAATTAAGTGGTAGTTGATTTTATTTTTTTTGATTTTTGGGCTAGAAGTTTCAGTTTTATAAGCAGCGAGCGAGCCAGAAAGGAAATAGAGAAAAACGAGTAAATAAATCAACCTCAATAAAATGTGCAAAATTTAAGTTAGATGCCAAGCATTTCAAGCTCATATTTCAAGCTGCTTGTTAAGTGCATGTTTTATGATTATTATCGCAATAAAAATAAAAAAAATATATAAAACGCGGAGCACAGCATCTAAAACTCAAGTCGTCGCGAGCAAATGATATCGTTACAAACCAAGCGCTCTCTCTCTCTTCATAGCCATAGCGTAAACTGAGCCTTAGCATTGCTTTTACGGCCAAGACAAGGTTGGGTGCCACCCATAGGACACACAGGACATAGTACATAGAGGACACAGGATACCTGGCTACTTGGCTAGGTTCAGCTATTCGCTATTCTCCTTCTATTGGCTGGCAACATTATAAAGGCAATAAGATTTTCAAAATACGACAATTTATGCAATAAACTTGAAATTTATGCCTGGCAAATGAAACCTTCTAGCAGTCCACATCGAGTGCCAGTCGTCTAGTCACAAAGTCAGCCACTTCACACACACACACACACACACACACGCATACAAACATATATTTTACAGGTGCATATACATATATAAATTTCGTTTTTATTGTCGTGACATTATAAAGTCAATCCCCAAAAAGTACTGCCGTTGACATTTGGTTTTTGTTAGGCGTAGAATCAAGCAAGAAAAAGGAGTTCCTAACAGGTTAGAGCTCATTTAACTTTAAGGAAGTGTTGTTAGGGCTATACCCTGTAAATGTTAAGAAAATCAGAGACAAAAACAAGAACACTTCGTATACTTAACGTAATCTTTCATGGTAACACAAAAAAATAAACCCATTTTAAAACTGCAAAAAAGTTGCCCTTAAATTGGGTTAATTAAAAACCTTTCATATCTTTGTTTAAAAATCTAAACGTTTTCGCAGCCTGTAAATTTTCAAATAGGTTTAACGCTGACAGCATTTCAATTGGCATTGCACAAAATATATATATCTTGTTTCATATTCTTACCTACAATATCTTCTTCTCTTTATCGCCAACTCGATATGCCCGAAGGACAACTTAACTTAATTTAGGTGTAAAACAGCGACAAGCGTTGTCTGCCAAGTGAAGAAAAACAAAAACATTTCTAAAAACAAGGTGTACCAAAAAAAAAAAAACAAAAAAAAAGACAAGCCCAGACACATCATTAGTAAGGCAGGCATAAAAATGCTGATTAACGAGTCCCTTGGGGCTTAAAGGACGCTTGTGCAGCGATTTTACTCGGCTTGGCCCCATTTTCTACAACTTTTTTTCACACGCTTCCTTTTTATGTTATTTTTGTGTTTTTTTCTAGGAAGCTTAAATTACAAACATAAATTTAAATTATATTAAATACACACACAATGCTTTCAAGGGCGCTAGGCACAATGGCATTTATTGTTAAGCATTATTTATGGCAAATTTATTGACGTCATAATATTGATGGCCAAATAATTGTGATTATATAGATTCGAGGCAGAGCCAACAAAGAGCCAAATACGTTTAACTACGTTTGAAAAGCTCATTTGACCGTTTATGACTGGCTTGGTGTTGTAATAAGATTGAGACGTGGTCACTCAATAAAATGCCATTGGAAATGGAAATGGAAAAGAAATAAAAATCAGCAAAAGGTGCGACTATATTGTCTTGGACATCGTTATAGCTTCGGGTGTTCAAAAGGTGGCACAAAATAGTCCTAACAAATGGGCCAAAAAGAAACCTGTTTAGGTGTGGCAAAAGGATTTTTGGTTGAGAAAGCCTTTGGCTTTTAAAGACAAACCAAAAAAGGGCCCCAAAAAAAAAACCAAAATGGTCAAACGGAAACGAGGCTGATAAGTACAAGAGGGATAGGTTGTAAGGGTAGCTCGAAAGTGCTATAAGATTTACCCAGCTTTTATGAGCTTATAAACACCTACAGGTTACATATTAATTTTCACTCTTCGGACTAACTCCATGAGCAGTGTGTAATAAACTTTTAATTAGAAAAAATAAAAATGGTTTGCAGCAAAAAACCAACCAACGATTCGAATCTTTTCTCTTACTGTTCGAAGTTCCTTTACCGGGTCACTTTAACCTTATCTCCAAGTTCTATTTAAGATTCTCAATACTAAACAGAAAGACAATTAGAAGTTGCATCAAGCTATTCATTCATTTATCACCTTTTCGTCCTGTTACTGGGTTTCACTTCCGATTATCATTTGCAAATGTCAAAAACTAAAAAGAACTATTTCACAATCCACATTTCTCACTGCAGCATTCAATTAAATTCATAAGACTTGCCCAAAATGTGAAGCTGGGCAACTAAAAATATTTGACTGGTGTTTTGACACACTTTCCAGTTTGTGTTGTTGTTGCTGTTAACACATACAGTTATAGCTGTTTGGGCTCTCGGGTTTGGCTGTTCCTATTAGTTCTGTTAGGTGCCCCTTTGACTGTGACACACATATGGTATGTACACACCTAGCTGAAGAGAGAGAGAGAGAAACAAGTCAGTAACTCGATTGCTGTTGCATGTTTGAATTGTGAATTGAATTGCTGTTGAGTGCTGCACACACACAAACAAACATGGGTAAACTCAAACGCATGCTGCAACGCTTATTTGACAGTTGATTTGACTACATTGCCAGAATGATTGACATTTGGCACATGCCACATGTGCCACAGCAAAAACCAGTTGGCAGCCCAGCAGACCAGCAGTCAGCAGCAAACCGTTTTCGTTGCTTAATGCAAATCTATGACAATTGTAATTGACCATATAAGCATTGCGATAGCCATAGCCATAGCCTATTCATGCAACATTCTAAAGTACATGCAACAACACATTCAGTCACTTATTCTGCGTGCTGTTGCATACTACTTTGGCAACCCATTAACGCGATAAGCACTTTAAGTTCAGCGATGGACGAGAATTGCAAACAAAAATCTTTCCACACTAACCAAGTCAAAATCAAAAATTATGCTTGAGTTGGTCAATAAAATAAAACGATTTTCATTTAAAGTTTTCAGTTCGAAATTTGGAAATGTTTACAGCTTGTTAAGGATAAACAAATTATGTTATTTTGTGTGAAGTTTATCATCATACATAATACCTTTAATGTCATGGCTTTGAAACTTGATTAACCCTGCATTACAATCTAAAAACATATTTTTTAATCGAAATTCATGCTAAAATTTCAACGCAATAATTCGAGTTCGACAGGGAAACTCCCATTTTCATAACTTTGCCAAAACACAACCGATTTTCACAAGTAATAGCTTAAAAGTCATGGCTTTGCAACCAGATTAACCCTGCATTTAAGTCTGAAAAGATTTTTTTTCTCAAAAATCATGCCAAAATTTTAACGCAATAGTTCGAGTTCGATAGCTTTGCCAAAACTCAACCGATTTTCACAAGTAATAGCTTAAAAGTCATGGCTTTGATTCACCTTTTCCCAACTTAAAAAATTATTTTCTTCAGCCGAAGGTTGTCACACGAAGCGTAAAATGTGTTAGATAAAATGTTTAATGATATGCATAAGAGTTGAAAGCTAAGGTAACAAGACATCAGAATGAAAACCTTCAATCAACAGCAAAAAAACAAGCTGCGCCGTATTTTGGCTGGATGTCGATGAACCCAGTTGTTTAATGGCAAGAGGCGTGCGTATCAGTCTTAGCCAAAAAAAAAGCCGTATTATTTTAATAGACGAAACTTGTTTTGAAATTCTTTTTCGAAAGCTCTAAAATGATAGAAGCCAAATGTGTGCTACACTCTGCCCACGAAAGAACCAGAGAGAGCGAGCGAGAAACAAATGATGCAATCGAATTTTACGAGCCACACTTAATGTGGCTAATAGATTTTAACAATGTGGCAATAGAAAAGATACAGACACAGCAGCGAAACCATCCAACTGTATGTTTTTGTATGTGTGAGTGTGTGTGTGTGGGACTTACAACAATTTATTTTTATATTTGTTTGGCGAGTTGCGTTCAAATGGCCTCAAAATGTGGGCGTTTTGTATATTTCCTCTTAAAAAATCATTCAAGTTATTGGTAAAATGAAAGGATGAACATTTTTACCACCAGTATTAAGTTTTTTTTTTAGTGTATATTTAATAAGTTATAACAAATATTTTCAGTAAACTAACTGAATGCTCAAAATGTTAAAATATAAGTTGCAATTTTCATTCGGAACTGCTCAAACAAATCTATTCCAAATGGTTACAAGCACACACACACACAAGCACACCGAGACACCCACGACAACTTACACACATACACAAAGGTTTATTTAGCTGAATGACACTTTTGGGTGTGATTATGAATTTCGAGCTGAGATTTGTGACTTTAACTTTAGTTAAAAATGCAAATTGCCAGCCGAAAAGCAGAAAGAAAAAACAATAAGAATACATTAAGCAGAGCTAAATAAAAAATGAATTCAAATGATGCCATCAAAAATCAACGAAAATTTAATAATCTAGCAAACTGCCAATGAAGTGGCAGCTGTCCAAACAACCAAACCAAATCCTCATACCAAAAAAAAAAAACACACAACCCAAAACTCAGATACCGATACCAGCCGCTGAGTACTTAGCTTTACCTTTTTCCAATACGCCCTGCCAAAAATAACCTGAGCGTGGCCAATTTGTTTAAGAAAAAAATAATAATATTAAAAATAAAATGCAAAAACCAAGAAACAGGCGAAAAAGGCAGGCAACTTTAGGTTCATCAAGTAAGTAACAAAAGAGGAGCAATCAAAAAAAATAATACAATACAAAATCATGAAATGCAGGAAGAAGCTAAAATTGACGTCTGCTGCCTAAGTAAACGACCCATGTCAATTATGCGCTGAAAGCAAATATATAGTACAATATCATAAAAATGAAAATGTAAACTCATACAGCCAAAAGTCGTTGGCACAATGGACTAACTTGCCACACCATCCCTGGCCCCTAACACAGTTCCTAGAAGTTTCCCATAAAAAAATCAAACAATGAGCAAACACTTTGTTAAAGTTGGCAATATCTTTGATAATAGTACCTAAAATACAAAAAAATAAAATAAAATACATAGCAACATTTATTGAATTTCAATTAGGGATACAATGTGCCCAAAGGAGCTTAGGGAAAAAGATAATGGCAAAGGGAATTCGAATACTTAAGTAAAGACTTGTTAAACCATCGAAAGGTTTTGAGTCTCAAGTTTCAAAACTAAGCAAAACAAATATTTAACACCTTTAAGCTCTTTTAGCCATAAAGTTTTTATCTGTTATTCGCTCCTTTCCTTAGCTTATAATTAAACACAAAAAATTTAAATTAATACTAAAAATACTTTAACAAGTTAATTTCTGCATTAAAATTCACGGCTTTAACTAAAAACTTTTTTATTGCAAATAATTTCTTTAACAGCAAACTTTCACTGCATAAAAAAAAAAAACAAAATTTATAAGTGTAAAAGGCAAAGTGCAAAACAAATTTCAATGTTTTCGATTTTATATTGCATGCTTCTTCTTTTAAGTGTTAGTTAAATAAATGATTAAAATGAGAGCCAATGCGAAAAAGGAAGCAAAATTCAAGCCAAAGCTTTAAATTGGCTTATTTTGGAGGCCATTTGCTCAATGGCTATAAGTTGCCCTTTTGTCTCTCTCTCACACACACATGCAAATTGTATACAGCTATACACACAAATGCGTGGCCAACTGGCGCTGGGCCATGTATTGAGTAAACCAGGCCAATAGCCCCGAAATGTGTATATATATATATAAGCTAGAAGTTGCTTTTGGGCTCTGATAATTGAGACTATCATTAAGCCAGAAACGAGTCTAATTTCTAGTTTCAGGGAATTTTCATTTATACTTAGTTATTAATGAATGTTCTCACAAACAACGTAAAATTCTTAAAGAGAAAACAATATTTCGCTCAAGACTTTTTGGGTTATAATATAAGTGATTCAAAAATAGAATTAACTTAGTTTTTACATTTTACAGAGCTTTAAATATTTCTCTTGGAAGCTTACATTGTTTTAGCCCCACAGATCATATAACGATGATGCAATCTTGAAGCCTAACTGCATTTGTTGCACAGTTTGGTGATAATCCTCTGAAACTTGGCTTTAACTGGTTGCCCAGGTGAAACAGGTGAAAACATGAGCAACAGCATGGCCTAAAAGAAAACATGGCCTGTTTGCTTATAAAATATGCAGTAGCCACACACACTTCTATACACACACACACACACTCATTGGCAACATATTTATGCGATTAGATGCAACAAGAAGCGGCAAGCGAACAACTGACAGCCTGTAGTTGCCACACATGGACAGGATACGCACAAAATCAAAAAGCAACCGGTTTAGAGAATCAAAAAAATACAAAAGGGAAAAGAAAAGAAAACTGCTGCGTTGACATTTGCTTTTTGGCATAGCATATAAGATATCGACTCTTACCTCTAAACGAAGGAAGAAGAAAAAATAGGGAGGAAATGTGGAATAATAAAAGGACAACAACAAGCCACACTGACAGTTTTTGCTACTATTTGCTGGATTTGTTTTTTTTTTTTTTTTGTTATGTTTTCCTTTTTTTCTCGATTTGTATGTATAGGCAAAAAGGTGACAATGGCAATTGGACAAAACGGCCGAATGGACAGCAAATGTGCATTGAACGATGTAGAGCCGGAAAAAACGAAAGACAAAGAAATGTGCGTGTGTGTGTGTGTGTGTGTGTGTGTGTGTGTGTAGCATATGTCTATTTGAGGTGGAGACAGCAATAGCTTTGTGCCTGAGGGCATAAGGCAAAATGGCCAAAGGGAAAGGAACAAACAATGCTTGGGATTTAAATGTGAGATGGACATGACCATGTTAATGTTATAGTTGTTGTATGTATATGTTGTTGTTGAGAAAAGCCTATATAACCCTCAAAAGGGTCAATCACAAACAAACAAATGAAAATTCCCTTTATTTATTTGCCATATGTCGTAAAAGCCGTTACATCAACACTTTTGCTACATATATGCTACAAATAAATACTTTTGTGATTTATTCGATATACAAAAGAAGAAATTTAATATGCGAATATTTTTAGGGATACTTTTTTTTTGTTTGTTTGCCTTTTGAAAAAAATGATTGCGCAATAAATTGTTGAATTTAAGTTTGGTCAACAATCAATTAGAATAACTTTTTGGTTTGGAATGATAAAGCGTTCGGATCCATTAATTCTCTATGAACTTTATTACAGGTAACTACGTTAATGGACTGAAAGCATTAATGTGTTCAAAATTATGTTTTGAGGCCACAAAACGCGGTATAAGCCAATCAATAAATGGCCGAATAATTCATATGCTTCATCGATTGCCAGACACACATGCATGGTGCACCCAATTCTAACCAAAATCCGGCAAATAATTGGCTTGCCTTGTGAATGCGTATTGATGATGACTTTGGCTAATAAGCACATTTCAAGGATGTTGCCCCATTGTGTGTGTGAGTTGAGGTTACGTTTAATGCAGTATTTCCATCAGAGGCGCCAATGAGTTTCTATAGCAGTAAATCCCACTGTGCCGCAATGCTGCAACAAATTGCATCTGATTGAGCAACTGCAACAACAACTGACTGCAAGTCGAGTCGCATCGAGTCGAGTGGATTGGCTTGTTTGCAAATGAGCTGCCATCATTTTTGCCGGTCAACTGCATTTGCATCTCCGTCTCGCACCACCATCTTTGTCTTTGTTTGTCGTTGTTGGGTGCACAAGGGGCAAAGCGAAATTGATGAGCAGCCAGTGCGAATGAGACAAGTTATCTCCACATTCTCTGTGCCACAGGCAGCATTGCCTATCGCTGACAGCAACAATAAAAACTTATGCAAGAAAAGAAAAAAATCAACCCAAGAATGTTTTCAACTATTTGGGACAGGGCCACAGCCAAATAAAATGGGCAACGACGAGTCACTCGATCAACTTGACTGGCGACACAGTCAGCCTTACTATGGCACAAAAGTGATTATTTATGGGATGAATTGAAGTTCTCACAATATTCATTCGACTTTTCGTATCGAGCGATCTTTCTCTTAAACTAAACTTGTCGGCATCGATACATATGGCAACACAAGTGATTGCAGAGCATAATCATTACTCCCTTATGTCTGACTGACCAGGGCTACATGAACCCAATTTCTCCATATATTAAATGTTAACGAAAATATTTTATGAAAATATATTTTCTGACAAAATTAACAATAACTTATTCTTAACATTTATATATTTTTTTCCACCACTTTTCATCCCCTAAGCACACTGTCAAGTGGAATTTGCGTGATATTGGGATATTTTTGTGAACTTTGCTGTTGCTGTTGCTTTTGGTTTTGTTTTGTTTTGTTTGGATTGGTCTTTAAACAGGATGGCAAAACTTTAATTAAATTCTCAGAAATTGCTGGCATTGCAACAGCAATAATAATAACAAACGGCAATAGTTGGCTCGCAGCTGTAAGTGTAACGGTTATAGAGCTTTATGAGCCCAAAGTTTGACTTGGCCAACTGGCTAATTTGTTTGACAAACAACAAAGAGAGAAAGAGAGCAAGAGATGAAATGAAGTAGCTTTGGTTAGCCGCAGTGCCGCACTATAAAACTTGACGTCGGCTTTTGTTTGAAATTGAAATGTTTGCTTTTACTACGTTACGCATACGCCGCGTACTCAAATAGAACTAAACCAAACTTTGAACTTCAACAAGTGCAGCCAGACAAAAAGCACAAACAAAGAAAC
The DNA here is from genome assembly GCA_035044585.1 of Scaptomyza polygonia. Taxonomy (NCBI): domain Eukaryota; kingdom Metazoa; phylum Arthropoda; class Insecta; order Diptera; family Drosophilidae; genus Scaptomyza; species Scaptomyza polygonia. Next base: position 1,915,260 of record JAWNNU010000962.1, on the reverse strand, counting down.
CGGCGAAAAAAAAAACAACTTTCAATTTTTTTTGTACTAAAGATGACTTGATTCATAAATTGTTTTCATCTACTTATTTTATGGCTGTTTTTTGAAAGTTTTTTTATGTCTGCTTTTTTTTGGCTTAATCTGTCTGAGCTCTCTGTTCATATTTGCATTTTTTTTTTTTCAACATTTTAACTGACAGTTGACAAAAGAGCAAGGATTTTATTATTAAACTCGTTGATTGCCGTTTGTGGCACATTTGAATTTTAATGCCTCGTCGGGCCATTTACAATCCTTCGAATTTATATGTTGCCACATCAAAAGGATTTCACTTTAAAATAAAGTTTTTTTTTTGTTGACAAATGAGCATAAAAACAGTTTTCTACTTTTACAAATTTTCCAACCCGTTTTCAACAGAAAAAAATTTTTGTGCTTCGCTCATAAAAACAAAAAAAACTTTTCCAGATTCGAGTTCAGTCTAGTCGAGTCAAGCTTGGTAGTCAAAAAGTCGACAGCTTTATTATGCTGCTTAACGGCGCATTCGGATTGTTATATCCAACTGTGGGCGGCCAGTGATGCCAGACTGTTGTTAAAAAAAGGGAGCGATTTTCATCTGCAGTCAGTAAAAAGTATTGTTTACCATTCAGTTTTTTTTTTTTTTTTTTTGTTGGATTAATGAAACGCATTTCAGATTGATTTTGGCTCGGGGCCTTCAACTGCCAATTTCTGGCACATGTTCCCCTCCAACAATTTGCTTGTATCTTTGGCAAAGTGTGGTTGCAAGGTATGAGAAGAGAGAAACGCGTTGCATTAGCTGCAGTTGTTGCTTTGGCTTTTTGTTGAAATTTTGCGCAAAATGACAAAACTTTGGAGATGGCTTCCCGCTCTACTCCGCTTTTTTTCGGGTATTTGTAACTCACTGTTTGAATCTTTTTGGGCGCCTTTTTAGGTGGGGGTTGGGCACTAGGCAAAGTTTTTAATTAGTCTTTGATAGGAAACCGACTGAGTTCGCAACTTTAAACGCTTTGCAATGTCGATAGTAACCTTTGTGGCACACCCGCGCCGCCACTGCCACCTTGTTGCATTGTTGCATTGTCTGTTGATAGGAGTTGCTTGGCAAGGGGGTTTATCAAAGTTCGGTACACCTGAGGCTGCTTAGTTGCTGTTCGTTGGTGATGTTCCCTTTGACTTTGCTTGCCAGACGCACAAACTGCTATTTTTGATTGCAGCATGCCGCAAGCTGTGTGCCACACAGCTAAAATAATGCATACGCCATTGTGGCAAGCGACAACGACAATTAAATGAGAGAGCGTTGTAGGCATTTAAGACTTAAAGATGTCCTCTTAAAATGTATTTAATCGATTGATGTTCGGTTCAAATAAGAAATAAGTTCAATATTAAATGGGATATATAAAACTGCTCATGTGTGTTATAAAATTAAATCATTGATGACATAAAAACAAAAAAAAAAAATGGATTGTGAAAACTATAAACACATAAAATCATTGTTTTTTTTTTTTAATATTTTTAGGGCAATAAAATATTATTGTTGTTCTGAAAAGTTGATTTATTTGCAACATTGTTTTTCTCCTACGAATTTCGGTTTGTGTGTAGCCTTCTTTAGGAAGCCTTTACATCATCCATTTTACAGGGTATTAAAACACATGCATACAAACGAGCATGACAAACGCATAAACACATACACACATTCACTTCGCATAGTATATGCCAATTGGCAGTGTAATTTACGAATTCATATCATATTACAACTTATATAACACGTCACTCATCGCTCTTATCTTCTACTCTGCAAGCTGAACAAAATCATGTGTCGCAGCCAGTGGCAAACTAGTTCTTCTTCTGCACAGTTGCCATATACACACACACACACACACACACACACACGCACACACACTGCGTCTGGCATTTGTTGAATGCTTTTCTGTTGCACTTGCAACTTGAAATATGCGCGTCACTTTTATTGCCAGTTGGCTTCGCTTTTGACATTTCTGAGCCGCATCATCACTCCCCCCTCCGCTACCGTAACCGCCCTGTTTTTTTTTACACGGTTTATTTTATGTGCTGCTTCCGCATTTTGTTTCTTTTTTCACCCGCTTGCAATCCCCACGTCATTTTAACTTGCAGCGACAGCTTCAGAGTGCTGTGAGCTCTGCTCAGGAGTCTTCGTCGTTGGAAGTCAACAAGGACCCTCATCAGGAATCGTGCATTGTTTAGCAAAAATTGGTTTTTCACTTAGTTTCAGTCATTCGAACGCACTGTGTTTGAATTTTCCGTGTCTCCTTCAGCTCCTTGTGTAGCTTTTCGCGTCGTATTTCCTTCAAAAACCAAACTGGTAACTAAATACTTAATTAGTATATAATATACCAAAAAAAAAACAAAAAACGGGCGTACTGTGTGCATCTCGCTGTCTTGGTCTTGGTCTTCATCTGCTTCGTAGTTCTAAGCTTACAAGCGGCTTTCATTTTGTTGCATCCTTTGTTGAAGCTCTCCATCAACCCTTGAAAGCTTACATTTTTATTAGACGCTCAGACACATTAAACGATTATAATAAAATGAAGATAGGGCAACTCCTTTAACGAACTTTAATCCAAAGCTTCATCAACGATTAACTAATGAAAATAAATACTAGTATTTATCTCAAACTCGAAAGACATTTTTGATAAATTTTTAAAGCTGATCTCTTTGGCAATTTATTTTTATGCGGCAATCTGCGATAGGTTTGGTGTTGCAGGCAGCTCTGCTGTCGCAACATCGCTCGATGCCGTGAGGATTTGCCGTCATTTGCGTTCTGGCTTTTCAATGCATTCCGGGTTACCCAACTCCCCAACTACCAACCCACCGTTAACCCTACTAAGCCCCATGCTGTCAAACGCAAAAGTTTGCGTGTAGAACTGATGAAGCTGGGCGATGGGCGATTGCGTTGGGCGATAGAAAAGACGACAGGACAGGCGGCAAAGTGAGAAGCACTCGCAAAACTTTCTAATATTTTTCAGCACCTCAACACAAACGATAAGAACTCGTGCACGTTGCCAAGAGCTGATGCTGCTGCTGATGCTGCCAGTTCCACAACGTTCTAATTAGTTGAATTCTATGCATTTTGTGCTGTAACGGCAACGGTTAAGGTAAAGGTAAAGGTAAAGGTAAAAGGCAAAGTCGATGGCAAAGGCAAAGTCAAAGTAACAAGCCAAAGTTAAAGGTAAGAAACAAAAATTTGGCTTCTTTGCCATAACTTTGCTAATATTTTGTTATAAGAAACTTTTCAATGTTGATAAAATGATAAAAGTTCTAAAGTCTTTTGAAGATGCGGTCAAACAAAATGTATATATACATATATTGGTGTGATTATAATGCCAGTGTCACAAAATTGAGTAGGTTTAACTATAGTTTTTAGTTCAACTGGTGGGGGATAAAAAGGGAATGCGGTATGTCAAAGATTTAACAATCTTACTGAAGAGTTTTGTTATTAAGGCATTTAACTTTATGACACTTTTTATGCATTTTTTAAGCTAGCTTAAAATACTGTCAAGAATATAAAAGTTTGTTTAACAGAAGTAAAAAACTTTGTTTAAGATAAATTATTTCTCATACATAAATTATTACACTTGTCATAAAGCATAATAAATATGTGATATGTGATAACTTTATTATACTCTAGCTAGTGAGAGAAACTTATTGAGTATTTTTTACATATCAGCGATTCAGTTTATTGACAATTCAATAAAAAAAAGAAACAGAATAAAACAACTGAAAGAGAGTTTTGTTTTCGTTATTTTTTGACAATGCCAAGAGACGGATTAAAAAAAAAATATTAATAAACAAGATCTAAATCTGTATCTAAATTATTTTGCAGCCAAAATTCGATTACTTTATCAAAAATAAGAAGAATTTTTTAAAAACACCTGGTGTCATTTTAAGTTTGATAAATTTAAAGTTTAATCAGCATCCACCATTCAAATCTGCGTTAATTTATGATTTACTTTAAGGGAAAGGCTGATTTTGTTGTGATTCATGTTACTTTTACATTTCGTTTGCTTTTATCAGCTGTTACTCATTTTGGCGCTGTTCTAACATAATGTTATCTACGCTCAATAACAGCTAAGCTGTTCTGTGAAAGAAACTCGCGTATGTTAACTCAAATTCGCTAATGGGAATGCAATTGAAAGGATGCTACAAACAAGATTTGAATACCTAGCTCACAGCAGAATCGTAGTTAAATTGGGCTAAGTGACACAAATAGGCTAGTTTATATATTGCTTAACAACAGCAGCTTTTCTCTCCAATGACTATATTTTTGCACATCTTTTTGGTAGTTCACTACATATATTTTTTTTCACCAGTTTACGTCAATGCAACTGACAATTTTTCAATCTCGACATGAAGTCTTGGCGTCAGAAATAATTGCAAAATGCATCAATCAGCTGTCACAGCTCCGCTGATGCTTGACTATCTGAGCGACAAAAAAAAAGTAGTAAAAACATATATATTTTTTTGAACAGATGTTAAGTTTACGTCTGCCTGTCGTCTGTCAACTGCAGCTAGTGCCATGATATAAATATATACATATATATATATACATATATATATTTTAGGTAGAGGTTCAAGTTGTCGTTGAGTCATTTATTGAGTCAACAGTCGCTGAAGGAGCAGCTCATTAGCTGCGATTATGTTCTGTGTGTGTGTGTGTGTGGCCTATTTGAAATGTCGTCTAGACCACATTTCCGATAATTACTCTTGTATTGGCAGCCCAGCACAGCATAGGAGTGACGAGACGATGTCGAAAAGTTTCGCAACTAAATCGAGCACAAAAGTAAGAAACCAACCACAGCCGCAATGGCCACAAAAGAAGACGTGAACGATGACGAGGACGTCGGTCCTGTCGGATTATAGTCGCATGGCGAAAGCGCATTGGCAAAGGCAAGTTGAATGCGGTTTTAAGTCCCAACGATTCCCAACCTCAATCCTTGTTGCCTAGTTAGCCAGCTAATGCGGTTGCCAATCGTAGTTGTTTTCCTTGTTATCGTCGTTGGTTCCCTGATTGATTTTACATGTCCCAACGACTGTTCTATCTCTCTTTTTCACTCTGACCCAATACTTTTAATTGATAATTGCGGAAATGCAATTCGGAATTGTTATCAAATCGACAACAACACAGACCACATAAAAGTTTTCAATCTAACATTTTACAGCATTCGTAAATATACTTTATATACATTTTATTGGTAGACAGTTTTGGGTTTGGCAAAAACGGATATCAAGCAAATTGGTTAACAGCAAAACCGCAAAGCATTTAATAATGGACAACTGGCACAACAGAAAAAAAAAAACAAAATCAAAAAAGTAGTAGAGAGAGGAAAGAGATAAAAAAAACTGTAGAGGCAGAAAAGTTGCAACAACAATTTGTAGGTGAATTTGCAATACTTTAGCTTGCTTGGGCACAAAGTATCAAGATGTAGGAGAAAAAGGAACAGAGTTTTCGGAAATGTTAATTTTTTCCTTCATAAAACTTCCTAAATGAGACATATTAAATATTTGAAACAGTTTATGGCATGCAAGCACAGCAAACTATGCAGTTAAAGGGCTATTCAGTAGCACATGCCACGCCCTAAAGCATCCCCCCTAAATGTTTGCTTAGCCATTCATCTCTCTCCTTTTTCCCTCTCTCTTTCTGCTGTTACACTTGTGGGATATTTAATATTCATGTTGCGTTTTTTGGGGCTTGACAGCCTAACTCACACATTCACATATTTTAGCCCAAAAATCAATTATACGCCCCGGAAAATATGATATGTTCCCTACAGCATTTAAGTGTGTGTGTTGAATGTAGGCTTCTTCTTATGTTACGTGTAATTAAGGAGCGCGCATACATCTTCTTGCCACATAGTGAATTCCAGTGGGAATAAAACTCAGGATATATCTCTCTCATTGGACTGGACGTCAACGAAATGAATAAAATGAATTTGAAATTCTGGCAACGTAAATGCCGCATAACTTGGATTTTTGCTTAAAGTAATACTAAACGCCACTGCGAGTGTGGAATTTCAATATAAAAAAAAAAATGTATTTGCAAGGCAGCCAAACTTTTTGCTAGAACAATGCTCATCAACATTGCGTATACGCCGCGTATCGAGTTTCATAAAATTAAAGTGAATAAAAAGTATGCCTAGAAGGTTTCCGTCTAGTTATAACCAAAAGGAATATTATTACTCTTTAAGTTTCGGTCAAAAAAAAAATTGTTTTTAATTTTAAAGCGATTTATTAGCCACATTTCGACCAATGCCAATTGGCTATTCATTTTGTTAAGTGATTGTGTCGCTTCATGTTTGGCCATGTTTCATTTTGAAGCGGCTACAAATTGATTTGGCATTTGTACCCCAAGTTGATTGATTGGCGATATTAATACAACTTGATGCCCCACTCAACAAGCTAGCTCAATTTTTAGACCAATTGGAATAAGAAAATGTTTCGAAATTGATGTTTAGGCAAAAGAACCTTTTCTTTCCTATTTTTTTTTTTTTTTTTTTAACTGCCCACATCATTTTGAGCTTTCTAATCTGATTGATATGATAATGTTTTGGTCGATCGATAGATGCTTTAACATTTTTCAATATATATATTTGACATCTTCTACTTACCTGTATCAATAATCGAACGAATTTTATGTTTAAAGTTTTTAATCCAAAACATTGTTGCAAATTATCTATAAAAAAAAGAAATTCAAACATAAAATTAAAGCAATAAAAATTAAAAATACAATAAACTTTAATTTAAGCAATAAAAATGTTAAAATAAGACATTAAAATAACAATAAAAATATATATATATATTCAAATAATAAACTTAAGTTTAATAAACGAAACCATACAAAAACTTCCAAAAATAACAAAAAAAAAAAAGCAGCTGTCCAATTGCCGTTTGTAACTTTATTTACATTTTATGACTTTTGGTTAAGTTTTATTCTTGACTTTTGTGTATCATCACAAAGACGCGTTGGTTGTGGGATTTATTTTTGTTGTGCGCCTGGAATAAAGTTGGAAAAACGGCGCTAATTTTATGACGGCTTCAACTTTGGCACTCGTCAAATTCAAAGTGCACCAAAGGAGCCAAAAGGGCTCACTTTACGTCTTCTTGCCTCTTACTCTCTCGGTTAAGTTGTGGCTGGTAACTTTGCAGCAGGCCCAGTTTTCAGCTCTTTATGCTAATGTGAGGCGCAAAAGCTTAACAGTTTATGTGTATGTGTGTGCGTGTGTATTTAAAGCAAACACGGGACATCCTTAATATTCACGAATGAAAACCCAGCCGCAGCTGTGTTAATTACTGTGGCAAGTGCCACAGAGTGAGTGCTTCATGAGTCATGAATCATGACTTCCGTTCCGTTTTGCCATTCTCTAATTATGACGCAACAAATGAATGAATACAACAACAAATTCAAAACCCACAGCGCGACAAAGTTAACTTCAAATAGTTGAAAATAGGGGGAAATTAGGGGTGAAAGAGGCAAGGATTAAGACACAGGACCATAATGAAGCCGTCTTGCAACAAAGCACACACCAACACACACTAACACACAGCAGTTAAAGTGTGGCAACTCTATGCTTGTTTCAGCATGTGGCAAATGCGGTTAACCGACAATTTGTGCAGAGTTTTGGAATTTGCCCAGCGAAGCCAGAAGAAGCTTATTTACTCTGCACAAATTGCTCTTAATTCATTTGGCTTACAACAAACCGAAGTCAAATAAAAAGGTTTTGAAAATTACATAAACTTAAATACTCTGAAAGGTTTAACATACGTAAAAAGGGTATCAAATGGGGCGACCATAGCCCCCAAATAGCAAAACACACAATCTCATTTAAAATGTTTATTATTATTAATAGTTGTATTTACCTTAACGCTGTTATTTGTTTCTATATTTTAACTTTGGTTTCGGTTTGTTGTTTTTGTTTTCGGCTTTCGGTATTTTAAATGCAGTGTGATAACAATATGTTTACTTAATGTTAATAAATATATCAAATTCTCTTTGACACATTAATAGTGTATGTATGTAAATTAAAATACATACATATACAAAAACTTTACAGTACATTCTACTCGGTCAAAAATGGGCAAAAGAGAAAATAAATCGAAAAACATCAAACCATTTAAACGAAAATTATTTGTATAAATTGGTTATTGAAATTTGGCTTTAGTTTCACTTATGCATATGATACTCTAGTCAATACTAAATCTAGGTTTTTGATTTATTTTTCGAGTTTTTATGTTTCATCATTTGATTTTCTCAATGCTGTCATTGTCAATTTAATAAATATTTTTTTATATTTTATTTCTACTCATATTTTTAATTATTTATCTTTGCACATATATTTATATTTATATATATCGCATGTTGTTTTTATTATTTGATTTTTTTTTTTTTTTGTTTAATTTTGTATGACGCACTGAACAGAACTCTAAATGCAATTTACCTGCAACTGGTTTTTAGTTATAGAAAAAACAAAAAACTAGAAAAAAGATTGTATATTTACGCTATGTAAATGAAAAATGCAAAACTATCAAATAATTTTATCTAGCAACAGTTTATAATAAATAGTTTACAATAGTTTGTATATATAGTATTTGTTCCTTATAAGGTTTAATCTCAGTACCATTTAAATGTCTTTTGATATGACTTAAGCAATTTAATGTTCAATTTTTCTTTTTCTTTTGGCAACTCGATTCACATTTAAATATAGTTTTTTGTTTTGTTTTTTATATACAATAATACACTAATCGACATTTATGCATTTTTTTTTAAACTTTATAATAGTTGATTTATACATCTTGTCTTGTCGGAAGTTTGCAATTGTTGTTGTTTGATTCGCTTCAAAAGTCAAATCATTGAAATTGTTGCTTAGTTTCGGCAGCAGCCAAAGTAATAATAATAAAACCAGTAAAATGAATTGAATTTAAATAAATATGAAAAACAAAACACAATAAATGCAAATCGTGTTTTGTCTAAATGAAGAACGAATCAAATCAAAACATTTTCAATTAAAATGTTTAATTAAATTTCGCTGAACTGCTGCAGTTTTTTTATTCTTATATTTTTAATATTCTATACGTTTTTTGTTTTTGTTTTTCTGACTTCAATTTAAATTGTTTTCTTTGTCCTTATTAATTTATTACAATATATATTTATATGTATATATATATTTATTAAGCCTCGGCTTGTTATTCAGTAGTTTTTTGTTTGTTTTTTGTCGTTCTGTAATTTAATTATAAACAAATAGACAACAACAATTTCAATTATGAGCCCATTTCAGCTATGTTTCTCCTTTTAATGGGTTTATTTTTTGTTATAATTTTTTTTTTCATTTAGTGCTTTATTGTGTTTTATTTTTTTTTCACTATTGAGCTCATGTTATGTAATTTTTTCACTTTTTTTACGTTTGTTTGTTTATTAAAAATATTAATCAGTCATTTGAATGCAATGAATTGCTGTATATTTATATATGTATACTATATGTATGTATGTCTGAATGCGTCTGTAAATAGTTTTAAAGGTTTCCATTGCAAACACACCGTCATACACCAACACATATATCCCCAGTTGACTGTAAACAGTAATGCAATAATTTATACCATTCATTTGCATTGCTCTGTCGACAGGCTAAATAAAATTTTTGCACACAGCAATTAATTTCACTCTACAGTTGAGCAAACAAACACGACGATAGTTTTTAAAGCATCAAACATAACACCAATGTATCCTTTGAAATGTGTCACGCGCTCCGCTCTAAATAAAATGTGTTTTCATAAATAATGTTGCCTACTTTTGTGCGTAGTTGGCTTTGAAATGCTTTTTTTTTTTTTGATAGGGAAAAACATATTAAAAAGAGGTGAAAAAAACCAGATAGTCTGCTATAATTGATATATTCAATTAAAGTGCGTTAATTGATGATGATACTTGCAACTTGAATTCAATTTAAATTATTTATGCACATTTTGTTTGTCAATTTGATTGCTTTAATGAAATTGTTCTAAAATACACAAAACAATGTTGTGCAATTTGCATAAATTGTTTAATTATTGCGCATATTGTGGTTTTGAGTCTGAGTTTACTGCTTTTCCATCACACTTATTATCTAAAATTTGTTTGCTTAATGTCGAAACTAATTCACTTACTTGTCGTAGGGATGGGGGGGATGTGGATGCGGATGTTTCTTTATGTCCGGTGAGTGGCGCATCAGCGTCGCATTTTGCCCGTTAACGGGTGAAAGGTTTAAACTACCACCACAAACACCACCATCGTGGCTGCCGGCACCAACTCCTCCACCGGCGCCGCCGCCGCCGCCACAGTTGGCCATCATTTTCTCCGTCTCTTGGCGGCTATTCGCCATTATTCGTCGGATTGTGGGCGCGCAGGGTGTGCGTCAGAGACGCGACTCCTGCACGTGTTCGTGTCAAACCTGACCATGTGCGTTCATGTGTAGTGCCTCCCCAGCATCCGAAGGGGCGCCGGACAGTTGCGCCGGTGGATAATACTGTAACGAGGTGCAATTCAGATACTGTTCGGCGGTTAGACTCAAGTTGTAATCACATAATTAACACAAAACAAGTTGAGGCTTGCAAATACTCTACAATTGTTAAGCTAGTCGCATTTTCACGACAAATATTGTTTTATGGTTCATCTGTGATCAAATATTTTATTCCTTTATCGTAAAACCTAGACTTTTAATATTTTAAATTACTCCCTGTACGTTTATATTGGTCTAATCGGAATACAAAAAGTCAACTTTAAAGCTTTATTTATTTCCAACGGTTGCAAAAAAAAACTACAAAGGAAAATTGCACTAAATAACTCCAGGGAAAACCAAATCTTTACTTGCTATTGTTAGCTTTACCTACAGTTTTGCCATTAGCTCATCCATCACAACAAGGTTAAGTTCATTCCCATTATATTTTGCGACTATAACAACTTGAATCCTTTTGAGAATCTGTATTTTTCAGCTTGTTACACAAATCTTTAGCAAGCTAAACGTTTTTTATAGTTAAACAAAAGAAACGAACTGAGATGAAAACAGCCCCTTTGGAGGAGTTTCAAGTGTAGCTTAAAGCTAAATATTTACTCACCCCAACTCGGCCATTATCGTAGTCGCGCGACGCTTGAATGGTCAATTTGGCCTTGGCGTGCATCGTGTCGGTCATCGCGTTCCTTTGATGTGACGAAGGCAGAACGCCCGGAACGGAGCTGGGAGGGCGCAGCATCATGGAGCCGTTGCTTTTGGCCGCATTACCAACACCGACAAGATTCGAACCGCTGCCGGAGCTGTTTGCTTTCTTGCGGAAGCAAAACTCAATAATTGCCACAAAGACAGCAACAAGCAGACCGCCGATGAGTATATAGAAAATGCCAGCCACATTGCTTAAAGCGAGGGCATTGTGTGACGCCTCTCGATTGTCCATATTGGGATTGCATTCCGTTTTGTCGTACCACCATTTATTGCGTAGTTTAATCAGTTCGCCGTTCTCTTTCAACGACAGTACGGCCAAATTAATCGGATCTCTGAAAGAGTGGAGATAACGGTTATTTAGTGGAAAGTCTTGCCAGCCGGCGAACGTGAAATGGACATACAGTGGTGCCTCTATAAACATATCTTTCTTAACTCAAATACTTCTGTTATTCTAAACTTAAGGCATACTAATTGTGCATGCCACCACTGTATTTACAAACTCCATCCATTCATTGCCTTTCTCATGTACATACATATTTAACGGCATTCATGCCAAATTCTAACTGTATATTTGTATGCATGCATGTATGTATGTATATATATGTTAACTGTACTCACTTGAGTGCTGAGCCAAGCGGCGTCGCAATGCCAAATCCCTTGGTATCCAAGTTAGGGCCCACTTTCATTGTGTCGCAGGGCTCTCGTGCATTTACATATTCATTTTTCGGTGACTCCACAAGCAGAGCGTACTTGCCCTTCGAGGTGCGCACTCTTCTAATGCCCTCGTCGTAGGTATTAACAAAGACGTGCTTTCTCGAGTTCATATACTCCCACATCTTATTGTGCAGTCCAATTGGAGAGCGCTGCAAACACACCAACACAAACGCGAAGAAGAAAAAATGAGAAAAGCACAAATGCAGAGAAAACGTGGCCCGAGTGTACGTAATTCGGGTTTATTGTGTTATGCTAATCACATATTTAAACTTAAGTACATTTGCTGCTATTAAGTTAACGTTTAATTACAATTGCAAATGTTTTTTACAACACCGAAGCTCCGTCGCGCAACTTTTTCCGTAACAGCACCGATCGAAAACTGACAGCAGCGATCGGAAACTAACAGCAGCCTCACTTTGCACTGCTAAAATAAATATCGATAGCTCTGTTAACGTTAATCGAAGTCCGTTTATGTTCAAATACTCGCTGGCGATATTTTGCACCAAACTGATAGCAACTGTTACAAGTTGGTACATTTAATGATTAACTGACTTTACGTTACGTGGCATGGATAGAATAACTTCTCATACATATAGATGAATAGTTAGGCGTTATCACATGTCAAAGGTTATGTTGGTGAACTCACCCGAAAGAAATCCCATGTGGAGCCATGCAACAATGTTCCATATTGTACCTCCGTTTGCATGGCCAAATCCTCAGGCGAATTGATGGGCGTAACCATGCGCTCAACGGTCAGGAAGGCAGCCAAATTTGCCGTATACGAAGAGATGAGAATCAGCGTAAAGAAGAACCAGGAAGCGGCAGCAATCCGACCCGAAACGGAACGAGGCGACACATCACAGCCCTGCTGCATAAATGCAGCCAACGAATACCAGAAAGAGTTCCAAATGCTAAACTCATTGACAGCAACTGTGCCTGCGGTGGAGCCCGATGTTGAGCCAGATGCAAGACTGCCGCCTGAGAGTGATGCCTGCAGCGCAGCGGCACAAGCAGCCGACGTTTGTACGCCCGGTGTTGGTGGCCCAGGGGGTTGGGGTGGTGGTGGCATTTGTGCACCGCCAATGATGCCGGGTGGCTGCTGATTGGCAAGCTGTTCGTGATGTGCATGCGGATCTGTAAGAGTACAGCAAAATAGTAAGATAGGGGGCTGAGCGGCAAGGGGGCAGATAAGTAGAGTGTGAGGCGCCACACAGTGTGTAACCGCAGACAGCAAACTCAAACAGTGGACAATGCCAAGGCGCGAGAGAAATACATGCATGTGTTTTTGTCTACACTCGAAGAAAAAGTGATGTGAAACGAAGTTTAAAGATGCTATGATAACTAATTGTAGTGTTTTTTTTTAAACTTATTTATAAGTCAAAGAATTGTACATTTGTATTTATTTTCTTATCCGTTTTTCTATCTTGATGAAAATGACAAGTAATTGCCATGCATTTTATGTGTTTTTCATAAAAGCTTGGTAGTGGTAGTATCATAGATCGATACAATATCGATGAATGTGGCGGTATGTTGATCTGACTATTTAGTAGATTTAAGTAACGCGATAATATTATTGCGCACACAACTTCATTTCAACTCGTAAGCGTTACGCCTTAATTTTAACTACAACATGAATCTTCTTCAGCTCCTAATGAGTCTTACATTGTTCTGTATTATGCTTTTTTATGTATTTAAAAACTAAGGTTTATTTGATGGCAACTTGTATGTTAATGAGGGAACAAATCATGCTAACTTTTCAACATTCTTCAACTTTTAACTCTCAAGACAGTTGCTTCTCAGTGTACTTGTTCTAGCATTAATGTACATACATATTTATGCTGTACGGATATATCCTTTGGCTGTTGCTGCTGTCCAACTGTGGCAACTGTCAATCATTTCGTTTGGCTTGACTTTTTGCGCCTGCTCTAATTGATATGCAATCAAGCGCATAGCCAAAGCTGCTGCAGCTGCTGCCTGCTGCCTGCTGCTCCACCACCAAACGGGTCCTTCAGTTACTCAACCTCTACCGTTACAATTCGCTTCAATTGCAAAAGCATTGACTACTAGCCCTTCTTGCCCCCTGTCGAGTTGCAAGCAGCTCCAGGCAAGCCTTATCTACTTCTTCTTTTTCATCTTCATCCCTTTTGGCCTTTCATATCTCTGAACATTTTCATGCACTCGCATTTCAATTCGTTTTGCCCCATCTTTGAATTCTTCGTCTCCATTCGCCATGTATGTGAATTTTTTTCTGTTTGTTGCTGCCACCGCAGTGTGGTAACACGTTGCTTGCATACAAAATGTTGTTTACTTTCCCGCTAAAATTACATTAAGGATGTTTTGCAGGATGCCAATTGATTGTTATGAGCGCCAATTGTCTGCCTGTTTCATATGTGACCTCGCATTACAATTTTGTCCCTCTGTGTTCTGATTGCCAACAAATGTGGAAGCAACGAAAACAACAACAAAGAAAGCAAAATACAATTTTTATCATTTAATTGAATTATATGTCGACGCATGCAAAACAAGTTCGAAGTTATGCAGAAACGAAACAGTAATAATATTCACAGTAAATGCCTTGTTTGTCTCTTGGTGTTGCGTTATTTCCTCAGAATTCTGAATTATGGGGTCACATAATTGATTTATTCAGGCAAATAATTGCGGCAACAGAACGTTTTTTAATGTCTATAAACTGTTTGTTTTAAATACTTGGTAAGTGTATTTTATATATTTTCGAAACATGTAATGACCCGATCCTTAGGGAGATTAATTTCATTGCGTTAACTAACTTTTGCTTTAGTTTCTTTTTCGAACAACAGCAAAAAACCATAATCCTACTCAAACTTTAAATAAATTTTAACCAAAGACTATAAAGTTATCTCCATGCCAATCTACACAGAAAACTAATAAAAAAAAGTCTTTTTCTTTTAAGCTTTTTCTAGCTAATTTAATATGCGTTTAACAATATCTCCACTCAAAAGGAATATTAAAATAGTGAAGCGGGGGCCTTGAAATGGGGTTTAAACACATAAATAAGTAAGTAGTTGTTGTATATTTACCTTGAAGCTGGGTTTGTTGTAGCTGCTGCTGTTGCACAAGTCGCCATTCTTGGGGCGAGAAGCGCGACACAAAAAACAAAACGATGCTCACACCAATATAGCTAAAGATGACGCTCACCTGTTGGCACCACAATAAGAAGGTAAAATAACATGAATAGCTGCAAAAAAAGATTCAAAATGTGTCCTGCCTGTCTGCTAACGGTCTCCTTCCTTCTTTATAATTTGTGCCCAAAAAATAAAACCCTGTTTCATTATAATTTTGTTTTTGTTTTTTTTTTGCTATAACTAATTTAAACGGAAGCGGCAAAATGGCTTTCTAGAAAAAAATAGCCGGCACAACATTAGCCTAATGGGTGAAGTCGTGAAAGGAGTCGAGGTGTTGAACTGTATAAAGTACGTTAAGCGAATTTTTGTGTATTGAGAAAACGACTTGCAAATGCCCTGTATTCTGTCAGGATAAAGAATTGTGTAGAGGAATTTTGAAGGAAATTTTAACTAAAGTTTCATGTTTCAAACTCAAGTGTATACAGTCAAATTTCCATATAACGAATCTCAAGACGGTACAAAATACTTCGTTATAGAAAAAATTCTTTATTTACAATGGGTTTTTGATAAATCCAAATTTCTGAATATTAAATCGAATATAGAAAATTTCGTCATTAAATACCCATTTTTAATATCTCTACACAAAAAGCTTCCCATTCAACACTTTTTATATAATAAAAGGGTATACAAAAAACTGTGACGAAGATGCCTGTTTGTGTCGAAGACTTCAACAGGATACCAGCTGCCTGATGTCTCGCCTGTTGCCTCTTGTGTCTTGCCTGCTGCTGTCTCAACAGCCAACTGTTGCCTTTTGTTCTTGTTGTTGTTGTTGTTTTTTGTATGTTCTGTTCATATTGTTGTCGCTTTCTGTGTCGTTATCAATGCTTCAATGGCTGCCACGGAAGCGCACCTTTGTGCCTAACAGCGACAAAAAAAAAAACGAAAAAAAGGTGTTGTTGGCGTCGTCATAGTTGCTTATACACACACATGCGAACACACACGCGAACACATACGCCTGCTTGTCAGTAGCCATCTTTTATTGAGTCGCCTTGTTGCTGCCATCCTGGCCATATCCTTCTACCCGTTTGAGCCCCTTTCACATCGTGTGCAGCAAGAATGCGTCATTTAATTTATGATAAATTTTCTCCTTTTTTTTTGCTGTTGCTAAAGACTTTTTATATACACACACACACACAGACATATTAGCTTTCTAACATCGTCAGTTGGGGCTTGACTTTTTATTTTCTACATTTTTTATTATGTTTTGCTTTTTTTTAGCAGGCACCTTTTGCTCTTTGCGCGCAAGCAATTTGCATATTTGTAATTCGTTTGAGCTCATGTCAAAATAGGCGTAAGATTTAACAGCCATTGTTCACTGACTTTTCTATATATATATATATATATAGGGGCGTGTCTAATTTTACTTTTTTGTCGCGACTGTCAACGCTGTTCGATGTATTTTAGAGGATTAAAAAAAAGCTAGGATAAGAATACACATTATGATTTTTAGCACAAAAATAAATATTTAGCAATAAGTTTAGGACTTATTTTTAGCGATTTGAGTGCTTGATCTTCTTAGAAATTATGTACAGGAACCCAACGACACCGAACTCTGGAAATATCTTAAAATTGCCTTAAGCTTATTCTACAATTTAAGGTAAATTTTAATCTCTGATAACTTTTGTGTTTCTTGACCGATTACAGTGAAATTTTCATACATAATCAATATTATCTTGATTTTTTTCTATCAAGCTATAAATTCAGAAACTTTAAAGAAATAGTGGGTATAGGATAAGGGAAGAATTATCGATAAAAGAGTTTAAATCCAAAAACAGTCGTCCCCAGCTCTTACAGTCTCTGAGATTGATATTCTGCTTGTGGCATACATTTTTACATAATTTTTTTCGTCTTTTTTATAATTTTTCAATAATATCCTTCTTACCTTAAGGTTTGTTAACAGTGTAGCAAATCTACTTATTCCAGTACCATTAATTCCCTATACTATATTATTTACTCAATTTACCTTTCGTTGACATTTGCTTTGACATCCACTTCACAAAACCAATCAACTTTCGATGTCAGTTATTAAGCTAAGAGTTCATCAGCACACAGCTTTAAAACTGTGTTTGTGTGTGTGTGTTTTGGAAAGTTTTGACTCGAATATTAACATCATCAACTAAATGCTCATATTATTCTGATGGCTTGGCCATTATTTAAACAAGCGTCAAGCGACCAAACTTTCGACTAGGGCCAAAGTAAAAACAACACAAAACCAAAAACAAAACAAAAAAAAAAATGCTTAAAGACTCCTACTTGACGGCTGCGTAATTTTTGCCCGCAGCGCTTGTAGTTGTTGTTGTTTTTTGTAATGTACAACAAAGAAATAAAAACAAAACAGTAGCAAAGAGACGAAGAGGAGAAAATCCAAAGAAGGAAAAAAAATAACTTTGTCGTTTACTCTATTAAACTTTTTGGAAAGCTTACGACGAGGTAGCCCAAAGTTGAAGCCCAAAAACCAAAAGAAATAAATACATATAAAGAAACAAAGAAAAAACAAAACCAAAAAATAAAAAAATTGTCCAAAGTTTGCGGCAAAGTTTTTCGCTGGAGAAATAAAATAAGATGGCCAAAGCCAAAAAAAAAACGAAAGAAATATTTTAAGAAAAATAAATAAACTTTACTCATTTGTATGCAGCGCAAAATTTTGCATTATTTTTGACTCGTTACCACAGAAAAAAAAAAACAAAACATCCCAATTCCAAAATAAACACATTTTGTGTCTTGAGTCTAGACAAAGTTCTGGAAAATAAATCGGAAATGGCATTGATTTTTCTTCTTCCTTTTTTGTATACTAAAAATAACATTAACGAAATTCGAACCGTTATTCAATCTATATAGTAGCAGTAGTTTACGGTACTTTACTTTGGAAATGCCTTTAAGTCACAAAGTTGATAAGAAAAATTCCGTTAGCAAACATTTTAGATGCTAAACAGGAGCAAATATGCCAACGAAGCATTCTACACCGTAAAGTAGGGCACGTGTTTCACTAACGTTAACTGGTCTATAGTATGACAGCAGCTTGCAGTTTGTAGCATGCAACGACGTTGCAGCAAAGTTTCTACACACACACTTTGATACATAGACTTATGTACTATATATACGTATATATACGCACCCAAATTTCCTGTGATAAAGGATTCATGAAGCTGAACACGCCGGGCGTTTGCTTCACTGGCTTCTTAATCATAATGGAAATGCCCAGCGACATGAACGGCTTGCTAAAGTCAATGACACGTTCTCGTTCAGCGGTAATCGTCATCGCGGCAATCGCAATATCCGCTTCCTGTATATAGCACATGAAAAGCGAAAAGACACAGAGAGAGTAGTTATTGATTCAAGTGTCTAGTTGGGCTTTTGTAATTTACCTTTCGCACTAGTTCTCCCACCATGCCATCCCAACCGCCATGAATACTTGGATTCTCCGAACCATAATTACCATCCTTAACCAGACGCAGTTCATCTGCAATACGTAAACAATGCGATTAAACCAAATGCTTACTTTGTTCTCATTTACTTTCCCCACTTACAAGCAAGTCCTAGTTTCTTGGATAGCAAATCGGCTAGATCCTTGCAATAGCCCTCGAAACGTTCATTGCCGTGCAATTGTTCACCGAATGCTGGCTGCTTAATCATTATATATGGCTCCTCCAGCACTGTGGTGACAATGTACGTACGATTCTTCTCAAACTCAACATGCGGACGCAAACGCACATATTTTGCATTTAGTGGCTGTAATCCAGCCGCATCATTCCATTCGGCAACTTTGACCTATATATAAATATGGGATATTTTTATTACTTGGACATTATTTGTTTAGGATATTTAGCTCATTGCACTCTAATTACGTTAACTTTTTCTTAAAGCAAAGGACCTAAACAAACTCTTCTAGCTCACACACACACACACACACACACACACCTACACTGTAACACATACCATGGCACTGTTTACGGTCATCTCGACAACGTGCAGCGTGTAATTGACTCGTCTGCCATCATCGTTGAATTTGATATCCCCAGTGAGTCCTTCGATTTCAACCTGCCAAACATTAAAAAAACGAGAGAGAGAGATAGGGTAAACATAAAGTGTCGATGTTTTTAATTGCTTTGTCAGCGCCTGGCAGCTCATCGTCCTCGTCATCATCATCATCAACACCATCATCATTCTGATCATGACATTAATGCTCTAAAACGCACCTTTCTCAAATAACGTGATATTTTATCGCCATGCTCCCATGCATTCACCCAACCCTTGGCCGTATTGCAGTCCAAAGCGCGCGGAGGTGAAGAGCCAAAACTCGAACCAGAACCGGAGTTGCCATCGTTGTTGTTGTTGTTGTTGTTATTATTGTTGTTGTTGTTGCTGTTGACGTTGTTGGAGCCATCGTTGGATGTAGATGCGGCTGCTTGGGCGGCAACCAACAACGTTTGACTACGTCGCTGTACATTATTGCGGAATTGATCCGGCTTCTTGCGTAAAATTTTGTTGAATGCCTCCACGAGAACAAACACCGCATCATACATCAGCGCCGCCTGAGCCTGCGAAAAAAAAAAACAACAAAAAAAACGAAAATGAGGTTATGTTTGAAGTGGCAGCTCCAGCTCTCTTTCCGTCTCACATTTCATTTCACATTTGCACTGGCACTTAATGAGCGTATTACACGCTGCTTACACAATTCATTTCCCGTCATTGTTTATTTGAAAGCGCGATTTAATGTTGGCTGTTAAGTGTCTAACAACCATTTGTTCGTTAGTGATTTTGGCGCGAGACTGTGAAAATTGGAGAGATTCTCCACACTCAAGCTTTAACAGTTTGCTGCTAAGCAGCCAATAAATCGAAACTGTTGTGATCGATTGCCGCTGTTAAACTCAAAAGGGGTTGTTAATGAACAGTCGTCGCTTGCGATCAAAGAAATGAAGCAAGTTCGCGGAACAGACGCTATATTTATTTTCTCTTTTTTTTTGTGCTTTGTGCTGTGTTGTGATTATTTTCGCTTTTTTTACCTGTGCTTTGTGCTGTGTAGTGATTATTTAGTGCATCTAACAACAAGAAGTAACGCAAGCATCGTAAATGTGTTTAAAACGTAAGTAAATGCAACAAATTTGCACAGCCTTTGATAAGTGAAAATCTACACAAGTACACAAGTGTGTGTGTGTGTAAATATATTATGTATGCATGTGTGACTGTAGAGCAGACTCGCACAAGTCAAACAAACAAATAAGCATTGTCAAAGAGAGCAACAGCAGCAGCAAAAAGAGTATGTTTAGAAAAAAAAAGAAGTGGGGTCTGGGGAACTATCAAGCGTAACATTGAAGTCCTGCAGCAAAATACAACTAACATTTAAGCGCCACAAAGTGAAATCTTTGTCAACAAGGATAATGCCAAGGAAATACAAATATAAACAGCACGCAAACTAAACCAACTCGTTGCCCCCCACCTAACTCTCTCGCTTGCACTTGCTTGCTTACTCTTTCAACCTCTCTATGTATGTACATATGTGCGTCAAGCATGACAAGGACAACGGCAGCAAGGGCAAACACACAAACACACATGTTTCTATGTACATTTGTTTGCCTTTGACTGAAAGTTGCTGCTGTACTGAAGAACTATGTATGTATGTATGTACGTAAAAAGTGAAATCTGTCGGTCATTGTGCCTGTTTGTGTTGCTATTTGACTAAACTTCAGTCACTTAGGGCAGAGAGCAAAGAAAAGAGCGAAAAACAGAGAGAGTGAGTGAGTCCTAACGGTAAACAATAAATTACAGCAAATATTTAACAGCTAGCAGCAATGACATTGCTCACAGTACAGTGGTGACTCAATTAAAGGAACGAATTGATTTGAATGATACACATAATAGATTTTTAAAGTAAATACATATATTTCTTAAAATATTATTTTGCTTTTTAAATTTTTTGTTACGCATATTCTTTTTACTGAGTGGCACCTGTACTTTTGATTAGTATTTGTTAAGTTCTTACCGAAATCGATTCTCTGCCAGCACCGACGCTCGTTTGTGGGTCGAGTCGTTTCCAACTGTCATAGAATTCACGCACTAGACGACGATTTGTGTCGACAATGCGAAATCCGGTAATGTTAATGGCACCAAATTCGATTATCTCGCTTTCCCAGCGATCGTCCATAACCTGTACAATTTCACACCCAAAAAAAAAAAACAAAAAAACAAGAACAATTACCATCGGCAGCAACAACAACAACAACAACAAGCGAGATAAACACTTACCAATCCGCTCAGTAGATAGTGATAAGTGCGACGACCCAAACGCAAATCGCGCACATGTTGTATCAGTATTTGTTTAGCCATCTCGGTGGGGCAGTCGAGAACGATATGCTTGTTGGTAAATCGGCCGATTTGCTCAAGAGTGTGCAGGAACTCAATGGCCATGCTGACATTCGAGATGCGCTTGACCAGCTCCACTTGAAAGGACTCGTTGCCTGGCTTCAAGCCCTGGTAGATTTGTTGCAGGCGCAATAAACCTGCAAATCGAACAATGGCAAATGTGGAAAAGCATTAGAGAGATAGATACCAAAAGGGATAAAGTGTAAAGTGTGTGTGTGTGTGTGCGTGTTAATTAACTACATTTTTGCAGGGGGCTAAGAGAGTACAGTAAACTAGGACAATGCACAAATTATAGCCATCATCAGTTGCCACAAGGCGGGTAAAAAGTGGGGGGATATTGTATCTGGACAAACTCACAGCTTAGTGATAAGAGCTTGGGTATCTTTAGAAAGTCTTAGTAATTGCAATTTAGCAATATTTTAATTAAATAACACAATACAATGTATAATAAATCATTTTAAGATAATAATATGTAGTTGCAGTCTTAGAAACCCAAAAATCAATTAAAGTTAAAGCTTAACGAGAATAATGGACAATTTTGAACAGTTGCTAAAACTTTAGAAATAAATCAAAATCACAAAACCCATATGAAAATCTGTCAAGTTTATACTCAACATACAGGAAAGAAGGCTGTTAAAAAAAATATGGAAAAATGGCAGGAAAAGCAAACAAAGTCGAAAGGATACACATATGCAACGTATCTAACAGATATAGTAGCACAGGAAGAAAAACGAGACAAAACTTTCAAAATTTCATGCCTAAAGCAATGCTTCTTCAGTTCCCACTCTACTCCCCCCCCTTGCTAGCTAACTGAGTAGTGAAATTAGCATTGGTCTTTTGTGTTTGAATGTGTGTGTGTGCGTGTGTGTGTGTGTGTGTGTGCTATGCGGCCTGAGATTTCATTGCGAGCGCAATTTGCATTTGTGCTTATTGAGTTATCTCTCGCTCTCTGAAACTAACTGCACTTTGTGCATGCAGCTTTCATTCGCACTTAAACAGATATACACACAGCCACTCTCACTCTTTCTCTGTCTATCTGTCTGCCTTTACAAACTTGACGATTCAATGCGCTGGGGGAGTGAGTGAGAATAAGAGACAGCCAGATAGATGGGCAGATGATTTGTATGACAGCTACGCAACGTACGAAAAATCCCACTCCTCTCACGCTCTTGCTGTATCTCTCTCTCTCTGCCTCTCTTTGCTTACTACGCTTTTCTTCTTGTGTGCTCTTCATCTGTTTGTTCTGAATGTCGCTGCAGCCTGAATGAGCCTTCAATTTATGTTTGCGGATAAAATGGGATTTGCCTCTGGCTTTGCAATAGCTGTCAAGGGGGAGGGGGCGGGGGAGTCAGGCAATGACTACTCCATCAGGCGTTACGGCCAAAAAAACATACACGCCCTTTGCTTTTGCTCTCAGCTAACGGCTAAAAGTGTTCGAACTCTCCATACACAACCAATTTGTTGTTGTTTTGATTTACACTATCCGTGGCTAAGGCAGGCGTAGTGTATTTAGAATACCCTGTAAATAGGTGAATCTGGATAATGGGGAGGCATTGTTTGTGATTTACTTTTATACTATTTATATACAAATAAAATATTTTCATAATTTTTAACAATTTGACTAATTGGATTCATAGTTAAGTTGTTTTACAGGGTATTTGGCATTCGATGACTTTTCAAGCATGCCTTAACGCTGAACACTAGCTTTAAATACCTAAGGCTCTTGAGATTTTTTACAGGGTGTCTTTGAGTTGATTACTTTTGCGACTTGTTGCCTAAATTTTTTATTTTTGTGTGTTTTTGAAAAAAATTGTTCCGCTTCTTTTTTTTTTTGGCTTTGTAGTACCAGCGCAATAAATTTTGTTCTTTGCCTTTTATACAATTTCATTTGCTGTTGCGTCACCTCCCTGCATCGCCCATCGACGACCTCTGTCTCTTCCACTCTCTCTTTCTTTCTATCTAACTCCAAAGTCAATCGTTGCGCCTCCCACACCACTCACGCTACCAGCTCCTCTCTAGCGAGTATAATTCTATGGTCCTCATGCTTGGCTTGTCTTTGGATTTGAGTTTTGGGTTTTTGTGTTTTTCGATTTGAGATTTGTCGTTTCGCATTTCTGATGTGTGTCTGTGTGTGTGTGTGTGTGGGTGAGTGTAATTGAGTAGCGTAGGCTACTGTGTTGCGGCGCATGGGCTTTTGTTTTATTTCATTTTTGATATAAAATCATTTGCAACGCATTCACCCACTTACCCTTACACTAACGAATCACCGCTTACCCAACCGCCTTTAATATGTTTGTATCCGAATTGATGGCACGAAATTGGCTTCTGTCTTGATTTGTATTCTTTTTGTTTTATTATTACTCGCTCTCCTTTTTGTTTTCTGTATCGATTTTCTTGTGCGTATGTAATGTATTTCCGTTTTGTTTTTATTGTTTTATTTTGTAGGGCATTTTCTTTGTTTATGTAACGAATTTAATTAACAATTACAATACATATATTTTTTATGTGTGTTTTTTTTATGAGATTATTTCTCTCCTTTTGAACGAATTCAATTATTTTCGTAATAGGAAATTCATTTAAATTGAATTCTTTTGTTTTTAAATGTCCAACCTTCAACTTCAACTAACAGTTATCTAATATCTCTGTGTATTTGTTGCGGCTTGCTATGCAAAATTTTTTAGAATAAAAACAGCTGCCATATCCTTACCGTCAGCCTGTTTATTTGATGCTCAGGCTCAGAAACTTGCTCGATTTGCACTCGCATGCGAAAAGTAAACAAGACAATTTGTTATGTTAAACAAAAAGTTAGTTTTGCGGAAATGAAGTTTTCCTTCCATCGGTAGTGACACTCATACAAGCACACACACACATTAAATATACACAGAGATAGAGCTGAAGAGATATGCACTATGTAGTATAAAGCACACAAGACATGACAAGAGTCTAACAAGTGAAACATTTGTGTACATATTTTATGCCTTAACAAATGAGAAAGATAATGGAATTATTATAAACAAGGCAGCCTTGAAAGGCCTTGAGATATTTGTATGTACATTGTATAATTAATTTCCTCACTGTTTACATTTCGGTTTCTCAAAGTTAAAGCAAAGATTATACAAGTTTTAAATGAAATTGACTTCTCTCTCTAATCATATTAATCAACTTATATTCTACTTGAAATTAAATCTCTTTTGTATTATGTATTATTATTTATCTAATTAATTAGAAAAACATATATTTAACTATCCGCAAAGGCAATCTTAGTTTGACTAAAAACGAAATCTTTTTGCAACCGTTTATTTATGAATATTTAAGAAGCAAAAGATTATCCTTTAAAGAAATCTAAGATGTTAAACACCCGAACCAAAACCCCATTCAACATTCTGTGTAATTGTAACTGTTTTGCTTGTTATGGCCTTCACTTACTTACTTGTGTTGTGTTATCAGAAACTTTGTTGTTTTAATTACTTAAAGAGGAATAGAGAAAGTGAGAAAGTGAGAGAGGGGCAGCGAATGATAGGGTATCCGGATTCTAAGCGCATATGTTTTTAATGACTTTGGCAGCAGGCGGTACTCTACGGTACAAGAAAAGTATCAAATAACATGAAAGTGAAATCGCTTTAAATCGCCCATTATGGTTAAATTAATGGCTGACTCCTCTGTGTCCTTTTGTGCATGACGCAGTTTATGAAATTCTTGTGATTTTATTATTATTCAACAATTTCTAGTCATAGGATATGCGATGCAAACGCTTTCATGCTTATTATTATTCATGATGCCCAGCTACAATAAGAGATTTGTTTTGAGATTTTTATGCAGTCTCAACCCTTTATTTGGTTAACTTAGGGGATACCCTGGAATAGACATTGTGTGTTTAGCTATTGACTACAACTTCTGAAAATGGTTCTCAATATATATTTGAAGTGTTTCTTTAGCTTAGCATACCCTATACCTTGTTAGTCGATAGGTTATATTTGTATAGATTTGCTTTTGGTCCTGTTCAAATATTCAAAGATAATCGAAAGGCAATCATTGACAATCTATCTATAAATAAAACCTTTTGCATAAATCTGCACTTTTGTCTCCATCGATATTTTTCCTCTCTTTGCCCAACAACAATGATTGCCAACCAAATTTAAGGATTTAGTACCTGTTGGGTCGGATGTTTAATAAAATATTTATCAAGTCTCTCTGGACAGTCATTTTGATCGAACGAACGTAAGCAAAACAAAAACTCATTACCCCCATTGCCAAATGGGATGAACTGGCAATTTTTGGATGTCCTTTCGTAACCAGGCGACAAAACCAGGCATGAAGGGACTGCCTCCCAACCAAAAAAAAAAAAAAAACAATACCAACACCTCACAAACATATATGTATATCTAGTCCTTGTGTTCTTTGTAATAAATTTTAGTTGTCTGTGTGTGTGTGAGCAACAACAACAACAACAACAGCAATGTTCGTTCCAACTGCCTACGCTTTGACAGCATTCATTTCTTTTCATGCCATTTTACCACCTTTTGTTGCTTGCGCTCGCCTGCTGTTTGGAAGGCAACATGATGATTGTACTGTGTATGTGTGTGCCTATAAATACACATACATTTGTTATGAGTGTGTGTGTGTGTGTGTGTGTGCATGTGGAAAATGTGCTTAGAAATAAGTGAGACATTTACTTTCAATCTGCCTCTTGATGGCATGCTTTTAATATCGAATCAGCAAATCCTAAAAATAGCTCATGCAAAATGTCTTCCTTAATTCAAGAAGATTGCTGCTTGTTGCGTTTCAAATATCAAAAGCAGTAATATAATACAACATGTGAACAATATATACATATATAGAAAATGTTTCATTTCTCGCTTCATGCTCAATTATTAAAAACGTAGCAATATAAAATACAAATCAAATATAAGTTCTTTAGAAATTCATAACGCAATTGTAATAAAACACTCGATGACACATTTTTTTTTTGGTGTGGAAGCTAAGAAGCAAAGAGAGTTAAAGAAAATGGAAATTCACAGAAAATTGTAATAAATTGATGGTACAGTGAACTTTGAAAAATATGGAAATAGAAATCATTTAATTATAAAGTTTATCAAGTAATAATGAACACTACGCAAAATATACGAATAAACAAAACTTTAATATAAAGCATATATTTATAAAACAAAAACTTTCTTTCAGATGTGATAATTTTGAAGCAAAAAGAATAAGAGAAAAAACAATTTTTCATAGAAAAAAGAGTACTGCAAATTTAATAAACATTTCTTAAAATACAAACAACAAATTACTTAAACAATAAATAATAGCAAACACTTGAAAAAAATATTAGGATAACTGTAAAGATACTTGAAACAAAATATACAATATATCATTGCATAAGTGGCTAGCACACACACACACACACACACACACTCTTTCACCCATATTCACATTCCACATTCACTCTTGTGTGTTTGGTTGGGTTCATGGTCTTACAATACAAAAGCCATAATCTTATAGCTAAAATTAAAATGGGTGTACGCCAATATAGCCAAGTCCAAGTCGTAAATACAAGCGACAATAAACCCGTAAGCTGGCGGGCATATCCGTATGAATTAGGGGGCGCGATTTGCCACCCACAAAAAAAGACGGAAATCGAAAAACAAGGAAAACGAAATATAGCAAAATATTGTGGCTGAAGCTGGCTCCTTCTCTCCCTTTCTCTTAAAATATATAGAGATTGTGGCTATTAGTATTTGTTGTTTGTTATTGTTATTGTTGTTGTGGTGATTGCTTTAGCGCTGCCAATGGCCATAAATAGTTTTTTTTTTTTTAGGTTGTGTTCGGATTCGGTTTAGAGGTGGAATGGGCGAAAAATGTTTCTCCAATTTCTATGTAATAAACTCGTTTGCGTGGCACAAATAAACACAATACTATAACAGCAAGAAGAAGTTGAAGCAGTTGCCAAACAGCGCCAAACAGAGTAAAAGAGAGAGGGCGAGAGATAGAGAGAAAGAGAGAGCATGCCACATGCGCGCCTGTTAGCCAAAAACAAGAGCCGTTAACTTTCCCAATGGACGTGCCGGGCCAAGTCAAAATCAGGAAAGCCAATACCCTTAGAAACACACACACACGGGGCTCTTATGAACGCCGGCTGTGTAAACATGACAATAAACTCAACAGCTACAATTATTGGCGTGAAATGAAAGGCGTTTTGGCGCTTTCTTGGAACCGAAATAGCTTAATCTCGATTTTGTTATTATATTCAAAAAAAAAAAAAAATACAATAAAATAAATGAAAATCAAACAAAAATGAAAAGTTGATTTAAAGCAATATTCGAGTTGAATTACATTCATATTCCTTTTAAGGCTTGATTTTTTATTGCGATTAATATGTATTAAAATTTATAAAAACAGTCGAACTTTCTTTTCGTTTAACAAAGTTTTTCTTCTTACGAATTGAATTCCATAACCCTGAAATTGAGTTTTTTCAAAAACCAATTTTACATCGCAAAGCTTTTTTCTTGTCTCCTTAAGATTTGATCTATGGTAGTTCGACTCTAATAACAATACAGAACGACCTCAACGCAAACCTCCTAGCACGAAACTCATCGATAATTGCAACACTCGAATTCTAAACATTTGCTGAATAACTGTTTCGAAAAGTATAAATTGTAATAAAGAACAGGTTACAATATCTGATTTTTTTTTCAAAAAATAAATAAAACCCTTGCCTTGAACACAGATTTATTTGATTTACTTTAATTAAAAAGGTTAGCAAAGGCATTTCTTATTGGAAATAGAACTCGTTTCCAACTGAAAATTTTCTATCGGTTTTTGCAAACATCTCAAATTTCGCAATTGAACAAATCTTTATAGGTTGTGTTTCGTGAAGCTTTACTGTATACATTTATATTAATTAACCTTTAAACGGTTTATTATTTTTCATAATTAGTTTTAAGCTCTTTCAAAAACAATAGACAAATGTTTAAGTATGTTTATATAGCGCAAAAGTAAATATTGTCTCTTGAACATATACTTTATTTGTTTTCCTAAACATTATTATAATTTCATCAAACACACACACAGACAAATATTTGCCATGTGCACACACAATTGAAAACTCAAGTTGTCTGGCCACAAAATTAATGAATGAATATTCATTTCTCACACCTGCTTTTTTGAATAATTGTTTGCTTGTTGCTTTGGTCAATTTTGATTGAGTGGCCAATAAGTATATGCATGAAGCCTTGTCAAACAACTTGAAACAAGCAAGATTGTCTTAAAGCACACTCACAAAAACACACGGCTTACTGTCGATAAATTGAATGAGTGCTTTTCGCGTTAAACATGAACAAAAAAATATATATGAATATTTCACGTGCCATTCATTAATAATAAAAATAAAGCTGATGTTGTCGTCCAGTTGTCTATCCAAAAGCACACCGTCTGGCCTGTCAGTCTTCTCTACTCTGCACACTTTTCTATATGTCTGTTGGTTTTTTTTTTTTTCTATTTTGTGGTTTTGGCTTTTGGTTTAGTTGTCCATCATATAAGCCAATTGTCTGTCAGCGCAGACGGCTCTGTCATTAAGTTTTATTTATAAAGCAGCTAAATGAAAAATCCTCGCGGTAAACTTATAACAAAGCAAATTGACAGCTAAGAGTGTGAGGGTAGCATACACTGAGCGTAAAACTGTTGTGACTCAAAGTATACCGTCATACTTGGTGTGGCGTGTACTTTTTTCGAGTGCATGAAAAAACTCATCTTTCATATTAAGTTTTCATGATGAAGTTTTGTAACAGTTATTGACTTTTCTCCTGGGGCGCAAGTTCAATCTCACACTACATTAAGTATGTATAGTATATATATATAGTTTTTTGTTTTTGTTTTTGTTTTACTTACCATCGTGGGAATCGTAGAGATAAATTATTTTGCGCCAACCATAAAATTGTATTGTATCAATGATGGCCTGATGATAATCCGGGCGCATGCTGAGTGCAAAATCCAGGAAGCCAGACGATGGCGTAAGCACCTAAAAACCGCGCAAATTATGCGAAAAAACATATAAAATTTTTTTTTTTTAAAAAAGAAGGAGACATTGAGAGTGAGAGATAGTCAAAGGCTGACAAGTTAGCAAACATAATTCATTATTGAGCTGTTATTGTCCTTTTTGTTGGTTGGTTGGTTGGTTGAGCCCTATTGTTTTTAAGCTCGTTTTGGGTATTTGGCTGCTTGATTTATAGAACAGCAACCCATTGAGGGCAAAAGTGTGTTATAAATTTTTAAAGACCATCGCCATAGAACATCATTATTATCAAGCGCAAAAGCTTTGTATTCATAATGATATGGACCCAAAAACCCAGCAACGTTGCTCATAAATTGTGTGTGTGTGTGTGTGTGTGTTTTGGAAAAGTTTGCTGCTTACAATTTTCAAGGTTAGCAAAAATGTTTGGCAAGTCAACGTTGCGTATGATTAATATTTCATATTAAAATAGGCAAATGCCACACGCTTTCTCTCTCTCTCTCACTCTCTGTGCTCTTTAATATTTATTAGGCTTTAACTAGACGTTGCCACTTACCTTCTCCGGAAACCAGGGCGTCACAAATGGCATTTGAAATGTGTTCGAATAAGAGTGCAGGGTATCAAAAGAATCGGGCGACACTGCACCCAGCATCGAGTAAACACCCCTCGAGAACTGATTACAAACTGTGAATCAGGAGCAAAAAAAAAAAGAGTTTAATATATATATTTTTTATATATTTTCGTTCTTGACGAGATTATTAATGAGATTATTAACATTAAATAATTTGTTATGTGCATAATTGTGAAATTAAATTAGGTATTAAATGTAATAAAGTATTCATAATGTTTGCCATGCAAAAAAAGTGCAGTAAAAAAATCAAGTTAACATATTAATTTATTCATAAATTTTAATTAGTTGACTAAATACTCACTTAATCGTGATAATTTGAATGCATCGGCCGTATTAATGACATCCACATAGGCTTGAAGCTCAAAACGACGCGAACTAACATTCAAATTATGATTGAGCATTGCATATTTGAAGGCTGATTGAACCTCATCGGTGCCCTGTTCAAAGATGGCACCTGTCCAAAAAAATTGAAAAAAAATATAACAGTTATTATAAAGTACAGTTTGCAGTTGCCACTGGTTGCCGACGACTGTTGCTGCTGCTGCTGCTGCTGCTGCTGAAGTGAAATTGTCAATTAGGTTCAAAAGCCAAAAGGCACTTTAAACTTTGTAATTACTTTTGCGCTTGAAATTTTATTTGAGCTTTTTTTTTTGCTTCTTCTTCCATTGGGAAGAGAAAAACTTCTAACTTGCTTGTTGTTGTTGTTGTTGTCGTTTGGCAATTTTGTGCAAGTTAATAAGCGTGCTGTTTCAGTTTCCAAAGTGGGCCAACATCCAGCCACCCACAAAAAACTGTTTGCTCGTTTTGTTTGAACATTGATTGCAGGCAGTAACTGCAACAGGCAGCAACGATTGCCTTAGCTAAAGCCTAAAGCGTGCCTATCAATTACCAATTGGTCTCAAGTTGCCTCACCCCTCCCCCACTTACCTAACGGTATTTTTTCGGTTAACGATGGCTGCGCATTAACGATAGTCTTTGTTGTTGTTGTTGTCCATGTTAGCCATGTTATGGCAAAATGGGGCCAAAGGCAACGCAGCTTTTGGCCAATGCGCATTATGCAGCCGCTATTGTTTGCACTTTGTTATTTTTTATTGTTTTGTTAATCTGTTTTTGAATTGTTGGTTGTTATATTCGGTTCACTTATTTGTTGTTGTTGATTTTGTATGCGTCATGTTTGGCGTTTTGTTGCATTTAGTTGAGCATTTGGATTATTTGTTTAAGAACT
Source organism: Scaptomyza polygonia (assembly GCA_035044585.1). Classification (NCBI taxonomy): domain Eukaryota; kingdom Metazoa; phylum Arthropoda; class Insecta; order Diptera; family Drosophilidae; genus Scaptomyza; species Scaptomyza polygonia. Next base: position 1,883,951 of record JAWNNU010000962.1, on the reverse strand, counting down.
TTGTTGCTGTTGTTGATGTTGCTGATAGTTTGCCATGGATCTAGTAATATTTTATTCAAAATAAATATTGACATTTATGTAAGCTGTATGAGTATTGAATTTTAAATATTTTCAATTCTATTTAAGAGTAAAAAAATAGATATGAAATTTGTTTAGTTTGAGAATACATTGATTAACTTAAGCATATAAGCCTATCAGAGATTTAAGTATATTTTTTTTATTATTCATATTCTTAAGCTCTCCTTTATTTATACAAATTATTAAAGAGCTTATAGTATGCAATTTCCTGCCATTGAATATCGATTTATTTATTCTTTGAACAATTTTTTTCTTATTTTTGTCATTTGCCCTACTTTTAAGCAGCTTAATTTAAATGTTTTTACACACAGCCATTAACAACTTACACTCTGTCGCACACACACACACTCCCACACACACAAAGTGTGTTCAGATTCACGCGCTGGACTTGCCAGTGTCTTTGACACCCTCGTTTTTCGCTTTGTTGGCAACAGTATCCCATTCACTTTCCTGTATGATGTTCACATTTATGAGCCTGCTTCACTCACTGTCTCTCTGTCTGTGTGTGTGTGTGTGTGTTTTCGTACTCACTGAACTGTATGTAAATATGTACATATAGAGTCAGGCTATCTGGGCAAAGTCTGGCTGGCTGCAGTTCAACATACACATATCTGGCCAAGCCTGCCGTTTTTCTCTCCATCAATCCCTGTGTCTCAGTTCTGTCAACAGAATACAGGTGTGTCTGTGTGTGTGTGTGCATGCACCAACTTGTACCCTTATTGTTGCCGCATGTCCGTATGTCCCGCCCCACCCTCCTGTTGCTGCTGTCGCTATCCTTTCGGTTCGCTGAATGTTTTTGTGCTGATTTTGCATTTAAATATTTGAAATGTCTTTTGTTGTCGCTTTTTGCTGCTTGCCTTCTAATTATTTGAAACATAGTTTAAACTGACCATCGGGCTTTTTTTTTACTAAAAACCACAAATTTAGGTTAAATTCTTCTAGTTTTTATAAAATTTTTTAACTGGTATTAAAGTTGTGGCTAAATTGCATTTTAAGCGGCTTATTTCGGTCACATTGGTAAAAGAAAAAAATCGGATTTAAATAAAGAGCATTTTTTCTGATTGTTATAAAATCAGAAGAAAAAAAATGATATCCAGTTTGTTGAGCCGAACTAAAAAGAATTAGCCCAGCTTAGTTTGAAGCAGATATTGTCCTAAAAGCTTCAAACCCTATAAGAATCAATTATTAAACGAGACCAACTCTTGCTTTACTTTGTTAACACTCGAAATAGGATTTTGCGAAAGTTTGTTCTGCCCGTTAAACGCAAGAGTTTATAATGCAATTAAAAGATGCTTCTAATATTCGACGCTCATTTAATCATTAGTCAAATATTCAACTGTAGCGCTGTGGGGCACAACGGCGACCAGCAAATTCCTTTAAATATGCCAACTCATCTGCGTAGGGTAGGGCGTGTCATGGATCTTAGTTAGCGGCATTCGAAAAATAGATTAACTGCTTGCTTAATATTCATAAGTTCTAGCCAGAGTCACAGCACTTGGAACTTTATTCATTATAATGACTGCAAAACTAATGCCGTCGACGTCGTGGAGGAAAAGCAGCAGAAAACAGTGAGCCCACTTAATTAAATTTAAATTAGAGGCCTAAAGTTGCACGTCACGATGGGTTTAAGGGGCAGCCTATTTATATAGCACAACAAAAAAAAAAAAAAAAAAAAACAACTTCAAACACAGAGTCAGAGTCAAAGCCAGTTAGATAAATGAAACGAATGAATGAACATTTAGACTAGAAGAATGCCAAGGATGCTACAGATAGATACAACAAGAAGCAAAGGGGCAGCTGCATACTTGCCGCTTTACACAGGCAAAAGTCCACTTTTGTTAATTAAATAATTATTTTGTAGCTACTTGCTAATTACTTTTTACTCTTTAGACTTGCAAAAAAGCCCGACTTTGACTTTGCTTTTGGCTCTGTCGCTCTCTCTCTATTCATTTGCCACTTGCCACATTTTATTAGATTATTCGCTGTATTTGTTGTTTTGTGCCACCCACTTGTGCCACCTACTCGGATAACAATCAGAGTTGCCCTTATATTACATCCGCTTAATACCCACTAAAATCAAGTAAAAAACCATATAAACATTTTTTAAGCTTCAATTGCTCAATAAAAAAAAAAAAAAACAAAAAAAAAAATTCGCCCTCATCGTTAAGGCGATATGTAAACCAACTCATTTGCATTTTAATGAGATGCTTAGCATGCGTTTGTCCTGCCGATTGGCGCAATGCAACAAAAAGAACAGCAAAGAAATTTCAAAATAATATGTAAAAATTCACTTTGAGGCTTTCAGATAAATATCGGATAAATATTTCCGCAAGGAACTTGAAACAGCAACAAAATTGTCGACTCAATAAGCAGCTTAAAATGTATTTGAAAGAAGAAAAAAATTGATTCTTTAATACGATTTTTTGTAATATGAAGTGAAGTACCCAGTTTAAGGTTTCTTGAAATTTAATTCAACTAAATTAATTTGTTTAACACTTTTCAAATTCTTTTGAAAAAAAAAACCTTAACAAATAACTTACTACAAATATTTTATGGCTCATATTAAATAAGCGAATTTCCGCTTTAAAAAATCTCAATTCGGTTTTTTTTTCTTAGTTTCCGTTTACGCGAATCTCATGCTGCTATAATTCTTTGCTGCCTGCCTCAACAAGAGAAATAATCAAAATAATGAGCACAAATTCCGGTTTCTAATATTACAGCTCATCAAATCTATAGAAATTTGAACAGCAGTCGCTTTTTCTTCAGACTTACATAAATTCAACAGCAATTTATCTTTACTTATTTTTTTTTATGTTGCTATTGTTGTTGTAGTAGTTGTTCTTTTTGGCTTTTTTTTTTTTGGTTAGTCTCTCGCACACATTTATAAATTGTAAAGCCACATTTTGCCGGCTTTGGCAAAATAATGTTGCCCAAATTGGCTCTTGAGCGACTTTTACATTTGCATAAGTTGCTCGCAATTTGAATCAAACGAGAAACGAGAAAAATAAACCAGCACCAAACAAATTATTGCCGCCTTCTTTATTATCACGTAATGCCGCAAGCAGTTGGAATCCAGCACTAAGAAAAACACTCAACGCACTTTTTATCACTCCGATTTCTACAATGATGAAAACACACAGGCTTTTCTTTTTTTTGGTTGTTGTTGCTATTTTTCATTTGTTTGGTTTGGTTGCCATTCGCTCGGCACTCGTCAGCGTTCGGTGTGCGCTCTTTTTTATTTTGTGTGAAACTAATGATGCTCTACGTTTTCACTCTGCCATCCGCCGTTTTCGTCCTGTTCGACGCGCGCACGACTGTCAACTGATGCTGTCGGCAGCATCAACGAATTGCCCAAGTCCCACATTACTCAAGCTCAGCGACAAAGCTACAAAATTTTCCACCACTCTCTTTGTACTAAAAAGGGCAGCTCATTGCCAGATAAAGAGAGAGAGAGCAATTCAGTGAGAGAGCAATGGGAGTCTGCAAAGTGCAAAACAGACGACTAACGGCACACTAACTGTCGGTGTTACTGACCTAGTAACCGTTTTTCAAGTTTATTCGTTGCGGCTGCTGCAAAAAAGTAACAACAACAACAGCACGAGTAACAACCCTTCAATACCCTGCATTTATTAAGTAGACAAAAGTTAAACTTTTTAAACCACTTATAAAACATAAAATAAATAAATAATTGGTTGATTTTTTATTTAGTTTTAAAAAATGTTATGATAGTTTTAGGCTAAATGAAACATTTTAAAGGAAAAAATTATCATAGCTTCAAGATGCTATGTAGAATTAAATTGAAATATTTGTATGTTTATTTATTTTTAACTACGAAAAGCTGACATAAACCAAAATTAATTCAAATTAAAATCTAGTTAAAATTCTTCAGCTCTAACTTAAATATAAAATTCGATTTTAGCCTGAAAATATGAAGTTAAGTAACAAAATTTCAGAAGCAAATGTTCTGGGAAATTCAACAAACAAATTAGAGAACCCAAATCAGCGTAGCGGTATGATAAGTAGTCATAAGTAGATAAGCGATATCAGTAGGATAAAGAAATAAAGTTAATTTTAAAGCTGAAACTCAAGCACAAATTCCTTAGGCTTGGTTTAATAGGTTAGACAAAAATCCGAGCAATAAGGAACAGCAAATTAAACAAACAATCAACCTAGATCATCGAAACAAAGTGGGCTGTATAAAAGTAGAGTTTATTTTACCTTACTTAAAATTGCCAAGGATTTATTTTGGTGCAAAAAAGTTTGTAATAGCATTAAAATTCTTTAATATTTTTTGTGATTAACACTTAACAACTTAAAAACTCTTTTCGTTTTTTTATGCTCTTTTTTTATTGGCAATCAAATTGAATTTTCTACACGTAGCAAATACGCGGCGCGCTTATAACCGAGGAACTAATGAATTGTGATTCAGTTGCAACTCAATTAGTTGTGCCGCGCAACCCTTCCCGTTGTCTCGTCTCGTTGTCAGCTTTAATGGCCATGCAAATTTGTGTGTGTGTGTTTGTGTGCGTTAAATCTGAACAATCATTTAAGCACTTTCGACGTGCAAAATCATTGCCAACGGAAACGGAAATAAAAACAGCAACAATAGCAAAAATATCTATATACATATACAAATATATATACAAAAAAAAATAAAAGAAAAAACACACGTGAAAAAAACTCAATCATGTGAGCAACATGTGTGCACGCGTCGATACTTATTGGGAATTCAATTTTCAGTAAATGCACACAAATTGATTTCAACACACACGCACACACACAGCTACGTATGTGTTGGGCTGGAACCGTATTAAGTGTAAAACTTTTCAATTTACGTTTTGTTTCTTAGCATCAAATATCCGGAGAGCTGTCAAAAGTGTTTGTCGTGAGAATTTCAAGTATGCGCTTCGTTTCGATTCGATTTGATTCGACTCCATTCAACTCTTTTTTTTTTGCTTTTGTCTTTTCTTTTCATCTGATTTGATTTCAGGTGTGTTTTCTCATTTTTATTGTTGTCCTATCTGTCTGCTCCCTGCGAACTGCTTATCCGCGCCTGAAATTCCGCATCATGCCGAGCAAACACTTGTTAATTACTTTTATTATACACATTGTATACTATATCCACGGTTACGGTTGCACAGTCACGCAGTATGATCCCTACCTCCTCCACCCAGCTCGATCTCATTCTCACAACTCTCATTTAACTCAGCCTTGGCACGATTGCCTGTTGCTTTTCGCCTGGCTAATGGGCGGTTCTTGGCTATAGATGGCTCAATGGGCAAACAGTGAAGTGGGTGCCAATAACACACAGAGGTTTTCTGCCGTGTGCCGTTGCCATCGACTCGATGTACTCACTTACCGCAGCTGCAGCAGCTGATGTGGTCGGCCTACTCTCTTTGCAAGGGGCGGCAATCCCCTTTCTTTCATTCACATTTTCACATACTCATTCACCATTCACCATAATCTCACCCGAACTCGCACCCGCACCCGCACTCGTCGACGCATTGAAGTAATTGCAATCAGCACCTTGGCAACGTTGCGCAGCTGCGCTAAAAAGTGTATTCGTGTGTGTGTGTGTGTGTGTGTATGTGTGCTTGCTACATGTGTTTTTATTTACCACCGAACGCGTTCGCTGAGAATATGCTTAACCCTATGACGTAACTTATTTAACACTTTGTTTAACAAAAGGATCTTTTTAAAGATTATATATTGATATTCCAAAGTTGAAAAGCAATAAAAATTATTTATTTTCCTATTTCAACTTTACCAATTATTAACCTTTTTTTGCTTAGTAATCACAGCTTAACCCATTTTTAACTTTTATCAGCGTTTTTGGGGGTTAAAGTCATTTAGAGGAACATCCGCAGTTACCTGAAGGTGCCGCAATTTATATGCTAATTAACAATTCTTAATTACAATTTTCTTACCGAATGCAGCTGAATCTATATAGAGTACAGAGCTGTTCGGTCTACTTTATTATAATTGCAAAAGTGTCGCATGTTAGAGAGTTTGTGTGTGGGGCTAACGGTGCGTATGCACAATCTGGCAAACACTCACCGCCAAAATGTTGTCAAAGCCTAGAGCCTGCAATGAATTGACGCAATTGTGAATTTTGTTGTTATTCCTGGTGGAAATTAGGCTGACTGCGGCTCAGCAACATGATTGGCATTGTTTTTTGGCGATATGAATTGAAATCAGTTGAGGGACCCTCTTAGTTAGCCTGTCACTTTTGAGCCTAGTGCTCTCATGATGTCACACAGCAGAATGCAAATAATTAAGCAACTAATTAACCAACGGAAATGAACACACAAAAGAGTGTGAGAGAGAGGGGTGGGAGGTATAACAATAAACACCTAGATAGAAGAGGCATAGATTTTTGTTGGGTTTTTGGTTTGAGCCAAAAAGCTTTGCCAATTAAATTTATTACTTATTTATGATAGAAAGTAATCTTCCTTGGGTGATGTAATAAAAATGATTGAAATATAATTGAGAATTGTCATAAAAGCTAAATAAACACACTTATGCACACTTACACTGATCAAATCGTTGCCTGGTTTGGCTTGGCAGGCACTTACAATCAACGATTACCTTTACACCTGCCATTTTGGAAAATAGGCCATAAGCGGAAATGACATCAAAAGGATATTGTTATATCGATGAGGCCAAAGCAGTGAAAAGAAAACGCGTTACAGACGAAAAAATAAATGGCCGACACACAAAAAAATATAAAAAAAATTACAGGGTTGGCAAAAGGTGCCATTAAATAAATAACACAAGAAACCAAATAAACATTTTCTCTTTTGGGCAAAAAAAAAGTGAAACTTAGACCTGGAAAAAAGCAAGCAACATCCAGCAGTGTTTTGATGTGTGTGTGTGTGTGTGTGTGTGTGTGTGTGTGTGTGTATTTGGCATAAAATAGACTTATCCTAATGAAAAAAGTCTTGCAGGCACGTTAAGTAAGATATGTATGTGGATGTATCACGCAAGGTTCAAATGCTCAAAACTAGGGCGTGAGCTGGCTTTTTGGGGTGTTTGTTTGTTTGTTGTAAGGCGTCGAAACGCTAAAAGTTAGGCTTGGCAATAGATCGACTGTTAAGCAGCTTACACTCTTCAACTTTCCCTCTTTCTCCCACCTCTCAACAACAACAACAACAACTACAGAATAAAGGTAGCAAATGCCTTGAAACCTTTGCACGTTGCACGCCTAATTTTTCCCTAACCGTAAAGAATGGCCAAAGAATTTATATTGAAATAGTTTGTATTAGTAAAAGGTGGAAGGTTCAAGTAATTTTATTTAATTTATTATAATGTGACATCGAAATGGAAAATGTTTTAAAAAAAATTTGTCTAAAATTGATAGCAAAAATAAAATTCGAATTCAGAAATACCAAAAAGCCATATCAATTAGTGAAAACAAAAATAAACAAAAAAAGTTCGTAGCAACATTGCAGCAGAAAAATCGGTTGAGTTCTCAACCAAATTATGATAAGTAGCAAAAAGTTTGTTTGAGAAACTTTGGCAAAGTCTTTGTTTTGCGCCACTCTAAGAAAGAGTTAACCAAAAGCCATAAGCCATAAGCCAAAGCAGTGAAGTGTTCATTATGGCAAACGATGCCCAAACTGAAACTTAACTTTGGCGGACACTTGAGAAGTGTGAAAAACGCCAAATGCCAAACCAAATGAGAGATTGAAGTCAAACTGGATAAAATGGATAAGCTGTCTGCATTCAAAATTTGTTGATGTTTGTGTTGATTATTTGCAATTAAAGTACATATGGCAAAATTAATTTAATATTGCACTGACAGTTGTTTTACAGCATTTATTGCTGCCACTTATTGTGACCCAATTGCCAACTGACCTGCATTTATTTTGACTAAAAAGAAACGCACAAAATGCGGTTGAGTTAAACAGTTTCTGAATGTGGCATATGAATGAAAAAATAAAATAATATATAATATTATTATTACTAACTTTGACCTTTTTAAACTTTTAGTATGCAATTTATAAATTAATGTGGTGTGTTTGTGGCTATCCTGTTTGAATAAAATATCATTGATATCAATAACGATAGGAGGACCGAAAAGTTTAGAGATTCAATCAGAAAGCAGAATTCTATTAAGCATGAATTTCCTTATATTATTTCTTGGCCGTGTTCCTTTGTTATTTATTTATTAGTTACATTTGATTGCTATAATTTTTTCTTAACCTTGAGGCAACATTGCCTACGAACCTGTTCAATTACAGGGTATACCGCGTTTTGTAATTTAAATCTGTTCCTTTTTATTTTTCGCTCGCGGCTAGTTTTTCATTTTCTTTTTCAATTAAACGGCGACGCGCAGTTGGCGAGTTTCTCATATTTTGCCATCATTTTTTTCATATTTTTTATGCAGCATTGTTTTCTTCTTGGTCTGCTAGGTTGATTGTCTGGGGCAGGTCCGGCAAGGACCTTTACATTTAAGTCTAATTGCTGAGGAGCATTGTGCTGTGCCGCAATGATATTCCGCCTGGTCGTCGTCGTCGTCGGTTTGTTGGCGACTTAGACTAAGCGCCTCACTTTAAGCCCCTTGAAATGCTCAGATAGCTAAGCGAACACAGGACACCAAGGACTAAAAATGCAGTCTGCGCTGGCTGTCGTATTAGAGTGAATCAAATATGAACACAAAGCCAGCTGGAAGATGACTGAAAAGTGCAACTCAAGGCCAATGCAACGAAGACGAAATAAGGTTCAAGTCAAGTCCTTTCGGCTGCTTGGTAGACCGTTAAACTTCAACTGCAATACAATATACGAAATTGATATATGCATGAAAGGCAGTGCCACGCCCACTAAAATCAAACTAATAAAACACATTTTCTGGTTGGCCCTCATTAAAATTGCAGTCAAAGCAAATGTTTCTTTCTCCCCCTCCCAAAACTCTAATAGTCTTTGGTCCTTTTGGTCCAGGATAAACGTGCAACATTTCTGTACTGCGGATGCAATAAACTGCAGAATTTATGTGCCTGCCCGCCAGACAATTGAATTAAATTTCCAATGCGTCTTGAAGAGGTGGGGGTGAGGTATGGGCTAGGGAGGGGGAGCCTAAGAAGAACGAAGACGTGTACGAGGACATTAAAGGACGACTGTCTGCAGTAATAACTGTAATTTTTGGCAAATGTTCAAGTCAGTCTCGCTCCCTCTCTCGCTTTACTGCTTACTGCTGTTCACATAGCTCATCTAAGAAATTCACTCCATTTACCATATGTTGCTTTATTGCCCCCCTCTCTCTCTCTCTATCTTACGTTCTACTGTCCTTTTAATATTTATGACTTAATATGCATATATGTACATATGCACGTAGGTCTTTGGTCGCCAAAAATACTTAATAATAGTAAGAAAGTTACACAAATTCCTTAGCTACAAATGTATATATACATACATATATATCTGTGTATAATAATATAATTTGGTCTCAGCATTTTCATAATGAGTTATTAGACTTGCCGTTGACACCGAGTCATTAGAATTTCTATATTGTAATTAATTGTAAAGGATATTTGAAGACAATGCCACTGAAAATTAATCATTTACAATTATTTATATTAAATTCCTATCATATAAATAAGTATTTATAATAGAGATAAAGATGTGTAGATAAATAGAAAATAGCTTATATTAAGGACCGTAGAAATAATTTAAAATAAAATAGGAAAATTTAAGTTGAATCTTGAATGTAGAACTATAACGAAATGAATTATAGTTAAAAACTTTATTAATGCATTTAAATTTATTTTTAGCTTCATTTAGTTTCTCCTAAAAGCTCCATTGCTATTGTTTAATAAACAAATCAATAAAATAAAAATAGTCAAGTCTCTCTATTATGCCCCGTAACATATTATAATGTCTACAGGGTATATTAAGTGTTTAAAACGAAAATTTAGAAAACTTGCGATTTTTGGCAAACAATTTCCATTGAATTTACTGAATTTATCTAGCAAAAGAACAAAAAAAAAATCGTGTTGCCAAAAAGCACCCAAAGCGTGGCAAAGCGAAGCGGGTTGTTGGGAGGGATACTGGCTTATGTCCGTTAGTTGGAAGCAACGCCAAGCAGATATAATAGCTTTTGATTACAGTTTATGGATGTCGCCCATAGCATTTTTTTCTGTTTTGCTTGCTTGTTTTTATGGCTGTGTGTGTGTTGGCCAGAAAACTTTGCTGTTTAGTGGGCGTGCGCCACAGCGGCGTCGCTAACTGAACTGATTTGAAGCCAAAAACTAAATTCAGAAACAAGAACATTTCAACTTTATAGTACATATTCTATGTATGTATGTATGTGTGTTGTAAATCTATGGCCTGGTGTGAGTGTGTTTGTTTTTTTTTTTTGTATGCAACTATTTGTTTGCTTGTATATTGAAACAGTTTTATTTGCGCCAAAAATCCAATTGACTTTTATGCAAATAAAATAATGTGATTGCTGCCGTTAGACGGTTATGGTAAAAAGCAAAACATTGATTTTTATTTACCGCTGAATCTGAATTAAGTGCAACACACACACACTCAGACAACAACAGCTGGTACAACAAGAGACAGAGAGAGTGAGAGGAAAAGAGGTGGCTGTTAGTAGAGGAGTGTGGTTGGGTTTCTTACTACTTCTGTGTAAAGACTAATGCCACATTTTCATAACGTAAGTGAATAGAAAATTGAATCAAATCTAATAATAAAAGCTTTTATGCAGCCCTTAAGCACTCTGAAAAGATGATGACGGCGGCGATGTTGCCCCAACAATAGGGTGGATATTCATAGTAGGGATGCGCTAGGAAGGCGACAAAATATCTAGCAGGAGAGAGTTCTTGAGCTCATTGGTGTCGCCATGATATGCTTCAATAGCCACAAACATACAAGCGCAACATTTTGCCAATGTGCATACACTGTGCGAAAGTTGTTAAGTAGCCACTTTCGCTAAGAGTTGTTAATAATAGTAAATCTATGTAATTTTTTTTGTTGTATATTTTTTAACATAGTTTTTTGTTGCCCTGTCTCAGCAGTCACAACATTTAGTAAGCATGCGCCGCTGACGCTTTTTCTTTTCCTCTGTTTTTTTTTTGTATATATTTGTTTTCTTGTTTATGTTGTTGGTTGGCATGTCTTTCGCATTTGAGTCGACGCCTTGGGGCGCCCATGGCCTGGCATCAATTTGGCTTTAAGCAATTTAAACGAGTTTGTTCATTCCTTTGCCTCCGATTACAACGCAGTTGCCTTGGCAGCACCGCACTTAACTAGTTTGACTTGCAGTTCATTTAGTCTGGCATCTCAAATGCTGCATGCAACACACATACATACACACCTGCCCGCCTGCCACACACATAAGCTCGCAGACAAATGGAAGTGAACTCAATTCGAAATGTTTTTGTTATTCGTTATTCCTTTTTCTCATATAATGTGTGTGTGTTTGCTGAGTGAGTGCTGCTAGTCAATTTCAATAATTCAAGTCATACGAATGGCAATGCCATAGACAACAACAACGACAACAATAGCAACCAGAGTATGAAAACGAAGGAAGGCAAAACAAAAAAAAAACAAGCAAACAAACAAACCGCAAAGCTTGAATGAAACAAAGCCATTTCCCAACCTGTCGTAAAATTGGCCATAAAACTGCCTCATATGGCAATAGCTCAATTATAATTGGCTTTATAGTCCATCACACATTATTATTACTCGCATCATGCACCCCAAACAGCAACAACAGCAGCAATATGATTCAATTATGTTTGGTACTTTGAGCAGCAATATAATATAGATAGAAAAACTTACTTAAAGTTCGCATTTCATCAAGTAAATGCTTCCTAACAAAAAGATAAAAAACTAAAAATGTTAACTTAAAGTTTCATGTCTTAACTATTTTTTGCTGTTTGTTTAACTTTCGTTTCACATTTCTCTCGAAGTCTATTAAAGTGTTTCTCTTACAACTTTGTCATGTTATTGGACAAATACATCAATAGCGTATTTTGTCTTGGTACGTTTTATATTATTTTCATTTCCTTTAAAAGACTTTCTTTTTAAAATTCTTGTCTTTATTTTTATTGATATTGGACTGTGTGTGTGTCTGTGTTGTTGGCATAATAAAACTTTTGAGACCATATAAATTGCGCATCATTTTTTTTATTTATTTACTTACCATCGTTATTTTTTTTTATCAGTCAGCAAGTTGTTGTTGTGTTTAAAATACTTAAAATGCGGGCAGCTGGAAACATTTATTTATTAGTTAGACTTTTAAAAATATTTATTTATAAAGTAAAGTATGGGCTTAAGCTTTAATATTTATTTCCGTTTGCTACTTGGTGGCGGCATTTATGCAGTTGTTGTTTTTGTGCTTTTGTTGTTGTTGTTGTTGTTGCCATTTTGCGCTGTGGAACTTCCTCATTACTTCACTTGTGGCGTACGTAATTCAAGTGGCTCAGATGGGAATGGGAATGGGACACGGATGCGAAAGCAAGAAAAGCAAAAGCAAAAGCGTGAGTTGTGAATTGCGAATGTTTTAGTTTTGTGTCGCATTCAATGTGTATGTATGTGACTGTGTGTGTGTGTGTGTGTGTATTTTTGCATAGCCTGCATTCTTTTTACACTGTCCATCGTTGCGAGTAAAGATTTATGTGCCAGTTGCTGCTGGTTGCTGCTTCAACTGTAATTTACAGCAGTCGCTCTGTGAATTTATGTCGACTGAGCGCCAAACACTTCAACAATTAAATTCATATACTAAAATGAAAATACATACATACTTACATATATATGTACATTTATCGGCTTGTAGTATAAAAATCAATTTCACAGAAAAGTCAGAACATATAGCCAATAAATTCTCCCGCACTTGGCGGCGCATTATAATAGAAGCCCAACGTCTATAAATATTGCCAAGTCGTTCGAGACTATAGATTAGACATAAAATGGGCAAAATTGTAAAAATGGTAAAACAGCAGCTTCAGAGTAATCCAAGCATGAAATTCACGTTGCAGCTCGTGAATAAGAAATTACAGATTAATGCATGTGTATTGTTGCTCGTGTGCCTAGGAACCTTGCAGCCTTGCTGCAGTAAACACAAGGATCACAAGGAGTTATGGAAACGGGGAAACAACTCATCTGTAGCTGTGCCACACTTGCATTATTTACAAGCAAATACTCTAACACTTCATGGTAGACTTTACTGTTTGGTCCAGTTTGTCTCGATTGCAGAGAAAAATACTTATTAAACTTTTAAGGGACTTAATGGAGCTCCTACTTCAGTTAGATCTACTAATATTTTTAAAAATATGTAGCATACTTTTTTGGGCAAAAAAAATTAAAATAGATTTTTTATTTAGCTTTTTATATTTATTCTGACTATAAATAAGTTTTATGTTCTCTAATCGTTTTTTTTTTCAGTGGTAAAGGTTTGAATATCTTCAAAAAATAATAATTGTAAAAATTTATTTTACTACATGTTTTCACTACTTCTATAAACGAACGCTTGCTCTGCCAAAACAAGATAGAAAAACATTATAGTATGTTGTCCCTAATAAAAAAAATATAAAAAAATCAAGTGTATTTCTTGAGCTTGCTCTTGGTAAAACACTCTTGTTTTCTATCAAATTGAGCTCTTGAGCTCAAGAGTCAGACGCGTAAACTTCAAATCGACAACTGTGCTAGTTTCAAAGACATGCACCAGAGCACCATCAAATACACACGCACACACACAAGCAAGGTGGGCGTATGGTGGGCGTGGCAGAGATAGGCTAGCTAGGTGGCAAGCAGAGACAGTAGCTATATTTTTTGCTCCATTTGTGTTATGCTTTTTAGATATTCATATTTTGCCATTGATGATATTTTTACTACTTTCGTATGCATAACACGTACGTAACACACACACACACACACACACAAACTCACGCCCACTTATAGAGTTTAGGGCTAGCTAGTCGCTCTCTGTACCTTTTTGGCGTATTAACTCTAACAGGCCTGCCTGCCTGCCTGTGTTTGTTTGTGAGTGTGTGTGTTTGTGCGCGCCTTAAATTTGCATATTTTTTGACTTAACACATCCTTCAAAAATTGCGAAACGCGTTTGCGATAGCTTTGGCATTTCCTTGACGTCTTTCCGTTTTCCGTTTTTTCGCATCTCTACATATTTTTGCTGTCTACTATTTTATATTCTTTTTCATTCACTGTGCGTTTTCCTCTTAGCATTCTCAGTTTGTTTTTTTATTTTCCAGGCATTTCAATTCAGTTCTGTTTGGTTCTGTTCAATATATTAAAGAGAGCGGCTGCCTTAAATTATTTTTATTTTTTATTTTGTGTTTTGCAAATTGAATTGTTTGCATTTCTGCATTTCCGCATCTCTGCTGTTCAGTTCTGTTTATATATGTATGTATACAACAACCGCTTGCAAATGCTTCACAGTTGAATTTAATGGATTAACTGCCTCGTTCTTTTAAATTTGTGTTACTCAGTTTGAGGTTGCCTCGAGGTTGGCTGGCTGCTCTCAAGACAAGTGGCGCTAATCCTTGACTTTGCTGCTAATGCACGTCGTATGTCAAACACCAAAAACGTTTACATCCCCTAGCCCCACCTTCATCTCTCTTTCTACCTCTCTCTCTCCCACTCTACCAAAAGCAACGCAATTTATATGCCTTCCGCTGCCTGATCTCGTTTTTTCTCTCTCTCTCTCTCTCTCTACCTCCGACCTCTTTTGGTTTCTTGTTTGCCTTGGCAGCATCGTCTTTGGCTGTCTCAGCGTCTTCTACTTCTTTCGCATCCTTCGCAGCGCCGCTTTGTATGCTATGCATTTTTCTGCACTCTTGACTCTTAAGCGTGCACTTGGCCAGTCAGGCAGAGCAGCTCAACACCCCGCTCGCCGCTCGCCCCCGTCTCGCTGCTGCATCGTCAGCATGAGCTCGTTTTCTGTGCGTTGTTTGTCTTAAGGGATATGTGTGCACCAGAGCTATCCCCTCTCTATGTGTGTGTGTGTGTGTGTGTGTGTCACTGTGTATGTGTTTGCTAGCACTCTGCCGCAGGCATTTTGATAAGAAAAACAAACAGCGCGCTTTAGTCATACAAAGTGTAACAGAGACAGAAAGAGAGAGAGAGAAACGAAGAGAGAAAGAGAAAGAGAGAGCGAGTGTTTGGGGTTGCTGTAAAGCTGCGGCACATACAAGCTTAAGTGTCATTTATGCGTTTTAATGTTTGGGAATTTAATTTTCAAATTAACTTACGAAGTGTGTGCGTGTGTGGTTTTTTACTGAATAGTATATATATATATATGTATACTATATGTTTATTGCTGCACTACTAAATCCATAAACTGTTTTCATAAGCTTTTCTCATCATTGTGGCTCTGAGGGAAATGTAAAACTTAAGAGCAAACCACTTAAAAAAAATAAAAGAAAATGGAAATGTCATAGAGTGCTACGACATCAATTGACTTGCCTTTCAGTTTAAGAATATGTACATATATGAAACGAAAAAGTTGCTAAAGAAATGTCGAAATAATTTAATCAACTTTAAAATTCAATGCCTGACTGCTTGCGAACGAAATTTGTTTAGAAATCCTATAATGGTTAAACAACTTTTGATTAATGTTAAATGCTTAATATTTGGTTTAAGTGTATCACTTTGAAGTACTTCGCTTCCATTTTACTTTGTCTGTGTATCGATTTGCAATTAGGTTTCAATCAATTGTATGCCAATGTGAAAACACAAATAGATTTCCTTGCTAACAGGCTCATTGCTAAGGGCACTCAAAGCGCACACAAATAGAAAAATAGATGAAGATATTTGTGAGGGAATTGCAAAGAGTGGGTGGGTAGATGTAATTTTAAATTCCAATTGTACGCTGCCAACTTTATTTATGCCCATTACACACAAAGAGAGAGTCCTTTCCCCTTGTTGTGCTCGTTGTCCAGTTGTCCAGTTTCTCGTATCGCAGCCATTGCCACTTTCGCTTGTTAGGCTCAAATGTTGCACATAAATAAATGACAGAGCTTGTTAGGTGGCAGCAACAAGAACAACACACTAACAAGAGTCACACAGTTAGACTCGTTAAATGAAGCATAGATAAAGCTGCGCAGTAGAGTAGAAAAGTGATGTGAGTTGGCAATTGTCTTGAATTACGTATTATATATATTTTACAGAAAAATAAAATTTAATAACAATTTTTATGCATTGCAGCTAATTAATTATAATAGCCAAGTTAAAGCAGTAAATGGTTTTTGCGTGCATAAATGTTGCTCTGCCATAAATAATAACAAAATTCCTCTTTGTCATAGCAAATGCATTTCGATTTATTGCTCGCTCGTTCATTCGATTCGATTCAATTGATGCTTTGCGTTTCTTTGTTTTCGCTTTTTGTGTGCGCCAGCAAATGTTGCTATTAATTTTTAACAACAGCAAACTGCAATAATACCACCCGCCAACTGAAACACACTAAATACAATGAATGCGTTGCGATTATTATTTTGCATATTCTCTATAGTCTATAACAAATATTTCATTTCATATTGCGGCTTAAGTACAAAATTTATTTGCAATGTGTACTTTGTGTTACGACCCTACAATTACCAACAATGAAAACCTTTTTTGTATTTAATAAATTAAAAACGCCGCTTTAAACTGAACTTTGATATTAATGCTACATTTAAAATTTGGTATGGTTTAAGTTTTTTCTATACTGAAATCAAAAACATAGCAAACATTCAAACAGAGCATACTTCAAAACATTATTCTAAAAATTTAAACACATAAAATTGGTAACGTTTATTTTTAACCAAAGCAAGTAAACCTAAAGAAATGGTTGTGCAAAACGAAGAGAATGAGCTCCGTCGCTTTTTGCATTGGGGTCCAGTTACGATGTTGATGGTAACATCAGTCGTTACACTTACCACTAGTAAATGGTGGCCACCAGATTTATCCTTTTCAACCAGTGCACATTTTGGACTCTATGTGCTGCTAAACCTTTTGTCTGTCTATAACTTTGTCATGGCCATATTGGTGGGGCCGGGAGTGTTGCCCAAGATGTGGAAACCGGTACACTATCGGGAGGTGAAGCTCATGCAATACTGCAAGATATGTGAGGGCTATAAGGCGCCGCGTGCTCATCATTGTCGCCAATGCAATCGTTGTGTTAAGAAAATGGATCATCATTGCCCGTGGACTAATTGCTGTGTGGGTTGGGCCAACCATGCCTATTTTGTCTACTTTATCTTCTTTTATATACTGAGTAATGTGCATTCTGCTGTCGTTCTTTGGTGTGCCGGCAAGCGTTTCATTTTTGGCACTTACTACCGA
Organism: Scaptomyza polygonia; assembly: GCA_035044585.1. NCBI lineage: Eukaryota > Metazoa > Arthropoda > Insecta > Diptera > Drosophilidae > Scaptomyza > Scaptomyza polygonia. Next base: position 1,866,590 of record JAWNNU010000962.1, on the reverse strand, counting down.
AGCCATTTGCGATATCCTATCGATTTGCAGGTGTTGGTGCGACGTCATTTTACTAGCATTACCATGGGCATGTTTAGTTTTGTGCTCGCTTGTGGCGTTGTGATATGTTTGCTCAAATTGTTGGCCATGCACATGTGGAGCATACTTAAGAATCGCACGGATATTGAGTGCTATATTTTACGCAAAGCCAAAGTTCGTCGCCAGCTCAAAAAACAGAAACCCTTTGTCTTCCCGTACGATCTGGGCTGGTATGCAAACTTGGGCCAAGTATTCAACATGGACTCTCAGTTAAAAAGCAAAGGCATTGATTGGCCTTTGCGTGCGGGCTGTGATAAATATGCGCTGACCTGCGAGCAAATTGCTCAGAAAATTGAAAAGCGTAAGCGAACTCGACTCTACAAGTGCTTGCGCGAAGTCACAGGATATTGGGTACCCATTTGGTCTCAAGGTTTGTGGGTAGCCATTAACACGCCCTGTTCTGATGCTCCTCGCATTGCCCTGCAGCCCAATGATCTCATTCGGGTAACAGACTTTCGCCAGCATTGGCTTTATGGAGAGCGCGTTGTCAATAAGGATTCTGATCGCGATCGACGCAAGGGATCCATTCGCGGCTGGTTTCCGAGTCGTTGTGCCATCGAAATATGCAAAAATTCACATGAGATGAAAATGGAAGACAACATTATGAAAGATCAAGGTGATATCCCAGCCCAAATGTTGGAAACTTAAAAGTTCATCCATCGTGCAAAAATTGGATTAAATAAACCAAGATAATTCGTGAATAAAATTAAGATTTGATGTTTTTTGTTAAATGGCAATACAAAAATATGCATTTTAATTACTGCAAATGGACCTGAGATATTTTCTCCTAAAAAAACTTATTTCCTTTCCTAGCTTAAAGCTACGCTTGCACAATAGTATTCAGTCTGTATTGACATTTTGCTATTGTACTATTTTCTAGTCAAGGGTGTCATTGTGATTTGCAATTCCTCATTGTTTTCCAACATTTTTTTAGCTGTTGTTTTTTTTTTTTGCATTTTTCCCATGGCCACACAGGAAACAGGAACCTGTTCGCTTCGCACACGTGTCAGAGAGTGGATTTTTGATCAAGTGAAAAGCAAAAACCCACCCCCCGCTAAACTAGGCCTTGAAAACTCAAACTCGCGTTTGCTTTCGCGAATATGCATTGAAATTGAAATGTATGAGCTGCAAAAGTTGAACAGCATTGCGGATTTGCTATTGTACCATTGATGTACTACTCTCTGTATTATAAACAAGGCCATGTAAATCAATACGCTTTCCCATTTGAATGGATATCTTTTTCTATCTATGTGTGTGTGTGTGTGTGTCAGGTGAAAGGCAAAATGCAAACAATGGCCAACTAATGTTAGATATGCCTGCATTTTATGGCAATCAACAAATGTTGTCTAAATGATCGATTGTATTTGATTTAATGATGATGAACCAAAAGCTAGTATCTCTGACAGCAGCAGTTTAATTGGCATTTTGCATTAAATTGATTATACTGAGCCCGGACTCTTTTAATCCAACTGGCTAACAATTTGTGCTTGAATTTTGAATGATGCATTTAAAGTGAGGTTTTTTTGCAAACTGAAAGATAGAAAAAAGCTTCGAATTATAATATTAACACACATAAAACAAAGCATAATTTTTAGCTTGGCCATTTAATTCAGTTTCATACCATATTTAGTTCGTTTTCTTCAAATAAACAGTTTAAGTTATTCAAAATTAATTTATTAATATCTAACAAATTATTTGATGAACCTTACCATATAAGACGCCACATAGTGTTACAGTTACCCCCTTGCACACTAGGGAAATCACACAAACATCTACATATGAATGTAAGAATCAAATGCAGCAGTGTTTGAAGTGTCCTTGCCTGCAACTCAAGTCTGCCTGTCTACTAACTGTCGCCTCAGCTATACATAAATGTGTCTTGCGTGTTTAGTTCAAAATTAGATAAATATAATAATTTGAATATGTGTGTAAATTGTTGGAAGTATGCCGCTGGGAAATCACTTGTCCGTTGTCATAAGTTAATAGACCCTGGGAATTCTGTTTGTTTTTCAAGCACAACAGTTGCCAAAGCTTGCCATTCTATGACAGGCAATAATAAATCAATGTACAAATACATTTGAATAAAACACTTATGAAAATGTTCATATGATTAGATGTTATGCAGACGTCAAAACAAATATATTAAATATATTTAAAACCAAATATTTAAATTGAATAGAACAACAGTTTAGTTGATAAACTTTTATTAAAGCATTTGGCAATGCAATTTTATTGCGGTTTTGAAAGTTTTTGCTTTCATTTTATTAAGTCTAGATTTTTTTACTTTCTGCATGTACAATGTGAATATATATTAAGCGGAAACAGAAATAAATTTAACATAAGCATTTGCCACAAACAGAAAAAGTAAAACTGGAACAAGCCTTAATGACTTTTGTCGTTGCAAAATAATTGTGCGTGAATTTTATGCAGCTGAAAATGTTGCCAAGTTTCTATATTTTTTTTGTTTGTGTTTTTTTTTTTTTTGTGAGCCAAAGCCAAAAGCACAAAACCCACAGGGAAAGAGAAAAAGAGATAGTTCGAGATATCAGGGAAAGAAAAAGGGAGATAGAGTCATGGTTCAAACTGGTTTGCCTGATGCTCGAGGCAGTTTTGCTTTCAATGTCCTGCTGACATTTAATTTCACGCACTGCCGTCTATTTTGTGCCTTGGCAACACTTTTTGACTTTTATGCGACAGATGCGTTTCAGTTTCCCTCTTCCCTATCCCAACTTTATTTTTGGCAGCCAGCATTTTTAGTAACTAACCATGCCACCATGCATTCCCGTTATCGTTATCGTTGCCGTTGTTCTCGTAATCGTAATCGTTGTCGTTGTCCTCGTACTCATTTTTGTTCTTGTTCTTGTTTTTTTGTGTCGTAATGCGATACTTTCGTTTTCCGATGTTGCCTGCTGGCTGCTGGGCATAGTTTGTACATACAATGCTTTAGAAGCACATTGCTTCTTTGTCTGTCAACGTAATTATGCACTACGTTAAGCGGCGACAGCATTTATCTTTCTTGCCACCCCCAAGCACAGCCCCAACAACGATAATGATGGCACAGGTATCGTTTACAGGCTGGCCGAAAACAAAGGCACTTATTGCATCATTAGGGAACAGGAACACAATTTCATCTCACATCGTTTGAGTGCATAAAAGCACACAATATCTGCAAAAGTGCAGTTGTATTATCCATTCTTTATCGCTGTCATCATAGTCATGGCCATCAACTTTAAAATTCTCTCTTTGCAAAAAACCAACAAAAGTCAGCAAAGAGTTTGTTTTCTGCTTCCGATTGTTGATTTTAATACTTAGCTAGAACAAACAGAGTTAAACAAAGTGTAAGCTGCAGCTCGGCGCTTGTTGCATTTAATAAACTCTAAATATATACACAGTCAATATTTATATAGAATAAAAAGAAAGAAATCGATAGAAAGTGAATTATTTAATATCAATTTAGCGTCGTATAATATAAAAAGATTAAACCTTTTGATTCATATTGATGTTTCTATTTGTATATGAAGCATTGCTTTGACATTATCCATATCGAATTCATATACTATATTGTAGAACATTTGATTTGATTTTGTTCATTAAACAATTTTCAAATTTCAATCTCTTCAAAGTTCAATTTACCGCATATGCAATTTGGCATGCGCTATAAATTATCGAAATTGAAATTGATATTGAGCGTCGAGTTGAGTCGAGTCGAGTTGCGTCGCTTCGCATCGTGTCGCGTCATGTCGTTTCGCTTCCGCGCCCAGCATTCAATCAATTCAAATGCCAAAAGTCGAACAAATTTACACTGGCGTGAGGGGCGATTTTCGCTTTCGCTTTCTACTTTTTGTGTGTATTAATTTGTGCCTTTGAGCGTCGCCATACAACACAAAAGCCAGGAATCGAAATCCAAATCGGAATCAGTATCCATGCCGAAATGCCCCTTGGAGCGCCGCACAATTCCGCTTGGATTAGCACATCGCGAAAAAAAATCTTTTAGACTTTTGAATAGACGACGTTCTGCATCATTGCGGCGGTATCGTGAGCTGCAGCATTGATTAGAGCCTGCAGCGTGGGAAAGTACTTTTTTTTTCATTTTTGCTTCATCTATTTGAAGGAAAGAAGTATTATTTTCATTTTATTTTTATTTCTTGCTTCTCTTTTTTTGCCTGAAGAGGAGTTGGAGACGACGACATTGTCTATTGAGTGTTTATTTATGACGCTGGGCAACAGAAACAGCCAAAGTAATTTTTCATTATTTAAAATGAAGTGAATTGCAGTTGGCTAGTGCTTCTTGGGTGCTTTGGTGCTTGGCAATGTGGCAGCTTCTCCTTTTCATTTATTCTTCATAAATAATTTATTAATTACAAAAGTTTACTTCACTCAGGGCGCATGCAAATGTTCCCCAGACTCCTTCTACTTCGTGTCCATTTTGTCCTGTTTGCGGGCAACAGTTGCAAGTCTTTCTGCCTGCTGTGCTGGCCAAATATACCCCAAAATATATATATAAAATAGTATAACTTGCAGTGTCCTTTTGCGTCTTGGCCTGCAAAAACTTTTATTAGTTGAAGCTGCCACTCTTATACAGAGAAAAAAATAGAGAGAGAGAGAGACTGCCAGGGCGTATTTTTCATATTTTAATTGACAAAAGTTTTTGTACGACTGGACTGTTGGTTTTGTATGGAAACTTTACGTTTTTGCATCATGCATACAAACATACACTAATCAAAGTCTAAGGCACATCAATTCATCCTCATAGTTTAACAAGTAAAAATCCATTTAATATTTAATATTCGTTGTCTAAACTCTTCTTTACCATATCGATTTAATAGTTTTGACACTTTCAAGAAGCGCATGCAGTTGCCTTTTGAACTTCTCAAAGATCATTCCGTCGTCGTCTATTTAACTGTCAAATGCAAAAACATTCGCTTTCTAACAAGACTTCTTTGTTTAGTTTATAGTTAATTGACATACAACTTTCGCAATATCGGATATATATAGATGTTTAATCTACAATGTTGACTAGAATACTTCAAAGCATTCCCCAGTGCTTGCTACCGTTTCATTATTTATGACTTTGCATTTGCCAAAACTTGCATTTGTAAAATAATATATGAACTGCACGGTGTGCTGGTTTGTTTGAGGCATGTGTCAATAAATGTCAACTAATGGTACATCATACACACACACACACACACACACACACACACATACAAGAGAAAATTCTGCGGCAGTTGCGCCACTCAAATTGTCACAAGAAATTTGGTAAGCTCGTTGAATAATGCATTTGTCGTATATTTTCACAAATGTCTATCACATTCATGCATACCGCAAAGAGAGAGAAACAGAGCTCGACTCTGGAAGCTAGTTGGTATCACGGGGTGTCCCAACTACTACTATATCTGACTGATGTCAATTGCAGAGAACTTAAACATTTCGTTTTCTTTGACAGGCTGGCAAACATAACAATGCATGTATTTAAGGCAGATCTTGGTGATTATTGGCTTAAGCTAGGGTCGTTGTCACCTCAGCATATAACACCACACAACCCCACCGCCAATCCCACCCATACACATTTGTATTTGATGTCATTAATGTATTCACTAACCAAATTAACAGTAAATTTAAGCGGCTTCGCTGTCTGTGTGTCTAACTCAATTTGCGTGCCGTCAGATGCTGTTCGAAAGGTGGGTTTTGTTTTGTGTTGTAGTTTGTAGAGGGGATTGCGAAGACGCATGCTTTTAGTGCGTATGTTGTTAACAAAGGACACTGATTGCTGTTGACAAGACACCTAATGATGTGTACATAAAGTTATCTGAAGCATTGTGTAATGCACTTAGCAACACACATTACAAGACACCCCAAACCCAAAGGCAAGGAGCAAAATATTACACACACATAGGACACGAACAGAACGGAACAGACGAACCGCACGACAGCTGGGCGGCGACACCAGTGATGTGTTGTGTCCTCCTTTTGCCTATCACTTACATCATTACGCTACAAGTAATTAAGGCATTTTACACTGTATGCAACCCAAGTCCATATTTTAATTGGTTTCAGTTAATAACATTCTCTTTTATAGACCATAACCATAACCGTTACCTCATGAAGGACACTTTTAATGTGAGCAGATACCCTGTAAAAATTCGTTACAAAGGAAATCTGTCTTTATTGGCAGAAAACTAATGAAAATGATAAATAATCTTGTGTGTCCTGTCAAATATTCCCCTTCATACCGTTGTTGCCCGATTACAGGATATTCAAATTAACATACAAAAAGAAAAAAACCTGTCAAATGAAAATGTATGAAAATGTTTATGAAACCGCAACGTCATGACGCTTGACCCTTGGGCTAAATTGTCTCTGTGTGTGTGTGTGTGCCATTAATTTGCAATGAGTTTTTGTTCATAATTGTTGGCAAAAAATATAACGCATACGAGCGCTTTGGTTTTGCGTATTTAATAGCCGAGAGTCAATATTTATTAAAGACCATAATTAATAAATTTTGCAATCGTTTTTCGTAATAGGATTAAAGCGCTGCAACTAAAAAGTTAATGCAATTTAGCTTGCTGCAACTCTCGCCGCAGCTTTTCCCTCTCTCTCTTTATCTACCTCGCGTTCTCTCTTTACTTTTTGCCACTTTGTTTTTTTTTCCATGTGCTTTGCGCTCAACTTTTCCACACGAACGCGCCAACTTTAATTTCCGTAAAAACTTTTCAAACAAGACAGGAAAAAAATAAAGTAAAATGGGTTAAATTTGTTGATAAGTACTATGCGTATATATAGTGAATGTGTTTGTATGTATTCGCTGCATAATTAAGTTGCTCATTTTTGATGACATTGTGCAAAATTCATGCTGAATTTTGAGTAATTTTTTTGTTAAGGCCTTTACGCATTCGAGAATCCAATTTTAGTTTTGTTTGTGCCCGCTGCTGACGATGATTAAAAACATAAGCGCTTTTCCGTTCTTCTCTCTTACTCGCTAACTGGTTTTGGTTTTCTATCTTGGCTGGATTTTTAATCGCAAAGTCGTAAGTAAGCCTTACCCTGGCTAAAAGAGTTGGGGCTTGCGCCTTGGCTAATTGCCTTGAAGCTAAGTTGACTTTAAGCTTATTTGTCTGCCAGTACTGATATTTTTGAGCTTGTGTGAGGCTGTTGTGTGTATATATAAACAATATATTTACTTATAATTAACCAGAGCGTGATGTGTGCCAACAACAACTTGTGATTTATTTACATAGTATCATTATCATTTGATGTTCATTGCTTTTGATGTGTGTGAGTAATTAAAGTAAATTCATGCAGATTCACTGTGATAAAATTAAGCTATGTGAAGGCAAAAATATTAATTCAACAATGACAATGAATTGGCAAGAAAAAATAAAATAAAAAGCAAACTAAACACATAATTTTCATAGACAATTTAAGTTATTATTCGCTCTCTAGAGTATGCTAATTTAATTGGCTTGTATTTCGTCAGTTATCGTCAGCTATTGAAGACCACAAAAACCACAATTGCCAACCGAATTACATATTCTAACATTTATTCGCACAACTTAAATGCGAACCGCAGAAAATTTGTTGGCAAATCATTAAAGGCTTAAGGCGTTCGTTGTTCGTTCGTTCGTTGCCAGCCAGATTGTGGCTAGAACACTTGAGCTGCTCAAGCTCACCCACCACTATCGCTGTCTGGCCCATAAAAACCGTAACTGACAGTCTGTCTGACTGACTGACAAGAATGAAAACGAGAACAAGCGTAACTAACTGGGGCTAATAAATGCTTGAGAGCGTAAAGGAATCATTGAATCGCGATTTTGACTGCTGCGTGGGCGTGTTTTGCTTTAAACCAGGCGCCACATTTGCGGCCTTGCGGTCAATCTGTGCAATTACTTTGGAATTTTCATTTCCGTTCTGTTCGAAACACATGCGACTTGTCAAAAGTTTGCGTGAAACGGTCGCATTTGCCGTTTGAAAAAAAACTTAACAATGCTTGAAAAATAATTTAAATTATTAAATGAATTGCGTGAACGTTTGTCACAAAACTTTTTGGCACTGTCCACAATTTATGGCGTATGTACGACAAACAAACGATTTGTGTCTGGACAAAATTACAAAAAAAAAACAAAAAAAAATAGAAAAGGGGAACCAAATAGTAGAAGTAATTGAAAAAAGAAGATGGAGTAAAAGGAATGTAAGTAAAATATTGACAAACCAAATGAGCAAATGTTGCGCATTGTTTGCCAAGTTTTTGTTTTTTTTTTTTGTTTTTTGGGCATATAAATCAATAAACTGAAACGTGGCAAACACGTTTGCCTAGCAAGAAATCAAACTCTAGCTTCTCGGCTGACTGTAACTGTAGCTTGCCTTGAGCCAACAAACATGGCCGCAAACGCAATTGTTTGCACGTTGCGTGGTCATGTTAGTCGGGTCAATAATTGGTTTTTTCGCTTGCTACAGATTTCTACAGCTGCTGCCGCTGCTGCTGCTGCCATCGGCAAACAAGTTGTTTGTGATTGCCAAATGATTATACAGAATTATCATCAACGTAGGCACAGGGCCAAAAGCTGGCTTCTCGAGCCCACATATGGGCCACAGCCAACAGAACATTAGCAAAAAAAAAAGCAGATCGTTAAAAAAAGAAATAGAAATAGAGAGAGAGAGAGAGATTGTGGGTCAGCCAACAAATGTCTGTATCTGTAACTTTAAATTAATGTGCAATGGATAAATTGAGAAATTTAATCTGTATTCGAGTAAATTACGTATACGAAATGTGAATGAACTAAACTGTTCGAATAGATTACATATTTTTGTGGCCGTAAAACAAATCCAACAGTTGCAATCGAATCGAAGCTAAACAAGCTCAATCAAATCAAACACATTTTGTTGATTAAAACAGTTTATTTAAATTGAAGAAATAACCAAAGAATAGGTTTGTTAAGGATGAACGAATATTGTCAAAAATTAACAACTAAATAATTAACAGAAATTAAAAGCTAAGCAAATCAATTAAATTGAGCTTCGAATAACTTAAATCAGAAATCTGTTTTATTGTCGCCATTTTGTGAACAAAAGTTAAGCGACTTGAAATGACATCAATTAACAAAACTAAAATCAAGTCAACAAGAAGTTCCAAACGACGAATCTCAAAGGGGCAAGAAAATATTTCGTTGTAGAGAAAATTCGTAATGTCAAATAGGTTTTCTATCAAACCAAAATGCAAGGTTCTGGAAATGATTTCGCTATATACAAAACTTAATCAATTGGAAGTTTGATTGCACTATATTCAATTCTAAAGATATATTTCCAGTGAAAATGTTTGGAGTATAAAGCTCAACTTTTACAGTTTAAACCTTTAACTCTATTTAACTGGCATACCCATTTGAAAACGGTTTACAGAGTATAGAGTTTATTTACTGAAAACTTACCTCAGTAATTCTATAAAAACTTTTCTCTAACTGTGACATTTCAATGCTTGTTTCCGGACGATAGCTAAGTAAAAACCAAACCAAATTGTAGATGTTAGGTGTGTGTGTGTGTGTGTGTGTGTGTGTGTGTGTGTGAGTGTGTCCGTTCATTTAGGCCTTGGCAATTGCCAGCTGCTGATTGTTGTCATTTTGTGTGTGCGGGCTGTTGGCCGAAAAAGGTGTTGCCTGGTGTCGGTTTTTGGCTTTTATTGCCAGTGTGAAATCTGAGCAGTTGATGCTGGTTGACAGCATCACGTCTAACTGACTGAAACACACACACACACACACACAAACACACACTACGACACATAAATACACATCTTTGTCAGTGGCTCATTATGCAAATTGTGCAGGGAGCCACGTAGTGGACTAATTTGTTACTGTCTTCAGTTGTCAAGGTAGTGGGCACTTTCTGGCGTTGGCTAACGGCAGCAGGGTGTCTCGTTGCCATGCAAATCATTGACTAGCCGCTCCTGGACAGGACAGGCAACGGCAAGGATGACGACAACTGCTGCTGCTTTCAGCTCTATCACTTTCAATTCCCGGGCCATAAATTAGACACCCTACAAAGCTCAACGCTCGACGTTGCTCGCTGCCTTTATAAAAGGTAGCTACAGCTTCTGTCAGCTCACTAACTAACATATACATAAATGCTTGCGTGTGTGTGTGTGTGTGTGTGTGTCCGGAATTTATGATTACTTCCGGGCATAATAAACCAGCCACGTGCAGCAGCAGCAAAAGCAGCAGCAGCTTCAGAAGCAACCTCACAATGTCTCGCGTCTGCTTTTGCCATACGCATATAAACAACTAATAGCTGCAGTTCTGTCAAGACGATGCCCGCCTCTCAACTATCTCACCTACATCCCCCGTTTCCCCTTTTACTCTACACTCTACACAGCTTCATTTTGTCGACGACATTGGCGCAAGAATTAAACAAGAAAGAAAAAAAGTGCAGCTCAAGTGCAATGGCAAATGCCCCAGTTGCACAGTGGAACGTTTAAACTAATTCTTTGATAAATATTTTAAATGATTTAAGTTGTAAAAATACGAAAAAATCGATATGAAAAAATTAAGTGAAGTGAAGCTTAAGATTTGTTTAACTTATTTTATTAAAACTGTTATACAATCAAGATGGATTTCATTGAAAAATTTTCTTATTCCATTTGTGCTTACATCAAGATGGATTTGATTGAAAAATTTTCTTATTCCATTTGTACTCACATAAATCATTAACTTCACAACTTAACTTAAAACAATATTTCTTTAAATAATATTATTTTTCTTTTCTTTCGTTTTTCTTCCACAGTGCATTGTGAGTGACACTTAAGTGTATGCCGCTTAAGTTGCTGCATTCAGTTGCCACTGCTGCCACTGCTCGCCGCTGCTGCTGACAGCAAAGACAATTTTCAATTAAATAAATGGCTGGATTTTTTTTTGTATCCTAACGCCCTGGCAACACAATGGGTTAAAGTAGTTGACAATCAGCACAAACCAAATCTTCATAAATTTAAACAGTATTTGGACGTTTTGGCACCACTGTGGACAAACAAGCTCTGTATGCCGTAACAAAGCAAAGTACGAGCATTATTAATATTAAATATTTTTGCATCTGGAATTTGTGCAAAGTATTTAAGGTAACAACAAGTTCAATTAAAGTGAAAATAATGAAAAAGCTAACAAAGCGTGATATCAAACTTAAAGTAACTTCTAATCAAATAATAGTAAGAAGCATTTGCACAGACTGTTTGCCACAGCTCAGCTTTAATCATTCGGAGCTAATGACTTATGGATAGCACGCAATATGTTGACCTGCTGACTAATGAGCCAAAATGAATTGTTAATATATATGTATGTATATATATCACAAATCAACGCAATTTGGCGCACATTACATTATGTAAAGATAGAAGCCAACAAAAAAAGCACCAAAGCGATGAGATCCATAGGGCAAAGGGCAAAAACGGCAGAAACGGACGCAAGGAAAAGTTAATTTTATTAAGGAAATGAGAAAGTCATATATCATTTTCACAATTTTCTAACATGTCCATTACGCCCGCAGACGCACACACATACACATGCACGCTTAGCCAGCTGGTCGGCCATCTTGGGCGCCATTTTAGCAAAAGCTAAGAAATTGCCCCCAAGGAAATGCAAAAAAAAAACGAAAATAATACAGAAAAAAAATATAATAAAATAAAAATTCGTTAAATGAAAGTGTTGAGAATAGCCGAGCCGGTAATAAATGTGCCACGCCGTTCACTTTGACATGCCGGCCCAAAATTAAAATGCATAATTCAAGGGTTAGCAGCAGCAGCAGCAGGCTCTACAGTCCTTGGCCCAAAAATATTTAACTTAGCCAAGTTAACAGCCATTTACATGTGAGCTTCTTGCGAGCATCTCCTTTCCTTTAGCTTCCTTAAAAAGGCCAAATCGTCCTCCATTCATGTCCTTGCCCATTCTTTCGTTCGTTCGCATTCACGCTGGGCTTGACGATAGCTAAAGTGTTTCACGTTTCACGCACCATTAAACGCCGATTTGCCGAGTCATTTTGGGTGGTGAATTGAACTTATCGCCGCCTGCCACTGCCACGCCCCACATTGTGCCGCCTGATTGATTTCTGTATGAATAAATACGAGGTGTAGCAGGGCGGCGCACACATTTTGGCCCACTTGGCAAGGTGACGTCAAGCCTTGGCGGACCCTCGAAGCAGCTAACAGCATTGGAATTTTTTAATGAAATATTACACAAGGAATTTTAAATATAATGTTCATAAGACATGACGAGGCAATAATTGGCATGCATAATTTAAAGCAACTATGAATTAATGGTAAGTTCTAAATTTTGCATTTAAACTTAGATTAATCCAAAATCGCAAAACCCTTAAGTATTTAAAAAAATATATTCTTATATTTTAGTTATTTTCTTGCGCTAAGTTTCGTTATGAGTTATCTTTGGGGGAAACGTTTCGATTACACATTCAACAGCATGTCTTGGGTCTGGGATTTTGGCCAACTGCCTAAGCATTTATTCAACGTAATTAACAAAATTCCCAGGTGTATTGAAGGTTTTGGTGGGCATTTCAAATTCAGGCTGCGTAAATCTTTTATTGGCACGCAATGCTGCTTAAGCGAAAGGTTGTATTGTATTCATTCATTTTGCCGCCACAGCATCTCAAAACAGAGTTGCATAATAAATAATCGATGTGCCGTTTGAATTTTAAGTGCTGCTGCTAATCAGTGGCCAATATATTTAGTTCTCATGCCGGAATGTTTCATAAAAACAAAAGTGTTAAAAGTTCTTAAACTCACCTCGAAGTTGTTGTTGTTATTGTTGTTGTTGGCCTTTGCAAAGCAAAGACGACCTCTGCGCTTGTCAATACCCGCAGACAAATAAATTTCTGCTTATCGCTTCGTCAACCCCTTTTTTTGTTTTTTTTTTTATATATATTCTTTAAGCTTCTTCCTCCATCTTTTTATGCTGTGTCTTTTATGCTTGTGCTTGTGCTTACAAAGTGCACTTGTCGTTCCTACTCTGCCACTCCGTCGACTCCTTTGCTCCTCCTGCTGGGTGATGCTGCTGCTCCTTTTGATGTTGTCCTTGCTGCTGGTCGGTCACAGCAGCTTTCAGCACACGGCCCTTATAAGCATAAAATAATAAAATAAAGGTTGAAAAGACTAAAAGAATAAGAAAGCGCAACGCAACGGAACGCAAGAGATAAAAACTTTAGCTCAAAGAGAAAGAAAAGCATGGTTGGGGAGTTGGATGGGTTTACCTTGCGCCTTTTATGGTGTCATCGCAGTTTATTGTTTTTATTGTTTGATAATTATCGCACGGCACATAAAAGTGCTGCTTCTCGCGCTTTCGTTCGGTCAGTGCAAATAAAATAGAAGGAATTACACACAATGCAGCAGCGGCAGTGCCCAGGCAATATCTACAAAGTGAAGCCAAAGGACCTTAACGTCTATTGTTTAGTGCAGCGTAGCTTCAATTTGTACTCCTTCTACAGCTGCTGCTGCGGCTGCTTAACACCTTAAACGCACAAGGGATGATTTTGACCTTTTGCAAGCTGTTTTGTTTCTCAAGAGGCTCTTAATGAAAGCTTAAGGATCGGCAACCAGCTGCTCTTCACACATATCTGTCTCAAGTGCCAAACACAAAAGTCAAATGTGAAGACCTTGAAGCTTGTTCATAGAATGTATCATAATCAACCGAAAACATGATTCTCTAACATTTTAAGTAATTATCTGAGTCATGATTTTAATGCTGCAGTCAAAGTAGTATGTATATTGATGTTGAACATCAAAAGTAGTTCACAATAATGCAATACAGCAAATACAAATACTAATAATATTGGTAAGTTTCCCATTCTCATAAGACAATGCACTATGGATTTAGGCCATATCAGTTAAGACCAGTAGACAGACAGGCAGGTGAACAAATAGACATTTTGCCCAGACAGCTTTCAATTGAAACTAATGCACTCAAGTTAACCAATGTCTCAAGACATTGCCCAAGCATTGTACTAGTAAGTAATGGCCAAGTTCTGGACATGTTTGCGAGATTGTCGCATCTTGTTCGGAGTGTAGTGAGCCTGTCTATTGCCTATTGTGATTGGGATTGTTCTGTCTGCATTAATAACGACGTTGAGATGTACATATATATTTAAGACAGCTCTAAACAGGTCGAACACATACGCACACACACACACACACACATTTGGTTAGATAATTGGGTTTTATAGATTAGCAGAACACAAGGAGGAGGAGGCTTGGCATTTTCCTTATGACTTGGCAATTGTCTGAGGGCACGTGCATGGTATACCATAAAATTTTTTCTTTTGCCCGAACCATTCCCATTTTCTAATTAGCTGGTGCTGCAGCAGTCAGTTGCAATCTTTCGAGGCATACAGCGGATTTGTGCTACGTGACACAAAGGTTTTGGCACACACTCAAAAATTGCTAACTAATACAAGCGAGCATTGAATGTGTGTGTCTGTTTGTGTGTGTGTGTGTTTGGCCAAAAGTTTTTGATTATGAAAATGCTTTTGGTGCTAATTTCGCAAAGGAAATTGCATGTGGCAAATTCAAACAGTATAATAATAGTTTGAAAAGATTTTCACAAAAGCGCTTTGAAATTAAGTTTAAATAGTTTTTCTTTCACATGTGAGATTATAGTATTTTTCAAAGTATGATTATAATTACTTAATTAGAATTGTTTGTCTAATTAACATGGCATCTTGATTAACTTAAACCGTTTCTCTTATTTTTAAATCAATACTTCGCTTTGCCAACATTCTTGTAAATCTTTCAAGAGCATTTTGGCTGGACAACTTTGACAGCTGCTTTCACCTATCGCAACAACTTACAACTTTTGCCCAACGAGACGAGAAGAGACGAGACGAGACGCGTGTGGCAAGTCAAAGTAGTTGTAGTTGGGAGTTTAGCGGCCATAAAAGCGCTACAAAAACTACAACACATTAAACTTAAAAACAAGCGTCTGAGTCTGCGTTTGCCTCTGCTGCACTTTAAGCACATTAACTTCACTTCAGTTTTCTGTTTTCAGTTACAGCTGCAAGCTCCAAGCTCTTTTCAGACTATGTAAGTACTATCATCACATGCCAAAAGCTAAAGTTCTTTAGTCCCTTAGTTTTGGTGATGCTGCTGCTCGCTTCATCATCGCGCAGTGCATAAAAGGCAATAAAATGCAATTATCTCAAACGGCATAAATGTCGCCTTTTTGGCAACGTTTGCTTAGCCCATAAATTCCAACAGCAGCTGCCAAAAAATACTATTTAAAATCAAAAGAAAGAAAAAAAAAATACACAGAAACATAACCAAGTCTCGAGTTGTGCTAAAATGGAGCCAAATAGATGAGAGAGCTCGTCGTCCCAACTGCATCTGCGAACGGCTCTGATCTAATTTGTCTGCCAATGAAAGCAATTTTTTGTTGATTGTTGCAATTTTAAGCAATACCAAGTTAGCAGCATGACATAATCGAGAGTGAGCGACAAATGGGACGATATTTATACGAGATATATACAAGAGAAATACGTTTCTTTATTGGAAAGGGATTTCTTGTCAAAATATATAAGTTAATATTTAACTTAAAAAAATAATCAAGATTTTGTTTATGAAATTGTTTTACTTTTAAATGAAAACATCAACTTTGGAGCGAAGTAAAATCAAGAAAATTATCAATCATCTTCACAATCATAATTTATTACTTATATATTTAACGATGGAACCGACTCATAGCTCTTTTGAGCCGTATAGAATTAACTGTCCCAATCAGATCTTTCATTTCGTGAATATGCTCTGATTAGAAAAAGCTCTATTTTGTTGTCTCCTCGGAGGCCTCAACCAACAAGAATTCATATAATATATATGAATTATATGAATTCTTGTTGGTTATACTAAGCTAAATCTTATCTGGTTGTGGTTTTCTGGGTTTTTCCGAATTCACGCAACAAATTTTTGACTACTTATTTTCTTGTTTAATTGCCCAGAGCTATAACGTTTACCTTTAATTTAAATTAACTTACAGATTTAATAATATTATTTAATGTTATTTTAACAATATTTCAATTTGAAGTTTATGTCAGCTTTTCATAGTTAACAATAAATAAATAATAATACCCATAAATAAAAACCTCTTTTTAACAGTTATTAACAGTTATAAGGTATATACAATGAACAAACACCCACACACACATACATATATAGACTATAAGTTGTTGTTAGAGCTGGCACTGACAGCCGCTGGGGAACGTCAAGCGGCTTGCCCGTTAATTTAATACCTTTGCCAAAGTTGTTGTAGCTGTGGGGTCGCGCCCCCTAAGCCCCTCTGCTCGTTCTCTCCTGCTCACTTGTCCCTTGCTGCGCTTGCACACATAAGTACATATAAGCTTGAGCACAGTGAGTAAAGGGACTGTGGGAAGCGGGGAGCCCCTGTCAATGTTTGCAAATAAGCACGTTGCACAGTTTATTAGTTTTCATAGGCGCTTTGCGGCAAAGTCTGTTGGCCCCGTGTGTTGTCGACGTCGTCGTCGTCGTCGTCGTCCCCTCCACCACCAGTTACTATGTCTGCCATGCAGCACCCATTGGCAAATGCTACAAAAACTTTTTGTACCCACCTCATGCTATGTTGCCTCCCCTTGCCCTCTGTTTGTGTCAAGCCTGCACAAGTCAAACGCGATATGAGCAACTGAAGAAACAAAAGATGCAAATATAAAAGAGAAATTGCGTTCCAATTGATAGATGTTCTGTTATAATAGTTGAGCTTGAAATATTTCAGATGCATTTTAAAAGTAATAAAAATCTTCTTTGATACGAAAAATAGTGGCTAGTTCAGCCCGACATCAGAAAATATTATGTGTGAAAAGTTATATCGAAATATTATTTATATTTTTCTTTATTTGTCCGATTTTTAACATCTGTTGAATTGTTGGTCGGCAGCGAACGCCTTCCCCCCCCTTTTCAACTACAAATAATCAAAGCAAGTTATTTATTAAAGCCAACGCCAGAGACGTAAGTTCGTATTTCTTATGAAGCTGGTTCTGTTTCTAATTGCAAAAAACCAAAAACATTATTGAGCAAAAAGAAGAAAAAAAGTCACAAAAGCACTTTGGCTCAAGTCAAATATATTTAATTAAATTGGGCTCGCAAGTGGAACAAATGTTGTAAAATTGAACGCACACACACACACATACATACGTGAAATTGAGGGAAATATGGGAAAATTACTTGAATATTTTTATTAGATGTGCGTTGCGGTTAGCCAAACCAACAAATAGAAAAGAAAGAAACGCTAAACTCAAACTCGACTCCAAAGCGCATTTGCAATGCAAAATGATATTTTATTTGTTGGACAAGGGTGAAGGGGGAGACAGTTTGAGAAATGTGCAGCGTTTCTTTGACTGGGTGTAAACTGCATTTGTGTGTGTGCGTTAGTGTTGGTAGAAAGGCGGAAACGTCTGTGCCACATCCGTTTCCGCCTTAATGGTTATAACTTCTTTTTCCGGCTCTGGCCAATCAACGTGCTGTGTGTTTTTGACCTGGTCATGCACTTGCAACTGTATGCAGCACATACACACGTACACATACAACCAGCTGTTGCCACATCCGTTGTTGTAACAATTGTTGTTGTTTTTGTTGTTGCTGCAACTTATCACTTTTGATGGCTCTCTGTATAATTCCAGCTGCTGGCTGCTGTCACAAGCCATGACTTTAAAGCTACCTGTCTCTGTCTTACACCTATTATCTATCTCTTACTCTCTCGCTTGTCACAAACAATAACAAGCTCATCAAGCTGATGGCAGCAGCTGTCTGCGGCCTGCAGAAAACTTATATTTTTGTATCCAACAGATAAATTTGCAATGCATTTCAAGCCACTTTAACAACTAATCTTGCTGCTGCTTTTGTTGTTGTTCTTGTTGTGTTGCACAATTAGCCCAAAATAGATATCATACTATAGCTGTAATGGGCATCTGTATCTCTATCTTTATAGAACATAATTGTCATGTCGCACAAACAACAGCAGCAAAAAATAAACTCATTAAACCATAAACATTATCTGATGCACCTGCATTTTTTGTTTTGTTTTTTTTTTTTGCTTTCTGTATTTCTCTTTTGTTTTAAATGCCTGTTAACTTATCTGACTTGGGCAAGGTGGGGGTGGGTTGACGGCAACTGTTTGTTTGATATATCCACTTGGATGCCAAGCGAGAGGGGGAAAGGGGGGGTGGTTTGTGTGTGTGTGTGTGGGCGTGGCATTGCCTGGCGCCATCCAATTTACAACAATTGCATTTCATGTGCACAAAACTTGATACTCAAGTGCGGCCTGCCAACATATTTGCACTTGAATTGCCATGCAAAGCAGCATGCCCCACACCCCAACCCCCTCGTTGCAAATGGGTGTAGGAGTTAAGGGGCTCGGGGGTAACTGCAGCAGTTTGCATGCAAATTTTTTTCGTACGTAAAAGAGCAAAAATATAAAAGAGAGAGAAAAAAATAGAGAACATTTACAACTTTATTCATGATAACTTATATTTAATACTCTAGCAGATTATGATATCAAAAATATTATGAATATTGAATATTGTTTAAATGAATTAATTAAATCAAATTCAACTCACTTTAATAATAAAGTTGAGTTTCTTCTTTAAATGCAGCAAACATAAAAGACATAAAGCAAATCAACAATTTCATAGTACTTTTCAGTAGGGTATAGGATAAGAGCCTTGAGGTCTCGAGGTCTCTCGCGGCTTTTGGGCCTGGCAGGCAAATTGCATGCCGCCATTTTGAGCGCGTCGATGTGGCAATCAAATTGGTGAATGCGAGTTGTGAGTTGCAAGTTGCGCGAGTGCTGCAAGTAAATCGTTCATATTGCCAGAAACGGCACTTTTCTGACCAGCTCTTAAGAGTCAGGCAACGAAACGGTTCAACAGAACGGTTCAACAGACCATTAACAGTATGAACAATGAGCATCAGCAGGAATAAATAACTTTTCTAGCGAAATGGTCTCGAAACTTGTTGCAAACTATAAGCTTGTTGCCATTAGCTACTTTATGAAGGAGAGCTTAAGAAGAGGGCTTGAAGTATAACAATTGTTGTTGTACATTTAGTTATTGTTATGGCTGCGTGGCGGGAGGTCTCTTGAAGCATCGATCGGAATATTAAATTGTCTGGCAATCGTCGTCGTCGTCGCCGCCAATCGCATCAAAGAATCGCAAATATTAACATATCAAACGAGCGGCAGTTAGCCGGTAAAATTGCTGCAGTTTTTGGTTGCCAGCAAAAGTGCGCCAAATTGAAAGGTGCAGAAAAAAAGGGCGTTTACCACAATAAAAACTGCATCCTACACACACAAACTAACACACACACTTAGACAAGAAATGTCAGCACAAAAGAAAGCCACTTAAATGCAGATTACAATAAAAGAAGCATTTTGCAGCTGACGGCAAACGAGTTTTGGCTTTGAGCTAAAAACACATTTTTTTTCCCCCTATTACTTTTGCCATCTTTTACTCGATTTTTGTGTGTGTGTGTTTTTATATTGGCCATTGTCTTTTGGCTTTTTGGCATATCAAATTGTCTGACACTCTCGTTTTAGCACCTTTAAATAGCCGCCAGTGTTGCTGAAGCAAAAATGCTTGTCAAACGCCATTATCAACAGCAGTTTGAATAAAAACTATTCTAACTGGTTCTTTTAAAAATGTTGAGAGATTTACTTCACTGCTGCACCACACGGCGTATGCGTAACTTGACTGATGACTGCACAGCGTTCACGAAATGGCAAATGTCAGCTGCCAACGACAAACGCAGAATTTGTTGTTCTTCACAATTTTCCAGTACTCAAAACACGATGCAGCCGCATTCCTGACAAAAACAAGTTTTAATTAAGACATTTGCTGGGCCAAAGAATCTCGACATATTAATTTTCAACTGCCGCAAAACAAAACTGGCAAACGAAGACGGCTGCTGGATGGACAGCCACAAGCAACAACAGCAACCAACAAACAAACAACAACCATATAAAACAATGTGCAAAGTGGTGAAAAACCAGATTGAAAACCAAATAAATGTCTCTACATAACACAAGACAGTGACGTATGCACGAGACAGGCTGGTGAAATATGATTATTCATTTAAATACATAGTATCTGAAATTATTTCAGTGTTACCTTAAAGTTTGTCCTACCACACTGTTTGTTCACAAAGACAAATTAAATAGTTGTTGCATATTTTTGGGCTGCATACAAAAAACCGAATCCAAATGAGAGCTTATATCAGTTAGCTTTGGTTAGCTAGCACTAACATTAAACGTTTTATGTTAATGTCTAAAAAAAAAAAAAAACAATTATTGAACTGCTTGTGTTTGTGTTTATTTTTGGTTTAATTGTAATCCCTTAATGCACATATGAGCTTTAGGTGTTTTGTATCAAAGCGCAATTGTAATCTGTGCTTATTTGTCAACACACATAAAAAGGCTTAACAAATTACAGATTTTCATAGAGATTAAATGCTGGCCCAGTTATCAGCGAGCAAACGTTGAGAGATGAGATAACCAAAGACAACCAACTAACCGCTATAAATTTTGCATATATTTACTGATTGATAAAGATGTCAACGCTGATTTTTAAGATTGTCATCAAATTCATTGTTTATATTTGATAAGCTACCGGTTTATGAAATCTCCACCCATAACCCTCCATTGAGTGTTTTTTTTTTGTTTTTTTTTTTTAACGAAATCGAGAGTGCTTAGGCAAGTCAATGACTTGGCACTTGTGGTTTTTTTTTTAAAGCCGCAGCTTTTTACATAATGTCTGTTTTGTTTTTGTTGTAATTTCATGTTTCATTTATTTCCTTCCCACGCCTTGCCTACAAACTGACACTAGTCGCAAATGTGTGCTAAGTGTTGGTGGCAACAAGTTTGCAACAAGCTGTTTCATGCTAATTTTATTGAATATCAGTTTGGTATACAAAAACAATTTGGGATGATTCTAAATTGCACGCAAACAAAAATTGTGAGAAAAATAGATAAACTGTTCAGCAGATGTTTAACTGTCGCCTTAGTTATGTATCGATAACACAGCTGAAAGGTCATAAAGAAAGAGCGAATGTAACAAAAATAAAATTAATTTTATTATCATTTTGACAACAAGTTAATTGAATTTCTATTAGATATTGAAGTGTAAGAGACTAGAATTGACAAACGAAAGATAAATTAACCAATTCGCAAATAGATTTATTTACCTTAAATCAATTTGAAAATAAATACATTAACACCTTAAAATAGCAAACCTTGACTTTGAAAAGTTTCACTTCCGAGATAATTTTAGCTGAATTAATATAATATATCGCACTCTTGTTAAACAGTGTAGACAATTGATAGTTATGCTGGATACTTGTATATTTCCACTGGTCTTCTGGACCTGGAAGACGGCGGACGCCAAACTCGTTTTGTGTACACATGTTCCTAGAATACCAGTAGACCAGTGTGTTGTTGTTGTTGTTGTTGCTGTTTCTGTTTCTTTTGTTGCCCCAGCAAACAAGAAATAAACATATGCATATACATATATATGCAAATACTATGAGCTGATAACATGCTCTACATATATTGCAAAAGAATTTTTCTAACATTAATCAATCGCTTGCAAATACTTTCGACTTCAAATTGTTATTGTTATTGTTATTTATATTTAAACGGATATAATATTATTTTAATGAAGCCCATTTAATTTAATCATTGAATCTTAGACAATTCCATTGATAATTCTTCATTTCCGCGTTCTATGGAAACTTTAGATCACATTAATTTTTTTGGAAAACCTTAAAAAAAAATTCCGTTGACGAAAAAAAAAAAACATGTCATGTGAAATCTGTGATTGTTCTCGATACACAATGATCGCTAAATCTGGCATTGCAAATGGCATACAAAACGCAAGAAAAAACACTAACAAACATCAAACCGAACAACGAACTACACTAACACAACATACACATAACGTAAATTGCCTCTAATACCAATAATTAAATATTGGCTAAATGATTTGATAATATTTTTTTTTTTTTAATTTATATCAAGAAACGATCACGATTTAGTCACTTATATTATTTTAATGCAGTTGGTTATATCTAATGATGACAATTATACTTTAATCAAGCATCAAAAGGCAAATTGCTAATTGAATAATTTAAATTGCAAAAAAAAACTCAACAATATGATTTTATTACTTTTATAACAAATAAAGCAAAATGGATGACAATTCCGTAATATCTTCGGCTAAGCAATGATAACTAATGGCAATCATGCTCGGTGCAGAGTAGAAATGAAAGCCACCCTGTCGATAAGGCGACAAAGGCGTTGATCGGACAACAGAGAGCAAAAGATGCTAAAAAAAAAAGAGAGAGAGAGAAAGAGAGTGAGAGAGTAAATGACAACGAGAGTACATGTAGAGAAAAATAGGAAAAACTAACACTAAATAAATAATAATACAAAACTTTAACAAACTAAATAATTTCAAAATTTAAATATTAATCTATAAGTCTTTTCTATGTTAGTTGTGTTTATTTTTCGCCGATGTGTTCAGCTATAATTTTCAATATGATTGTATTTTAAGTGTTAGTGAAATTGAATTGATCATCTATCGTAGAAGTGACTATACTAATATCATATCAAACACCGATACAGTATTTCATATCAATTTAACAGTATTATTATCAAACTAACTCTGAAAATAGGTGATTGTAAAAGTTGAAAACACAATATACAACAATAACGTAGATTGAACAGGAAATACGTTCATACCAACGATTTTTCCTATCAAATGCCGATATATTATATTAGATAGGACATTATCAACTTGTACTGCAAAATCTGTTGGTCTAGAAAATAGTTTTGGCTTATCGCTACATTTTTTTGCTCTGTGCACACTCCGAAAACTAACCGCGAGAAAGAGAGTGAAAAGAGAGAGGGAAAGAAAAAGAGTGCGTATGTTGCACGCTGTGTATAAATACGTGTGCGTTGAACAGCAGCCGCTTCAGTCAACGAGTCGGAAGGCAAAGGAGATCATCATCAACAGTCCAAGATCAAATCGGCAGCAGACAAAAATAGTGCCCAGAAGAAAACACGTCCATCTAGCTACAACATACATATACATATATATGTATACATATATAGATATATATATATATTTATTTATGTGTATCTGCAGACATTGTGCAAAAAATAGAAAACTATAAATTGAGTGTTTGTTTCGCTTGTGAGGCTGTGCGTGCGTGGTTGTAGTACTATTGGCTTCTTCGATTTACGCAAATTGTCAAAACGAAAGCAATTTTCATGTCTTGCCAAATAGTATATCAAAGCGTTCTGGCCAACGGAATAAACAGCTGTCGCATCATTCGACTAGCGGCAATGTCAGCCGCTTAAATCCCAATACACAAAATATAACTACATATAACCAAAATAAAATCATATTTACGCAACATATTATATACTATATATTAATTGTTGCGCGTCGCAAAGAATACGACCTCAAGTGATAAATTCAAGTCAAGTTTTTATATCTTCAATTTGCATGGGTAAAGTTATGATAGAAAACTCTTTGCCGCCGCCCAACTGCAAGTGTCAATTAAAACAATTAAAGTTAAAGAAGAATGAAATCTATTTTATGTTCAATAATCTGTGCAAAAGAAAACAATTAACAAATATTAATTTATTGACGCTAAACATTCAATCGGAAAGTGAGTAAATCATTCAACAGTTTGAACAAAAGAACAAAGTACAAATAGTTTCAAAGACATAAAAAAAAAAAATATTCAAAAAATCACACCTGATAATTGGCAAATTATTTAGGTAAGTTCTGAATGGCATATTTATATATGTAAATAGCTTGGATATCGTGTTTAGGTTCTATTAGCTGCAAAGAATGGTGTTTTTCCAATGCATACATTTGTTACATCCTGTCAACACATCAACTAACAATCAATCAAAAGTTCTCAGCCATAAAAATTAACTATAATAATGCTTACAACTTACTTAAATGAGCAACTTAATTAACACAGCAACAATAACAAATTGAAACGCATCATTAAATTAAATACATGAGTGTGAAACTGTATTATAATTGTCTTTGGCCAATATGCTAACGAATAGCTTAACTAAGCAAAACCTTAACCCCCCTGAGCTTTTACAACTGAAATTAGTATCAGCGACTAACTGATTCAAGCGATTAGCATACACTTTTTTGATTATTTTCCGTGCATAAATTTAAGACTATCAAATTATTGACCTAGTCTAGCAGAGCTTGTTTCAAATTCGCATTTCTTTGATGTATATATATATACATATATATTTATAAAATTTGGTATAGCTTGTAGATGAGATGATAAGAACAAACTGACTGACCTGCGGCTTAGTTGAATTGATGATATTAAAGTGGGAAAATGAGAATGGGCGATTGTCACTTAAAAAAATACATATAAATACCCTGTGATAATAAAAGTTATTGCAAAGGGTATGTCAGTTCAGTTAGAAACCATTTAATTTCATATACCAATTGCTACAGGGTATCTGCACTGCGACTACTTGCTTCTTACTTGCCAATATATTTGCCATAATAGATTCTGGGTGTATTAATAAAATTCTATAGCTATAGTGTCGCTGATAAGTCTTTAAGGTTGACGCCAACATAAAAGAGCGTCGGATATGAGAAATATACACAGTAGTCGCTTTTAGTTTATTGTCAACTCATTGCGGCAAATTTAAGATCATGCTATAGTATGCTAAATGATTATTAATCTGACAAATGGCATCATTTAAAAGCTAATCATCAATTATTATTACTATTCACGCTCCCATAACAATCAATTATTGTGCTCTGCTTATTCCAGTTTCAGTTTCATGATCAGTTGCACTTACATGTTTAGATAGGGTTTTGGTTTCGTGTTCGGTTTCATGTTGTCATCGCTTCGCTTACATTGAAAAACAAAGGCAGTCGTCTGATAAGACTTTGTATACAAAATGTATGAATTTTATTCAATCTCACGTCACAATTGAACGACTTGATTTGAGCATGCAGCTCAATTAAGAACACATCATTTTCGATTCGTTTCTTGGACGTGCCAAATTATAGAATTGGGTTCAATGTCTTCTTTTTGAATCATTTTGTTTGTGAACTAGATCTTAATACAGTTTCAAGTATTTTCTTTATTCTGCCTGCTCTTTAGTTGAATATGGTTGGAGTTGCCGCCGATAGAGCGCCAGCCGCTCAGCTCTCTTCAGCAAAGAATCCAATGATCAAATATTTGCTGAAGCAACGCGAGAATCATGCCAGAGATCAGGATGCCGACTATTCGCATGTATTTCGTCGCAAGACGCGTTTCGAGATGTTTCGTCTGTCGGCCATTGCGATGGGCCTTGAGTTTGCCTATGCGGCAGAGACGAGCTTTGTGTCGCCCATATTGCTACAGATTGGCATCGATCACAAACATATGACCATGGCTTGGGGCTTGTCGCCATTGATTGGTTTCTTTGTCTCACCATTGCTGGGCAGTATTAGTGATCGCTGCAAATTGCATTGTGGTCGAAGACGTCCAATTATTTCGCTGCTTTCGCTGGGCATTCTGTGCGGCTTGATCCTGGTGCCCTATGGCAAGGAGCTGGGCATTTGGCTGGGCGATGTTGGCTACAATTATACCACCAGCCAAATACCTAGCTATGCAAATGAGAGTTTAGCAGCTGCTTTATTGCCCGCTGAATCGGAAAATGGAGCAACGCCTGCTAATTTTAAGTTCGCTGTCATTTTAACCATACTTGGCATGGTGCTGTTGGACTTTGATGCAGATACCTGCCAGACGCCGGCGCGTACCTATCTGCTGGACATGTGTGTGCCCGAGGAGCAATCGAAGGCTTTGACAATGTTTACTTTATTTGCTGGATTTGGTGGAACTATTGGTTATGCGATTGGTGGCATTGATTGGGAAACGACGCATATTGGCACATTTTTGGGTGGAAATGTTCCGACGGTATTTACGCTGGTTACTTGTATATTTGTGCTTGGCTATCTGATAACGGTAACAACATTTCGTGAGATTCCACTCAAGCTCATTGAAAGCGATGAGCTACTGCGTCCCCTGTCCGAGGCAGCCATCAAAAAGGAGCTGAAAAAGGACAACAACGCCGTCTACTATATACAGGAGACAACATCACTCGAACTGCAAATGGCTAATGATCTAAAGGCGGTTGATACTGCTATCAATGGCTATCAAAACAGTTATGTGGGCAAAATCAAGGCACTCAATGTTGTAGAAAATCAGTCGGAAAGTATGGCTCCAGTTTCGTTGCGTAGCTATTTGAAGAGCATCTTTGTAATGCCACACTCGATGCGCATGCTGGCACTAACGAATCTCTTCTGTTGGATGGGTCATGTCACCTATTGCCTGTACTTTACAGACTTTGTTGGCGAGGCTGTCTTCCATGGCGATCCCACAGCACCGCCCAATTCAGAAAAATTGCAGCTGTACGAGGAGGGCGTGCGCTTTGGCTGCTGGGGCATGTCCATCTATGCCTTCTCCTGCTCCGTTTACTCGATGTCGGTCACCAAGCTGATGAAGTGGTTCGGGTAAGTTCACTTAGAATTATTAAATAATTCAGTTACACTAAACGATATAATTTTTAACGTTTTTTTTTTTTGTAGTACAAAGGCAGTTTATATAAGTGGCATGATATACTATGGAGTTGGCATGCTAATTCTCGGTCTTTGGCCAACCAAATGGGGCGTTCTTGTGTTCAGCACCTCGGCGGGAATACTTTATGGCACACTTTTTACCATGCCCTTCATTCTGGTGGCCAACTATCATGCCAAGAATTGTGTATGTATAATTTGTCTTATCTATTCGTCTCCGGCCATTCATTAAACACACACATTTTTCTCTTCAGTTTCGTGTGCACAATGGAGAAACAGTGCCTTTGAAGCAGGCTCGTGGCTTGGGCACCGATGTGGCGATTATTAGCAGTATGGTTTTTATTGCCCAATTGATTGTTTCGCTCAGTGTGGGTCCACTTGTCGCCTGGATGGAAACCACGTGTGCCATATTGTATGCGTCGACATTTTTATCCTTTGCGGCAGCCATTGCCGCCATGTTTGTGCTATATGTCTAGCCAGTAGGGATATTACGATTTAGTATATGCATATGTATTTTTGAAATGTATTAGTTCTTTTATTAAACGCTGTCTATCAGGTGCGGCACTTTTTAAATTAATATGATATTTATGATTTCCGCACAGTAAGCGTTATCAGCTGTGCCATCTTTCATTGGTGTGCATTGTTGACACAAATAAACACAGCCAGACAGAGAGACGGCAGCATACTTAATCATTTGTTCAATATGTTCAAAATTGTATTGCCTACTTTTAGGCATTGATTTAAAACTTGATTATATTTGAATGGTATACGAATTGGCGAAAACGATTAAAAAAATTAGACAAGAAAATGACATTAACTTAAACTTGGCTGAATTTCTTGCTGCATTCAAGAGCCAATACTTAATAATGTGATTGCAATAAATGTTGAATTTAACTATCTTATAATATCAATTATGTATGTGTAATAATATTATAAAGTGTAATGAAAAATTTTCTCTCCACTCACCTTACGTACATTTTATTTGAACAGCAAAGCTGTTGGCATAGAACGGATATTAATTTTTACGCTCGTGCATGGCATTTGAATATAACTTTTAATTTCCTCAAGTGCATCTCAGATACCCTCTATGATAAGAATGCTGATACAGAGTCTTTCGATTAAATTTAAATATGTTGAATACTGGAGAATAACACAAATACATCGTACAATCTCAATCGAAGTGAGTAGAAACACAGGGCATCGGCTAATCGAGCAGTCCTAAGTTGAAGCACGTGATGCCAATTTCCTATATTGCGACACCCCTCTACACCCACCCACCTGACAATCTTGTAAGCCATTGCCATTGATAAATTGCACTTAATAATTTTTAAGTTAAGTAAAAAAAAAAATCATACATTAATATGGTTTTAGTTTTTATACGAATATAAAAATCAATATATGAAGTTTATCATGGCAAGAGTTGTGCACTTAAAATGTAAAATTGCACTTAAAGTGCAATGCTGTAAAGCGAAATATCAAATCAAGTTACAAACTTTGCTGCCAAACTTTTGACGATAAAAAGCGTTTTCGATAAAGCTATTCAGTGTACGATGCGTCGTATTCGTAATGTGAGTAAGTTTTGTTGCTTGCAAAATTGACACGCAAAGGCATTGAAATAAATTGAGTTTATCAGCGGCAACAAATCGAAAGGAAACACATAATCATTCATCATCATAAGAGGCAAACATATAAACATACATGAGTGGTGGGTGGGGGGCACCCAAGCTAAAGCAACCCTTAAAAAATATTTTCATTTATCTTAAGCTTATTCGAAATCTGTGAAATCGAAACACACACGAACACACATAGCAAAAGCCAATAAGCAAAAGTCGTTGGCAAAGGTAAATTCATTTTAGATTCGACAAACACACACGACAAAAACGAAAAACAAAAGAAAGAAAGAAAAGAAAAGAGAGAGAGAGAGAGAAAAACATGTGCAACAAACGTTTATCCCCTAGAAATAATGCCAATCCAATCGACAGGCGACAAAATCCCTGACGAGCAACGACATCCATAAGTCGAATACTCTCTCCTCCAGTTTGCTTCCATCAAATCCCAAGCCAAAGCAAGGCAAGCCAAGCCAAGCCAAGCCGATTTGAGTGCAGCTTCCTGCGAGTTGCTTCGCATCTTGTCAAAGTCAAAGTATGCATTAGCATTGTTTACCTGCCGTCAGGTTAAAGGAAAGGATAGATAGATCGATCGATAGTTAGAGTATGGGTATGGCAATAACAATAAAGCAATAAGAGCAATAGAAGCAACTGACAATTGTGCAGGATATTACAAGACACTGGCTTTTACGCTTAACTGTTGCTGCTCAATCCCGTTACCGGCTTTTTACGAGTATTGACACACTGCAGCAGCAGCAGCAGCCACATCAGCAGTCAATGGGAATACCATACCATATATGTACGAGCGCCGGGCCATAAAATTGTTGCCAAAATCATTTTGGATACCCTTGGCTTACCATTTGTTTATCTTGAGTTTGTTTGGGAGGTTTTTGTCGTTTTTATTGCAGCTCTTCAAACGGATAGATAAACTTTTAGTATCGCATTTTCTTATAGAACATAAATTAAGCATAGTTAATTGAAAATTGTTTTTATATGTTGTGATGCTAAATGAATGTTTGCATCTGTCAATTTTGTTGGGGTACTAGTTTCAAAAAGATTTCATTCCAGTTTATGGGTTGAGCCCGCCGTAGTCGACAAACTTCACACCTCGTGCCAGTCCTAATTTATATGCAAATTGTTGTGGTATAATTTTTCACCAGCTACGCTTAACTTTTCAACTCTTTTTTTTCATCCATCTTTTTATTTGTATTATTTTTTTTTGTTTTTCTTACTGCCGCAAGCATGCGCCATTTAATAAACACTCCACAAAGCAGCAGCGGATGCGGAAAGTAACCAAAATGGCGCGGTTCAAAGTTGTCTGTGTGTGTGTGTGTGTTTGTTTTTATCTTTTTTATTTTACTTATTTTCAACTCTTTTGGAACGCTTGAAGTCATGTCAAACGGAGGGCGACATGTGCAAAATAGGGAAATAATATGCAAATGCAATTATAAGCAACTACCAGCGATATATAGAAGTATGTATAAAGTATAAGAAGGACATCAGATTTAAATTGACAGAAAGTGAAGCGACAACGCAGTCCATAACATTTGTGTACACTGTTGTGTTATTCGCTAACTGAGGGTCATTCCCTTTTGACCATCAATTCGTTGAACAAGCTTATAACATGGTTTATATCTCTACAAAGATTCTTTTCTCATCTTTCCTTTCGAGTTAACTTAATTTTCATAGCATTAAATAATCGCATCCTGCTCCATCCCGATGTATTGTAATTGTGTTTTGGCTGTTATACTTGAATTTAAACGCTATAACCATAAAAATTACACCTTTGGGCAACGACACAAGGAGATAAACATTGGCCGGCCGAGGCTAATCAGAGCAGCTTATATGTGCCATAAATTAAAAGGCGACAGAAACGACATCCGTTAAATATTTGCCGCCTCTTTGCTTCTGACCGTGTGTGTGTGTGTGTGTGTGTGTGTGTGGATCGATGGTTTGGTTGACTGTCCGTGGCTCTGGTAGTCGGAGCTGATGCATGAAATGTAATAAATTTCGTTATCTATGCATTATTTATGTCGTAATTTGGTATTTCAGACCAAAAACAGAAAACAGAAAAATGAATAGCATCGAGTCTGGGCATTCGATCCATAGATGCCTTCAGCACATTTTCAGTAAATTTTTCTCACTCTTTCTCTTTCTCTCTCTTTAGACGCATAAATTATGATGTGTGCAAAATTCATTTAGGAAGAATTTGTGTAGTAAACCTTGGCAATAATGACAACGCTTCAATCACACCTTAACCAATATTGAGCGCTAGACCATATATCATACTAATTGTTTGGTTAAAAAGGCAAAGAAATTTTGGAAAAGCTAGAAATTTATTTTTTAAAAACTTAATGCCACATCTTAGGCAACGGGCAAATGAGCACCCTGGGGCTGGAAACCGTTCTCATCGGCAATGTATTGGACACTGTAGGTAACACCATCATCGCCAACGTATTTGTATGATCCCTTAACGGAAATAGCCTCATTTTCAGTTCCTACGTAGTTGACTTGAGCAGATTCTTGTTGATTGATACCGTTTGATGTTTCATAACTATAGTCAAAAACAGAAATAAACCAAAAGTAAGGCTATTGTTTGACACCCTCTTTTAACGAAGATAACTTACGCAAAGCTGTAGCCATCAACGCCGATGTTGTCGTTGTCAAATCTCAGAGTCTGTGCATCTGAATCAGCTGGGGCAGCCAGGGCAACGGCGAACAGAGCAACAAAAACGATCAGGAACTTCATGTTGAGATATTGTGTAGTGCGTTTGAGCTATCAAAGGTAACTATACTATCTTCAGTAGATTTAAGTCGTATTTATATCTAAATGTGCCATAAGAAATGGTTTGACTAAACTAAAACTAGTTTTTAAACGCATTAAACGCATGGAAGCTGATGATATGTCAAAGAAAAAACCCGTTATATTAACTTAACTTTTTATGTTTGACTTGAACACGTCACAAAGCGAGATGCGCAGACAAATAAATTAAAACTCAACAAACTATTTGCATATTTAGTATTTTTTATCAGTTTATTGATATGAATTAACAAATTGGTTTACGCGTGGCAAATTATAGTTACCTTGACTTTATTAATTGGATTATAGATAGATTAAGATACCAAAATATTCTTTTCCTAATAAACTAATGGAAAGTCAAACCCATTTCTGTTGGTTTGAACTCGGTTAATCTGTGAAAGAATTCAGATTATTGCTGCATTTTTCCCAATACTTTTATTTGTCACTAAAGAGAACCTAAAGTTCGACTTGATTTAATATTTGGTAACTTAAAATTCAAAAGCAAAAATGCTAAAACTAATAAAATTTCAACTTAATATTAGAGTGCACCACTCCGTATATATATTTAAAACTAATTTAATGCGAAAAAGTGCGGAAAACATAAAAACTAGTTCGAATTCTTTTAACAATTAGCATCTACAGAAAGTTCTTAAACATGTTTATCCATTATCGCTGGCACTTTACACCTCTACCTGCCCCGGTTTAATACAAATACACTATCGCTTTCAGCATACAGAAATATGCGATGCGTCTAGTCTGCTGGTTAGCAGACCTAAAGCCAAACCCAAATCTAGACCGGCCAAGGTTGCGGCTTTGCCAATAGCTGTTTGACTTGTCTGCCGCATCTTTGATTTTAATAGTTTGCCTTTGTGCGATTCGTTTTCATTTAAAATTAGTTCAAATCGTATTAACATGATATTAAAATGCAGCTTTATGTTTTATTTATTTATTAATGAATTGTAAAAGCCATTTATTACTTTGTCTTATGCATATTCAAACGAAACTACAACAAAACAAACTCAAACGATTTAAGCACAGCGCAACAAAAACAATAACTCAATATCAATGTAGTTGAAAAGCGATTATTTTGAAGAATTATTGCATACGAGTTTTATTGGATTTTTGGCTGCATTGTTTTGTGGCAAGAAAAAATGTCTTCTGCATGCAGTGGGAGTTATATTTTTTGAAACATTTTGCACAACCACATGCGAAGAATTGAAATTTGTATTTCTTGCAAAATTTATATTTAACAAGTAGAAACGTTTCAGTCGGACGCACCCGACTGCGGTATACTCGATACCAGTAGTCAAACAGATTAAAAGAGAGCTGATTGCAATGGGGTATGGATACGGCAGGGGTGTACGCTGCCTCAAAGACTGTCCGGTGCAGATAGGGATGCCAAAAAGCTCAAAGTTTGTTAAAGGTAGGGGCTGGGGGCGGTATAGGGGCGTGCCATCCAAATTTTTTAGGTTTCTTCATCATCAATCTTGGCACCAAATTTGGGGCTCTAGCTCAAAAGCTGTGGAAAATATAGGCGTTTTTGATTTCAAAATGCAGGGGGCTGCAAAATGCACATCATATTTATTAATTTTAAAGCTTTTTATACATGAATAGGGTAAAGAGTTCACAAAAGCATAGAATCAAATCTTTTAATGTATCTTTCATTTAATGCATTAAAATCTGAGTATTTTTAAAAAACATTTTACTTACTTTGTCAAAGTCAGAAAATTTAAAATTTCACTGCAACTTTCAACTGTCGACTAGCACAAAATCATCGGGCATACTAAACAGAGACATCCTGCAAACCAGACAGTGACAGCAAGTGCAAGTGAGAGTGCTGCCAGTTGCAGTTAACTTTGAGATAGAGCTTGACAATATAAATTTGAACTAAACAAATCCAACCCACAATACATTAAAACAATCGCGAATGAAGCGAAAATCGACAAGTATTTGATATAAATTTTAAGATTACATTTAAGATTAACTTTTGATGTCGGCTTTAAATTGCGGTATGCGGCATTCAATTTGTCGTTTGGCACAACCTTTTCTCACCTTGCAACTAAAAAACGGACCGCACGCCATAAGAAATAAATTATTTCTTATCAAACCGAGCAAACCGGCCACAGGAAAGTTTATTTTTTTTATATTTTTATTTTACTTTTGTTATTTTGTCTGTAGTCTCTTACACACACACACACACACACAGACAAAACTGCAACGTTTTCTATCTGCAATTTCTTTTTTTGTCACTCGATAATTTGTTGAAGTCCAGCGTCCAGACCGTAAATTGTCTTTGGCAGGCCAACAATCTGTCTGGACCTTTTTCACAGCCATTCCTTTTGGAGCTGAGTCGAGTTGAGTTGAGTCGAGTCGAGTCGATGTCGCCTTGGGCCAGTTCCTCGACTACTCTACTGCGCCCAAAAACTTTTGCCCAAGACACGCTGGGCGCGACAGCCAAATCAACAAGCAATTGTTGCTGGTAAAACACGTTGCTCCAACTGCTCCCATCTGATCCCTCCTCTGTTGGCTGTGTCGATAAAGATTACAGCGCAGCAGGAACGGAAAAAGTTTTTAATTTTATAAAAACAAATGGCAAGCATTTGAACTTCAACACAGACTAGCGTCCGGATGAAAAAAAAAAACATAAAGAAAAAGGAAAAGTACAGTAAAAAATAAAAAAAATATTTATAATTATATTTGATGAACATGATTGTTGTACAGATTATTGTCTAGCTGAGTCAGAAGGAAAGGTAAAAAGAATAAAGTTTAATGCTTAAAAATGGTAATTAATAAGCAAAAAGGTTTGTCTGGACAAGGATGAAAAGCTTATATGCTTACGAAGTTAAAGTTGTTTAAATTTGCATATTCTTTAATGTTTAACTATAAAAAAAAAAACTGTTAAGTTACTGTTAGATAAAATTTCTTGGTTTCAAACATGGCTTATCCGTGCACCTTTGCATATGTCCCAAACTTTTTATAAAGCTTCCTCAAAGCATATTTTTCAAGGAACATAATCCTTCCAAAGCTCTTATTAAAAGCTAACAAAAAAGTTGTAGTATAAGGGAAATTTATAGCAGGTACCCAAACCATAAAGTTTAAAAATGTTCTTCTTCAAAGAAAAAGCTTAACGAATGGTAGTCAAGACCTGAGGGTTGAGGGTGTTCAGCCACTAATTGAAATTCTTTATTTATTAAGTTTTCCATCGATGCCTCCGTCGATGGTTGAGCTTGGCTGTCTATCTGACTCGTTACTGTCTGTTTATAGAGCAACAACAATGAGGACAACAACAACAGTTCGCTTACAGAGCCTGCCCCTGCATTTGGTTGTTTTAAATCAGTTTTTGTTTTGCACAGGTTGGGGCGAGGGGGTCGCTATGCTATTTCCTCTCGGCACATGACGCACAACGAAACAAAAGAAAAATTGTAATGAAATTCGAAACTGCAACGACAAAAGCAATAACAACAACAACGTTAAACTGCAAATAGGTTGGGTCTGGCTGGCGCTTAGAAAATATCATCTAAAATGTAAAGCAGAGATGAGATAGAAAAACAAAAACCAAAAATTCAAACGTCAGCAGGTCGACATCTTCAAAATGCAACCTTGATTTTTGACAAACACACAAACAGTGTTCGAGATTTGTACGAATGAATGTGTGTGTGTGTGTGTGTGTGGTATAATCGAGAGGTTTTGCACTCAAAAATGTGACTAAATGTCATCAAATATGCAAGATTTGCTGGTGTTTGCGCAAGTTTTACAATCATTATAAACATCAAATATTTCTATGCAAATGCAAAAATAGAAAGCATGAAATTTCAACTGCTTCGAATGAAAAATTGGTGACTGTCAGTGTGTGTGTGTGTTTATGTCAACTGTCAACCTCTGTCAGTTGATTTACTTGTGAAATGCTAATCTTATAAAAGTGACATTGCCTTCATTCGCGTCCTTAAATCAGTGAAAATCACAAACTGCAGACACCAAACCGGAAACTTGTGTGTGCTACGATTGCAAAACTCCATTTCCTTAGAACTAGACACAGAAATAACATTTCAGAATCTACTAAAGCAGAGTAACAGAAAGCTATAACAAAGATATTCAGTGACCACATCAAGAATATTGACAAACCAAAATCAATTTCATAGTTGTTCTATCGGTATCCTTTCACACATGCGCTTACTTCTTCCCACCTTCATTTTGGGCGCTGCTTGGGCATGACAATAATATAACGACAAACACATTATTATTATTTTCGTTCGCGGCTGCAAATAGCCAATTAGTGCAGGAAACCATTAGCGGCGCTATCCGTGTTGTCAATCTATGTGCTTCCGGACAGGCTCGAGACGCCCAAACAGTGTTAGCAGAGTGCAAGCAATGCCTTCACTAAAAGCGGGGCAAGGAAGGAATTTATAACAAAATTATCTTACATCGATTGGTAAATAGACAATTGTCTGGG
Source organism: Scaptomyza polygonia (assembly GCA_035044585.1). NCBI lineage: Eukaryota > Metazoa > Arthropoda > Insecta > Diptera > Drosophilidae > Scaptomyza > Scaptomyza polygonia. The sequence continues at coordinate 1,831,009 of JAWNNU010000962.1, read as the reverse complement.
GCCAAACAATTAAAAAAACACGTACAAACAACTTAATCGGAGGAACAATTAACTAGCAGTAGTCATGGTAACCCTTAAATAATTGAATTTAATATGAAGTGAAATCTTTTCACAGCTTTAATTCTGCCAAAGCATTGCCGATTATGAAAAGGAAGCGATATTTGGTAATCTTTTGAGCTCTAAAACTGTTCTACAAATGAAAAAAAATGGAGAAATGATTTTAAATGTTTCCCTCATGATGATCAAGATTGTTCATAGGAAATTTTAACTCTTTTCAACTCACTCAGGGAAATATATGCCACACAGAGTGCTATAGAAAAACACACACAAATTAATATACACATCACTGGTAGTTGTAGTGGTAGTTGGTAATTGTGTATAGTGTATGCATACCATGTAGCATACTTATGAGAGCAACATCAAAAGCAGACACTAGCTAATGGCTTTGATGCTGACTCAGTGACACAGCCTCATCATTTGCTTGTCCTATACATGTTCATACATTAATGCATATATGCACACATATATATATATACATATATAAATATATATAATATATATAATATAGATATTTAAAACGTTGGTTTTGACGTTTAGGTGCAACATGACGTTAGCCGGCTTGATAACTGTACTCGGTAACTGGGTCCATTATATATGGCGACACACCCCTTTTTGGGCATACTAAACAGAGCAGCAGCAGCAGCATCATCGTTAACACTCCAACATCAGCAACAACTACAATTTTTACACCTTCGATGTTGTTGCTTTTGTGTGCGCGGCATAAATTAATAAAAATTTCATGTGCCAAATAATTACAATTAACATGAGTTCTTAATTAAGAGCATGCTGCTGAGTTGCTACTGTTGTTGTTGTTGTTGTTGCTGTCGTCCTTGTTGCTGTTAATAGGCTCGTTCATTTGCCATCGTCGCCATCGTCCTCGTCGTTCCAGCTCTTCTGCTTTTGCTTCCTACTCCGGTTTTACCTTTAATGCAATACAACACACTCGGCTGGGCTCGGTGCGGTTCGTTAAGTTCCCTCGGCAAAAGCCCTGCCAACACATCAAATCCGCTGCTTCACCCCGCATTTCTCTCTTTGTCTTTGTCTGTCAGCTTTATTTTCTGCCTGCCAGCGATTTTCCATCTCTGTTTTTCTTCTCGCTGTTTTTTTTTTTTAACAATTGAAGTGTCGATATTTTATGTGTTGCTCGTTCGTTTAATTAAAAATGCCAAAGGTTAACGCATGAGACCCCCTGTCTGTGTCTGTGCCACTCCCCAGCACACCACCATCCTCCCTCGCTTGCGCTTATGAATTTAATTTATATGGAGCACAAAACATTTTCGGAGCATTTGATATGTTTTTATTTTTGTTTGCGGCTTTTGGGTTAGCTTTTTGTTGCAGATTTAAGCCGCTTAGGGAGAAAGTTTAATCAAATGCCAAACAACAACAGCTTAAAAAACTGTTGCACAGTGGTGACAATTATGCACAATTATTAAAAAGCTTAAGTATATTTTTTAGACAAAACAAATGTACCAAGTGAAAGATGAACTTTTCATTAGATTTGTCAACTTTTGATTTAATTTTTTTTTTTGACATTGCATTTGCCACACAGTGCTGCGATATTATTTATGATTACGTTTAGAATATTTTTGAGAGAAACTTTGACACTGGTTTTATTAATAGCTGCTGGACATTGAGTTATGCAGCTTGTGCGTTTTGCATGCCAAACTATTTTGGATTTTGGCCATGTTGTTGGGTCCTTAGCTGCCCGCTTCAACTGCTGTTTGCAGTTTGGCCAAAATAAGTTTTGTTAACTGTGCTATAAAGCCGGAACTAACTGTACTTCATTGTTTAGGGCTGTGTTGCAAAACTAAAGTGGTAGCAAAGTGCTGGATGTGCTTTGAGAAACTTCATACCAAAAAAGGGGCATTATAAAGTGCTTAAAAAAGCAGGCAGTGAGGAGTTGTAAATGCATTTTTATCAAGCAGCGTTGAAAGTTATTTGTATTTAAGCCGAGACAAAAGACGAACTTTTAAGAATTTCCACTTCAAATATTGATTAAATGCTTTTACCTGAAACTTACTTGAAAGCGGCTATAAGCCAAACCCAACCAGCATTTGTTCAACTTACATAAATCGCTTCGCGTTGCACTGCATTGGATGCAGGATTAAAGCTTAAATACATTTGTTTGGTTTTGTTAGTCATAAAACTGTCCAAATCTCGGACACTGATGATGATGAAAGATCACAAAAGCATCCACACCTCGGCAAGTGAATGGCAACCGCTGCAGCAGAAGCAGCAGCAGCAGCAATAGGCAAATAAATGTGCCCGCCCCAACTGGTGTGCGGATGCTTGGCCCGCAAAAGTCAACCAAAGGCACAAAGCCAGTCAGCCACAAAGGCCAGGATAAGGGCCAAGCCAATGTGACAGGACGGAGAAGTAAAAAAATATAAATATGGCAAGTGAAGTAACGAGAAAGATGAGGAAAAAGAAATAAGGCAAACACGTAGCGAAGGACCGACCGACCGACCGACCGACCGACTGACTGCCTGACATAAATATGTAAACAATTGTCAAAACGAAAGGCACACAAGAACACATTGAAAGATATTTCAATGGAAATATGAGAGTGCTGAGTGGTTATACTAGGATTATTATAGTTGTTGTTGTTGTTGTTGCATACAATGAATATGAAAAATGCATGACAAACCCAGAGCCCCCCAAAACCCAAAAAAACGTCGTGTAACTGGATATAAAAACGCGCAAATATATCACACAAACACACACGCACACACACACACACATATATATATATATATATATAACAGATGCGTGCATTGGTTAAGCATGGTTAGTTGAGTGGAAGTGTCGAGGGGGAGGGCTTTGGGTACAATTCGATGCTCAGGTTAGTCAGGCTGCTGCTGCTGCTGTGCTGCTTTGGTGGCAAGGTGAGGCTGTGGCTTTAATGACGTCATACAACCAGAACACACACACACACACACTTACCACACCGTGCAATGCCCGCAAAAGACCCGAACTCAAACAGATACGGAAAGAGAGCGCGAGAGAGAGAGAGAACATTGCTTGCTCTCTTTAAATCACAACAGCATCGAATCAAATGCTGTGCAGAGAGAGTGAGAGAGAGAGGTGAACAGACATCTCTTCTTCTTTTTCTCCTCCTCTCTCTCTCTCTCTCCCTCTCTCTCTCCTACATCCCTGTTTTGTTTGGCTGTTATTTCTCTCGCAATCAAGCTGAAACGTGCACAACAAACATTTGTATCGGTTTTGTATATTATGTGGGGACACTTTTGATTTTTTTACTTGATTCAAAATATTAATGAGAATTTATAGCTGACAGCTCAACTGCAAATGCTATGTCTGTGTGTGGGTGTGTGAGTGGTGGTGTCTATTTGTATATCTATATATGTATATGTTTAGAATTGCTCATATCATATTTAAATGAGATTATTGCAGTGTGTAATTTATAAATGGGCTACTTTGACTTCCTTGCTACTTACGGTTATGATAAGAAAAAGATTCCAATATAATAAGTTGGAAAATCGTTGAGGTATTCGAAATATGATATTTGTTGGCTTTGATAGTTTAAAAATGTTCATTACTTTAATGTTGCAATAGCAATTTGTTTTTATATTAAAATATTTATTTTAGGTAGTTGGCATTGAAATATTATTATAATATTTTTTATTTCTTTTTGAACATTTTTTTTTTTAAGACTTTTACTCAACTTACCTTGCTTTAATTAATTCAAAAACTATTTAACTCAAAAGCTTGCCATAGATTGAAAATCTTTGAGCCTTTCATGCCTACCGCAATTATTCAAAGGCTCGTCGACAAGTTTTTGATATCAGTTCAAGTATCGCTACCACCCTTAGAACAGCTCTTTACTCCATCCACACTCATACAGCCAATTAATTAAGCCAAATGATTTGAGGCAAATGTGAATGCATTTTCGTGATAAGCTCAAAGACCGCAAAATTCCTTTGCGTATACTTAATATACAAAGTATTTTACACAAAAAAGCCAAGAAACCAAAAACGGCGGGATACGCTTTGACAAAAAAAATCCATTAAGCTAATTTGTGCCATGTTGTTGTTGGTGTCGTTGCTGTATTTTTATTATTGTTAGTTTTTGTTGTGGCAACAGCAGCTTCAAAGCACAGCACAAAAACACAAAAGCAAAAGTCTTGCGGTGTGTCTGCTACAAAATACTAACCAACAGGCACGCCAAATACATATAGTACATATGTATGTATATGTAAATATACATTCACATACACCTAAACATATACACATTTATACGTTAACGTATGCTTATGCGTATACGTATTAAACGTAACGGGAAGACAACGCACACAGTGAACGAAAAAGTCACGCACTAAGAACTAAGCAGCATATAAAATTTAATGCACACACACACACACACATAATAAATATAGTGTGAGAGAACCGACTGACAGATGACCTACAGAAAAATAAGAACTTTGCCTTAAAAATTGTAATATCTTTTTTGGTTTCCACCCAAAACCAAACTAAAACTTTTGAAAACTTTATTTTTAATCACAACAAAAACAAAAAAGCGAATGTACAACAAGTGGAACAACTCGCAATAACCCAATACCCAATAATCCCTAACCAGCCACAAGAAAACAAAGCTCACGCATTGCTTTAACCTTAGATTAATCGCACAACACACACGCAACTGGGGCTATATGGGCGAGGGTGAAAATAAATATATATACATAAATATGTAATATTATTTTTGTGTTTGTGTTTGTAACAAAAATTAAGTTGAGTGCGTGGCGCTGGAAAATTTGTTTGGTATCGCATAAGGTGTAAGAAAAATCACAAACAGACAAAAGAGAGAGATAACACAGAGAGGAAGAGGATAGGGGAAGAGACGCCGACATATAAGACGCAAATCTACAATGCAAACAGGACGCACAAGATTTGTGGATAGCATGAACGATAATGCGCGGTGAGGCGGGGGGTAAATGTGTGCGGCCAGCAACATAAGAGAGCAATACAGAGAGAGAGAGAGAGAGAGAGAGAGAGAGAGAGAAACTGTCCAACAAAAAGAGCGAGAGAAGGAAGGATGAGCGAGAGCAGCATCCAAGCAGCTGGTAAAACTCTCAGATTTTACGGGAAAATGCCCGGGCAAACGCTTGCGCCCTGACAAACAAGTTGTTGTTGTTGCTGTTGCTGCCGCTCAAACAATAATAAGTCTTGCCATTATTTGGCTAACCGCCTTACCTGGGCCTTTCCTACAACTAACTTTATGCTGTCAAAAAAAAAAATTAAAGAAAAAAAAAGCACATGCAGCCTATGCCCATGAAAATTATGTATACGCCCCGTGCGGCAACGGCAGCAGCAGCCTTGCCCAGCCGAGTAAAAACTTATTTTTGGTGACAGGCGCTTAGCCAATTTGCGCGCTTACAACAAAAAAAGCGGCCTACCAACAACAACAAAAAAAAAAAAAAAAAATCCCAAAAAAAAGTTAAGCACGAAAAATGACAAAAATTTTAAAAGAGGTAAAGGGCAATGTGGTTGAGTTTAGAGGGAGGAAAGTTTAAGCTGGCTGCAGCGTTGTTTTTTTTTTGTATTTTCTTCTCGCCTTGCTTTAAAAATTCAAAATGGCAGGCAGCAAACAAGCAGACAAAAGTAGCGAAAAGTTCAACAATAAACAGGCGCCAATTTACACAGAGCGAAGCAAACCTCAACACAACAATTTGCATCTGTGTGTTTGTGTGTGTGTGTGTGTTTGGAGGCACACTAATAATTTAGTAACAGGCAAATGGCAAACAACAACAACGCCATGCGAAAAAAAAAGTGAAAGAAACATTTTCACTTCCTGCTCTGCGATTCTAAAGCAAGCTGCCCCAATGCGATTCCAGCTGCTGCTGCTTTGACTTCAACTCCATCTCCGTCGCCTCAGTTCATATTGTTGCTGTGTTTATGTTGCTTCTTCTTCTGCTTTTTTTATTTTTTTTTTTGCAGCATTGAAATTGCTCGCTGAGCAGGTCAGCAATGGCAGCGCCAAAAGCAAAATGTGTCAGCCAAAATAAATGGTTTCTTTTTTGTTGTTGTTGTTGCTTTTTTCATTTTCGCTTCATTGACAAAGCGAGAAAATGCTCTTGTCGTCTATATATATATATATGTACATATATATATTTTAGATTCCTTTTTTTTTTTGCTCTCGTTGCAACTCGCATATTGCACATTTGTCCAGCGTTAAGAAAATGTCCATGTCCATGCCACGCCCATCACACCAGCTCCTGTTCCTGATGTAATGGAGCAAAGGGGGAAAGAGGCTGCTGGAAAGAGGTTTGTGGTGTCATTTGGTATTGGCGTTGAGTCTATGGCACATTTAAAAAGATGGCACAACCAACACATGCTAGCCGCCTGGCTTAAAGACACACACACACACACATACACATACTTATAAACACATCGTTTTAGGGGCACATTATGCTGTTAAATGCTTGTACAGTGAGCTCACAATAATCGCTTATCAATTTAGAAAAATAAAGACATTAAATTGGCATGGAAAATTACAGAAAAATAGTATTTGTAAATTTTTGTCTTCGATTGGTAAAGGGGATGGAAGTAGCTCTTCAAATCAGATTTAATCAGTTAATATATGAAATTTATTGTCAAAAATAAACTACTCCCAAATTTAGACTTTGTGTCTCAAAACGGAAACAAATCTTTAAAAAAATATTCAAGTATTGTTTATTGCTTACTTGAAATCTGATTCGTTTTAATTAAATTATTTTATTCCGGTTATTTATTTTTTATAAATCTTTTAATTGACATTTGAGCACAAAATATGCTTTATAAAAAAAAAAAAAAACAAAGAAAGTATTTATCTAAACTGTTGCTTGTTAAACAATACAACTGCTATAGAAAACCTGTCTTTACACTTATATACAGCTGCTAACAATGAAAATCAAATGAAATTTGCTATTAACTTGGTATTTTGTGTATTGATTCGATTGAATTTTTAATGTTTAATACCACGGTTCATTTTGTGCCCTGACAGAAGTGTTCTACCGTAGCAGCACACTTTGCTCCCGCTGTTCAGCACTGAATATATATATATCGTATATATATATATGTGTGTTAGTCGCAAGGCAATTCCTTTTGCTGCTCCATTGCTTCATGATGCTGTTGCTGTTGGTGTTTTTGTTTCGCTTTTGTTTCGAGCTTGTCGTCGTTGTCGTTACTGTTTGTTGTTGTTGTTGCTTTTGGTCCTTTGCCCGTTGTCATCATTGCCCTGGCTGCCCCCTAAAGTTCTGCTGAGGCCACAAACTCGCTGGCATTGTTGCTGTTGTTGCAGGCCAACGATTGTCACTGCGAGCGCCCCAAGCATAGAGAAACTTTTTATGAATTTTGCAGCCCCAACAAGCCTGTCACTCCGTAGATACACCACCCCCCGCCCCATCCGCGATATCACCACACTGTGTACCCCTTTTTGGCCCGCTGTCAGTCCGACCATGTAGAATAATCTGGCGCAGCAGCAGCAGCAGCAACAGCAGCAGCACAACAGGGTTAAATAAGCTGTTAATTATGTGTTTAAAATTTCTGACATGACGCAGTGCAAATTATTTATTTACATCATATTTTTAGCTCAATTTGTGTGTTGCCCTTTATATATATATTGTCATTTATGCAACATGCAACATTGCGCAATTTAGATTAACAGATTTAAAGCAGCAGTGTCAAGCGTGGCGTATACGCAATATTTAACTCGCAGTCAAAAGGACATAAATAAATTTACGTATTTGTCTCATTTTTTATATTCTTTTTTTTTTTTGTGTTCGAAACCGCAGAGCATACATATGTAATTCACACACGCACACATGTGTATTTATTTGTGTGTAATGCGTGCGTGTGCGCCATTTGTCTGCTTGCCTGGCAATTGCACACAATTACATTTCTATTCAGGTACCAAATAAAAAAAACCACACACACACACACAACCTTTCTTTCCGTACTTAGCACAAAAACACTTTTTGGAGTCACATAAAATAAAATAAAAAGAACATAAAATACAGACGACTTATGGCGACCTAAAAAAAATGAGAAAAAAAAACGCTACACGAAGCTTTAGTTACATTTGGCAACAACAACAAAAAACAAAAGTTGAGCAAATCATGGAAACAAAATAAAATAGAAAGGAACAGTTAAAAACATCTATGAAACATTATAATGAAACAACTATCTTGATAAAAAATATATATAACAATCACTGAACAAATAAAAAGAAAAAATCAGGTCAAAATGTGATTAATATAGTAATCATATATGAAAGTCGGTAAGCCTTCCTATAAAATTTTCCAGTACAACGAAGTTTTGTTTAAACTAAATAGAACAAATTATAGCATAATTATTAATGAATAATTATTCGACTTCACCAAACTAATAATCAAGCCTTTTCTTATTTCAATTATATATATTTAAAAAAAGGGAAAGTGTCATGCTGAGCTCCTTTTCTTTACATAATTTTTCATATTTGCTCACATTCCGCATTCCTCAGCAATTGCTAGCAATTTCGTGCGACACCTTTCGTATATTTTGTTTTTTTGGAGGCCATCCATTACAGTTACAGTAATCACAGGCAAAGTCACATTCCCAATCACAAATGCGGATTTTTTCCGTTTTTTGTTTTTGTTTTCCCCATTTTTGGTCGAGGCGCTAAGATTTCCGCTTAAATAATTCAAAATTTGTCGAAATGACAAATTACCCAAACGTTCGCTGTGTGTTTCATTAATTTGGCGCTGTCGTAACGGCACACACACACACACACATATACATTTACCCGCATACACGTGCGAGGCATAAAAGCTGTGGCATTTCATTTTCATAAATTTTGGGCAGCCACAGCAACAAATGACAAAAGCAAACTCAATCAATTTGTGATGTGTGTGTGTGTGTGTGTGTGTGAATGGGCGTGTACTTTTTGTGTGTGGAGAGCGTTATTGGGGCTAGTCCCAAAAAACGAAATGTATGCTTATTAAAAAATCAACAGTGCGCATTGAAAAGTCAACTCGGTTGACGTCCACAGCAAAGGGATATGTTCTTCTTTTTTTTTAACTGTACCCAATGGTTGTGGCCTGCTTCTAAGCGCTAAAAAATGTCGGCTAAACCATGCTTCAGCTGACATATATATATAATTTAACTGATTGTGTTATTCAAACTGCCAAACTGCCAAATATTTGGCTATGAAGCTGATTTTTATAGCTAAAATGTTTGTGATAAAAGACGTAATTGATAAAAAAAATCTTTAGACATAAAAATAATAAACTAGCAGATTATTCAACAAAAACAGAAGTTATTAAATATTATCAAGCTGATTCCAAAAAGCATTCGAATATCATAAAAAAATAATATGCCTCGTTATTAGATATTTGTGCGAACATTTTAATGCCAGTTGAATTGTTAAGTGCGCTTTTAGACAGACTGTCAACAGCTTGGCACACATTACGTATACGTTTTAGCCATGGTCAATATATATTGTGCACATAAAGCATACGACAAGTGTGCCAGCGCCAGAATATTGAAAATGAACTACAACCAGACACTACAGATGCACTCTATATATCCTTCTCAACACAAGCAGCAACAATAACTACAACAACAACAACAACAACAACAAATATGACAGCAAACATTTACTTATGCAGAGCTTTAGAGCTACCGCCGGCGCACAGTTGCCGTTGCCGTTGCCGTTGTTGTTGTTGTTGTTGTTGCTGCTGTTGCAATTGCTGTGTATCCTGACGATTTAGCTGATTTATGTTGATTTGTGAGCGAGAATTGCCAGAGAGTTGTGCCAGCCGAGGCACAAAACGTTTCCCGGCAGCACCAACAGCAGCAACGTGCGCTTAAAGCCAACAATAACAAGGACTTACAACAGCTATAAAGAAGCAGCAGCAAAAGCATTCCACCCCTACCCACCCTACTGAGAGCTGAAGCGTGCAAGTTTCGGCCCGGTTTTGAGTTGGGCTGCAAAATTCGGTTTTCGGTTCGTGTTTCGGTCGCGCCCAGAAACGCTGTGCAGCCAGCAGGAGTCGTGTGTCTGCCACGACGAAACGAAGTCAACAAGAGTCGACTCCAGTGCCGAGCGTGTGGCAAGTACGAGTCTGTGTCCGTGTCGAGTTGAGTTCAGACGTTGTCCTCGCTGTTTCAGCGCTGTGTGCAAAAAGCAAAAGCAAAAAACAGAAAAGCTGAAGAAAAAAATACATGAGAAATAGTTCAAGCGAGCCAGCATAGATACATTTTCCACACACAACAAATTCTTAATGCTGGTATAAAAAATACACAAATCGACACAATTCAAATTCAAAAAATTATGCAATTAATAAATAAAACCAGTTAAAGTGTTGATACAAATGAAAATTTGCCGTTACAAGCGAAAAGAGGCGTTGCTGCAAAAATCGAAGCCAACTTTATGCATATTTCTTGGTGTAGAGAGCGCTTCGTGTGTGTGAGTGTGTGTGTGTGTGTGTGTGTGTGTGTGTGTGTGTGTGTGTAAGAGTAAAGCAGGACGAAAGTCTTACAGCAAAGTCGTGTTAAAATATTAAAAATAAAGAAAGCTAAAATTAGAATACTTAAAAAACATTTAATAAATTTTATAAATTAATAAAAAAGAAAGAGAAAATATTTGTAAAAATAATCGCTTTTACAACTTTTTGGCTCGCACACACACGCACATCAGGCAGCAGCAACAACAATGAAAAAACGAAACCCTAAGTAAATACACAATTGTGTATGAAACAAAAAGGAGTCTGCTGCAACGAGCTCCTGTGTGTGTGTGTCTGTGTTTGTATGAGTGTGTACCGTGTGTGTGTGTTTTTTTTTTTTTGCCTTTAGTGTGGCAGGCCACTCTGCATAAGTTAGAAACATCGCACCGCAACATCAAATTTGGTTTCGGTGTTTCTTCGTGCGTCGTTTTTGGCAGCCAATTTCGCGCTCAAGTCCGGCTGCCACTTCGGTTCCCCCCGTTCTAGTCCTTAGCTGCCTTGGCTTTGTTTTATTGCAAGTAATTTGCTGGGCTGGCCGCACGTTGATTAGCTGGCCTGATGAGGCAGCTTGCTGGCAATGAACCCGGCCCGCATATGCTTTTAATTGCCAAAAAAGATAGAAAAAATAAAGAAAAAAGACAGACAGATAGCCTGAGATACTAACGAAAAGAAGTTAAGTGATGCTCATGCTACTAACTCTCGCCCTTCCTTCAAGCTTAATTGTCTTAAATGCTTGACCATTTAGCAAGGAGACAGGTTTTCTTGATAACAGTCAACTTTTTCATTTCAATCTTAAATTGACCTAAGTTTGATCGTATAAAATTTCCTCGGAAATATATTTTTATTACTTAAAGCAGTTTAATATTTTTTAAGCAAAAAACTTACTTCACACCATTATCAAATCTGATTGAGTAATTTTGCCAAGAGTTTGTTGCAGCTATTAAATATGCAGAAGGTCCAAAGTTATGGTGCCTGAATATTTGAAGCCCTTGTTCCTTGTTCTTTGTAGGTCATCAAATATGTAGAACCCATTTATAAATCTTATTCAGCCACTCAGCAAGACAAAAGCTTCGCCAAAGCCAAACACAGCTATCAATATAGATACAAACTGTGCATGGCAAATCTTATATATACATATATATTTGGATTCGTATATATTTCTATCAGAACTTAATTAATATACAAAGGCTTATCAGCGAACAAAGAGCCATGTGTGTGTGTGTGTGCTTATGTAATTTATTTAGCTAAGCTCGCATTGACTTTTTGACAAGTTGAACAACAGCAACAGCCATGGCAACAATACACACACACACACACCCACTGCTTCTCTAAATCCTTTGCCACAAAATGCAATCCAAAGTCAAACAAAGCTGGCAAAAAATTTTGTAGAAAGCCAAAAACAAATACACAACACTCACACACATTCATAAACAAAACCAATTAACGAGATATGTGTAAAAAAAAATGAGAAGGGAACATAAAAAACCATATGACAAGGGAAAGGCAGGCGGCAGGGTAGGGCGGCCGGAAGGAGCCAAAGCGGCATACAAATCAAATGTGCTTAGAATAGCAACAAAAAAAAAATCAACCTAAAATTAAAAAGGAAAACACAAACTCACACGCACATAAACATACACACGAATACAAAAGCAACAAAAAGGCCTAAACACACTCGCAGTTGGTGTGGCAGGAGCCAAGTAGCAAGCGTTTATGCTAAACAGAGTGTAACTGCCGGGGTTGCCAGTTTTGCCAGTGACATTTCTGCAAAAGCCAAGTCCAAAAGGGAACAAAAACATGGCCCAAAGCGCCAGCAGACAGACAGCAAGAGAGAGAAAGAGAGAAAGAGAGAAAAAGAAAGAGAGAGAGAGAGAGAGAACCCTTTGCAGACAAATCCAACTTACTGGCATTCTCTATGTTTCTCTCTATGCTCGAGGCTCAGGCTATTTTTGGCACGCACTCTCTTTCGCTCTCTCTCTCTTTCTGTACAAATGTTCTGAGTCTAACCAACTGTCAACGGGCTAGGCCCGATTGCTGCCTTCAAACATTTAAACGGCATTTAAACGTGCAGCTGAGAAAATGTAACGGACGAAAAGAAGCGAAATTTTCAAATGGTACGCGGAAAAACTCAACCGAAAAAAAAGTGGGCAAAAAACCAAACAAATTTACCACTATACAAACGAGCCTTCGTCTGTGTGTGTGGGTGGGTGTGTTTGAGTGTGTGTGAGTGCGCATTAATGTGTGTCAGTGTGCTTATATGGCAACGATTGGTTGTGTGTATGCGTGTGTGTGTGTGGATGTTCATGTGTGTCAGTGTACTTATGTAAATGTGTGCATAGATTTAGTTTTAGTAAAATATTTTCAAGAACTTGCAAACGCCGCCGCTATTATTATAAAAAGTCAAATTATTTATTTTCAAATATTAATAATAAAAAAATAAAAATGATCTCAAACAAATTCGGACTGTGAACTTAAATAAAAAATCACATGTGCATATATTAAGAAAAAATTATTAAAAGAAAGAAAATTCAAGTTTTTAGTAAATTCTTTTTAAAAGTGAAGTATAATAACTAAAAAAGAAAAATAAATTTGATTAAAAAAAATAAATAAAAATAATTTTTAATTTTTTCACTGTTTCAGTAAATTGATAAAAACTTTCAAAACATTTAATAAAATTTCGTCGTAAACATGTCAAAAATTAAAGCGAAATCCAAAACAACAAATAAACGAATAATCTACAAAACGCAGCAAATAAAATGAGACAAACATCAACAACAACAACATCAGCAAGGACAGCTAACAACTGGCAACGGACAATAAAGGCACAGTGGAACAAAAACAACAAAAACAGCAACGATATGCAGGACATTAAGCCGAGGCAATGAAATGGAGAGTCCATTTGGATGACGAATAGAACGACAGCAATAAAATAAAAATTAAAACAAATAAAATTGATAAAAATGATGACGAAATGGATCTAGGCAGCATTTTATACAAGCGTAAAAGACTCAACAATAATTAAAAGTCAGAGGTGGAAGCGGAAGGCACAGCCAGCACACCCAGCGGCGAGGATATCAGTGCAACAGCAGACAGACATACAGACGGAACCGAATCTGTTGGAATCGGTTGCTTCTAATGCTAATCGTTTTGATTCCGAGCAGTCAAACGATATTGCAGTGGCAGCGCAAGCATTAAAGACGAAAAGGAAGAAAGAACATACATACACACACACACACACACACACTTACATGCATGCACTGATGTACTGACTGAATGCCTCGCTGCCTAAAAAAAAAAAACAAAAAAACAAACTAACTCACTGACTGAGAGGAAAAGAAAGAGAAGAGAGATAAGAACACAAGCAGAAGACTCAACAGAAACGAAAGCAAGCAAAAAGCAAGAAAAAAGCATTAATTAGTTAACTAACAAATACTTAATTTATACCAAACAACAACAACACGAACGTTTTTAATGCCACGCAACACTTGACAAAAAATAATTAGCAACAACAATTTTGAATTAAGCAATACTCGCACCTACTCTACTCGCCTACCAATAAAAAACTCTACCTTCCAAAACTTTTTGACTTTTGACACGCACCAACAACAACAACCAACAAACAAACAAAACAAATTGCACCACCATGAGTGATTCAGCAATGGACAAATTAATAAAACTGGCGCCCCGTACCACAACGCCCCTTCTAACTATTTGGCTGGCCATTAATATGGCGCTCATTGTACAGCTGACGGACCCCAGAAGAATCATCACAGTGCAAGCCGCGTAAGTTTTTTTATGAGTTAAATTTTTAGGTTTTCAAATGATTGATTGATAGTTCAGTTTGTTTAGACATTAAGTTTATTCAATTATTTTGATTCACTATAGTATTTGTTTATAGATCAGTTAAAGTAAACTAAAGAAACTGCTTTGAAAGAAGAAAACAGAAAGAAACATTAGAAGATTTATTCATTCATTGAGTTTACGGTTTATATGTCATTGAAAATGTTTCTCAGACATGTACATCGAGTAATACCCAGAATGATTTATGAAAAAGTCAAGTTCAATGGGATAAAAATTAAAACAAGAGTGTTTTTATAAGTATGTTTGAGAATGAAATCAATTTATGAGTATTCTAAAAAATATATTGCTCAATCTTCTACTTTACTTTAAAAGAATATTTGTCAGTTTTGTATTCCGAATTATGTCCAAGTTGATTTATGGATGTACAATAATATATGAACACCTCAAAAATCGTTGAAGAAGTCATCTCTAATTTGATTCGATTTAAAACGATACAAATCATAATATGAGTTTTCTAAAATTGTCAGTTAACAGTTATTGTTTCCAACATGAGTACATAGGTACATCATAGACTTAAAGTTATTTTAAGTTGCACAAAACTCAAAAGTTAAGTTGATTTTTTGAATAACTTTTCTTGAACATTTAAAAAGTTGACTTTTTGATCAACGTGTTTTTTTGCACTACGAGCCAAAAAGTCTGAGCAGTTTTTAAATATTTTAAAATACAATGAACTTAATGAAATAATATCGACTTTCAAAAGAAAAAAATCGTTTGTAATATTTTCATAAATGCCAAAACTAATCGCTTTAAAATTTATGTACAAATTGCGAATAATAAACGTGTTATTAAGCAAAGAAGCTTTTTAGTCTCGACATTTTAATAACAATAAATTTGTCGTTGTGACATATTGCTGCATTGCACAATTTCCAGTGCGCATTCTTTGTACATGTGTGTGTGTGTGTGTGTGTGTTTCTGTGTTTTTTGCCCCAATGGAGTCATAGTTCATGATAATTTATGATTATTCAAAAATAGTTGGCTGCAAAATGTGTCCGTGTGTTGGTTGGTTCGGTTGGGGTTGGAAAAAGTGAAGTGTGTGTTGTGTTCAGTGTTGCGGGCTAATTAGGTGCAATGACAGCTTGTTTTGACCTGGTCAAACAAACAGTAAATAGAGTACGACAGTAAATAAAGTCGAGTACTCTAGCGCTTTTTAAAATAAATGCGGGCAATTTATTAAGCTCGTCGTCGCTTCACATTTGCATGTGGCGGCTATTAAAATGCGACAGACTGAAAAATGACAATAGCCAGAAGCGACAGTGCTTGTAATTACTGAGCAAGCCAGGATCGAAGGGAGGAAAGGATGGTTATTTGGTAAGGTGCATGCGACTTATTTGATTAGCGACGGCTGGCAAAAGAAATGTCCACAAATTTGTGGCAATTTCCAATGTTTTTTATGTTGTGTCCCTTTACCATTTCGGGTTAACGCTCATTAGACCATATTTGTAGAAGAGGGTAAAGTGTAGTTAGGAGAGGGCGGGTGGGGCTGCAAACATTAGCATAAGCCGCCAAGCAGGCAATTTAAGTAAATCAAAAATGAACAAGTTTCCCCCAATCTAAGACGTACAAATGCACGTTTATGGGCTAAGCTGATCGCGTGTGGTGGCAACAACAACAGCAAACAACAACAACAACAAACAACAAATAGGCGTAGGTAAAGGCAAATGTCGTGGAAATGTGGGCAAAAGTGGCACGACTTTAGCACAGTTGGCTGCTTATTTGGGCCAGGCGGCACTTTGAATTTTGTTTTTTTCTTTTTCTTGTTTTTGAAGTTGAAGCTTACGCCACTTTTTCATGCAACATTGCACAGAGCGTCGCAACAAAGAAATGATACACACACACACAGTTGCCTGCAGGCAAAGGTTAAAGGCCAAAGCAACACAACGACACAATTTGCCCGCACAAATAAAAACGAAGAGAATGAAAGAAGCAGCAGCAAAAAAAAAAATATGTGTAGTACTACAACAACCGCCTGCTGCTCACTTTTTAGACCCATTCAACTTCCTGTCAGAACTGTAGAGCTTGGACTCGAACGTTGGTAGCTCCTGCTGTTGCTGCCCCGTTGTGTGTGGCCCGTTGTGCAGCACTTGCCACACAAGTGCGCACTTCACTTGGAATTTATTGATGGCAGATAATGCCAAAGTGGCAGCGACAAAGCAACACCGAACAGACGACGACAACCACTGCGTGTGGCAAGCTGCACTCGCAGGCGAAAAAAATCCTTACGATACTCTAACCAAAAAGAAAGGAATTGCAATTAAATAACAGTTCTTTAAGAATCTTTTATATGGTCAGAAAGATATTTAAATATCAAAATAATCGCGCAGCTTTTAAGTTTCTTTCACATAAGGCAACTAAATTGATATGCCCCAATGCAAGAGTATCAAAAACACAAAAAATGAAGGATACGCTGAATGAGGCGCTTGCAGCTGCTGTGACAACAGCTCCTCGCCCCAGCTTTCAAGTGCCATTGAGCGTAAATTGTTGTTCCTTCACATTTTGAGTATGATTGAGAATATCCACAAAGGGGCCCAGCCCAGCTCAAAGGGTCGTAGTTCAGCCAGCCGTTGCCATTTTCTATTCGCCTTTTCAAATATTAAATAAAGCACAGACACGGCAACTTCAATCTTTTTTTTCACTTCCTTTACCTTCTTCTCTTTTGCAAATGCATCTTGTAATGCAATTCGAACAGGCAACTATTTTTGCTAGACTCGCTAATATTTGCTTTGGTTGTGTGTGTGAGCTTTCTGTTGATGTTCATTTTGAAAATGTCAAGGACTTTTCAGAGTAAATACAATTTCTTATGCATTTACCCTAAGCAGCCACATCAAATGAAACTTACAAATTTGATTTAGTCAAAGATAAAAGCCAACTCTCTGGGATTGTACGAAATCAAAGGTGTAAAATATTTTAGTTAGATTTATTCCTCAATTTCAAATGTTGGCTTATGTTGATTTAAAACTTTTTAAAACATTTTACAAATATATAAAACTGTCTTCCGCAGTAAATGCTTGAGTTTTTGTGGGATGAAGGCGTTTCAAAACTCATAACATGTTTATCCGGCCATGTTTTCCTGTGCTCATTTTTCAGTTTGTTTATTTGCACTAAAACGTCAGGCATCAAGTTATCACTATATTAAAAAACGCTTAGTCACATGCTAAAAAAATAAATAAAAACACAAACAGAATCGCTGCGTAAAGTCCAGAGTCACCCACAAACTAATACACACACACACACACTTTTATAGAAGCCAAAAGCGTTTTAGTGCGCAAAATAAAGGCCTTTGCCAAGTTGTGCTTATCTTGGCGTTGGCGTTGGCGTTTACCAGCGAGCAAAAGAAGGCCATTGTCTGACATGGGTGTTCCGGATTTTGCTAAAGATGTGTTGAAAGAAGACAACAAGGGAGCAGCGAAGGTTGGGTGGGTGGATGGTTGCTGCTTGACTGGCAGCGAGATAATGTTTTGCTAGAAGTTTTTTTTTTCGCATTTCCGCTTTGTTTTAACATAACACTTGAATTTATGCAATGGCGCGTGTCCAATGCAGTGTATACGTAATGGGCCAGCACTCAAAGTGCCACTAAAAACGACAGCGTTCAACGACAGAAACAGCAACAATAATGCCAACAAACAATAACAAAGATATTTCTTACATTTTCATTTGCTGTGCTACTACTACTGGTACAAACATAAGTTACGCAGCCTCCAATGTTGGGGCGTTGCCGCAGGCTCGCACACACACAAACACACACACACACACACACACAATGTAACAAACATTCAATGTGAACGTCAGATAAGACAACAACAACAAAAAGTACAACAGCAAAAGTGTGGCCAGCGAACGTTAATATGGCGGATGGTGTTGGCATAACACTTGGCGACACGTTTTGGGCTTGGACTTGGGCTCGCTCTCTCACTCTCTGCTGCGCATGACATTCCTTTCTTATGACCAACATTTGATATTGTTGTCGTTGTTGTTACAACTTTTATTGTGCGGCTGCTGATGCTGGTTTTTGAAACTTGTGCAAGCTACTTTTGCAATTTTTTATGTTGGCAAAAAAAAAATGTGTTGCCTACTTATAAGCGCACTTATTGCATACAACTAACCATGGGCCAAATGTGCACTTTTTATGCCATAAACGAATATTGCTGGCAAAAAGTTCAGGTTTTTTCTTACGCTTTTTATGCAGAGTTGGCAAAAGTTGGTTTTTTAATAAGATTTCTTTACAAAAAATGTGCATAAATCAGCTAATGAGTCAAGTTTTCGTTGCGCTTTCTGCTACAAGTGAAAAGAATTTTCTTGTTGAACTATAATGCATATTTGTTAACTTGAGTTTTTTGTGCTCTAAGCTACCTTTATATACAGAGTATCTCGTAGTCTATAGAGCAACTTTTGCACACAGATCATATCGTTTTACAATAGGATAACAGCGAGGCAATTCGACTTATGTGCATATTTGTATAGCTCAATAGGCAAATATTTGGACGACTCTTCAATATTCTCTAGTGCACTCAATAACAAGTATCACACACACAGATACAAACATCTACACAAACACATACACATTCTCACACAAGCTGTTGTGTACACATGTGCGTGTGTGTGTTTAAAATTGTGAATGTGCCTGGCGCAGCTGCATAACTAATTTGATAAAATGTGGCATAATAATTAGTTCAGCTGGTTTTTGCCTCATTTCACATTTGCATATTTCTGACGTATTCGCCATGTTGGCCACGCCCCCTGCATGCCAAACAGTCAGGGCATAAGATAACAATTTGATTAACATTGCTCATACGCACGGTGTACGTACTCATACTTTGTTCATCTTAAACTCAAATCAAATAGCAATCAAAACTTTTCCATTATTATCCACAAACCGCATATCATCAACTGTTGTCAGGCCATTGCTACCCAATAAGAACAACAACAACAACAATGACAATGACAACAATTGAGCCCCTCTCTTTCCTATAGAAGACATACAGATATACATATATTTATAAATAGGCTGCCATTTTTTTGTTGTCGACTTTGACTTTAATGCCAAACGCTTCGTATACACAAAAGCCAACAAAAGAGAAAGAGAGAGAGCGGACGGAAAGAGAACGTAGAATTTAGAGAGAGTAAGTGAAAGACAGAAAGAAAGGGCGAATGTTCCCCCGGCCAACTGTAGCTTGATTACAGTTTACAGCTGGCTGCAAAAAAAAAATATTCAACACAATAATTATTGACTCGATACACAAAATTGCAAATTTTGATATACCGAAAAGGGCAAAAAGTAAAAATAAAATTCTAAAAAAAAAATTAGCTGTGCGCGCGCACAATGTAGTGTATTTTCGCAGGCGTAACATTTATTAAATTGTGATTTCACTCACGCATACACACACACACATACACAAACATACACAAGCACACACACACACACAGACTCGGTACACTCGAGTATATCCGTAGAGCGAGACAGTTAAAATGCCAACAAACGCGCTTTAATAGCGCTGTTTAGCGCAGAATAGACGTAAATAAACACAGGCATGGCAGCAGCGCCTTCAGCGCCAGGGACTTGCCATAAATAATATATATATCTATATATACAAATATACACACACACACACACTGCTGGCTAAACATATACATAAGTACATACATGCATTCACATAAATAAATATGTATGTTTATATGTTTGTAAGTTTGTAAATACAGGCTGCCCTCCCCATTTGACTGTTTGACTTTGCGTGGATGTGTGCACTTGATACCAAATAGAGTAAATGTGGCACACACAACAAACACACACACCACACACAAATACCTGCAGCAGCCGCTGCTGTTGCCATTTCATACGTTTTTATAACCTATATAGCTGTAAAAACGGCTTAAAATGAGGTCTTAATAAAGTTGTGAAAATATTGTTAGCTGTCTAAAAGCAGCTGCATTGAGCCTATAAATTATGTTAAACATAGCTGAGAGATTTTAAAGCCTAGAAATACAAATGCTGGCATACTAATCAAATTTCTATCGATTGAAGCTTCGCCTACGTCAACAAGCAAATTGATGTTGATTCGAATTGCATTTCCAAGAAAGATGGCTTTATTTCTGTTTGCCGTTTCTGAGTATTACACAGTCTGGTTTGATCTCTGCTGATTGAGTTTTCTATGAATTTTTAATCAATTTCTATTTATATCTTCAATCTTCTGTTCTTTCTTTCAATTTCACAGAACTGGTGGTGGCAGCATGTTGGGTGACGTAAACATATCCGCTATACTCGACTCCTTTAGTGTTAGTTACGACAAAAGAGTAAGACCCAATTATGGTGGTAAGTATTCAAAAAATAATTAACAAATTAAATATACTCACTATATTAGTTAATCACACTAACTAGGCGACTTGAACGTAACGCAAGTTTTGGGGGGAAAGTTATTACAAAAAACTTACATTTTAACTGACTAAATAAACATTACTTATTATGTATCAAACAAAGAAACAAATCAATCAACTGTAACGTGTTCTTTTAGGACCTCCTGTCGAAGTCGGAGTCACCATGTATGTGCTATCAATCAGCTCGCTTTCAGAAGTGAAAATGGTACAAAAAAATTCATGACCTTTGACCCCCTAACAAAACTATTTTAAACGTTTAAGCGCTCTCTCTATCCATCTCGCGTATGCTTTTACCTGTTTCTGTTGTTGAATTTTATATTTGTGCTATCTTACTATGTTTCACTTTATGTTTAACACAAAACTACACACAAAAAACACTTCTTTTTGTGTTAAGAAAACAAATTTTGTAGAACAATTTTAAAAGTTTTTTGATTGTTTTCTATTTTCTGTCTTTTTTTTAAATATTGTTTTGTTTGAAAAAGAAAGCTTAGCTTATTTAAATCTTTCGTAGGTTTTTCGAGTTAGGTTTGAGTCGTTAATGTCATTTTAGGACAAACAAAGTGAGGCTTTGCATTGACAAACAAATCTCTCAGTATCTGTCAACTACAAAACTTACCCAACCATAAAGTATACAAAAATTGGCAATGCTTTTTTCCATTTTTAACGAATGCACTCTTTATTAAGTGTGTACAATGAAGTTTCTCTGTGTGTATTGTCGGTGACAAATTTGCAGTACATTTTGTAATTGATCCAAGCACAGATAACAAGCTATCACACTCTCTTACTCTGTTTATCTCTCCTTTCCCTAAACACCACGAACACTTAATCTCCACCACCAACAACAACATAGATAATTCATGACATTAATTTTACCCTCTCTTCCAAAGAAAATAAGTAACTCCCACACACATGAATAAATAGCAAAACTAACATTGCTGTGTTCACTTCACGAGTTTTGTTTTCCGTCGTCATCTGGTTTATCTTGGTTTTCTTTTATAGGATCACACACAAATCATACAAAGCATTAAGATACATTTTTCTTAACTTGCAGCTGCCAATATCTGATCAATTCAAAAAGCTTTTCCAAATGGTGTGTTAAGTCCGCTATCACAGCAAATAAAAATAATGAAATAAAACACAAAATATACTATATATTTATTTAAGAACAACAATTTATAGCCTTCATATATTTCGCTAGATTTATCAGTATTCGAAATAATCCTAAACAAAAAACACATAGCTTTTATATAGCTGGATTTTAGCAACAATACAAAACTCTAGATGATTTGGTTTTCATTCGGCGCGTGCAACAAGACAACAACAACAACAACAAAACTCTTTGCACAATTTTTGCAAATTTTGTATAGAAAAAAAAACAAAAACCAAAAAGCAAACAGCAAAATGTAAAACGCGCACATTAAATATTTAATTTTGCTATAACAAAAATTAAAAAAAAAATAATATTAGTAATTAAATTTTGCGACAGTTGACAGTGCCAGCAAAAAGTTTGCCTCCCCCTTTCTCTGTTTCTATGTCTGTCGCTGTTATGTTTGCGACAGTTTGGATGCGTTTGAAATTTAGTAAATAACTTTTGGGCTCTTAACCTGAAACAACAACAACAACTACAAAAAACAACTACGACGGTCTACTACAACAGCAACAACAACAACTATAAAATGAAACAAAAACGAATTATTCCCTCAACCGTGTGTGTTGTATACTATATGTTGCAGGTCCCCCTGTGGAGGTCGGCGTCACAATGTACGTCCTCAGTATCAGTTCGGTTTCGGAAGTTCTCATGGTACATACCAATCAAATATACCAACTTAAAAAATAAACCAAAAAAAATTAATCAAGAAAAAATTCATTTAATATTATTTCATATTCTTTTTATAAATCAAACGTTAACAAATCAACAAAATAAAAATTCATATTTCTCTCTTCCTCTTAGTTTGAATATCTCTACCAACTATTTACCAAACTCTCTCCCCTAAACTCTGTCTCTCTCTCTCTTGCTGTCTCTCTTTCTCCCGCTCTATCTATCTCTCTGTCTTTTATCTTGCTTAACACACATTAATGTGTCAATATTCGTTCGATTTTCATTTAGCTTTATTCACTTGATTATTTTTGAATCATGTTATTAAGTTTTTGGAACATTCTTAAAGCAAATTGCAAACAATTTCAATGCATATATACTCATTATACAAATATATATATATATATATAAAAACATAATCTACTTATATATCAAAATATATACATATATTCTAAAAGTTTTAACAATTTAATGTTGTGTTCATAATTATTTTGCGATGTCATCAAATTTGCCACTTTGAGCCAAAATAAAGTACAGTAAAAAAAATTGATTTATATATTTCGGTGTTAAAGTTGTTAAAGAAAAATCAGATACAAAAACAACAATAACGTTTTACAAGCTTAAAAAAAAACATTTCTGAATATTTTTCTATTTGCATCATTTAATTTTTTAATCATCGCTCAAGCTTGTTTTATTCAAGAATAAATTCGTTACTCCATGCCATTTATTTTGTTTTGTTTTTCTTCTCAAATGTTCTCTTATCCAATCGGATCATTATTATCTTGGACCACAATATACGGAATTAACATTGTTCACTTACTAATCGTACTTTATTATGGCCAAAGGCAAATGATAATCACAGCAGCCCTGTCGACAACGGCTGCGCGCATGCCTTTTTGTATGTAACAACATGAATGAATATGAATATCACAATGTACGCATTACATAGCAATATATATATATATACATATATACAATATATTAAAGCTCAATGTCATATGTGATACACATATATATTATCAAAATATATATAGCAAAAATTTAATAAGTGTACAAGGTACTTCTGTGTTTATTTTTCTTTTTTCAATCTCAAAGAGCAACCAAAATTTTATTAAAATTACAAGTTTAGTTTCGCTTAAAGTAAATTCAAAAATCAAAACATTATTTTTATGTATTTAAGTTCAACAGACAAAAACAAGGAATCCAATCTTCATGGAAGCTTAACTCTGACCTGAATAAAGACAATTTTATTGTTTTATTCCATTTGAATTGGCTCCAATTTTTGAACTCGTTCTCACTAACACATCACATGAGAATGAGGTCGCTAGAGAACAGCATTCGATTTGGCCCCCACCCAAGTAATAAAAACAAAAAAAGCAGCAAATTTAACACGAAGGATATACTTTGTTTACACTCTGTACTCTGCAAGCACCCAAAGAAGTCACTGTTTTTTTTTTATTATAAATATTCTTCTTCTATATACAACACGGACTCACACATATTTTAAATGCACTCAACTACAGTAGAGGAGCTTTAGAGCACAAAAATGCTGGTCGGATTGACATGTGCACAATTTTTTGGCCCGCTTTTTGGCAGCGAACAATTGATGCGAAACAAACGTGTTTAAGCATAACAGCAGTAAACATGTACACGAAAAGATACACGCTAGACCCAAATGTCAAACAGCAAACAATAATAAACAGCATAACAATTTTATTGTTTATCTCCATGCATAAACATACCAATATAACAACATACTACATTGTTTTTTCACATTGTGTTGATTTTTTCTCTATAAGATTTAATTTTAAAATTTAAAAAAAAAAAAGTAATTAAATGAAACGCAAACGTCAGATACAAAACTCTAAAACAAAAAAACCAACCACAGTAAATGAAAAAAAACACAGCTACAGAACGTGACGTCACAGTCCAACTGCAGGTACAGTTACAGATACAAACACAAATACAAATATGCCTGCAGCAATGTAAATTGTGTAAATGGCATTAAAAATACCAAAAAAAACAAACAAATAAAAAAGATAAACTCAACCCTGCAAACTACAACAAACAACGACTCTTTGTTAGGTCCGTTCGTTCGAGGTTAACTGTATAGTTATGTAATTCGTGCCATAAATGCTATATCGTATGTATTTTATTATTTAATATAGATAGCCCTTAAGCCCGTTTTAATTTTGCGCTTTTTGTATTTGCTCTACATAAAATTTAAAGTTTTGTTTTTGGCGTGCCTGTACCGAGTGGAAACCAAATCTGCTAGTTAAGCCTTCAACTTAGATTATACAACTAGTAATTTAATCTACAAAAAGAAAAAAAAAAACTGCATTGAGAATTGCATAAAGTGTGTCACGAGTGCGACGGGCAATTTTCGTTATTAAATACTTTAGACAATAATACATATAATAAACTTAAAAAGTACGCAAAAGTACTCGAAAAGTAAACAATTTAACTAGCATTTAAACGTTATTATTTTGATCTTTCTTTCAAATCGTTTCACCACAGCTACAAAAAACACATTGTATAAAAACTTTCCCAAAACTAATATCCAATCCAATAGATACACACATACACAATTGCATACAACTTCATTCAGCCTGCTCAACGGGTCTGAACTGTACTTTAAAAATACCCCGACTTCCCGAATAAAAAAAAAAAACCCGCTTCCTTTTTTTCTACCAGTAACGCTTTAGTGCGCTTTAGCTCTAAAAACGGGCACTGCCACAAAAATTAAACCAGCCGCAGCAGCAGGACAACAAAGAGCCAAGCCAAAGCTAGTTAAGATCTATTGCTCTCTCTTTATCTCTATCTATTTGACTGTAAAAAAAAATACTACTTAGCGCAGTTATTAAATACTACTATGTCTTCTCTAAAGCAAAACAGAAACTCTCTAAAAATCTACTTCACATCACAACAAATCAAATATTTGTGAGAGGTTTCTTTAAGTTGCTTACTGTATATAATACTAGCTTTTGTTATTATTTGAAATCCTTAATATTTTTAGTTATTTTTAATTGATTTTTTTTATTTTTCTTTTTTTTTTGGCTTACACAGTTCCGAATTTATTAAAATTAAATGCTCCCAAAAAAAAAAAAAAATACAAAAAAACTACTGTAAATTTGGTGTCTTTTGCATGCCCCGAAAAATTGTAAATGTGTTCTTACACTCCCAAAAAAAATCTTCTCCATATGCCCTGTGATTATTTATATTGTTTACAAAATTTTGCACGATTATTAAGAAAAATTTCCAAAACTTAAGTTTCGTATCATAGCCGGTTTTCTTTGTGTGTATATTGTACGACGCATTTGTTGTTTTATGTTAATGAAAATAGTGTGATTTAAATTAAATTTCAATCTGTGCGAAAATGTCCTTTCTAAAACTTTCATTTATCAAAACAATAAATATATTTATAAGAAAAGTTTTATTTTGATATTGTTTTTTATTAAAAAATAATACTTATCGAATCCTAAGTGCTATCAAATTTTACTAATAAGAAACAAACATCTCTTTTTGCTCTTCATCTTGAAATCAATATCGAAAACGTGTTCGAATATATTCGATAAATCGTGTTACACCCGTAATAGGACTTTACATTGGATTTTTACTTTCGTCAATTTTGGACCGATCCTCGTTTAGCGTATAGAAAACGACCTGGTGTAGAAACACTATCGGTTGGATCAGAATTCATTAAGAATATTTGGGTACCTGACACCTTTTTTGTAAATGAAAAACAATCATATTTTCACATTGCAACAACCAGTAATGAGTTCATTCGAGTGCATCATTCTGGATCGATAACAAGAAGTATTAGGTAAAAATCAACTATCTCCAAGCAAAAACAAATCAAATGCAATTTTTCAAATTTTTTTCCATCTATATGTGTATGTGTATCTACTTTAAAACCAAAACAAAACAAAAAACTATTAAAATATTTAATGAAAAAAAAAGTTCTAAGCATAATGCAAAACTACTATTAACTAACAATCTTAAAGATTTTTTTTTTTTGTTCAAATTATTTTTCAACCCTTTTTGCAACTAAGTACTATTTTTGATGTGTGTGTATAAATTGATGTTGTAATTTATTAAACCAAAAAAAAAAAAGATCAAACGAAACGAAACGAAAAGTTCAACAAAATGAAAAAACAGTTTTCAATCAAGTGAGTTCAATTGGCGACGTGAAAGCGAATGAAAGTTGGCGACCATAAATATATGTATAATCCGAGAGTTACAAAATCTATTTGTACATTTCAACACAGAGAAAGTATATCTCTTTGAAATGTGAAACATTCCCCGGCCATTTCTCAACACAACAACAAAAATAAAATGAAAAAAATAATAATAACTATAGAGGATAACAGTTGCATGTCTCATGTGTCTTTTACACCGCAAAAAGGTTGCACTGGTCGCAGTAGCTACTGTAGCAGCTACTGGGCATACAATTTTCTACTACCTATAAACAAGAATCTGTCCAAAATCCCAACCAGCAACGCGCATTAAAGAGCTGACAACAACAGAGCAGAAGATCCTTAACTACTAATCTCTCAAGTATTCGTAGTACTATGTATTTATACCCTGCGTAAGAGCCACTCGCCGCCTCTCACTATCAACTAATACTACTAAGTATAATTACTAAATATAAATAATTGCCACTCGTAACAGCTCTCACTTACAAAATAAATACAACTGTTGATATTAATTATTAATAATGAATGTTAACTCTCATATCCAATTGAACTCGCTCTGTTTCAACTAATACTAGAACAAATGAACTTTGACCCCGAACCCATTACCCACTAACCACCCAACACGCCCTAACCCATAAATGTTGTAACTTATTTGGCTCCTCCTCTGCTTATTTAGTTGTTGTAACCATTAGATGTGTTCATTACAAACTCTTTCAAACACTTACTAATCGATAACGTTTTTTTCCACAAAACAACAACGAAACACAAAATCTGACAAACTTTCAGATTGACTATCACCGCTTCGTGTCCCATGAATCTTCAATATTTCCCAATGGATCGGCAACTGTGTCACATTGAGATCGAAAGCTGTAAGTACCAAGGAAATAAACTATTTTTTCCTCTATTTTGAAAGTAATTTTTAAATTCTCAAAAAATAAGTACGAAAAAATACTGAAATTGTCAATGTACTTACATATCGATATTTATCGATAAGAAATATGAACTCATTCAGAATATAAAGCACTTAACCTTAAAATCGAAACCAAGTGGCCAAAGTAAAGTGCCGATGTGCTTAGTGTTGGCTAATACTCAACTGACAGCCACTCGCAGTTTCTTACTCTTTGTAGCTTTGACTAGCTTATTTTTATCGTCATCAAACTAAGATATATTTTAAGGTCATAACTAATTGCATCCGCACCAAATTTTGGCCACTTAGCCAAAGGCCGCTCGCTGTTTGTTCAGTTCGGGCAGAAAATTCAAAAGAATAACCAAGTGTTCAAAAACGAAAGCAAGCAAATTGTAAGTTAACCTAAACCAGAGTACACACACCCAATCAAATCTAGTATATTTATTTATCTGATACTTACGATCGAAGAAGGGACCAATCTTGGTAGCCAAAAGGACTAAAAGATAATGTTTTCCTGTTTCACAAGAACCTCAACTTTTTATATTTCCTAGGAAAAAGCATGTATATATTGATGGATAGTATTTTTTCCTCAGTTTTTATGTTGTCCATTTTGCACAGCAGCCGAAAATCAGTTAAAGTATGTTATCGAATGGTTTTTTCGACGATTTATCCTGCAGCATACTGTTAATAACTCTCTTTTACTCTCATGTTTCATCCATGTGTCCCATTACAAAAAAATCCCAGCATACATCCAAAAAAAAAAAAAAAAAGCCAGAAACATAAAATTGGTTGGTTTTCGGTCGCCTTCTCATTTACAGCAACCGCAGAAGGCTCCTGATTATGATCGATCGACTGACACTGAAACTGAAATGTGCCTAATTTTAGTGAATTTTTTAGTTTAACAAATTGAAATGTACATTATAAAAATGAATCGTTTTTAAAGTTTAAATCCAGCAGCACGCTTTTAATCCAGTGGCAGCAAACACAATAAAGCAAATCCAATTGTAAATACAAACTGTATGATAAGTCCTATGTCAAGACACGCCGTCACTTAAATCGGTCACCATAGTTTTATATACATACTATATAAATATATTAAAGTCTAATCTTAAGCTACTTGTAAACAAACAGATACCTAAGTGTTACTATCCGAACTATCTGAAATACACCTCTACAAAAACTTTAACTAAAAAAACCTAAACATAACAAAAACAAAAAAACCAAACCGCAAAACAACAATTAAACAAGCAAAAACAAACAACAGCAATTACAATAATTAATTAACTACTACCGCCCCCCTTTTTGCAACAAAATAACCAACAACAACAACTACAACAATCAACAACAACAACTGCAACAAAACGACAACTAGTCGGTTACACGATGCGAGATATCCGATATTTCTGGAGAGATGGACTGAGTAGTGTTGGCATGAGCAGTGAGGTCGAACTACCGCAGTTCCGTGTCTTGGGACACAGGCAGAGGGCGACCGAAATAAACCTAACCACAGGTACCCTCCATACTACATTACAAATTCATACCAACACCATAAACAAAAAGAGTAAAATACAAAACCAAACATCTTCTTTGTTGTGAAAAACATACATACAACATATTTACTAACAATCAACATTTATTTGTTATATCTCTCTCATTTTCGTTTTCATGTTTCGTAATATCCATTTTGATTATTGAGTTTTAATTTCCTTTTTAATAAGAAAAAGGGTTTTTAGCGCATATACTCTATATATATACTACTACTACTACTACTACTATATTAAACATACTCGAACAACATGCACATTTTGTTTAGTTTTGTGTTTCACCTATATCGAGTGCTAACTGTAACCTTGTTCTACTAACTTACTTACTAAAGTACATGCATACGTATATTATATACATATATTGTGTTTCGAGTGATCTCTACTAACCTCTGTTGTGCCTACTTCATTTTGATTGATCATCATCTAAACAACTTTAACAAATTTATCAACGGTTTACTAACAATTTTTAGACATTATGCAGCAGTTTTGTAGTCCAGTCTGTGTGTGTGTGTGTGTGTGTGTGTGTGTGTGTGTGTGTGTTTTATAGACAGTGTTGCTAGGCGTTGAGAGTATTCGTAGTCTCTTCTCTTCTTATTTCTAACTTTATCCTTTTTACTTACAATATGAGTCCACTTCCTGTTGCCGTCCATACTTAGCGCATTTGCTTGGGTAGGCTAAAAAAAAGAATACAAACAAAAATCCCATGTGTTCCAACAACAATAGCAAACAAATATATTGTTATAATATATATTTTAAAATATTTATAAATTAAACATACAGAAAACACAAGAGCACCCATTTCTGCCATCTTAAGTGCTTAAGTGAAATTATAACATGCTAAACTAAACTAAACAACAACTACTGCCAATAAGAACAAACAGTAGCATTAAGTCTAGCTGATATTACTATTATTATAAATCCTATGCTAGAATTAAATTGCCTTTGTTAAAACAAAAAACAAAGAAAATGTAATATATTTTTAAATACTAATAATTATAACGTGAATCAAAAAATATATTTAACACTTTAAGCAACAAGTTCTGAATGAGACTATTAATTCACGTAAGAAAAAAAAAATATAATGCAAAAAAAAATTTATATTTAAAAAAAATGTAACTTAAAGAAGAAAAAAATTGATAAAATCTACTATGAAATTCCTGATATTTTGCCAATCATTAATAGTCTCACGAAATGTATTTTTTGTTTTGTGCATATTTTTCGTCAAATGAACAACTACAACAACGATACCGATTACCACAACGAACTGCGCCGACCAACAACACTAAATCCATATAAACATATATATAAAAAAAAATCACTCAAATAAAAAACAACTGTATAAATTTAAACAACTTAAAACAATAACATACAAAAAAAAAAAATAAAGTCGGCTACACGATGCGTGACATTCGTTATAAGTGGAATGAAGGCCCTAACTCTGTTGGTGTCTCGAGTGAGGTATCGCTGCCCCAATTTAAGGTCTTGGGTCATCGTCAAAGAGCCATGGAGATCAGTCTTACCACAGGTACCTGTAGACGGTTACCGATTTTTTTAAAAACCTTTACTTTTAACTTAATACATATTATACTTACTTATTTATATATACTATATACTTACTATATTTACCTTTACTACCTATAACATGTTTGTACATACGTATACGTACATCATGTGTACGTATGTACAAAACCAGTACTGATTAATGATGATGACAGCTTGTACTTATACATTGTATACACATAATACACATATATCTAGAGTTCATCTAAATATATGTATAATATGTTTATTTTTGCGTTATCATCTTAAGTTCGTTTAGTTGCTTTATCTCTTGACCATTTGTTTTTTCCATTACTTACAACCCTTACAACATGTTTATAAAGCACTTCGTACTTCTTCATCCTAACTAGAACGACAGAAATACTATTGGGCTTTTAATTCTAGCGCAAATTTTGCTACAATTCTACAAAGGCTGAAAAATGGCGGCAAAACTAAGACAAATGCATGTACTACAGCATACAACTATTTTGCTTTTTCCTACGCTCAAAAAATACTTACTTATATCAGCAAACAAGAAAGAATTTTAGTTTCTTCGGCATGCCGAACATTCAATACTCTTGCAGATAGATAATGTATTTAAAGCAAAAGTAAATATTCATGAGTTTTACAAAGCAAAAAAATCTTATGCAAGTGTATTAAAATACAAAAAACAATTTTTGGCCAATTAATAGGAAATGCATAAGCCTAGGTGCAATTTAGTGACTTAAAGTTGTATCTAAAGATAACTAAATAAATAAGCGCAATAATAATGCATGTTAAGCTAGCTGACTTTTTCTTTATTCATTTAAAAATTCATTTATACTCACTTTTTTCATTTAACATTAATTATATTCGTTTTTTGAACAAAATTAAAAACAAAAATTGACATTGCCAAGCAAATCAAATCTAGCAATTAAAATCAATCATAAAGTTTTTCAAATAAAATTAGAAAATACAATCACAAGTAACTGAAATTGAAATAATGTGACATTTGTGTCATAAAATCATTAAGCTAAATATTTATATATATATATATATACGCAAATCAATAAATACTTACATTTATCTTCTGCATAATATTTATATCTACTTTTGAACACCACAAAGACAAATAATAATAAAATAATAATAACAATAGCGATGCTTAACTTTATATGGCTTATGTACTTAGATAATCATCCTTACGACTTATGCCTGGCATTAATATTAATTATGTTTTCAAACTGCCACATACACACACAAACACACATTTAAAACATTATTAGCTGGTCACATAAAAACATATATATTAAAACGTAATTACCGAAATTGAAAAAACGATATCGAAAATTCATAAGCATCAAAAAAACAGCAAAAATCGCATTAATATTGTAAAAAAATACTTAACAAAAAAATACACAAAAAGAAAATACTGCAATACATTAATATCGAAAAACTAGAAGGAACGTTAAACTTTTATAATAAATAATATATAGATATTTTTTTTTTATATTTAGCAGAAGAAAGCAATTCTCTACTATATTATTAAATTAAAAGAAAATCAATACATTTTAGAAGAAAAAAATACAAGACGCCCTCCCAAGCATGCTCTCATCATTAAAGTTTCCTTTCAACCAAAAAAAAAATATATATGTATATATACTTATAATAATTACCTTACAAACTCTCTTGAGGCCAACAATTTTGCGCCTAACTGGGCCTTAGGCTAGCTGTCTCTCTCTTTCTCTCTCTCACTCCGCTCATTCTTAAACTGTTTTAATTTTTGATTACAATTCAGTTTTGTGGTTTTTGGTCCTTTACGGTGTTCGCTCATTAATATTATTTCCTTGTTACCTAATCTAACAATATCTATGATATGAAAACCAAGTTTGCAGTCTAGCAAGTAGGCGTACTGCAGCATTAAGTACTATTTAATATACTATAATTAGCACTAACAAATGACAAATAACAACTAATAATATAATTGCAGAGCCCATTAATATCATGATGTTCGATTCGCTTTATTTATCTTATTGTTTATACTTAAAGTACCAATTCATATTATTATACATTTCAAAATATTTCTTATGCATACTTAACACATACTCTACTACAATATATTTTTCTTCAAGTGTTTTTATGACGATGTTGATTCGTTCGTTGATTGACAAATTTCTAAGTTAAATGCGCTCATTGCTTAATTAGTTAAATATACTAATTTTTGGTTGTTGTTTAATTTTGATTTTTTGCGTTGGGATGAAAACTTGTTACTAATATATTGTTGAGTTAAAAGAAAGAAAATCGAAAAGAATTGTATCGAATATAAACTAATAATATTATTACACTCTGCTCTCTTTTCTCTCTCTCCCTCTCTCTCTTTCTCTCCCTGCTTTGTTTACAAATATGCTCGGTACTTGATGAATATAAAAATACTCAATACTTAATTAAATATAATAATGATAATAATAATAATAATGAAAATTAAAATATATATAATGATGAATAAATAGGCAACTATTCGCGTTTAGCCTGCGAAATTCAATTTGTGCGTTCGATGGGCTATTATCTTATACAAATCTACATACCCTCTGGACTGATCGTTATTATATCATGGGTATCATTTTGGCTCAATCGCAATGCAACGCCGGCGCGTGTGGCGCTCGGTGTGACAACCGTGTTGACAATGACCACATTGATGTCGTCAACAAATGCAGCGCTGCCAAAGATTTCATACGTCAAATCGATTGACGTCTATCTGGGAACATGCTTCGTTATGGTCTTTGCCAGTCTACTGGGTAAACAAAAACTAGCGAAAACATATCCAAATCCAAAAATACCAAAACCAACACCAAAAAAAAAAACCAAATCAAGTAGCGAATACAAATATTTCCATAACTTTTCACACAGCACCACCACCACAAACAAGCATCAACAACTTCTACTTCTTCAACTTATAAACGAACACACACACATACCCAGTATTTTGTGTGTTTTTCTTTATATTATTACATCATACAACTAACTACACACAATATATATAAATATGTATATGTTTCAAATTCCATTGATTTAATTTCGTTTCTACCTTTTTGGCGTTTAAAACGGCACTCGAGTACCAGCCAGAAATGCCAAAACTTAAAGCCAACTTTAAAACACACACTTTTGCCACTGTTCTTCGCTTAGCGTTTTGCAGCAATTATCACTGAGACAATCAAAATACCCATTTTTCTTTCAACAGTCATTTATTTTTACAGCAAACCAAACCAAATATGAGAAACACTTCAATTAAGCCTTAAAAATTATAGTACTATGGTTTAATTGAAGTTGGTAGACACGAAATTTTGAGTTCTTTTTGATATTGCTCAATGAATTTTGTACCATTTCAATTCAAAAATTCAACAAAATTCATCAAATTCTGGTAGTAGATTGAATTGTTATAACATACCTACAGTATTCCGTACAGATATATATTTATAACATATATTTACAAGTTTGAAATATATTTTTTCTCGAGCATTCATTCTAAAAGAAGAAAAATGTTTAATTTCATGTATATTATTCAAAATTCTAATGAAAATATATTTCAAACGAATTATACTACTACAGTCCAGTTCAATGCTCTAACTTTAACTTTCTCTCTTAAAATCCTAACATCTTAAGCAACAACTCACACTTTACCTACAATATAAAACTCTCAACTCAGGTCAACAACAATGCAAAAAAAAAATCAAAAAGATAAAAAAAAACCCCAAAAAAAAGTATATAAGAAAAATCTCTTTTTTCGTATTTGTATGTTATTGTTAATTTTTCTATACATAGAAACAATGCAACTATCATCTAAAGAAAATGTATGCAAATTCATAGATACGCGCGCTGCCTTCACTTTGTAAGGGCACAAAATTTCCAAGCGAAAAGTTTTGCACACATACACACACACACACAAACACAACTACACCCACCTATACACACACACACACACAGTAAGTGCACTTAATACTGTTAGATAATACACATGCAGAGCTTTTTAGATGACTGGAAACAATTGAAGCATGCTTCTGCCAAAAACAAAAACCAAAAAACAAAAAAGTATATGCTACAAATTATTTTAGACTTTTAGCTTTACTCGTACTCTCTCGTATTTACTACTTATGTAGCCGCCTCAGGTTGACATTGTGTTCCAAGCAAGCCCAAAAAAAAGACAAAATCAAAAAAAACAAAACAAAAAAAAAGAAACATGAAATTTCAAAGAATTCTTTTATCATGATAAATGCATAGCAAAAATGCACATGAGCGAACACATTTATCAACCTGTAATGGTACCCAGATATTAATATACGCCCAGCTTCCACTCAAAACGCAAGCCTACGAAAAAAAAATATATATATATCAAACTAAAGCTACTTTATTATACTACTACATTATCATCAACAATCGAAATATTTAATCTGGACTAAAATGAAAAACAAACACAACGATCCTCAAATCTCCAGCCCAGGGGTACGAGCAAAAACAATACAAAAACCGAGCGCATATGAAAAAAAAAAAAATGATATACCAGCATGCCTTGCGTCACACCTGGCTTGAGTCGCGATTGAATTGAATAATATATATATTTATAAAAAAAAAAAAAAAAAAAAACCAAATCGAAGACACTGTAAATAGAGTCCCAAGAAGACGACCGACGGCATAACACACATGAAAAATTATTTCAATCTCTGAGACACAGCGCGTCAAACCTCAATAATGAAAAATTTATAACTAATTCAAAAACATTTGTTTTGTTAAGTTTGCGTCATTTGAATGTGTGCCGCAGACATAACAAATATCAAATGTTTCAAACGAATTTGAGGTTAGGTAAGATATGATAGATTGGTCTGTTTTTCGTTATATTCTATATGCATTTACAGCAACAGCGCTTATCAGAGACAGATAGTGGTAAGTAAAAGTAAACTCCTCGTTTGTTACTCGTTCCGATAAAAAAATTTACTCAATCCCCTCAATATAATAACCAACCCTCAACCCTTAACAATCAGAAAGATGAGTCTTGTATTTTAGGATCCTTTTTCCACTACATACTTGTATATTTTGATCTCTCTGCATGTTAAGCAAAGCCGCGACCTTACTTATACATATAATACATTTATTTACTTACTACCCAAACATTTATATATACCATATATATATTCAAATCGTGGCAAAACGAAAAGCTGGAAATATGTGTGTCCCCTACACCAGGCGACTGTTCAATGAATTTGCATTTAAGGCACGCACATAAACATTTTCCTTGAATGATGGTCTCAACTGCAGAATAAATATAAAAAAAAAAAATTATAATAATAATGAAACTTTTACATAAACCATTTGGCCTACAAATTAACGTTTGTTTTTTAGTTTATTTTTTGGGTTCGTTCACTCATTTCACATATATAACAACAACAGCCAGACAGACAGATACTGACAAGCACACACACATACACACACACACACACACACACAAACATAGATACACACACTCAGACACAAACACTTATACACACAACCATTTAGCCGTTACACCTTTATTACTCTCTATCTATCTATCTATCTCTCTCTCGTGTCTGTATATACCTTTCTCTATGTCTTTTTCGAACACCTACTACACACTACACTTGCTTTTCACATATATGTATATTTTTTATGTTGCTTGGCTAACGAACAGAATATAAATTTATTCAGTTTTTATTTAACAATCAACCAAACAAGCAACCAAGCAACTAACCAACCAACAACAACAATAACAAACACACACACAAGTGACGTTGATTATTTATACCCTGTATCTTGAACAAAAACCTTTGAAAAGCTATACGGTTCTTGAAGGAAATATTTATTGTCATTGCAAAAAAAAAAAAAAAATTATTTTATATAAAAATTAATAACTGTTTCTGTCAATTAGATAGCTAATACATAATACAGGGTATCTTCAAGTCGGCATACTTGTCTCGACTGCTATATTTTGACTTATTACCTGTAGTGCTTTTATCCCAAAAACTAAGATCCCCGTTTCCAGTTTTTTGATTTTCATACTCCACAACAACAAATCATACACACACATTCACATTCAACTAATACAATATATATAAAGATATAGTATCGAAAAATGCATATATCAAACATTATTTACGTTTTTTCTTGTATGTATGTATCATATATATTTGCATTTATACAAATATATATATTTATATATATACTTTTATAACATTTACTAAAGTGAATGCAATGAAAATTAATATTTTTCAAAAATCGCTCCATTTTCCCCCCATACCGTTCCAAAAATAAACCAACCGTACTTCAAAATTACAAAAAAAAACTGTGCAACTTTTGACTACAACAATAACCAACCAACCACCACCAAAAACAACAACAACTACAACAACAATAACAACAACATCAATCACCAAATATTTAACAATCAACAACAAATCAAATCATCAAAAAAAAAAAATTATCTCATGTGGAACGCGACCTGATTCAAAATTTTATGCATCCGCATTAATCAAACCTTCCTCCGAACCGCCAAACCGTCCGATTTGAAACAACCATTATCAATCAATCAATCAATCAATCAATCGATCGATCAATCAAACAATCAACTATCAAAATTGCATTCAAAACCAAAAATATGAACCTGACCAAACATATCAAATCAAATCAAATCGAATCAAAAATTCAAATTCAAAAATTCAATTCGAAAAACTGTATCCAATATCCAATATCATATCGCCAATCGTAGAATACGCCACCGTCGGCTATATGGCAAAACGAATTCAAATGCGAAAACAAAGATTTATGGCGATCCAAAAGATAGCTGAGCAGAAAAAGCAACAGCTCGAAGGTGTGCAGCAGCAGGCCAATCCGAATCCGAATGTCGGAGGCGGACCCGGACCTGAACATGGACATGGGCATGGTCACCATGCCCACAGCCATGGTCATCCGCATGCGCCAAAACAAACAGTGAGTAACCGCCCAATCGGCTTTTCAAATATCCAACAAAACGTTGGTACGCGCGGTTGCTCGATAGTGGGACCCTTGTTCCAGGAGGTGAGATTCAAGGTCCACGACCCCAAGGCACACTCCAAGGGTGGCACCCTGGAGAATACGGTCAATGGCGGCCGTGGTGGACCTCAATCACATGGACCAGGACCGGCGCCAGGAGGCGGCCAACCAGGCGGTGGCGGTGGTGGCGGCCCGCCAGATGCTGGCGGTGATCCAGAGGCAGCAGTGCCCGCACATCTTCTACATCCAGGCAAAGTAAAAAAGGTAAAGATGCAACACCATCAACCAGATGCAGTCGAACTTCATCATAGAATTGTTGTTCGTTACATGGAAGTTCGACTGTACATATACGAATCTATAACTCATATGTATAAACTATGCTCAACAAACTTTATTTCTAACAAACAGGATATAAACAAATTGCTGGGTATAACACCCTCGGATATTGACAAATACTCGCGCATTGTGTTTCCCGTGTGCTTCATCTGCTTCAATCTGATGTACTGGATTATTTATCTGCATGTGAGCGATGTCGTCGCCGACGATCTTGTATTGCTGGGCGACGAATAAGGGACATTAAGAAGACGACGGCTATGGAGGAGCAGCAGCAGCAGCAGAAGAAGAAGGACAGCGCACAAAAGAGTCAAACTGAGCAGGGCGCTAAAAATAGAAGAAACAAAAATACCTAAAAACAAGATGAAGCAAAACTAATTTTAACTAGCGATATGGAAATGCAAAGACAGCATATTATTGTTAAATACTTAAAAAAATAAAAATAAAAAAATACGACAAACATATTACGGAAAAGCGCAAATGGAGAAGATGATTATTGTTAAATAGATTTACGCAAAGTGAAACCAAAAAGTAAAAATAAAATAAAATACATAGCAAAATTAAGAAAAATATGAAGGAGATGGAGAAGGAGAACGAGAATAAACCACACGATGATTAATCAAAAGCAGCAGTATAGCAAATAGTAGCAAATAAAGTGAATAAGAAAATAAAGCAAATTAAAGCATACATTTAAAAATAATTGAAACGATAACGCAACATAGCAATTAAAGAACCTTTAGATATAATAAAAAGGAATAAAAAAATACATAGCACAACAGTCAACAATTTATTTCGAACTCACATACTAATTCCAACTTAAAAACACACCCGATGCAATTGACATAATAATTATATAGTCTAAAACACATGAACATTTTTGACTTCCTGTTTCCAAGTTTCATTTGAGATCATTGTTTATACTTTGCCATTCATTACATTCCCTAAGCAGACAGTCAGTGAAACAGTCTTCCTTAATTTAGGCAAAAAAAACTTAATTAAGTTTATGGTTTTTAAAACCCTAATTCAACCTTAAATTAATATTATATATATATATATATATATATATTCGTGTGCACTTTATGAATTATATCCAGCAAAAAAACAACAACAACAACAATATGTTTCTTGATTTTTCAAAACTGACCACTTTTTAGCGCTTCCAAGAAAAATTGCCAAATTTTGTAGGAGAAAAATTTCAAATATAAAAAAAAAAATAAACTAAAAACTTTCCAATTAATCAAATCACTTAATTAATTTAAAACGAATAAACCTTAAAACATAAAAAAAAACAGAAAAAACTAATACTACTCGACCATATAAGCTGTAAAAGAAACGTTTTTTAAATAATTTGCACATGAATATTATACAAATAAATGCAAAATTCTTATTGATTACTTTTGAAGGCACCTTTTGTAAGCGAAAGACATCGGGCATATAAGAAAACCAAAGGGAAAAAATAGTTAATAAATGATTTTAGTTAAACGAAAACAAATCGTATTCAAAAAAAAAAAACACAACCAAATATTTTAAAAGCACACCAAAAACGGAATATTTTAAGTAAAATCTATAGAAGAATTATGAAATCAATAAAAAAAAACACATAAATAGAGATATTAAACACAACAAAGAATATTTAATGAAAACTGCCTAAAAGAACTTAGTCTGTAAGCATCACAAATAGTTTTTTATAACAAAGGACATTAGTTGATAGTTTATTGATTATTTTGAAGGAGATTTATTTTGTACATAAAGCTGAACAAGAAGATTAAGTAAAACCACAACAAAAACGCAAAGTAGGAGCAAAACTTCGCAAATGAAAAATAGCAGATAATTCAAATTAGATAACAATTAATGTAATTTATGACTAGTTAAAAGCAACTCGAGACACAAACAAGTTCAAGCAGTCAATAAAGCGATATAGCAAAAATTAAAAAATTAAATTAAAAATATATAAGTACATACATACATACAATGCACCATCTAAAAAAGCTAAGTATACTTATACAAGCAAAAACAAACACACACTAATACGAACATACATATATTTGACGTTTTGGTAAAGTTCCTCAAGAATATTTAGTTAAAAGGTGAGATTTATTTATTTGAATACCAAAACCTAGCACAATACTAAATATTCAAATCACAAATACCATGACAAAAGGCAAAATTATCATCAATGAATTTTAATTTTTACTACTCTTATGGTGAGAAGAAGAAGAAGCAGTTAAGCAGAAATGCTACTTTAACTAAGGCTAAATATTTTTTGTACAGTTAGCTAAAGCTGAGATGTTATACACCACATTTAATCATTTATGTATATGTATATGAATAGTAATTGATAGTTATACTATATAGAAGAAACAGCAAATACACTCACACCTAAACATTTGCATATAATAGATAAATAACTATAAATATATTTAATATATGTGTATTAACATATATATAACAATGAACGATGTATTTAAGCACCTATATGTAGCACGAGTTTTTTATATGTAAACCAAACCAACCAAAAAAACAACAATTAATTTTATATATGCAACAAGAAATTAAAAAGGAAAGAAGAAATTTACTCCAATAAATAGTAAGTGGAACACACTGGCAGTTAAGCCAAAGGACATAACTCTATTCAAGGCGCAAGACTGTCAAATAAAGTTGAGAAAGCGAGGAATATTATTGAGAAAAAATATTAGGGCAGAAGAAGTCAAAAAAATAGCTAAATATACACAGTCAACAAAAAACAAACAGTCAGCTACCATTAATACTACCTATACGGACTATAAATACATACTACACTTAACCCTTAAACACATACTACTCTCAACATAAACTAACTAATGATAATCCAACAAAACTAAAAAGCAAAACCAACAAGCGAAAATTACTTTATTAACTTTCTAGAAACACAAACAGACACTCTACCCACACACGATCCGACACACACGTATAAATTGAGTAAAACAAAAAAAAATAAATAAAGCAAATGAACTTTTACCTAGATTTATCTAAACAGATCAGACCTACATGGATTTGAGATGCAAATAAAAAACTGCAATTGATTTACAAAACTTAAACTTATAACAACAAACAAAAATAGATCATTACAACATAAAAGAAAAGTGCATATTCTGAGGAAGACAATTTTTTCAGGCATATGCATATTTAGTTAGAATCAGGCAGAAAATATATAGTATGAGAAAAAAAAACTCAACTCGACATCAAGTGAAATCGGTGATAAAAACAAACAAGAAAAACAAAACAAATAAATGTATATATATAAGTATATAACAAGTATATACTATATATATATATATATAACTATATGTTTTGTAGCTATACAGGTGTCGGAATTCAATTATATATTACCGAAGAAAATGCAAAACCAAGAAGAAAAAAATATTAAGTAAAATAGTTAAATCAAAATGTTTATAAATTAAATGGAAAAAATGAAAACCAAAAAAAAAAGTGGGATAATGCATAGGCAATATAGGCGACATGAGGTTTATCTGTAAAACGTTATATTATAAATTTCTATGCTAAATAGAAAACGAAAACAACAACAACAAATAGCTGCTCAACGGTTTCGGAGCGTATTTCCAAAAAAAAAAACATTTTAGTTGTAAAAACAAAAGAGACGATGATAAAAAAACATAAACAGCTGAGAATTTAAAAAAAAAAAACAATTAAAACCAAACCAAAAAACGACAACAACAATTAATGATATAAGTTAACGTATTTACTTTTCATATTCGTTTTTTACTCTACACCTAGTTAATGATATAATTTTTGGTCAAAAATCAAACAATTTAGTTGGCTATAGTGAAATTTTTTAATGGAAATATTTAAGAATATTTATAAAAATTACAAAAAACAGAAACAAGGGGCAAAGCATTTAGGACAGGTAATGACACAAGCCCTTGAAAAAATATACAAACAAAACAACAAAAAACTAAGAAATGTTTAAAGCATTTTTGGTGCCGTTATTTATAGGGCGGCACCAACACCAGCGTTTTACAAATTAAAAACATGAAACAAAAATATATATAATTAATTAGTATGAGAAATGTTATGTACACAAAATTGCAAGAGTACATGTGTGCGTTTCATGTATTATGTACATGATGTAATAATTACATTGTGTATGTATGTAAAATGTATAATAATGTATGTACAATATATATTATATATGGTATTTATGATGGTCTCAAAAATGAAATTCTAAAGTATTTAGATAAGCAAAATCCAGTTAAAAACTTAAGGCATTTAGTTCAAGTTACACAAACACACACCAAAGAACACACCCACACACACATATACACAAATCATTAAAGCGCACCAAACATTTTTTAAATGCAACCCCTTAAGTAATATTATAAAAACAAAAGCAAAACAAACCAAAAATGTTATTAAAAATATACATAATTAAAAACAAACAAAATTATATACTATATAGAGCACAAGATAGTCAGTTATGCCAAATACCCGGGTAAATAATAATTGGAAAACTTGCACAAAGTAATTTTGCAAAATCAAATTGAATATTTAAACACACACATACACTCACATACATACTTATGGTTGTACACCCTTTTTGACATTGATTCGCATTCAGTTAACAGCAAATTTTTCAAAGCGAGCACGACAAATAAACATCTTCGAATGATAGTGAAAATAATTTCAATAATTATTAAAACTTAAGTCTTGTTA
This sequence comes from Scaptomyza polygonia, assembly GCA_035044585.1. Classification (NCBI taxonomy): domain Eukaryota; kingdom Metazoa; phylum Arthropoda; class Insecta; order Diptera; family Drosophilidae; genus Scaptomyza; species Scaptomyza polygonia. The sequence continues at coordinate 1,788,189 of JAWNNU010000962.1, read as the reverse complement.
TCTAATTGTTAATTTGATTTGTTGCTCAAATATTGTTAACACACACACACACACACACACACACTCACACAAAGAATCCCTATTGCACTAATCGCTTGCTTGCAAACGACTTAACTGTGAATTGTTTTCTTTTTTTCTACAGACAGCTACAAAATCATAAAGGTATCTATAATTTTTGTTTTTATCCGTCCATTCAAGAAGTTCCTAATTGCAATAAATGAATATTTGTTATGGCTAATACCACATTCAAAAGCGAACAACAACAACAACTCCCACGGAGCAGTCAATTCTAAACATAATTTCCATTTGAATTAATTGATTTAAATTTTTGACATTTAGTTTTGTGACAAAACTTTTGTCACGCAAGCCTCTTGTCAATTATATGTTCTTCTACTATCTCTCGTTTATTTCTTCTCTCTCTCTCTCTTTCTCTCTCTCTCTCTCTAATCAGACATACGGTTTTCCCTTTTTTTTTTAAATCATCCACTGCACATTTCCGTTGCTCAAAATATTCAATCCAGTATAAATATCCCGAAATAGTAGATAAGCAAGCATTATGCAAAACTGTATGAAAACGGATTAAAAACGAAACAAGAATAAATACCAAATATAAAATAATAATAATAAAGAAACAAAAATAAATTGAAAAAGAATCGTAATGCGTATGTAATGATTGATCACTGATCACAAATTTTGACTGTGTTAATTTCGTTATAGATAAAAACAAAAAAAAAAACAAAAACAAAAAAACCTAAAGACAAGAAAAATGTAATGAAATATCTATAGCGTATGAACATAAAACAAAAAAACAAAAACACACGCAATAAATGTTACAGAAAGAAATGAAAAACAAAAAATTTAAAACCTATTATATTAAGTCGAATGCTAAATGAAATGCGTCAAAATAAAGACAATGGGGCAAACAAGCAAAAAAAAAAACAAAACACCCAAAAACAAAATGATAATTATTATAATATTGCAAATGAAGCAAATAAACGAATAAAAATATGTAAAAAATTAATTTTCAAATTGTTTTTGACAACTAAGCTGGTTTTATCTTGCAGGTAAATTTATTGCTGGTAACAATTTTTACAATCCTTCCATAGATGTTCCTTCGATGGAGTAGACATGTTGGTGTTGAATCACAAGTTTACTATGCAAGATGAAATTTCCGACTGCAAATTGGAGCTCCTTATCGTATAACTTGTTAGTGAAAGTTTATTTGATTAAGTTAATCGTTACAAACGAGTTACTTAAGAATACGAATTAAACTTTCGAATACCGATTGAGTGTATTAAACAATATATACTGTGAGTAACGGCAGCAAATAGCTGTAACTTGCCGACTTGGTATCATATTTCTTTACGTTTTCAATTTCAATACAAAATGTATACTTATTAAAAAAAAAAACCATTTAAATTACGTTTTTAAAGTGTTTATTTATTTATTTAGTCGTTTAAACAGAAGTCTTGCATATGACATGAACTTTAATTACCTCACTGGAAAAATAACATTCAATACAATTGCGGCATATTTTAATAATTTTCGTTAATATCATATTTATTTAAATGTTCTCTCACTATTCAAGAGCTTGTTCATACTTTAATCAGTTTTGGTTTGTGAGTATTTGGTTTTTGTTTTTTTAAACTATTTATATATGATTTGCAAAGAGATTGAGTAGGCATTTTCAGGTAGTACAATAATTTATAATTAAACAAGATAAATTTCAACTAATCTTCGCACGCAAAACATTGTTCTAATATTGACCTTAACTGTGTACAACAATACATAATATTTTGTTTAATATGCAAACAAGATGAAAGTAATTTGTCTATTATGATGTGCACAATTCCTAGTGCCAACAATAATAATATTATATTTTTTTTTTTTTTTGTATTTGCAACAGAACTATAATATTGGCTATGAGTTGAAATTGTTTGGCTGGTTTTTTCTTTTCGCATCTGTATTGTGTTTTGGTTTTAATTAAGCACATTTAAAGTATAGATTTTTAACTAGAATACATATGTAGTTGACTTAGATATATACACATACATATATTATATATTGCTTGATTACTATTTGCTGATATTCGAAGATTCGTTTCAAAGACTATCGCTCCAAAACAACAATTACACATTTTTACATATACATAATACCAACATTTTTCAAACTACAAGTTACTTGCAATTATACTATATAATATGGGTGGTGTTACATTTGCTATGTAATTGCATAGATGTCGAAGCGATCTGTCTGAATGTTAGAGTATGTGCGAAAAGAGTGCTTAGGCTTAATTTTAATACAGGGTGTTTTCTTTATTCTCATTCTGGTTTTTGATTGGTCCAGCTGAGTGAGGGTGTTACAGTTAGTCTCTCTATATATATGAAATATATCTCGTGCTCATTACTTTTGTGTGGCTAATGGATAACGATAAGAACAACATTTAAAGTAGCCAGGTGGTGGAGTTGAATGTAGATTATACGACAATTAAGCGTTTGACTCTTTCAAATTTTCCAAGCGTGCTAATTGATTGGAGTCCAATTCCTCGGGTATGCTAGCTCTTCCACCAACCACCTGCTTGGGGGCATCGATTACTTCCTCGGCAGGTGATTCAAATTGGTCCATGTTGATAGACTGCGCACCGCCGCCGCCACCACCACCACCACCAGCACCTCCTCCGGCAAATGCATCATCAAAATTAGCATCAAAGTTGGCCTCAAAGTCAGAGGCAACGGATTGAGCAGCTCCTGCCGACGCTTTCTCATTAAATGGATCCACCTCGGGCTCCTGCAGTACAGGCACATCCGCATTGGCCGAATCACTGCCGTCCGAAAGTGATTGCTGATCCTCTGTTGGACAAATGGATGGATACTCTGTCAACATAAAGGTTACACTGTTTACAAAAAGATTACCTTCTTTGGCAGTTGCCATAGCAGCTGCCGCCACTTTGGCCTTTGATGGCTTCGGCGATATAATATCGGGCTTTTTATCCGCTGCTTTAACAACCACGGGCTGATCCTTGCCAGACGCTGATGTGGATGAATTGTCGTCGTTCTCTCCTACTGGTGGGAAAGATTTATCGGCACCGTCTTCAACCATTGGGGTTGCAGCGGTAACTATTATTTGTGCCATACCTAAGTTCAAAGTGTTCGAAGTGGAAGCCACCGTGTTCGCCCCCGCACCGATCTTGCCCTTGCCCTCGACCTTTGGTTTTGTTAATTGCGGTGGCGGTAACGAGGGTGGCGGCTTCTCATCGTCACTAAAATCGTCCTGAAATTAAGAAGTATTTTACGATTAAACTTCTATTATTTGACAGAGTTTCATTAATAAATGGGTGCTTATTGAATATTTACCTCCAGACCAGGCTCTTGTATAAGCACTGAGTAAGCAATAAGTAAAACGGAGAGAAACACAATTAATTAAGACAAAGAAAAGTTTATGTTCTTTCAAAGTATTTGATAAATACGCATTTTTATAAACCCCTTATCAAGTTAGTACAGATCGGTGAAGTATTTCAATACACATATATAAAGTGGGAGACTCAATTAAAGGAACATGATCTTCAACCTTGGTAGCTAAGAGGATTACAAATTATATACACAAAAGATTAATACACAAAATAGGGAGAAACATTTAAGGGTTTTGAGGTTTAACTTGTTCTCGCATGCACATGCTCGTTATACATTATGGTTAAAAAAAAACTAAATGAGTTTATAGTTTTAGGATAGTCGGGGAGAGGAAGTAAAGATACTGGATTTGAACAAAATGTAAAAAAGTAACTTTTAAACATGTGTCTATTGCAATAAAAAGGAGCTCTTTAAAGAAGTTAGAAGAGTTTCTTTTTTAGCCTCAACCTAATATTAAAGGGGTAAAACTGTATAGAGTGTCATACAAAGTAGATAAAGTTCTGTTTATAAGAGAAGAAGACAATATAAGACTTTGGTAAGGGTCCTAAAAGTAACATTTAAGTCAACTTGGTCAACATTGAATAGACATAAAAATCAATCTACTTAAATAATAATATTTATAATAGCTGAAAATTGTTGTTCGTAAAACAGCAACTCCAATAAAAATAAGTTTATTTTCAGTACATTTTCAAGAAAGAGAAAGAAGAAAGCTTTTCGATTATTTATAAATTATCAATATCATTCAAAATACGAAGTTTTTGGTATGTAACACACAATTAGTAAAAATACTGGTGCCAGAACAACATATACAAATTATTTGCAATTGTTAAAAACAAAAGAAAAAAAATTTTCGGGAAAAAAATTACGTCGAAATCGTTATTAATTATTAGGCATAGCAGGAAACACCAACACACACAGGAGGCACGTTGTTAATCACACCTAAAGAACACTGTAAAGAATTTGTAGTTAAGTTCTTAGCTTCGCTTTTGTTTAGCTTGGGGCACATCAAAATATTATTTTTGTTTTTGTTTTTCGATCAATAAAACACATTAACGAAGAGTTAGAGAGTGATTTGGAGAATAGTTACAGTGATGGTAGTGAAGTAGATATTTTTTGGATCGTGGTTGTGATGTTACTTGGTAGTGATGGTAAGTAGTAGTATTAGCTGCACTGGAAAATTTAGATAAGGTACCTCTAGAGAATAGGTAGATAGAAAAATACTTAAAAGTATTTATGTGTAAGTGAAATCAAAGTATTGAATAGAATGTAAATTGAAGAGATTTTGGAGTTTAATATAGAGAAAGAGAGATAGAGAGAGGTAGACGAAGAGACAACAAAATTTTTGTTGTTTTGTGCCACTAAAACTATGCCCAGGGCCAGGACAATTACCTGGCGGAGGCATACCGGGTACTGCAGCACCATTCGGTATATAGCCGCTATCCCGATCCTCATCTGGTGAGAGCATTTAAACGAGATTGTAAGTACAGATAAGATTAAAACTACAATTACTTATTGACTCTTCGTGACTTACCTACGGTTTCCTGCGAACCGAACATATCTTCCGTTATGTCGGTTAGCTCATGGGCATACTCTGCCGGCAATGCTGGAGCTGGTGGCAATGCAAAGTTGGGTGCTGCCATTGGGGGTGGTGATTCATCGCCGCCATCGCTGAGTGGTTCACCCATCTCGTCACACTCCTCAACGACCAGGGAGGGAAAATTGCCAAATTTGCCATCCAATTCACCCTCCCACCAGCCATCGTCGACACCATGAGCAGTTTTGGTAACGATCTTGATCTTGTCACCCTCCTCGAAAGTCAGCTCATCTTCGGCAGTGGCATCGTAGTCGTAGAGCGCAATGCACCATTCGACATCAGACTTGAGGCGTTTTTGGGGCGCCATTATGACCGAAACCTGGTCGGGCGATTGCATTGAGTCCACCGTTTGATCTTCATTGTCAACAGTATAATCGACAGATGAGAATGAGATTTGTGAGCGCAATTGATTGCCTGAACTACCATTAATGCCACCACCAGCTACATCCTGCTCAATGTCCAGATAATTGTGTGGCACATAGCCTTCCTCCCCGCGATAGTTACGTGCACGCAGCCAGCCATCTCCATCACCTTCGCCAACCACCTCTAACGCCTCATTCTCAACGATACTTAGCTCGTCTGGGTTTTGTGCCTAAGGTTTTATTTGTTCAAGGTTAGCATCGATATAATTTCCGTCATTGTATTTTTCTACTCACTGTATAGCTGTAGAGTGCTGTGCACTTGAAGATTGCCTCCTTGGGTTCGGGCACAATGGGCTCATCCTTGTCTTCCTCTCCCTCCCCCCAATTGATCTCGGTCGGATCATCCCAAGCACCGGTACCGCTGCTGGCTGTGATTGGTGCTGCAGCTGCTGTATGCGTACGTTCACGCTCCTCTAGCTCATCCTCGCTGTCACTGAAGGTACGATCCCGCGAGAGCTGCGTCTCCTGTTTGGGCTTGGAAGCAACTGCAGTTGTGGCAGTGGCGCCAGCTGCCTCCTCCTTGTCGCTGTCATAGAATGAATCGGAGCTGGGGTTTTCACCCTGGCCGGAAGCATCAGTGCGCATTGAAATGGAACTGGCAGAGCGAGTCAACTCCTGGACACCCATGATCTCTGCCTCCTGCACCCATTCGTCCACGTTGATCCCTCCATCGCGCAGACATTGAAGACACGCTTCTGCCTTGGCTTTTTCCGTCTCGGAACGTCGAATCTGATCACGGAACTCATCGATCTTCGTATCCAGATCCGGTCCATTCGGATCGTTGGGATCTGAGCGCTGACCAGCATCTCTCAATGACTGACACAAAGCCAACTTCTTGGCGTGCTCCCGCACCGAAGCGTTCTCCTTTACCACACGACCCGCCAGATTCCTTGCCTCTTTGGTAAGCGTCTCAAGCGCGGACTCGTGCTCGGCGGTCACCTTCCTAACCGGATCATTGTCGCATGACTCGAAGTCATACTGAATGTGCTGCTTCAACACCGGATAGAACAGATAGCAACACTGCAGATTATACTCCCGAGTCAATTGTTGTGCCTGATCCCGAATCTTGCCAAAGCTATTCTGCGTTGCCGAACAGGTCAACAGCTCTGTGCGACTGTGGAATGAGACGGAGTTTTAGTAAATTGTTAAAGAAAATAGCTAGATAGAACTAGTTTGCTTACCCCATAAGCATAAGATACTCGGCGACACGTTCGAAGACATAGTTCTCCATGGTTGTCATCGTCGTCTGCAAGTCGACAGTGAAGTAACGATTCTGATGTGCATTGGCAGCCGCCAAGCTGAGAACATAATCGTTACGTGCACCAGAGGACTTTTCCTCGAGCAACTCCTTGCGAGATGTGACTCGAGCACTGTTCTTCTGCAACGACGTGATGGACTGAAAGAAAGAACCCTTTTTCTTCTTTAGCTTCTCCTCGATATCCTTGGCCTTGTCACGAACATCGTGAGCACAGTGCTCTTCATCGAAATAAAACTTCTTGGTCTTGTCGACATCGCCAACGCTCAAATGCAGCTCCTTTTGCACATTCACAATGCCCGAGAGGCTACGCTTAGCAATTGCCAGCTTATAATCCCTCAGGACTTTCGCCTCATCGGCAATCTGTTGCTGGAATACCTCAATGGCAGCCAATCGAGCTCGTGCCAACTTTTCGTTTTCCTCCAAGACGGTACGCCAAACACTCCACATGTTCCTTAATGAAAAAGGAGAATTAATATATTTTCCCTTGAGGACTAGGCGTTTTGATCACTTACCAGCGCTCCTCCATGCCGTCCATTTTAATATCTGGTATATTTGGTATTTTCTTATTAAGATACTGCGATGAGATCTTAAGCAGATTTTCGCTATACGATTTCTCGATAGCTGAACGCTTGATTGTGAACTGACGTATATCCTCCAAAAGATCACATTCATGTTGATTCTTCAATTGCAACTTGGCCACCTGTTCCGTATGCAAATTCTTCAGGAACTTAACATAGTTACCCTGTAAAATGACATGCTGTTAGCATTCTCAATTGTTGCATAGATATTTAAGGTGAAGTCACTCGGAATTGTTATTTAATTGGTAAAGTTTTTTTTTAACAATATTTTTTTAAGAATGTTTTCCGATTTCATTAACTATCAAAAAATAAGACTTTAAAATATAATAATAATAATAATAACTAATAATAATAAATAAAGAGTTGTATATTGAGAGCAGTCACTGTACCACTATTTTTAAGGCACTGAAAAAAATAGAGTACCAGGTTATTTTAGGGTTTACCTTGCGCGGTGGCGGCTGCATTTTGATAGCTTTGCTACTAGCACTGTTTTATCAAGCAGAAGCTTAGTTTTGGTAGTTTTGTCGAGCTTCCAATCAAAATGCCGTTACATTACCTTAAGCAGCTGCAAATGATGGAATCAAGTTGGTTGGGAAAGGTTTACATTAATGTTTTACCAAACAATAAATAATACTTATGTAATAAAAAATCATGTGAGTGTTTTAGGAAATCAGCCAGTAAGCAACTATTTTGTAAGCTCCGTTAAGCAGCCAGACTGAGAAGTTTACAAATGCAGTTTTACATAATAAAATAAGAAAAAAAATTAAAAATCTATGAATGAAAATTTTCACTTGGAGTCAGCCCTGGGTGCCCTGGTTGCCCAGGCTGTCTCCCCTGCTGATATCGATTTGTGTGGTTGGTTGCCGAGCAGATAACTTTTCTCTCAACGGTTTTCAAGTAATTCTATTAGGAGCTAACACTTTTTTTTCTCGACATGCTCGAGTTGTGTGTGTGTGTGTCTCGATTTAGCTACCCAATGTAAAATTTTTGAACTTATTATTGGATCAATTGGAATGTAATTGCTTTTTATATATTTCGTTTTCCACACTAACGCGATGTGCTTGGCGTACTTATCGATTTCGATTTTAAGCACAATTTTTACCACACACACAAATTCACCGTAAGCTAGGATGCGCGGAACTGAGAGAGCGAGAGCAAGAAAAAAGATACAAGGTATGGCTTTCTGTCTGTTAGGTTAATTTAAGGGTGTTTGCCAAAGACAGGTTCATTCATAGTAAAATACTTAGCACATGCGCTTGGCACATCAAAATAGTAAGAGACTATTAATAGAAAATTTACACTTGCTACGGATTTTTGCAACTTGTAACTTTATTTTCAATTGATATATCGTTCGCGGCACATTCAGAACTATTTGGCCTTTAGCATACTGATAATACTTAAGTATGCTTGGCTATCAATAAACTTAATATTGATAATATTTTGGAATTCCAACATTGATAAGCTCAAAGGAAAAGATAAAAGTATGCAATGCTTTTACGTTTTTTGTATTCAAAGTGTTGTTGTATTTAGGACTAGTATGGTGGTGCGTAGGCACAATGCATTCAAAACATTATTTTACTAACGTTTATAAGTATCGGAATTCCGATACTTTTCATGTTATTGTACAGAATATGCATATGTAAATGACGTCATAACTGAATCGCATACTTGAGCAATATATTTCATTGTTCCATTGCTATCGCAAGCTAACGTGCACATCGATATATCGATAGCAATACAGCTGTTTATTTTGTGGAATGCAGGAAAAACAAAAACAAATGAGCGAAGCAAATAATGTGCAGAGGTGCGGCATCAGGTGGCAGGCAGGTGGCATACTCAAAAACAAAAACTCGTTTGCGAAGTCAAGAGCAAACAAACAAAACGGTTTATTGGCTTTGGCGGCGCGTCGCCAACTGTAAAAGTGGGCCGCCAACGAAGAAGCAACAGCAAAGCCGACGTCAAGCGCGAGCTGCGCAAGCAGTGATTTCACTTTTTCAACAGTTGGCGACAGAGCAGCGGCAGCAACAGCAGCATTTAACGGACGCAACAACTTACAACAAAAGAGAGATTTATCCAAAGCGAGCAGCAACGATTGCAACTGTTACTTAAACCAATAGATAGTTTTGTAATTTTCTATAGCAAAGATGCATAGATCCAATGTGCTGATTATGCAACAGTTGTCGCGCCAGAGGACGTCAATGTCGTTATTGCAATGTCTTCTACAACGCAGCGCCGCACCTGCTTCAACACAGCTGCCAAACTCAACTTTCACTCGAATACAGCATCGTTCGGCAGCAACGTCAACAGCCGCTAACAAGCAAGCGACGCCGCCACCGCGTCACGATTGGAATCGTGCTGTTAGCGAAGCGGAACGCATTGTTGGCTACCCCACATCCTTTCTCAGTCTACGCTGGCTGCTCAGCGATGAGATTGCCAATGTCGCGTTGCATCTACGCAAATTGGTGGGCAGCGCACATCCGCTAATGAAGACAGCCAAGTGAGTTATGAACACTAAATGCTAGCAAATTATTATAATCGTTATTAAATCTAACAACAGACATCTTCTGTACAATGGCAAAAACACAATGCAAGCTTGGGGTCTTATTGTGCTGCTGGTTTCCAGAGCTGCTGGACATGCAGCAAATATACCGGATGTGGAGCAGGATAAAAGTGCTGGAGTACTTCATTCCCAGCGTGCTCTCGCTGAAGTTACTGAAATGATTAGAATATCACATCTGGTGCATAATGTAAGTCACGCCATCATTTATTTTAGCTAATCCTAATACCTTCCCTTCTTCTCCCGCAGAGCGTTGTGAACTTGCAGTCGGGCACGAATGCTGCAGAAGATGTTGACACATTTGATGATATGTCATTTGGCAATAAAATTGGTTTACTCACCGGTGACTATCTGTTGGGACACTCTAGTGCAGAGCTGGCGAATCTTCGCAACCAGGAGGTGGTGGAGTTGATATCATCGGCGGTGCGGGATTTCTCCGAGTCGGAATTCATTGGGGAACGCGATGAGCAAAACAATGCGTTGCCTTTCGAACCCGGCACAATCCCGCGTCCCCCGCTCAGCGGTGGAGTTGATTTCAATGAGCATGATGTGATGATACCCATGCCCATTAACCAGGTGCTAGGCAATCCGGAGCAGGAATGGGAATGCCGCAACATCCTTAACGCTGGCAGCCTGCTTGGAAAATCCTGTCAAGCTTCACTCAAGCTGGCCGGCCAGAGCGAAGAGATGCAAAGGCATGCGTATCGCTTTGGCAAGCATTTAGCTTTGGCCTGGCAAGCGTGCCTAGATGCCGAAAGCTTTCAGTGTCCGACCTTACCCCTGGATGCAACATTCAGTTTAGTCAGCGCCCCAGTGCTCTTCCATCTAGAGCACGATCCCAGTATGTATGCACTGCTTGAGCCCGGCAAGAAATCTGTGGAATTCATTGACTACAATAAGATTCATAAGGCTATTGTCGCGGGCCCGGCGCTGGCCAAGACGAAAGAATTGCAAACGAAGCATACCGCCGCAGCTTTGAACGTCCTGCAACATTTTCCGCAAACGGATGCGCGACAAGCGCTGGAAAACATTATCCTAGCTATGCAGGATCTGTGACCTCAGCGATAAAAAAAAGACACACAGAGCACAAATCGGGTTAAGGGTTATAGCATAAGTGTAGAATAATCTTGACGAGCGTTGAATCCTTTTGGAATAGTCTTTAAAGTGATGTCTGTATATTCAAGGTGCATATTGTTGGGTATTTTTATTTCTTTTTTGATATTTACATTGTTTGTACATATGTATTTATTGCACTCTTTTTTATACAGAACTAAAGTAAATCGAATAATTTTTACTTGTATAATATCCTTGAAGATGGAATTGGCATTAGCGACAACTGATGCGCATTAGAATCAGTTGTGGACAACGCTCATATTCGAAATACTGTGGAAAGTCCAATGGAATCTGTTTCATAATCCATGGCTTGTGCGCCGTCTGTCTGAGGAAATGCTCGTACATTGGCGCAACTGAATCGCAGTCTTCTAGTGTGAACACATAACGCTTCTCCATGGCCATATAGATGCACTTGTGACGATCGCGTGAGAAAATGTGTTCCATAACAGAGACAAAGGCATCTGTCAGTGTATCTTCATAGATTACGTCAGCAGCCATAATCACATCGCTGGCATCAATGGCAGACAGTAGCTGTGTGCTTAGCTCTGAGTTTGGTGAGAGGAAATCGTACTCCAGGACAGTTACTTTGCCCTGAAGCAGCTTTGAGTTGCGCTGGACATTTCTGCGCATCAGATCCAGTATGCAGCCTAGATTTACATCCGTGCAATAGACTTGGCCAGCGCTGTGAATGGCAGCAGCAATACTGGTGAGTCCCACGCCAGCGCCCAGCTCCATAATGGTCTTGGAAGCAAGCTCTTTTCGTTGATGGAACAAGAAATCAGCCAAAAGCAGCGCACCTCGCCACACTTGCAAACCAACCAATTTCAGTTCGGTGGCATCGGCATGTTCTAGTTCGATGATGGCACGCTTGGCACGCGTCACATTCAAATCACCATCCTGATCAGGAGACACTTTTACAAAAGCATCCTGCCCATTGGCGGGATACCGGAAACAGAATTTGGAAACAATATTGCCGCCTTCTTTGCGCTCTGGCTGATAGTTTGTCTCACTGTATATTTCTGATTTGACCGTGTACATTGTGTGACAGGTGATGGTTGCGCGTGCGAAACACACCCTCAACTAATAATTTGCGTTTTGTGCTGGCACATTGCCATAATTGTAAATAAACAGACGACATTGACAAATTGTTTTGCATAAACACAATCGCAAAGAAGTCGCAAGAAATCGATGGTACTATCGGATAATCGATGCATTTGTACTATCGCCTATACTACCGCACGATAAAAACGCTGCAATACTAAAAAATAACAACCAGCATATACAATAGTAGCCCTGGAACGCAATGCTAGTATGAGGCATAAATATATCGTAGGCTGATCTGTACGCGATCTGATGTTTGTCAAATATTTTATACATATTCATTCTGTTCACATTTATTGATAATTATTTAAACTTTGAAGCATTGTAGAAGACGTCACTTCGTTTTGTCAAATATTTGCGACGTGTAAACATTGAAACTCTAATTTTGCGATTTTCAGCACTCAACTGACCAAATTGAGTTCAACAGTGCCATTTTGAGTATAACATTACCCATTTTACATCAGCGTGGCAACGCAATTTTTGGGTGAAAAATTATTAAAGTCGTTGTAAAAAGTGCTAAATACAGCAGTGCTGTCCATGCTAAATCGCTACAAAAATAATTTAGTGTTCAATTATAACACACTTACTGCAAGCTTAGCAAACAAAACAAGCTTTGCTACACGTTTTTTTATCCCCAAGCCCGAAAGTGTCACCGCCAAGACGTACGTGCGAAAAATGTTTTGGGACAAGGGTTATGCGCCCTCAGCGAACATAGATGCGCTGCTGGAGTGGGAGGTGCGTATATTGTTTATGGTGTGCCCATATTTAGCTGTGTGTGTTGTTGTTTTTTAATGTGTGTGCATCAAATAAACAACAAAACTATATGTATCTACGTATGCAGGGTTCAACGCTAGAGGAATTTCTCGACGAGGAGGATATACTGCAGGAATGTAAAACGAAAAAGAAGCTCATCAACTATTTCACACGTCCCGAAGTAATTAAACGCCTCGTGGAGCTTATCACAACGGAACCATCAGAGGATGTACCCATGGCGCAGCGTTTTCGCTATGCAAATATGTCATGTGAGATACTCACTCTGTAAGTATCGCCCCTCCCCAAATAAAAACGACGCTCCATGCCCCATTTGGCATATAAGTATATTCATACTTAATTTATTACAGTGGCCTGCCGTCCCTGGATGAGAAGCTGCTGTCCGATGCAGATACATTGCAGTTGCTTTATTCATATCTGGAAAAGGAACCACCGTTGAATCCATTGCTATCATCGTTTTTTAGTAAAACGTTTAGCATGCTCTTTACCAAAAAGCCTGAACAAGATTGGTTTTTGTACCAACACATGTGCCTACAACTTTTGGAGTATATTAAATCGCAAAAAACCTTTTTGGATTTCATATGTAAACACTTTGAGACACCGGTCATACCTGATTTAATTATGCAAATGATGAATGACATCGATGGTGGTAAACTAAAGCGCAACCTATTCGAGGTAACAAAATCGTGAAACTTTCAATTATACTTAAATATATATAGAAACTTGTATATTTTTAGTGGTTAACTGAAGATAAACTTGTTGAGAGACTGATTGCAATTATGCGTAATCCCCAAGAGACCGATAAACATTCAAATGTTGCGGACTTTTTCTGTGATCTAATACATCAAGGGCGTTTAATGCGTCAAATGGAACAGGAGAACGATTCATTTGAGCCGGCATTTGATGGCTCTAATCCCATATTGCGTACTATTGAATCTGCACAGACAATAGAAGCCTTGTTAAATGTGATTTTGGAACCAAACGCTGTAGAGAGCGCCATCTTATCAGGAATATCGGTTATACTTATGCTTATCAAGCCCATAACATTCTCGTAAGTTATTGCCTTTAAAGAATAACTAACATTTTGACAAAAACTGAAACCTTATCTTTTCAAAAAGTGATGAGCCAAACTCGGATCGCCAGCGTTTACTGCAAAAACGTGAATGTGAATTTCATTTGGAAATGCAGGAGACTGTGATTACTGTTATAGCGCCACGACTTCAGGAATTTGTTCATGTTTTAAAGAATCCGCCGGCGGTAAGTAAATTTTTCAAACCCAATCTACAAGTCTTAGTTTTTTAACATGCTGTAAATTTGCTTGCAGAAACCAAGTCTGGAGACAACGGCAGCGGTTCTGTCGCCTCCTTTTGGAAAGACGCGTCTTCAGGTTTGCCGTGTTTTTACCGCATTGCTAGAGACTAAGCACGAGACCATACAAAAGGCGTAAGTTAAATCTTGTCTGCTAACTCTGATAATTTTTAATTGATTTATCATTAACTCGTATTCCTTTGTTTATTACAGCATTTGTGCTACCAACTATTTTTCTTTGCTGCTGGAGTATTTTAAGGAATACTGCTGGAATAACTTTCTGCACAGCGAACTGGAGAAGGCACTGCATTTGGTGTTCTATAATGAGCTGTCAAACAACAATACAACCTCCACGGAATGCACAGATATATTTCACGATGATTACAACTTTGACTCGATGATGAAGAACAAGCGGGATTATAATAAATACGAGCCCATGTTTTCAACCGATATCAAACAAAGTTGCTATTCCGAAAACGAAGATCGGCCTACAGGCAACGAATTTGAAGCTGCCGTAGCTCAACAGGAAGCAGATGCAGCTGCTGCAGCAGCAGCAGCTGAAGTAACAGGAGAACAAGCAGCAGCAGTTGCAGATCCACTCCCAGATCTGAATACCGAAGCATCAATTGAAAGCGAGCGAGAAGCAGCCATTTTGCAAGAGTTTGTCATTGAAAGTGAAGCAACTGAAGTGGCGGATGTTGCCTCTGCTCCTGCTGCTGCTGCTGTTGATGAAACCGATCCGAATGGAACAACGGAAGTAACGCAGCCAACCCTCAATGACTTAGACAAGACCAAAACGCCAACCAATAACCCGCCCACTGAGATGCAAACATATGTGAGTAGAGTACAAGAATCCAAGTTTACTTCAGAAATTAACCAAATGTTTTACAGCTGATAGTCAATTGCCAACTGGTATCTAAACTGGTCAATTATTGGCTGCACAATTCTGAAGTGCAGTAAGTAAAAGGCAATTTGTTTTATATAATGAAGCCTGTTAGGTTAACAAAAACTTTATTCATTTGCGCAGATCTACTGAAAAGGGTCGACGATTGGGCTACATGGGTCATCTGATTAAGATTCTCAGACATGTAACGAATTGTATTTTAGAATCGGAACATATCGCTGCATTAATTGCCAACAGCTTTGACGATGAATCAGAGCTACAGCTATGGCAGGCGCTGATTGATGCCGAGCAAGGTGATTTTACGCTGGCGGTATTGCAGCAAAGCAAGCTGCTGGCCAATTGCAACCCGCACGAGGAGAATGAATATAGTGTTGGCTGCAAAGATTTCCTCGGTGATACCAATAACTGGGACACTGGTTCACAGTCGTTTAGCAATGTCTGCTACAGTGATTTAGACAATACGCTGCAGGATATTGTTTTTACTATGGACAACGATCAGTCTGTCTTTGACTATGGACGCAACATCGACGACGATGACGATGATGATGATGAGCAGCATGGCGGCAGCGGTGGCGATGGCCAAAAGCATGGCATGTTCACCAAAAATTCCACTACCCTCAACAATCTGGCTGCGGATCCATGGGACATGGACATACAGTTTGCTGACATAACGGGCGTTGTTGGCGATGTTAATGTCGTCAATACGGGCACTGGTAGCTGGGGCTCGGAATTCAATAGTGACAACTTTGCCGATTTTGATGCACATTTTAGTGCTTTTGGTAGTGATCTTGGTATGCCAACAACCCAGCCGCCAGCAACACTTTCTGCCGAGCAGCAGCAACCTATAGCAGACCCAACAACTCATAGCGATGGGGAGGAGGAAGAGTTGGAGGATCGGGAGCATCAAACGCTGAATGAGGACGATGTGTCCATGAGTGTTACAACTAATGCACTTCAATTACCAAACAATGCAACAACCACAAAGGAACACGACCAGCAGGCGGAGTACGACAACAATGCCAATGTGGAGAAAGCAGCCAGCGATAAAATCAATGAGCTTAACAAAGCAGAGTCTGTTCCACCTGCCACATCGATTGTGAGTCGATTGCAGTCGGTGCTGCTTGATGGCGAGGATGACTATGAGGATGATGAGGGCATGTGGACCAAGCCGCTAGGTGGCAACGAACAATCGTCAACGGAGGAAGAGCCTGAAGAACAGCAGCCTGCTCCAATATCAAACGGACCCAGCAAAGCAAATGAACTGTAAGTGCAGTATAAAATTAATTAAAAAAACAAATAGCTTATGTGAACTTAATGTATTTTTATTTATTTTGCATTTTAAAGCAACCATGCTAATAATGACGAAAACAACAGCAGCAAAACTAACGACGTTACCGAGGACAAAAGCAACACACAAGAATCGGAGCAGTTGGAACAGCAAAAGACAGAGGGTAAAGCTGCGACTGCAACAATTAACAACGCTGAGATTGCCACAACGACAACATAAAATGTGCAGGCATACACACACACCAACACACAACAACACACATCAGCACACGCACACATAGGAAACAAACATCAGTAACAATTTGAAATTTGTGTACAGTATAACGAGAAATTTGTATCGAAAATTTGATAACAAAAAACAAAGCCTTTGATTTGCTCTTTGGTAATTTCTTATACATAATCATGCATTCATATTAACATAATCAATTGAATATATATATAAATAACACTATTACCAATACGTACATACTATATATAGCATCGAAAAAATATGTGTACACGCCTATATATTTATATATACGATTTGTGTATTAGCAAAACCCAAGCCATCCCAACAGAAAACAAATCAAAAAATTCTGATTTAAAATTGATTAGAAAGTATATTGTTGATTCCTTTTATCGCTCATCGTTCGCTCGTCGTATTGCCAATTTCCTATTTATTTTGACATAAGCTGTAATTTGTAAACTCGTTTCTGATTCCTCAACATTTCAATACTCTCAAGACAACAAACGAGATATATTTTTTGTAATTGTTTTAATCGCTTGTACTTGAGCTAGATTGTACTATATAGTATATAGATACGTTTATTGTTTGTATTATGTAATTGGAGACTTGAATTTATTTTATGTATTTTTTGAAACAAGGCAAAACCAAACAATCAAAATCACACACACACACATACATAAACACGCTGCAAGCACAAAACACTTGCATGTATATTTATACTATATGCCAATTTGTTGTACCAATTTATAGTTTCACCAAAAAAAAAAAAAACAATGTATTCAACGTCAAAAGTACAAAAGATAAGAAAAAAAAAAAAACGACAACCGCGTTTGCCACACATACACAGTGTGTATTACACACAGACGCATCAACCCATGAATAATACTTATTATGTATAAAACATTTTTATACGTTTTACTTTTAAACAAAACAATCGAATGATACAAAATGATATGTGCAAAATCCAAGAAGACATTTAAGACATTAAAACTTTAACATTTAATTTTAAACAGCTTTGTTGTTGCGTTAGCGTTCGTTTCAAATTGTCTACTGTAAATGTTTGATTAAGCAAAAAACCAAAACAAAAAAAAAACACAACAAAAAGAACAAAACCTTAATGATAAACAGATATGCCATCTTTTGCTTCCAAATAATTACATTATAATTATTTTTAATAAAAAAAATTACTTAAAAAGTAACATTAATGTTTGTTTCGCACAATTTAAAATATGTTTAAAAAAAATTAACGAAGACATCACATTATTTTTAATTAATTGTTAAAACCTTAACAACAAAAATTCAAATAAAACAGGACATATCAACTTATCAACTCAACCGTTAGTTGTCCACACAAACACACACACACTCACACACATGCACTACTATAAAAGAACAAAATCTCTTAAACAGCTACAGTTGCATTTGAATTATATAAAATATTCATAAATACAATATATAAAGAGTTAAGTTTAAGACTCAGCATTCTGTTAAAAAAAAAAAAAAAAACGAGGCTTGGCATGTAAAGAATCTATTTTATGATTTAACCAACAACAAAAATACAACAACAACAAGTATCATACAAAATGCTTGCACAAATTTCAAATCGCTTGCTTTTGTTTTTCCATAAAGAAGAAAAACCAAGAAATAAAGTAAAAAGAAAAACAAATAAAAAAGTAGAAACATGCAAAATGTTTAAACTATCTCTGATGTAAACTGTGATAAATAAAAGAAGTTGCAGGGTATTTGATAAAAAAAAAATAAAATAAAAAATAAACAAGAGAAGTAAATAACAAGAAGAACAGATTTAAGTTCAACAAACTGTGAGTTGTAACTTAACCTATTAAAAAAAACCCCATTTTGTTGACATTTACACACACACACACGCACATCTTCTCACACTACTACGCGAACAAAAATTAACAGCAATAAGTACTGCAATAAAGGCTCATTGACAAGAGGAGTCTATTATAATTATAATGTTGAAAAAGGCATTCGAAATTTAAAACAGATTTTTTTATTTTTCTTAAAAACGAATTGTAAATTTTAGGTATGATTATATACCCATAGTTCTGATGTTGTCTTCCTTCAGTTTATATGTTTCGCTTCTTCTTTTTTTTTATAATTAGCAACCGAATCCTTCCCTAGTAAATAATGCCTTACCTAATAATGCATAGAGTAAACTTCAGTGTCGAATCGCAATCGAAAATGGGTTAACATGATAGAGAAAAAACAAAGATGAAACCTTGTTGTAAACCGTATATGTAGAGATTGTTTAACCTACATACTGTGTGTCTTTTAAATATTAAGCAAGCATTCAACTTGGACAAACTCTTTTGAAACAAGCAAAAGATAAGATATTGAAATTATTTTGAATTTAAGCTGATTTACTAATACATGTACAATGTAGAAAAAATAATATTATTTAAAATGTAGACAAAGTCTTGTGCGCAGCTTTAAGCAATTTGTTAAAGTGCTTACAAATTGAACCTAAACAATAAGAAAGTAAATAAGTTTATGAAAGAACAAATACCAAACGTCCAATGTTTTGCATGCAAAACAAAAACTAACAACAATTGTGAACATTAAAGTCTTCAAATAATAAATTAAATACGTTTTGAGATCTGCTAAATAAATAATAACACTTATATACTCGTACATACACTTATATAATATACATACACGTATTTAATATTATAATTAATGACAAATTAAGAGTGAAATGAAAAAAAATACAAAGGAAATAAGATTTGTAATTTAAAATGAACGTAATTGACATGCGATTTTTGTCTGTGTGTGTTCAGCACTTCAGTATTTCAATTAAGCCAAGTTATTCAAATCCAAAAAGTACTAAAAACACAGGTTTCCCCAAATGAAAACCAAAACAATTAAAAAAAAAAAAACAATGAAAACCAAAATAAAAAACAAAAAAGAGAAAATAAGATCAAAGTTTAAATGTTAAGAAAGTGCGTTAGACAAATTTCAAAATGCTTGAATAAAAATAAAAACTTTAAACTTTAAACAACAGCGGGAACAACAACGATGAGCACGCAACTGTAATACAACCAAAACTTCATATATACATATATATATATACTATATACAACCCATACATACAATTCATGCATACAAACATTTATTAAAGTAACTGTAATAAATGTTGTTGACATGATCCAAAAAAAAATATTTTGTTAATGCATCAGAAAACAGCAAAAAAAAAAAATACGAATCAAGTATAACTAAAAAACAACACATAATAATTATTAATAATTAATAGTTAACCGAACCCAAGTGTGCTTCATGTAAGAATTTATGTTACGATTTTTACAAATGCAATATATAATAAAAAAATAAAAATTCCAATATTCCCTTTAAAGAAGAAGACATACATACTTATATGTATTCCCAATTATATATATTAAGAATTTACGATCGGTGTCTAACATAATATTAATCTTAAAATTAATGAATAGAGACTTTCAAGCCAACACAAACGTATCGTCAAATATCCAAAATAAAATAAAAAAAAGCGAAAATAGCTTACAGTTTAAATAGTTTATTTAAGTGCTTCGAGTGATAAATACACACCACACCCATACAAACATACATTATGTATATGAGTAATATCCATGTCGCTTACTAAGTTTGTATCGCATATAAAAAAAAATTAAAAAAAAAACTACTTGAAACAACCCCCAAGGGACACTCTGGAATAGATATTCCTTGAGGTAGTGCCTTAAAAATGTTAAAAGAACAAAAAAAAAATTTAAAACGAATGAAATGTGTGTTTTGAAAAAACAAATCTGTTGTTTGAAACTATCTAGTTCCAGTATCGAAAGAAACACCACAACATATAGTTAACTTATTGCTCCGATCTATACTACATTCTACATACATAATTACATATAGTGTATATAACATACACACACATAACTTTACTTACCGTCGCATTTTGTACTATCTACATATGTATAAATCTTGTACTATTTTGGATTGTTTTTGATTGCAAGAAATGTTTTGCTCAACCGTTTTTTCTACCTGCACACAAACACAACAAACAAAACACACATACACGCATACATACATATATGTGTGTATTAGTTAAGTATAATCATTTAATACAATTTGTGATTGCTTGCTGCACCCTAAATTAAAAGAATGCCTGAATGTGAGCGAGTTATAGTTCAGCATTCGCTTTATATCTTTAAATGTATGTACGTGTATGTGTGGGAGTAATTGAGTTTATAAATCGTATAACTAATTAAATGTATATAAATACATAATGATTTGTGCATTATTCAATATAGAAATGCACTTTAAACACGTATTGAAATTGAAATGAATAAAGAGATTAAAATTAAATCCATATTAATTGTGTTAGATGTGAGTTAGCTTGAAAGATTCGGGCATTCTCGATTACATGCGGGGCACATTGGGTATGCTTTTGATATTGTGTTTGCTGTGTCTTGGATATTTTGCTCGCCTTCCTTTGCTTTGTTTTGGACGTGACAAGCGGCGAGCATTGTTTTTGATTTTCTTATGTCCCTTTTGCTTGTTACATTTAGCTTTGACCAGCAATGCATTTTTTTTTTTTTTATTATTATATATTTTTATTTACAATCTATCTTATAGATAATAAGTAAATTTTATAAGTAAACATTTACAGGGGAATTTTTCATTTATGGGGATAGTTATAATATCTTAATGTTACCATGCTTTAGGCGGCCTAAAAGGAAGGTCCAAAGGGTGGTGCCTCTTGAGTCGGCGAGTCTGGGTGCTGTTATCTAGCAGGTTAATAGCTAGGTGGTTGCAGTGAGACTCGAGCCTGTCTATGTATCTTTGGCTGTAACGGCTTACCTCTTCGGAGACAGTGGGAACTCCAAGGTCCCTATGGATCACCAGATTTTTAACATAGAATGGTGCGTTTACCAGTCTGCGAAGAGCTATGTTTTGAAATCTCTGCAGTATCTCAATGTTGGATGTTGAGGCTGTACCCCAAAGCTGGATCCCATATGTCCATATCGGTTTTAGAATTGTCTTGTATAGCAGCAGTTTGTTTCTTAGGTCGAGTTGGGATGTACGTCCAAGGAGCCACTTCAGTTGTCTGTGCTTTATGGAGAGCTGCTTACGCTTTGTCTTTATGTGTGCCGACCAAGTCAGCCGCCTGTCCAAGGTTAAGCCAAGGTATTTAACTGTTAGCTCCGACGGCAGGGTTGAGCCATTTAGAGAAACTGGTGGGCAGGATTCTGCAATGCAATCTAGCTCTTTCACTCCTTGACAATAGTCTTACCACCAGAAGACTCCAGAGGACCCACCCGCTTGACCTCCCACACCTGGTTGACGTCTGATCCTCCCCCCACACTAGCTCCTAATTCACCCAATGATACCTTAACTTAAACTTAATTACTGCCAAGTTTCAAGCCATATAATTTAATTATTGCCCACACGGGCAGATCTTAAATAAAATCACACTGAACTCCAAAAAAAAAAAAAAAAAAAAAGTTTTATGGTATATCGAAAAGTGACTTTTTTGATGTTGAAAATTCTATAGCATACTTTTGGGATGAAGCTTAAATTGGGACAAAGGGTTTGCAAAACTTGCTCTAACTAGGTCGCATCTTTACAGATTTTCAAAGGACATGGCGCATTGGCATCGCTAAGACCAGCTCCATCGAACTGCATTCAAGGTTTATGGGGTACTCTAAGAACCCAAACACTTAGAAAATTTCATCGGAAAGCAAGAGAATTTGAGTTGAAATCACAAAATCCTTGTTTTCTCGACAACTGCAAGGACGATTTGGATGTCCTTTGGACAGATGATAGCCCTTAATAATACAATTTTTTTGACATAGGTTTCGACAGGATCTGCAAGGATATGGCTGAGTAAAACATGATTTTCTGTTTGAAAAAAATTCATAATATTTCAGCTGTTTGAAGGACTTTTGTCCTTTTGATTAGCTTATATGAATTCGCAGGCCACGGAATATTTTTTGACCAAAGGACAACCAGCTAGTCCTTAAAACGGACGAGCTATAATGGATTTTGTGATTTTTCATAAATTTTCTGACCTACCCCCTTGATAAATTTTATGAAAATATTTTTGTAGAATTTCCAAAATCCTTGAATGCCGATTGTTAGACCTCTTTTTAGTGAGCTCAAAAATATGTGACCTGTTCATATCCTTAAGGATATGACGGAGTTATGAACAAAAAACGCCTGTTCTTTTAAGGAAATTAGCTCTTACTAGGCCAAATCCTTGGTGATTTTCAAAGGACATGGTAGTACAATGCCATCGCAAGGACATAATCTATCGAACTGCATTCAAGGATTTAAGTGTTATGTGTAAGTTTCGATTGAGCATCTAAACCAACTGATTCCAAGCGACGAGGATTGCAAGCCACATCCATCGGCATGATTGGTGGCTGACTCCAATTCCGACTGTTTCAGATGCAGCATATTGATGCCCAGCTCCTGGAACACGCGCTAGATTTCCTACTTGGAGATGAGGCACAAAGGCATGACGCACTGCACCCGCAAATTGGAATAAATCAAAATTATTAGTTTTTCTTTCGTGCGCGATGTATTTTTCAATGTATGTAAAAGTATGCTGGCCATTATAACACCCGATTTAAAAGGTCAGCGCAAAAGTATGCATTAATGTTATTTTTATTGAATGCTACCAGCTGTTTCAGCATTCGCGATTGATGGGAATTGTTTAACATACTTTTAGGATGAAAGTTAAATTGGGACAATATATAACAGAATAGTATACCCGACAGATATTTTCGTCAAATTGTCGTATATATGTTAATGTGCTTCGTTAATTATATGTATTATTTAGTTGGGCCGAAATCCTGGCGGTACTGCAATACCAGGCCAACCCGCGACAGAGGTGGAGCAAGCCCCTAGCACTCCGTCTATTTCCAAAAATCAGTTTAACATTTGTTGTCCTCCGATGGAGGATCTATCAGATGTTAAGCTGATAAGAACAGATACTACACTTTGATCTTAGCCATAAGGCCGAGAAGCGATAACTGACACCAGAAATTGACTGCCTCTAGGTGAGCTGCAAACAAGAACCACTTGGGAATTACAGTGACGAAAACTTACACACCATTGACGCGACTTGTGCGCACTGCGGCGCAGTGACTGCGCAGTCAATGTGAACAACCAAATGCACTATGGCTGCCGTTGCCGCTTCTTGGAACGAAATTTGTCTCTTCAAGTTGGTCCGATTTTAAATATTTTGATGGCAATTTATAAGGAAAAGATCAAACTTCAAAATTACATATTTAGAATCCTAATATTCAAGAGCATGAAAGGTTACAGGGCTGTCAAAATAACTTTATTTAACGAAAGCAATCGAATTCATTCGCAAGCCTTGGTGCTGTTTTCATTTAAAGCCAGCTTAACAGACTTCGAGTTGTCAAATCGTGAGCTGCACGTCATGCATCTGGGTTTCCCTGGTACGTGACAAAGCGCGTCATTGAAAGGGACCTGAAAATTGTGCCATTTGGGGACCAAATCAACATTCAGTGCAGCAGATATGCCGACAGTCTTGTGGTACACCCAAAATATTGCAAAAGTTGTGTGTGTGTGTAGTATTTTATTAACATACGGCAAGGTAAGAAGAAGTAGGACTTTGTGATTTTTCATAAATTTTCAGACCTACCACCTTGATAAATTTTATGAAAATATTTTTGTAGAATTTCCAAAATCCTTGAATGCCGATTGTTAGACCTCTTTTTAGTGAGCTCAAAAATATGTGACCTGTTCATATCCTTAAGGATATGACGGAGTTATGAACAAAAAACGCCTGTTCTTTTAAGGAAATTAGCTCTTACTAGGCCAAATCCTTGGTGATTTTCAAAGGACATGGTAGTACAATGCCATCGCAAGGACATAATCTATCGAACTGCATTCAAGGATTTAAGTGTTATGTGTAAGTTTCGATTGAGCATCTAAACCAACTGATTCCAAGCGACGAGGATTGCAAGCCACATCCATCGGCATGATTGGTGGCTGACTCCAATTCCGACTGTTTCAGATGCAGCATATTGATGCCCAGCTCCTGGAACACGCGCTAGATTTCCTACTTGGAGATGAGGCACAAAGGCATGACGCACTGCACCCGCAAATTGGAATAAATCAAAATTATTAGTTTTTCTTTCGTGCGCGATGTATTTTTCAATGTATGTAAAAGTATGCTGGCCATTATAACACCCGATTTAAAAGGTCAGCGCAAAAGTATGCATTAATGTTATTTTTATTGAATGCTACCAGCTGTTTCAGCATTCGCGATTGATGGGAATTGTTTAACATACTTTTAGGATGAAAGTTAAATTGGGACAATATATAACAGAATAGTATACCCGACAGATATTTTCGTCAAATTGTCGTATATATGTTAATGTGCTTCGTTAATTATATGTATTATTTAGTTGGGCCGAAATCCTGGCGGTACTGCAATACCAGGCCAACCCGCGACAGAGGTGGAGCAAGCCCCTAGCACTCCGTCTATTTCCAAAAATCAGTTTAACATTTGTTGTCCTCCGATGGAGGATCTATCAGATGTTAAGCTGATAAGAACAGATACTACACTTTGATCTTAGCCATAAGGCCGAGAAGCGATAACTGACACCAGAAATTGACTGCCTCTAGGTGAGCTGCAAACAAGAACCACTTGGGAATTACAGTGACGAAAACTTACACACCATTGACGCGACTTGTGCGCACTGCGGCGCAGTGACTGCGCAGTCAATGTGAACAACCAAATGCACTATGGCTGCCGTTGCCGCTTCTTGGAACGAAATTTGTCTCTTCAAGTTGGTCCGATTTTAAATATTTTGATGGCAATTTATAAGGAAAAGATCAAACTTCAAAATTACATATTTAGAATCCTAATATTCAAGAGCATGAAAGGTTACAGGGCTGTCAAAATAACTTTATTTAACGAAAGCAATCGAATTCATTCGCAAGCCTTGGTGCTGTTTTCATTTAAAGCCAGCTTAACAGACTTCGAGTTGTCAAATCGTGAGCTGCACGTCATGCATCTGGGTTTCCCTGGTACGTGACAAAGCGCGTCATTGAAAGGGACCTGAAAATTGTGCCATTTGGGGACCAAATCAACATTCAGTGCAGCAGATATGCCGACAGTCTTGTGGTACACCCAAAATATTGCAAAAGTTGTGTGTGTGTGTAGTATTTTATTAACATACGGCAAGGTAAGAAGAAGTAGGACTTTGTGATTTTTCATAAATTTTCAGACCTACCACCTTGATAAATTTTATGAAAATATTTTTGTAGAATTTCCAAAATCCTTGAATGCCGATTGATAGACCTCTTTTTAGTGAGCTCAAAAATATGTGTCCTGTTCATATCCTTAAGGATATAACTGAGTTATAGACAAAAACGGCTGTCTTTTAAAGGAAATAAGCTAACTTGCCCAAATCTTTGCTGATTTTCTTGAGCGTGAACAGAATGGAGATGCGCTCCGCTAGGCACAACGGCATGACGCTCTGCAGCCGAACTGGAACGTGGTTACTCGGCGACACTGCGATCCTGATTTCATAAATAAGTTTACTTGGTTTTTCTTTTTGTTGTGTGCAATGTATTTTTTTATGTATTTAAAAGTATGCTGTCCAATTATTAAAGTCGATTTTAAAGGTCAGCACAAAAGTATGCAATGCTGTTATTTTATTGAATGCTTGCTGCTGATTGTATTTTGTATTTTGGCCAAATCGAACGAAATCGAAAACAAAATACTGGTAACGTGTGTGTGTCTGCTGGCAGTATTTTATAAATATACGGTAAGGTAATAAGAAGAATTTATATTTTTTCACAAGCGTCAATCACAAAATTGGTGCTGTTATCTGACTGCAAGTACCAGGCCAACAGAAATAGCAGCCGAATGCTGCATCATTTTTGTTTCACTCATTGAGCGGGAAGATGATAGGGCACGCTCAATTCACAGAATAAAGCTCAACCAGCACACTAACTTTGAACAATAACGCAAGCAGTTCTGAGCTTGCCCTTGAGCGCATTCAGCTTTGCGCTCTTCTGTTGCGCTCTGCACTTGCGCTTTTCTCTCAGCCCTGTTGGGTTTATCGTTCTCAATTAAATCACCTGCTTCTGGCTTCAGCCAACAAGCCTTTCAAAAACTGGAATGTGAGTATCTTCCACAGTTTTTAAGATAGAGGTACCGAATTTTGTTAGAGAACAGTGGGTAAGGACCCGCTACCGTCTCGGCAATTAGGCCTCTTGATACCATTTTTAAACAGCTATCGAGTTAACCGCAGACGGCTGCGTCCGACTGCAAAGATTCCACTTGTTTTTCCCAGTAATGAATACAGTTAAAGCAGCACTTGTCGAATCATATATTTGATATATATTTAAACCATTTACTTCTTCCATTTATCACAGCCAGACGACGCTTACGCTATTAAATTAAAACTAAAATTGTTTTCATTTTCCATCAGCTATGAGCACCCATTGTTGTTGTTGCTGTTTCCTCTGCTGTTATTGTGGATGTTGTTGTTGTAGTTGCTGGTGATGGTGGTGTTGTTCTACTCGTGGTACTTGAAGTTACACCGCCATGTCGCGTCTCCATGTGTCGCTGGAGATCTCTGGAACGCGCAAGGGTTTTGTGGCAAATCTGACACTGGAATCCGGATTCCGGTTCAGGTTCTCCTGTGACACCAGGCTGAGATTGCAGATGGAGCCGTACGTGTTTGTTGAGATTACTGGGATCGCCAAACGGACGCAGACAGAACTTGCATTTGAGCGGCTTGAAGCCGGTGTGGGTGCGTATGTGAATCTTCAGGCCATACTTGCGGGAATAGACCTTGCCACAGTAGATGCAGAGGTGGCCCTGCTTCGAAGCACCCATGTTGCTGACAATCGCTTCGATTTGCGCAGCGGCATTCATTGGGTGAGCAGAGAGTGGTGCACCCATTGGAATGGAGGGAAGATAGGAGGAGGAGTGTGAGTGATTAGACAATGTCAACGATTGCATTGCTGCCAAAGGACGAAAGGCAGAGAAACGGGCAGATGGCGTGGCTTGAACAGTTGCAGCTGATTGCAACGGCGGCGGTGGGGAGCGATTAGGAGATACTGACGATGTGGACGAAGTAGCCGGAGTGGGTGAGACATTTGAAGTACGTGCCGCCGACTTTAAGGCATAGTGTAAACGCATCCAGAGCAAATCCATAACGTTGCGACCGCAACCCAAAGCAAGATGTATCTTCAAAGGATGCGGCGTCTCAAAGGTCAAATGGCACAAGTGACAGGTATAACGATTATTGCCTAATAGAATCGTTCATTAGTTAAAGTTCTACGATCTAGATCTACGAAGATGTGCTGCAGACTCACCTTGAATATTGAGTGGAGTGAGGAAAGGTATGCCCATTAGGAGCACTAATTCTTCACCAAACCATGCCACTATCTCATCCTCCCGTCCCACATCACGCACCAGGCGTATACGCAATTGTCCCCCGTACAATTCAAACAGCGCATTAAAACTATAAACGTCCTCGGAGAGCTTTATCTGTCGCAAAAGTGTAGCAGACAGTAACAACTCCCCATTGACCATGTTGCAATGGACATGAGCATCACTCGGCGTTGGTGTATCCATGCAGCCAAGCAATGCTGTCGTTGGCACAACACCGGAGCAAGTGTCCTTCGGTGTATACTGAGCTGCATAGACACCTGGTCTTAGGCTGTTCGTTTGTCGCCGCTTCGTTTGTGTAGTGTTGTTGGAGTTAGACATTGTTGTTGATGTTGTTCCACCTGGCAGAAGTTGCTCAATGCGAAAGATCATACTGTTCGAGGATGATCGCTTTTGTCCCTGTGATGATGCTGATTGTTCATCCAACTCCAGGCTATCGAGTTGTTGAGCTGTTGTGTGCATCGCTCGCATTCAAATTCGATTCTGCGTTCCAATTGGAAGCGATGAGCTGCTTTTATACCAACGAACTAGCCGCAGCAGCAGCAGCAGCTTCCCCTTTTCCTTAACGCGGTATCCTTGTTTGGATTTGTTACGGCTTGCAGTGTCAAAACACTGGGCGCGTCAAGTGCAAGAATTCCCAGCCTCAGACCTCTATCTAGCTGACATTGCTACGCACTTTGCAACTATCTCACTCCCGCAACCACTTACTCACTCACTCACTCACTCGTTTGCTCGCAACCAGTTGTAGCATCCCTTGCCTGGTTTTTGGTCCTGGTCCCGGTTAGAGCTCGTACTGTGCGCGGCAAGTGCAACATCATGTACATCATGGGCACTAAAGCACTAAGCTAAGCGCGCCCTCTATGGCAAGTGTGCGTATTCCTTTTGCCTAATCCTCTTCGCCTCTCCTCTCCGGTCCTGCATCATCCCCCCCCCACCCCACTTATCATCAGAATGGTCCTTTTTTTGGCTTTTGGGCTGGGCCAAGGCAAATGTTTTTAATTGAAATTAAACGATCGTTTGTTGCTGTTGTTGTTGTTGCTGTAATGCCATCATATACAAATCGCATTTGCCTTCCGTCAATTGCCCTTCGTCCTTGTCCCTTATTTGACAACTCATCCAAATCACCCTCTACCCCGACCGTCCTTTCTTTTTTGTTAATGCCTTAATATATTGGTGTGTATCGTTTTACTATTTGTGGTTTAGGGTGGGTCGTGATTTTTGCTTGCTCCGTGTGGCATGCGGGTAAAAACAGGCCCGAATAGGGCGCTACTTTAAAGGTTAGGTTAAACTGGCTGACCCTTTTACAAGAGTATCTCACAAAGAGCGTTCATGGTCCTTAACGGATCCAGTAGTCAATAGGAAAGTTAAGTTTTTAAAGATTCTTTTAGTATATATATTACTTATTGGGATTTCGTTTACTACGATGATTTACAATTAATATGTCAACAGGCCGAATATTGCATTCATCTATCGTTTAACTACTCGCTTTTTACTCGCAGCCTAACAGCTCTCTGGGCCCACCCGCAAAAGTGTTGATTGCTCTCCTGGGCTCGCTGTACTAAAATATGCTACAACACTAATGTTTTCATCACTTGAAAAGCCATCAACCCTCTCCCCGTTAGCTAATAATATGTAGTATGCGCTATGCGATCAACAGGACAAGAGCGAAAAACATGTGTTGCCAGTCACACAGTCACTGACAGAGGTAGACGACAGACGGGGTTAGAAGTTAGAGATTTTGATTAGAGGAAAGGGGACGGATTGTTCAACAGACCTCGAATGAAGTGTGCCAGCTAATTTGGTGGCAAGGACACACACAGAGTGTGAGGAACAAGTACAGGCACCTGGTTGAAGCAAATTTCGTGTTTGGTGTTTGCTTGCCTTAAATAATTAGACCAAAAATAAACTTGCTGTTTTCGAGATATTTTTAAATGATGATTTTATTTTCGGTTTGCTGTTTAATTACTTTCTGCGATAGGCATAGCCCCCATCACCGTCTCCCCCACCAGCTCCACCTCCTGTCTCATTGCCATCACAATCATGACAGCCTCCACCAGCCGCAATTAGATCGAGTGCCTCCTGTATCTCTGGTGGAATTGGTGGTGGTGTCGGCAAATGATCACCCATTGGTTGGAAACCATTCTCATCGGCAATGTAGGTCAACGAGATGTTGTCTCCTTCGGGGCTACTGTAGGAAAAGGAACCCTCCACAGTTTGAGCCTCCTCTCCTTCAACGCCCGCGTTCTTCAGATATCCCATTTCCTCGGCCTTAATACCATTTCCCGTCTCATATTCGTACTGACGGGTGAAGCATGAATTACATACGGATAACTTAGAAGAAAGTCATTTGCTCTTACCATAAAGGAGCCATCAGCGTTTACTTTGGATTCCAGCTTGATGATGGGAATTAGTTCACCACCACCACCGCCTCCGCCTGCATCACCACCTCCACCGGCACCACCACTGCCAGGAGGCAAATACTGAGCAATGGGTTTTCCAGGTGGTGGTCCATAGCTATCGCGTGGTGGAGCTGGTGGCTTTGGCTTCGGTTTTGGCTTCGGAGCTGGCTTTGGTGGACCATAGCTGGTCTTCGGTGGTGGTGCTGCTGGACCCGGTGTTTTGGGTGGAACATAGCTGTTCTTGGGTGGTGCTGGTGGTTTTGATGGCGGCTTGGCTGGCACATATGTGGCTGATGGACGAGCATTCGAATAACCCGCCGGCTGTGCATGCACCATCGTGCACAAAACGAAGAGGCCAACTGGTATTAGTATCAATGTTGTCCGATTCATTTTCATAACTCACTGATGCCATTGATCGATCGACACTGGCTCTATATATATGGCCAACAATTGGTTTTGACCACAACCTATTGAACCGGCGGGTCAGTCACGTGCCCAACCTCAAGTTGCATTTGAAAATGAAAACGAAAACGAAAAACTAGGTCAATGCGAATGCACTGCACAAAATTGCAGGCAACAATATTGGAAATAATGTGAATCCATCAGACAATTTATCTAGAATGAAATCGTAAATCTTTAATCACCTTTTAAGATTATGTACTCTTTTCTCGTTTTTTTTTAGAAATTACATTTCAATTCCAATTGTTAATGCTAACAAATGATAAAATTCGAATAAATTGCCTGGGGCACAATGATTAAAGCTAGCTTGGAAATCTCTTTCGGTCCCTGTTGCAAATGCTAATCGCTAAAAACAACAAAACCGGCCATGCCGCAAACAAAAACTTTTTAATTCAAAGCCAATTTCTCGAGGGCAGAACAGATAAGAATCAGGCACGGCGCACAGGCAACACCTGCAAAAGCAACCCTGCCCCGTCGCTACGTCCTTGTCTGACTGTCCGACTGTGCAAT
Source organism: Scaptomyza polygonia (assembly GCA_035044585.1). Classification (NCBI taxonomy): domain Eukaryota; kingdom Metazoa; phylum Arthropoda; class Insecta; order Diptera; family Drosophilidae; genus Scaptomyza; species Scaptomyza polygonia. The sequence goes on along the minus strand of JAWNNU010000962.1, from coordinate 1,756,852 downwards.
TCTAATGCACTTTGCCTGTTCCAAAAAGTATAAAGGGAGTGCTAAGCCAAATAGGACAAGGTTTGTCGGCTTTAGTCTATTAACTTTTTGCCATTGCTTTTGACTGACTGTGTATGTGATGCCGCTAATATTGCCTGAGTGATATGGGTGGGGTGGGTTGGCAACCCTGTTCTTAGCTAGACTAGCTAATGGCAATGTTGTTTGCAGCTTGTCCTACTTGTAATGTGCTGGCGCGCAGCTGACGTCTTCCCAGGCGCTCTGCTCTATGCGCTTTATGTGTGGATTTTTTGTTTTTAAATTTTTGTGAACCTGTTCCAGCCTGTCAGCTGTTGCCAAGAGCAACCACCAACCCAACCCAACCCAACAGCCATCTAACCACCAACTAACCACCATTCCCATTGCCATTGGCAGCTAGCACCAAACGCTGCACCGGCTGCTTAAACCAACAATTGTCGGTCCTCCTACAATATTCTATACCTTGTCATTCAACCCCCTTTGGTCATTTCGATACGCACCCATTGCGCATATTTCGCGCCCGCATTTTGCAAAACACAATGAACAAAATCTCAAATTCATAAAGTGCATTTTGACAGAGCGAAACGATCTAATTGCGAATTGTGTCGACTGCCCCTCAACCAACAAATTTAACCAAAATATCCCTTGCCCTTTTTCTGAATAACGCAAGGGTTCTTCAGATTAGGTTTATCATCACGGCTAAATAAACATTTAGATGCAGACACTTTGATATATTATGCACAGCCCACATTGACAGTTTTAATAAATGTGCAAATAACTACTCTTCATAGCGTATATCTCTGTTAATACGCATTCAATGTGGTTTTCAAATGATAGGGAAATATATATATTAAAAAAAGATAGATTGATTATAGCATTTAAAACGTTGTTAAAACGATGATCACAGCAAAAAAACAGATGATTAAGATTTTAATAAAACAAAGCAAGAACACGCTTTAAATGTTTTAGGTACCTTTCTTTATAAGCAAAGCTGTTATTGTTGTTATTGTTTTGATTTTGTCTCTTAGAACAAAAAAGTTGGGCCATAAACTATGACGCCATCGGGCCAACTCACTCACTCACTCAATCAGGCTGGCTGGCTGGCTGGCTAGCTGGCTGCTCAGATATTTGTTTTGATTATATTTTTTTTAGACTTATTTTTGCTGATTTGCTCATCTGAGACGATCGCAAAGCCCATTTGCTTTGGTTATTGCCTGCTTTATTAGTTGCCATCAAGAAACGAAGGCGAACAGTGCGCAAAAAATAAGTTCAACTCTCAAAAAATAACTAAATTTTATTTCAAATCATTAAACTCACGTGCAATGAAATCGGTAAGTTGAGGAGATAAGAAAGAAAATTGAACAAATTGTAACAAAATATATTAAATTTCTATTCCTTTAAAAGTTTTCAATTTTTTTAATACTCCTATCTCTGGCCATAACTGTGGCTCTGGCAGCAGAAGACGAAGAGCGTCAAGAGGAGCTGCATTTTGGGTTAGTTCTCCAAACAGAGTTGATCTTCAAGTTTTTTTTTAAGACTATCTCTCGTACAGCTTTCAGACAGAGAACGGTTATCAACGTTCAGAAGATATTACGTACAAGGTCAAAGTGAATCCTGATCAGCAAACAACTTTAGAGCCAAACGAGCTATCGACGCCAAAGTCAGTTGAATATCGTGGTGGCTATAGTTTTATATCAGCCGATGGTTACGAATACAAGGTGCTATATAAAGCCAACAAAAATGGCTTTCAACCCTATGTAACAGCCCATAAAGTTAAATCAGCTAAAGATAAGGTCTGAACAAACTATTTTCAAATAAATAAAATAATAGAAATAGCTCAAGCTTCCTTTTCAACAATGTTTTTAAACGCAGGGTATACAAAATCCTCATATATTATGTACAGTTTTTAAAGTGTGGATTAAAAGCTCAAATCTTCTTGGTTGTTGTCCGTGCTTAGTTCAAAGCTTAACGTTTTAATGAGAGAGACAAGTTGATTGATGAGCCTATAACTAAGTCGCTCATAACGAAATCCAAAGAGGAATCCGAGGGGTATATAACCTTTGTAGCGGGCATATTAACTTTGTTAAACATTGTCAAAAACACCATAGCTTTAAATATTTTAGAACTTATTGCAAACCAAGCTTATTGAAACTTCTGAACATATTGAAATATATTTTCTAACTAAACTTTACTTTAACGTAGGAAATTAAAAGTGTCGGGATAGCGTATTGTCTATGTGCTTTGATTATTAAATGCTCTAAGATATGTAAAATCGCCACATGTCTAAAGATTTGAAGGTATCTAGTATTTGTTTTTTGTTTCGGTTTCGATTTGTGTTTCTTTCTTTTTGTATTCAACATTTTGCTGCTTTCCTTATGCAAATGCAAAAGTGAACTGGACGGATGGATAGATGGATGAAGCAATCGCCTAACCTGCAGCTCTGGTGTTACTCAGCGCTTTTTTATTTTGTTTTTCGTCATTTTACATTTTGCTTTTGTTGGTTGGTAGCTCATTATGTGCCCCAATGATGGCTGCTGGCTTCAATTCATTGCTAGCTGTGAGGGCCGACGGTTGCGTCTGGGGAACAACAAACTATGAAAAAACATAATTCGAATACGAGTCTGGACAGTTGCATTGTTAGATGTTTGCTACTGGTGCTGTTTAGTGGAGTTCTTCGAAGCGCTTCCGCCTCATATGCACCTGGCACTGTCTTGGATATACAATTGGGCAACACGGTTATCGAACAATTCCGTTATATACCCACTCGTGTGGGCTATGAATATGGGTAAGTAAATTTCTGTAACCATCTACAAAAAAAAAAACGAATGCTAATGAAATTTCCTTTTCATTCAGTTATACTCTGCCAAATGGCACACATCGAGACGAGGTTGGTGAACTGATCAATGATCGTTCTGCGGCCGAGGATATAAGGAATGCCAATAACTATGCACGTAATGGTCGACCCTCGCGTCGCCCGGGTCTCAAGAATCGTAAACTATCACCCAAATCTTTGTCATCGCTGGCGGGTTGAGTTTTCCACAGCTTTTAGTTAATGTTTGTTTTTTGTTAAGTATTTGTGTATTTTAAACCAATTCTAAATGCAATCCATTATAATATTGAGAAAAAAGTATTTTTGTAGTATTTTTATCATAAGCTTAAATAATAATTGGTTTTTTATTTAATAATAAATATGGTTATATGGAATTTAATTGGATTGTATGATGATAATTCTAAAGCGTCTCTATCTAAGATATGACATAACATATTTAATAACTTAATAGCAATAAACAATTAATTTGTTTTAAGGCGCAGCGAAACCAAAGGTCAAAAACTTGTTTTAAACGTGATCCAAAGTGATAATTTAATTGGTTTCCGAAAATGTTTATAAACATTAAGTTTAACCGACTAAAAGTATGCAATCGAGTCTGAAACCGAATTAATAGATTTACTTAAAAAATATGAACAAACTATGTTGACTGCTTGACTGGTTGGAAGCCTGGTTTAGTGTTCAGTTAATTGAATTATTTATTCGCAAATATTGCAAAGATGTCTCGACGCGTCTTTGATTAGGTAATTAAATACCAACAACAATTCATAAGAGCCCCCGATAGCAAACGTGACATTTACATATTGAAATTCGCAGTACGCATTGAGACGAAGATAATACTAGAAATATATAAAACAAAAAAACAACGACACATGCAAACTTTAGAAAGATGGATAGAGAAGATGATTACAAAAAAAAAAACAATAACAAAAACTTGGTCTTAAAACATTGCCATTAACGCTCAAGTGCTAATTTGGCCTGGCCATAACGAAAGACAATGATGGTGATGATCAGTGTGATGATGATGATGATGCCAAAGTCGTACTAAAATAAGAAGTAAAACCATATTTAAATAAAAAAAAGATGTCGTACCAACAACCGGTACTCCCAACTCAACGCTATGTCTCTTCGTCTGTCTGGGCCTGTGCGTGTTGAGCGAGTTGCCAGCCAGCCAGTCAGACAGACAGATAGACAGACAGACAGACAGACAGTGGCGCTGACCTTGAAGATGCCGAGTATCTTAATCTTAATTTTCGAAGAAACAACAGCTTGACTTCTTATTGTATCGGTTTGTTTGGTGTTACGCTGAAAAGGGACAGTAAAAATGATGCCAAAAAACAAAAACAAAAGCACTTGTTGCATTTTGACATACTTACAACTGGCACACTGCTTATATGTATCAAGAACATTACAATTACGTAAAGCAGTTGAAAAAAACTAAAACATGTAAATTACTTAAACTTAGTTAATTAAGGCTTAGTTAATTCTCATCTAACAACGCCTACGATTTGCATAAGCCAAGTTCGATAGTTTTTTATTGCTTTTAAGTATGAATATATTTTAGCAGAAGTCTTCATATTTATATTCGTACATATAGATACATACATACACATGTTTTAAATTTAAGTTGTGAATTTTTTGGTAATCTTTATTCGGCATTAAACTAGTTTTGTTTTGGCTTTTTTTCGCCTTTGTTGCCCATTTTGTGTGAGAGACCATCAGTATTTTTTGCTATAAATACGCAGACGATTAGCCCTGTAAAGTATAGTTACCTTTGATACCTCAAACGCACTACACAACCAAACATGAAGTTCCTCATCGTATTCGTTGCCCTCTTCGCCATCGCTCTGGCAGCACCCCCAGCAGATGTGCAAATTCTGCGTTCTGAAGCCGAGGTCAACGTAAACGACTTCAAATATGCGTAAGTGATACGGATTTAGAATACAAAAAAAAAACATAATTTACTTATCCTTTATTTCTCTTACTTACTATAACAACAGCGTAGAGACATCCGATGGTACCAAAGTAGAGGCAGCAGGTGAGCTGCACGACGAAGGATCCGATCATGAGTCTTTTGTCCACCGTGGCTCTTACTCATTCGTTGCCGATGATGGCCAGACCTACACTGTCACCTATATTGCCGATGAGAACGGTTTCCAGCCCCAGGGTGCTCATTTGCCCGTTGCCCCTGAAGCATAAAAAGCCATTTTATATTTGAAATAAAATTCATTGTTTTACCAAAAAGAATACCTTTGCATTGTTCCAACGAAAAGTGTGTTCCTAGTTTCAGCCTGGCTTTTCTGTTCTTCTTCTTCTAAAAGCCACTTCATAGACTTCCCTATCTATGAACATAAAATAAATTTGAATTATTGTAGGAAGTCAACTAATAAGTCAAGCAGTTTGCGTTTAATGTTTGTAAGAATTATTAAAACAAACATTATTCAGTTTATTATATCAATGTCAGCTTGTGTCCGTTGAAAAAATGTCCTGTGCGTTGAAACTTGTAAATGGCAGACAAAAGACGTTTTTTTTTTCTTTTCGGTCATTTTGGAAAAAAGGTCTCCAAAATAAAAACTCGATTGACTGGATTGCGGATTTGCAGCTTCTTCTTCGATTTCGTAGCGGTCAACGAAGGTGGAATAAATTTTTTGAAAAAACAAAAAAAACCAAGTAGCGTTACGTTAACTGCTCAAAACACACACACACACACATGCACAAATAGCGACAATGTTTTATGTACATCAATCGTCGTCGAGTCGCAAAGGCCGTTGCATATGTCAAAAGTCAAGCACGTTGCTAGTTTTTTCCGACTTCAGTTCAGGCAGCTTGGAGCGAACTTATTGTAGAATTTCGGACTTTAAGTGTGAACTTGTCGCCTCTTTGCTGTTCTTCAATCGAGGAGAGAGAGAGAGAAGAGCTTCAGCTAAAAGTTGATGGGTCAGCTAGCTTAACTAAAATTATTGAACATTAAGCAAAGCACATTAAATAGCTTAAGCCATAAAACATCCAACTACTAGTATGCCGTTTACATATTGTACTAAACTCAAACTATTTACGCATTAATTGAAAAGTGTTATCAGAACGAATTTTATATACACTATGTAAAAGTTTAGATTAAGTATTACTTCTTAATTTTATTTTTATACTTTGTAATTCGCGAAGTGCATGAGATAGTTGGCTTGCCAGAATGTTGATTTGGTAATGTCGCTGCATAGATTCGCTTTAAATGTTACTTGTCGCAGCGACTTTGAGGCTGTCGGCTATTGGTGAACTGTTGGTAAATTAAATACATTACCGGACGACCGCGAGAGTCGTCTTCTCTAGGTATGCATGCATGCATGTTGTTTGTATCTCTTCTTCGATAGTTGTGCAAAATTTATGACGTTGGCAAAATCCGAGAATGCAGTATATAAATGCAACGAAGATGCTGCATTAGCACCATTGGACAATCAAAAGTCAATTCAAACGCAACTCAACGCAATACAAAACTTATCAACAACAGGATGATGAAAATGGTAAAAAAGAATAAATAATTGATGATCAATTTGATCTGAACTTAGATAAATCCTTCTTGTTTAGATGCTAGTCGTTGGTTTGCTGATGCTGGCCACTGGCTGCTGCAATGCACGTCCCCAAAACAATGTTGAGGTGGTGGAATACGAGTCGGATAACATTGGCATTGGTGGCTACAAGTTCAGCTACAAGCTCAGCGATGGCACCACTCGTACCGAGGAGGCAACTGTCAACAATGCGGGCACAGAGAATGAATCCCTATCGGTGCGTGGTTCCGTGAGCTGGGTGGCGCCCGATGGACAAACATATACGATCAATTTTGTGGCCGATGAGAACGGTTTCCAGCCGGAGGGCGCGCATCTACCCAAGTAATAGTAGTAGCAACAAACACACAAACTGGATAAACCCCCAAACTGGATAAACTAATACTTAGCCATTAAGTGTTGTGATGTGCATCAGTCAGTCATTCATTCATTCAATCAGTCGGTCAGTCAGCCAGTCAGTCAGTCAGTGAAGTAAGTGTCGTGAATTAAAATTGAACTTCGATAAGAAAATGTTGTTAGTGTTTTCTTTTGCTCTTGACAGGACTATCCACAGGGTAAGTAGTAATTAGCAGAAGGAATCTTAAATGCATCTTTTCATTTATTGCTCAACTAAATATCAACTTAAGCTAATGAGTTTTTAACGAGCTTCATTCTCGTGGTATGTGTGCACCTTCGGGCTGGAAGCCGTTCTCATCGGCCAGAAAGTTGACAGTATAGGTGACACCATCGGTTCCCAGATACGAATATGAACCCTTCACAGAGATTGCTTCATTCTCGGTGCCAACGTTCTTGAGTGTTGCCTCCTCGTTGCGCTTGGTACCATCGCTTGTCTCCAAGTCAAGCTTATAGCCATCGGGCAGTACTTCGGCTGTGTTGTGCACAGTTTCCACATCTCCCGAGGGTGCAGCCAGACAGATGGCCAGGCAAAGGCTGACACCGAGTAAGACTAGAGCGCACTTCATGTTGTTACGTTGTTGTGATGATGCCTGATGAAGTTTGGAGCTTCGAGATGGCTTTTATACACCCAGTACATTTTGAGAAACAGAAGCTAAATATAATTAACACATTAATTATTTGTATTTTTGGGTTGGATTGGCTGCAAGTTGAGGTCGAAATGTGTTAAATGAGCAAACAAATAATTGAAAATCATACAAAACGCCTTCGTCGAGTGTGTTTAACTGAACATTTAACTACAATCGAACGAACAGGGGAAAAAATGAATAGTTCTGATCAAATTCATAAAGGTGCCAAACACTAAGAGTTATTTTTCTGATTTTTATAGTTTGCAAATCAAAAACTATACTACGTACACGCACACAAACCCACAAACACATATAAAGACAGTTAAAACGTGCCGTCAATGCTTCTGCATTATTTTGCATATATGCAAATATTTAAGCAGGTTTTGTTTTTTATTTTTGCCAATCATCAAAATACATAAATGTGGCTAAAAACGTGGTGGTTCATGTCGGTTCTTTTATGCCTAAGTTAATGTGTGGACATCCATTTATAGATACATATAAAATCGTATATAGATTACTGAAAGCCTAAATTAAAAAATCATGCCAATACTAAATCAATTGTTACGATACATCGATGCTAAACTAGTTTGCTCGCTGTTGTCGGTTGACGCTTTTTAAGTTTACTATAAATACGCAGAAATCCAGGCTTTTAGGGCATAGTTACCTTTGATATCTCAAACGCACTACACAATATCTAAACATGAAGTTCCTCATTGTCTTCGTTGCCCTCTTCGCCTTCGCTCTGGCTGCACCAGCAGCTGATGTGCAAACTCTGCGTTCTGAATCCGAGGTCAACGAACATGGTTACAAATATGGGTAAGTGATAAAGATTAAAGAGTATGTAAATAATATTTGCTAACAAACAATACCCACTTCAATAGCCTGGAGACATCCGATGGTACCGTAGTCGAGGCAACTGGAGAACTGAAGGAGGTTGGCAAGGAATCGGCTGTGGTCGCTCGTGGCTCATTCTCATTCGTTGCCGATGATGGCCAAACTTACACCGTCAAATACATTGCCGATGAGAACGGTTTCCAGCCACAGGGTGCTCATTTGCCCGTCGCTCCTCAAGTTTAAGAAGCTTTATAATTTTACAAATAAATAAAAAGAATGTTTTCCTATAATATTTTGGTTTTTAACTATTCGAAATACACAGATACTATTAGATTTTCAGTTAGTATGATATGATGGTACACATGTTAAAACAACTGACAAGATTCAAGGAAGTTCCAGTTCAAAGTTTTTGAGTACGCTGATTAACAATGTTTAATATAGTCATATAGATATATGTTTATTGGCATATGGAAGATAAGGTGTCTCTGGCAGGTCGTAATATGTACTGCCCTGCATCAAAGATACGATTCTATTTCACATATCATTACAACAAAGAGAAGGAGAGAGACGTAGAGGGAAAGTGAGGATTCTAAAAAAAAGCAGTCGGATAACGAAAGGGTAAATTTTTTTTACAATTTGTTAGGAAAAGTCTTCTTAGAACAAAAACGAACTTAAATTTCTCGCAGATTGTATTTAGTTTTAGGATTACTACCAACCTTGAAGCAAAGCTTTTAATTTACCACCAAATTGGTTGGTTTTTCTGAAAAATTGGAATTTAATTTAAAATTTACACAGTTACAATTTTTAGAAAGGTAAATCTCTTTGCAAATCGTAGCAGGTGTAAGCAACTAAACTGCACATCAAACTGGTTCAGTAAAAGTTTTTTTTTATATTTGACAGAAAATCTTTACCACGAACTAGTTTAAACTGTTCTTTATTTTAAGTGTGTATTAAAGTAATAAGCGCAGGCCTTTAAAAACGCACATTTGAAAACATGCACATACACAAATTAAGCTTGTTTCAAGTTTAAATTAATATTCGTTTTACTGCTAAATCAATTGTTAAGATATTAAGTTTGCATTTGAGCTTGGCAAACTATAAACTTATGTAGATTTTGGTGCTAAACTAGTTTAGCGGAATTTGTTATTTTTGTTATGCTAAACGGACTTTACTGCATGTCCACTATAAAAAGCCACACGATCGCCTCTACTAAGTATAGTTACCTTTGATATCTCAAACGCACTACACAATATCTAAACATGAAGTTCCTCATCGTTTTCGTTGCCCTCTTCGCCATCGCTCTGGCAGCACCCACCAACGATGTGACAATTGATCACCTTCACTCCGACGTCGGACCCGAATCCTTCGAATATGCGTAAGTGATAAGGATTAAGGGAAAATTTCTAGAATTTGCTGATCCTTTTTATTACCTTCTCCTTTAACAGCCTGAAGACTTCCGATGGTACAAATGTAGCTGCACAAGGTGAGCTGCATGAAGCAGGATCTGATCATGAGTCATTTGTCCACAAGGGCTCTTTCTCATACGTTGGCGATGACGGTCAGACCTACACTGTCAACTATATTGCCGATGAGAACGGTTTCCAGCCCCAGGGTGCTCATTTGCCCGTTGCCCCTGAAGCATAAAAAGCCTTTTAATGTTTAAAATAAATAAATGAAAAAAAAGTTGTTTTCCTGAAAAATTTGACTTTTCATTAATGCTGAACAACACATTGTATCCACTCGATATCTTTAGCTGACCTCAAAAATTCTAAAGCTAAAGATGGATGCATTGAAACAATTGTTATAAGAAGAAGAAAATTACACATATTTATTTATACTTTAAGCAAGTCACAAAATTCTAGTTGAAGTTGTTGAACAATAAATCGACTATAAAAATGTATACTATTGGAAATGAAGATGTGTTGATTTATCTGCATTTTGAATACTTAGACATTTGTTCTGAGTGTTTCAAGTTTCAAGCAGCAATGGATTATATACAAACAAGCAATCAATCGATAGATTCAAAGATGAAGCTACACATATTTTGCGTTGTCCTCTTTTCCCTCGCTCTGGTAGCACTCGCCGATGATGTGACAGACTTCAATAATGAGTAAGCGATCAGGAATATGTGAAAATTGCAAGCATTTTCTTATCTAATTTCCTTTTTCTACAACAGCATAAAGACATCCAAAAGTACACAGCCATGTGCTGAAAGTGCAAAGCACCTTACCCGATCATAATAATTGGGCTAATCAAGATCTCTTCGGTCCTTAGCCTAAGAGCCTTAATACTGTTTAAAATAAAAATCTAAATAGTTTTCTTGGAAAATGTTGGTCTACTAAATGACTTCCGGTGATATTCTTAGAGTCTTTTGGGTCAACTTTTACTTGCCGAACGACAACAAACTTAAAAAAATAGTAATTTACAAAAAAAAAAAAAGCGGCAACAAATCCAGCCAACGCATCCGTCCGTATTTCTAGCTGAAGAAATCGTTGATCTCAGTAAGATCAAGGTTTCTCTCGCTTTTACCGATTCCGGTATTCAAATTCTATTGATCGAAATAAAACCCTTATGCTCAACAATTAGATTTACCTTTAGAAACTTTGACAAAACATTTGTACAATTTTCATCAAGATCTTCTAAGAAGCACAAAACTTATCATAGATTAGAATTTACCAAAGCAATGTATACACACATTTTAACCATCCTATATGTAAAACACGGGGTATCATCTAGTTTAGAGAGAGTACCATCATCTGCTAGAGTGTTTGGTGCAAATGTAAAAGGAAGCATTTCCAAGACTTTTACAGCTAGATTCATCACATTTGAATTAAAGTTCAAGTTTGTTTCAAATAATCAATTACTTTTCCTTTGTCCGATATATCAACTTATCGATAACAATATGATCTTGCACTTTAACAACTTGTAACTTGTTTTAGATCCAATTGGCAAAATAATGATAAAGTCTTAGGTTCAGAGTGTCTCCTAGGCAAGATTTCTGGACTACGACCTTCTTGCTAGTTTTAAGTATTTTTTACTCCCTGTTGCAACCATTTCTACGGAGCTACCAAAAATTAAAGGATTAGAAAGAATGAATAAAGTCAAATAAATTTGCAATTACATATTCGATTTATTTAGGTAAAATGGATGTCAGTTGGTTGAACTTGTTATCCAACTTAAAGCGCCTTGGGAAGGTGTTCGCCTGTGGGCTGGAAACCGTGCTCATCAGCGACGTAGTTGACGGTGTATGTCTTGCCGTCGGGGCCAACGTGTTGGTACGATCCCTTGACGGAGATAGCCTCGTGCTCGCTGCCAGCATTTTCCAGATGACCGACCTGGTCGGCTGCGGATCCATCGGTCAATTCAGTGTGGAAGGACCAGTGGTCGGGATCAACCTCCAAATTTTGTGTCTTAACCTCGACATCGCTGGCATAGGCCAGAGCGAAGAGAGCGACGAACAGGATAAGGAATTTCATGTTGTATGCTTGAGATGGTCAACAACTGATTGATACTTGACTGCAGTTTTGCAGCTCATTATATAGCACGAAATGCAAAAGTCAAAGTTCACTCGAACAAACGAATATCCATAATTTGAAAGTAACATTTTGTTGTTTTTCTAAATAATTAAATTAAATATTCATTGTTTCCTGACAAACTGGAAATAGAAACTGCACATTGTGTAGAATTCAACCAGTTCGGGTAATTGGCTTAAACATCTCGGAAGAAAGAGCAGCTCTTGTTTCGAACTCAAATTCTTATATATCCAGTTTGAGAGCCTCATAAAGAAAGATCTTTGTTTTATATTCAGATACAGATTATGCTTGCATACTGTTTATTAATTATATAGTACAACTAAAAAATCAACTTCTAGAGATAAAAATAGAACAGCTCTTGGTTTTTAATTAAGCAATTATTTAGTTGCCTACACTGGGCAAATGGGCGCCCTCAGGCTGGAAGCCATTCTCATCGGCAATATAGTTGACAGTGTAAACCTGGCCATCATCAGCAGTAAAGGAGAATGATCCACGGACAGCAATTGATTCGTTCTCAGCACCAGGATTCTTTAGAGTACCCTCCTCATCGTGCTTCTGTCCATCGCTGGTCTCCCAACTGCAACAAAAACACACACAAATCGGAGTTATAGTTCGCTCGTAATCTAACAGCACTTTGTGCACAGGATGAGTCGGATGCTTACCCGAACTTGTAGCCATCGGGCTGGACATCGGACTCCAGGCGAAGGATCTGTGCCTGATGGCTGTCATCGAGTGGTGCGGCCAGGATGCACGACAAGAAGGCAACGAATGCAATAGCAATTGTGTATTTCATGTTGATGATTTGATTGGATTTGTTTATAATTCGAATTGATACGATTTGCGACCGAACGGTTTGAACTGCTGCTGCTTGGATTGTGATGACTGTTTTGGTTGTCCAGTTGCTTTTTATAGTCAAACAGCGCCAAGACATTGATGTCCACTGCTAATTTACTACAATACGTTAGTTAAATGAAGAAAATGTTGTCCAAAAAATATAAATGACTAATTACACCACGAAACGCATAAGCTAATAAGTTGGCTTGAAAAATACTACCAACAGGTCTCTACACACAATAAACGACCAAAAAAAAAAAAAAAAACAAACAACAAAAGAAATCATCGATAGTAACAACAAAAACAAAACTTCTAAGCCAAGCAAAAATCAAAAGATGTTCATAGGAAATACCTTAGCATCATAATGATCACCACGTTTTATCAAAATCATCATGGAATTTGCATTTTTCGTGAATCAATCAAACGCTTCAATTCAATTTTTTACACTAACATACACACACAACTCCCTTGTACTATTATAGATTTTGTGTATGTATATTCAAAGCTCGTTTGCCCTACAGCCACAAATCTCAATGAAAACAAGCCCAACACATGCCGAACAAAAAAATTATATATACTCATTTATTTTAATCTTTATTGAGTTTTATCTATTTTTTGTTTTTTTGATGTGCTTCACCGGAAACTGAATTCACAAACTACACCCAAAATAGTTAATACACGATTTGAATCTGTGTCAAAGCCAAATGAACAAAACTCTTTCTTTGTAATAATTATTAAACAAAAAAAAAAAAAAAAAACACACACTTGTTTATACCGCAAGCACGTCACAAAATTCTACTTAAGCCATGTGCACAATTAATCTTATATTAAAAAGTAGTTGTGGCATGGTTAATAAACATGTTTTTATTCATCTGCTTTTATAAAGTTTAGGCTTGTCTTCTGAGTGTTTCAAGTTTCAAGCAGCAATGGACTTTATACGAATATTTATAATCAAAACAAAATCTTGCATCGCTTAGAGGGAGAAGTTAGAGGTAGGGTTAGATCAACTAGATCTCCCTGTTATATAACTGCTGAGAAAATCTAAGATATTGTGTACAGATTGGGAACCAAACGACAAGAAAAACTTCTTAATAGAGAAAATTCTATATCAAAATCAGTGTTCTGAAAATAAATTCGTTATAAAGAAAGCTTCGTTTTGCAAAAGTTCGTTACATAAAAGTTCAATTGAATTAACTTGTTACCTACAACTATCAATTTGTGTATAACTTGTACACATTTTTATTCTTTACTCAAAACTGGATGATACAAAACGTGATGATAATTTGCTGATGCGCTCTTGTCTAGACTGTTTTTTTGACCATTGTCTAGCTCGCTTCGACTGCATAATGATTTTAAGCGTTTTTTTTTTGCGAAATAAATTATTGGGTTGTCGCAAATTTTTGCATGACATTTTGAGAATGAAACTAGTTTAGCAATAATTGTCTGGCTGGTTGACCATTTTACCTATAAATACACTTTCTAGCGCATCCACTAAGTATAGTTACCTTTGATACCTCAAACGCACTACACAATATCTAAACATGAAGTTCCTCATCGTTTTCGTTGCTCTCTTTGCCTTCGCTCTGGCAGCACCCACCAACGATGTGACAATTGAGCACCTTCACTCTGACGTCGGAGTTGAAGACTTCAACAATGGGTAAGTGTTAAGGATTACGTGAAAATTGCCAGCTTTTGCTGATCCTATTTATTACGTTCTGCTGCAACAGCCTGAAGACATCCGACGGTACCCAAGTAAATGCCGAAGGTCACCTGGAGAACGCAGGAACCGATCATGAATCATTTGTCCACAAAGGCTCTTACACATTTGTTGCCGATGATGGTCTGACCTACACTGTGAACTATATTGCCGATGAGAACGGTTTCCAGCCCCAGGGTGCTCATTTGCCCGTCGCTCCTAAGGCCTAAGAAGCTTTTAATGTTTAAAATAAATAAATAAAAAAAAGTTGTTTCCTGAAAATTTGAGTTTTCATTAATGCCAAACAACATAATCTATCCACTCAAAATCTTTAGCTGATCTCAAAAATTCTAAAGTTAAGATGGAAACATTGAAACAATTCTTAAGCATTGAGTTTGTTACAAATGTATTAAAAAAAATATACTTATTTATGTATACTGTAAGCAAGCCACAAAGTTTAAGTTAACTTTTTGCACAATATATTTAATACTAGTCGACCCGGACCACGCGTTGCTGTGGTGCTTTTTGACTTCTACTCTATGAATATAAAAAATTTGATACTCTCAGTGATCATTATCTTCTCAAAGTCATGTACGTCCGTCTGGCCAAGCGGGATTACATTCCATTGTAGTTAACAGATCAGGCCTCCCGTAGTTACGCACGTATATGAGCGCATCCTGCATGTACTCATGAAGATATCTCGGACTTTTTACAAATGACGACGGTAGTGTTAGCATTTGAGCTAATTGTTTGGATCTAATTCCGCATCATTCGTGATCGCGTCTTGTTTATGTATTAAGTTTTCTGCTCGCATTTTTGTTTGGTTTAAGGCAATAAATCTTAAGCTCTCACTCTCCACTTTGACATACATGTCCACCAAAAATTGAAGGAAGAAAGGTCTACAGATCTATTTCTTGCATTACGTTCACGCAGTCTGTGATTGTCTTTGTAATGCCACATCATTTGCATTACGCGTTCGCCGACCTATATTTGCTTGCCTGGCTTGTGGCATTTTTTCTTTAACAGTTCAAAACTTACTGTTTATGTAAATGCGATTTCTTTTTGGTCTTGGCACGGGTTTTTAAATGAACCGACTTTTCACACACGGATTAAAACACACTTTACTACCTCGAAATATAGTTTGAAAAGCCAAATGACACAACATTCAAAGGCAACTGAATATTCAAATAGGCATTTACAAACAAACCAGCTATTGGTGGACCGACCTTAACATTTGGGGGGATGCAAAATATATTCTAGCCGATTCTCAGACCTACTGAATACGCATATAAA
The DNA here is from genome assembly GCA_035044585.1 of Scaptomyza polygonia. Taxonomy (NCBI): domain Eukaryota; kingdom Metazoa; phylum Arthropoda; class Insecta; order Diptera; family Drosophilidae; genus Scaptomyza; species Scaptomyza polygonia. Next base: position 1,741,241 of record JAWNNU010000962.1, on the reverse strand, counting down.
ATTTAATAAAAATCGGTCGAGCCGTTTCGGACTAGTTTCATAACGCACCGCGTGACACGAATTTTATATTTATAAGATTAGCAGCTCATTTAAAACTAGATGTCGCATGGATAATGAAGATGTTTTTATTTATCTGTAATGTAATGGAATTTATAAGAATATTTGTATTCAGTAGATAAACGTGCATAGCTTAGAGCGAGAAGTAAGGGGTTGGGTTAGATCAATTAGATCTCCTTTTCAATTAACTATTGAGAGCATCTAAGATATTTTGAACAGATTGGGAACAGAAGTTTAGGATAGACCGACCGACCCGCCCAGGGGAGTTCCGCATAAACTGTAAAGGGTGCTTAGTGGGGCCAGTCGTTAGCGATGTTTGGGACCGCCACGATAGAAGTTTTTTGGGTTCCTGCTTGCTGGCTCGTACGAGAGAAGCTAGAAACGGAATTTGGAATTTGCATAGTTGTTGTGCTGCCAGTGCGGGACAGCTGCAAAGGAGGTGCTCTAGCGTTCCCTTGACACCTGGCTCCTTGCAATTCCTGCATTATGCTCATTTGCCCGTCGCTCCTCAGGCCTAAGAAGCTGTATAATGTTTTAAATAAAAATATAGATTGTTTTCCAGAAACATATGACTTTTTTTTTGACAACAACAAAAACTGAACACTAGACTCAATTCTAAAGCTCAACCAAAATTATGATGGAAACATTGAAACAATTGTTATTTATTGGTTTTGATATGCAAAATGTTTGTTAAACCTAGATAACATGTGTATGTAGAATGATGACCTATTGAACGGCACGGGGCAGATGGGCACCCTCAGGCTGGAAACCGTTCTCATCGGCAATATAGTTGATTGTATAAGTTTGTCCATCATCACCCACATAGGTGTAGGAGCCACGCACAGCAATTGACTCGTGCTCGGAGCCCACGTTCTTCAGTTGACCCTCCTCCTGATGTGATTTACCATCGCTTGTCTCAACGCTGCACAGAAAGAGAGAGAGAGAGAGAGAGAGAGAAAAATAGAGAAAAACCAGTTTTAGTATGCATGACCTTGACACAGTCTGTCGGTAAACTCACGCAAACTTATAGCTTTCCGGCTGCACATCGGAATCGTAACGAAGCACATGGGCTTCGGCAGCTGCTGCTGATGCCTGTGGTGGTGCTCCATGGACGCCAACAAAGATGCAGGCAACAACAGCGAATGCAATAACAAAGGAGTTCTTCATGTTTGTTGTGGTAGTTAAGGTGGACTTGTTGTGCGTTCAAGGAACTTGCGTTTAATGCATGCCAATTGTAAACTCCACAGCCAATTTATAGTCAAAAAGACTCCTGCAAAAATAAAGAAAATAAAATTTAAAAAAAAAATAAAAAATGGCAAATAAGGTACGATAAAGATACAAGATACAAAATGTATATAAACTCGTTTCTCCTGTAACCAACCTTTATTACTTAACTTGGCTGATTACTGCTGCTGCTGCTGTTGCTGCTTTGGCTGCTGCTGTCTGTTTGTCTTGTTGTCAATTGGCTTTGATTGATTACCAACCAGACCTAACCCAACCATTATTTGCTAGAAACAAATCGCATATATACATACATTGATCGTATCTTAAATCTCTACCGAAACGAAAAATGGGGTCACTTGTATTTTATGTTGAGCTTTTTAGTTCAAGTGCAACAAGTGAAATGCCACCAATAAAAATTCATTTCACAAGTTGTGTTTCAGCAGCATTTGAACTTATTTCGTTGCCTGACAAAACATTTTGAAGCTTGTTTGCATCTGGTTCTGGTCTCATTCTTAATTGTACTTGTGTACTTACACAGTAAAAAATAAAGAAGATTGTAACAAAAGCTTACACAATGTTTAGCTTTTGTGTAAAGGTTTATCTTTAACAAATTTCAATATTCAACTATGTAATCACTTTATGATGCTTTATAGATCACTTTTTAATCAGTTATCTTTTTTTTTTCGCTATGTGTACGAAAATCAGTTATTCAAAGATGAAACAAACATTTGATGTTAGTCGCAGCTTCACACTGCAGCAGGACAGTTGAATTCTAAGCTAGAACATGAACGGACTAAAGTTATTCAATCTGGTGTGCATTGCACTTTGCCTCTTGCAGCGTAGCAGTGGCACGAACGATGCACAAATATTAAAGTTTGAAAATAGCAAAATGGACAGCAATGGCTATGCCTTCTTGTAGGTTAAGTAAGTTCAATTCGATAATCAAACCAAATTAATCAACATCATATTTAATTCAGCTATGAGACAAGCGATGGTATCTCGAGGCAAGAGACGGCAGAGTTGAAGAATGCCGGCACTGAACTGGAAGCAATTGCTGTAAAGGGTAGTGTCAAATGGGTGGGACCCGATGGCATACACTATAAATTGAACTATCTGGCCGATGAGAATGGATTTCAGCCACAGGGTGAACATTTGCCACGACTCGAACAAAAAACCATCGGAAATCGCGTGATCAAAACTTAAATGTTAAAAGTTGTCTAGAAAATCTACTATATATATGAATATAAACCGTAGATCTATATCTTTGTCAAACGTTTTCATCATTCAAATGTATTCTAAACACAAGCATTTTATTAGCATATATGTATGTATGTATGCGTTTAAATATATATACATCAACCAAAAACAACGATAAACTCGTTGTTAAGTGCGGTAACAAAGTCAGCTGGCCAGGGCCGAACCGGTTCAATAAAACACGCTTCGCCCAAAAACGACAACGAAAGTGAGAACTGCACAGCAACAATATTTCGAGAAGATCAAAAGATGATCATGAAGTAGAAGACGATGAAGAAGAAGAAGACGAAGAAGACGAAGAAGCAAAACCTCAACACGAACTCAATTTTAAGCTAAAGGGCAAATTAGTGCAACCAACTCATAGAGCCAACTTATTGTTGGCCAGTTAACGGCGAGCGCCTCATTTATCAATCGTGTGGTTAACTGCTTAACAATTAAGCAACGTCAAGACTTATTAAGTTTCAACGGGGAATCAATGCTGATTGATGAGCTGCGAACGGGAGGGGGGTGTTGTTAGGGGGTTGGAGCAAACAAGCAGGGAGCATACAACTGTGACTATTTAATGGGCTACAACACACATTAAGCAAACGCCCCGCCTCATTTTAACGCAACTACAAATAGATTTGTTTTTATATATACCCTTTAATATATATAAAAAGGAATTGAGTTATGTTGAGTTCTTTTTTGTGGAGAGTTGATTTATTTAACAAGAATATTTTACTAATAGTAAAGCTTTATTCAATTTTCATAAAGTAGACTTAACCTTTAAGTAAAAATATTGATTTTTTATGCTGATGATTTCTATATTCATTGAGTTATTTGTGATTTAGTTTTTAACGTTAAAAGTCTTTGAACTCCTAATTTAATGAACAGCATTGCAGTATATTATGTCATCATTCCTTAACTTTATTTTTAATAGGAATTGAATTGAATTGTTAAATGTATTACATATATTTTGCTTGGGCTAGATTTCCACTTCAATCAGTGTTTGCCTTTAAGGTTTTTCACGTAGAAATCAAATCCCAGGATATCTGTCTCGTCTCTCAATTCTCTTCTAGAGCACCCTTATCTACTGTTTTTTTTTTATTGACTAAGGTCAGCCAGCATACACACACACACACAGCCCGCACTCATACTCAGCTGAAGCTTCAATCTCGTGTAGTATCTTTCATTTAACAAGTTGTTTCCCGCCCCCGCCCGCAAGCAACAACAAAAACAACAGAAGCTATAGTTAATATATCGACGCTTTTTGAAGGTTACATTGAGCCATGTTAATAAAATTGTGTCAACTTCTTTCACGGATTTTTTTATATTAAACTATATTTCCTTTCTAAAAAAAAGGTAAACAATAATATGGGAAGATATTTTCAGATGGCTTCGATTTAGGTTTAATGAGCAGAGTTTTTTCGTTTCAATTATTTCCTGTTGCTTGGTAATTTTTTGGTAAGCTCGTTGACCTATTGCCATAGATAGGCAAACTTGCGCGACAACCCAAATATTTGCACAAGCAAATTTCATTATCGCCTTATGCCCATTATCTTCGTTATTATTAACCGCAGATGGATTGTACGAAGATCTCTTGGGGGCCAATTGAATTGGGATTTTGAGTGAACATCCAAACGCTTAATGGATTTTGTAGCTCGTTCAATTAAAAGCTTAAGACATATACAAAAAAAAAACACACACACACAAATATTCCTAACAAGATGCGCGTATTCAGAGTCAAAGTCAACAATTATATAATTTGTGTGCATTAAAAGGTGATTGTTAGGGCTACCTTTTGGGTGTATGAGTGTATAAGAGTGTGTGTGTGTGGGAGCGTTTTATGATGGGTTTTTTTTCGGGGCTTGAACTACTATAAATAGCTTGCAACTCATTAGCGGGCGCCACATAAGTCGTTAGCATTCAATTGTGATAAGTACGGTAGCTTCGTGTGTTTCGTGAAAAACATAAACAAAAAAAAAAACAAAAAGGACTCTTAACATTACATAAAAATGCGTTCAATCCAAACTTGTGTCCTTGCGCTGTGCACCTTTGTGTTCGTGTCCTCAATCAATGCAGCGCCGGCGGCATTAGATGATTCCAAGCAAGCAACCATTTTGCGCTATGATAATGAAAATATCGGCACCGATGGCTATAACTTTGGGTGCGTACAAAAGTGAATCGAATGGAATCGGCTACAACACTAAACACTTACATATATATATTCATATAAATTTATATAGTTACGAGACGAGCGATGGAGTTTCGCGGCAAGAGCAGGCGGAGCTTAAGAATGCTGGCACGGATCAGGAGGCGCTTAGTGTGCGTGGTTCCTATAGCTGGGTGGCACCCGATGGTCAGACTTATACTATCACCTATATTGCCGATGAGAACGGTTTCCAGCCACAAGGCGAACACTTGCCTCACACTTAACAAGTTTATTTTTTAGGACTTAAGCTTAACAAATCAGTATTTTTTCCGTGTAAAATAAAAGTTATGTTGTGAAATCAATGGAAAGTTTATATAATACAGGTGACAAAGTGTTTAAAATCAATAAAATATTTTATTCATTTTTATCCGATTCTAATCTTATATCATTCCCACTTAAAGTCGTAGAAAGTCAAAGTAAATTAATTTTGTTTTTTTGTTTTTTTTTAGCATCATAGATGAATAATTACAGAGTAGTGATATTTTTATTTTGCTTTGCGGCAATCGTTTGAGGAATGGCAATAAATGAGAATTTTTTTGTTGTATACTGACAAAACAAAACAAAGCAAAACAAATGTGCTAATCTACAATTAAAATGTATTTTATTGAATTAAGTAATTATTTGTTTATTTACTTGGGTAATTTTTTTATTTCTTTTGTGCTTACGATAGAACGTTTTAGAACTTTTAGCACCCAAGTCGCGCTACTATAAAAGCCAATTGTGTTACGGTCAGCGGGCCAGTAAAGTGCAGTCAAGTGTAACTAACAAAACATGCAGCAATATACCCTGTTAGTTGTGCTAGTTGTATGTCTAGCGGGTAGTGTCATCTGTGCAGATGATGCCCAAGCGGAGACAGTGCGTCTCGAAAGCGAGAACAATGGCGTCGATAAATACTCTTTCAGGTAAATTTGAGAAGGAAGTTAAAGATAACTTGAAACTATCTCTTCCATCGATCTTAGCTATGAGACAAGCAATGGCATTATTCGAAGTGAGGAGGGTGTCCTGACACCAGGAGCTGGTGAAGAAGATGGCACAATGGAGGTTAAGGGTTCAACTAGCTGGACATCGCCCGATGGCAAGAAGTTTGAAATAAGCTTCACAGCCGATGGCAATGGATATCATCCCAGCTTCAAGCAAGTCGCTTAAACGTTAAACTAAACAAAAAGTGTATTAAAACAAGAAGCAATTTTTTACAAATTCATTCAAAAAGAAAGTAATAAATTTTCAAACCCGGATCCCTGTAAGCAACACTTTTAGTTTCTAGCTGAAAAGTCCAGCTACTATAAAGCATAGATAGACCAAAAAAAAAAACATCTTAAAGTTATGCTAATCAGTTTCGATTTTTAATTTCATTAGGCATTATTTGCATAACGCGTTCTAGGCTCAAAACGAAATGAAAAGTATGACGCAAGATCGGATGACTACTGATTGTTGCTTCTGCTTTAACTTCAAAGATACAGCTGCTCAAACTGGATCCCAGTTTTTTATGTGTATGTTTTTCCGTGGTCTTCTTCTTCTGCCTCGCGCTTATACGCACCGTAGTTTTTGGCTGGCCGACCTTCGCGTTCGCATTTTGCATCATCAACGAAATTTGCAAACTTTTGTGTGAATAAACGTGTTTGTTTTGTTTTTTTATTTTTTTTATTGCTGCTGTTGTTGTTTTGTTTTCTTTGTAATTGATTGGTACATAATGAAAGCTGTGCATCGACAATTTTTTATTTTTTCTCAAACAATTAGCTAGCACGAAATGGAAAATCAATCGTTGAAGGTTTAATTCTTACAAATACATATGCAAGTGAGAGACTTTATTGTGTTGGGAGACTCTTCTATGTGATGCTTATTTATTTATAACAAGCATTGATACAAACAAACATCGCAAAGTGGACAACTAGTTCTGATTTGAGTTGCTGTCGTAAATATTTCCATGCCGTTTAATACAGAAATTTGAATATGTTTCGCTGCCGCTAAACGAACAATGATCTGTATTTGGGCATATTGATTATGATTTTTGGGCTCTGTCAATACACAGACGCATAACTTAAAGCCAGATAGTATATAAATATACTTTTCTGAGATCAACAACCCGTTAGCCCTGCGCTCTCGACTCGTTAATTGTCTAACTAGATTTTTAATTGAGGAGGAAGTATTTTAAAATGCTTAAAGCATAATTGTCGCAAAAAACTTAATAAAGTTGTTGAGAATTATGTTCTTTTTTTAACCAAATTATATTTTTAATAGCCAAACTATATAATTGTTCAAGTAGTTTTAAGGCGTTAAAGTAAAAACAGGTCGGGTCATGAAACAAAGTCTGCAGCACAGCTGTTCGTTTCTTTTTGCAGCTTAGTTTAAAGGTTTGGTTCAAAGTTAAGCTTGATTTATTCGATTTGTGCGCTTAATATGCGATAGCATGATAAATATGCCAGCTGCGCATCGAACGATTGCAAATGACTTTTACAGTGCAGAGGAAACGAGCAGAAAAATGTAGGTGTAAAAAGTATTAAAAAAATCGGTGGCAATTTAAGATTATGGCTGCAAGACCTTATTGTTATATATACTTAAAATTTTGCTTAATAATACAAAACATAAATGCGTATATATGAGTTGATAGGAATTAATGAGCAGAATCGTTGATGAACTTACATAACCAAAAAACTTCAAAGTTGCCTTTTCAATAAAAATGTAGCCCAAATAAGAAATAATCATGAGCATAGTTAAGCAATTAAAATTTAGGTCACCTTAAACACCACAAACACCTATAGGTATGTTTCTTAAACCATTAATGCATCGCTATAGTAACAGCAAAATCTTCTACTTTTAGGCAGAGCAACTTAAGCTTGTACAGAACAAAAGACTTAGGCAACAAACTTGACACGCTGTTTAGAATATTTTATAGCATACTTTCAGGCAGGCGCAACTAAAAAACAAACAACAAGGCGTCGCCTTTTGTTTGCATAAATAGTTAGTAATTGTCGTTAGCATTAAGCAATTTATATGCAAATACAAATGTACACGCGAACATAATCCTTGAACTTGACAGCATTTATTAAATGTACAAGAAAAAAACAACAACTGACAGCTGAAAAAAGCATCCGGCTAGCAAACGCATATCTCAGGACAGCTAACTGATTTATGATAATGTAAAAACAATTCTTCCTCATTGCATTGGGTTAAGCTCCGGCCTTTGCAACGGTAGTTACAATGTTTTGACTGTCAACAGCAGCAGATAGATCGCTACAAGCTAATATTTCATGTTCGAGAGTCGAGAATTAATAAATAAACAAGTGTTGTTGTTGGGGTATTCTCTTAATTTGCGATGAGCAACAAAAATAAGCAAGACGTTAACCCACATTTATCTTTTACTAACTTATACTTTTTGTAGGTGTCAATAAACGTATAGTATATTGTTTGATTCATGTTTATTTGCTATTGCCAAGGGGTCTATGCAAATAAGTAGCATAACGACAAGTTTGTTAAAAATTAAATATTATTTATACTAGAGTAAATTGTGTTTGCTGAGGTAGATAATTGGGTGATACTCTTTAGAGAATGTGTTGTAAAGATAAAGGAAAAAATATATTTAAATCTTAAAGAAGAGTTTAAATACGAGAAACTAAAAATTAAGAGTCAGCTGATATGAAAATGAATATAACTCAAAAAAAAGTGGAAAATTAAGATTTCAATATAATTATCTTGGATAATAAAATAATGTGATTGTGATAAAAAATTCAATATTTTCTTATAAAAATTAAAACATTATGGCAAGAGTTTATAGATAATCTAAGGTTATGAACAGTTGGCTATCATAGCATTTTTGTTACAAATCAAAAGGACTCTATAGCAAATATGCCCGAATGCATATTCTTCACTTCAATGTTTATTGTCGGATAGCTAATTAAAATAATTAAATAAACAAAAGCTGTGCAGCAACCTGAGATGAGCCTGTTTGTTTCAGATATATTTTTTTTTTTTATTCTGCTAAAGGGTATCAAGTTATTTTATTCATATGCCAAGTGGCCAAGACGCTTACTAAAACACGCATACATAGAAACATAAAACACACACACACACAAACACACAGAGATGCAATGAAAAAGGCTGGTCAGTCTGGCTGTCTAGCTCTTCCCAGCTGCGTCTAATGTTTTATAATGTTTACCAAATATTATTAGGTTTGTCAATTGGTCGACGAACATCGTGGGGTGTGTTTCAATTCGACGCTTGCTCAGCACTCAAGCGGTTTTTGCTGAGAGACGCGTTTCGAATTCTTTAACTGTTCTTTTTTGGCTAATACGAATTTGTCAACCCATTAATGTGACGCAATCAATAATAGCATAATAAATAATATTAATAATAGCGTCGGCGTGTGCTAATTTAAATAAATTAACGAATTTCGAATATCAAAGAAAAATTCTTCAAAATGCGCCAAACCATTTTAGCTGTTAATTGTGTTGTAAGTTAACTTGATAATTAATGCGTGTGTGTGTGTGTGTGTGTGTGCGTTTTTTAATTTGTTTTTAAATGTGCATGTGTTAATCGATTTAAAATGTATTTAAGCTATTGGCGTTGTTGTGCTTCCAAAGTGTCCTCTCGGCCACAGTTCGTCCATACAAATTTGGCTTTACCATTGAGGAGCAGCAACATCGCGCCGAGAAGAGAGGTGAGTGTTTGATTTAATGATTATTTGCTGGAATATTGTGACAAGGTTAAGGCCTAAACTAACCTAAGGCCATTAACCGAACCTTCAATCTTACAAGTTGCTTTACTCAACTGCTGAAACGAAAACCCGAACCCAGCAAATTTTTTACTATGCCAAGAATTAAAAAAAAAAAAACTATAAACCATAAACCAAATTTCAAATCAATACAGGATTAAACTTAAACAGTTGCACAATAATCTTAACCAAAACCCAATCAATGCAGCAAGCTAAAAGCCGAACCTTGAACCAAATCTGTTTTTAAAAGAGGATGGAACGAAAACCCGTACCTATTTTATTGTTTAACAGTTGCCAGTTTAAAATCATGAACCAAACCTTAGCCCAAGCCGGTTAAACCATAACCCAAACTTTAAGCAAAACCGGAACTCAACATAAAACCGAACCACAAACCAAATCCAATGAATCTTATTAGAATCAAGTAAATTTATATCTATCTTCAATCTCTATTTTTTTGCCTCATCAAACCATGATCCGAACCAGTACTAAAGAATGCCTAAGGACCTTCATTTATTTTTATTATATTTTTTTATTGTTGTGTAATTTGATTGCAATCATTAGAGATGCGTATTAAATGCAAATTAAGATGCGTCATTGCCGTCATCATTAGCAGCTGTCTTTTGGACTTGCCACGGGCAGCAGCAGCAACAACAACAACAGCCCAGCTACAAAAAAGGCAATAACATTTGACTTTTGTACAATTGCTGCCACAAAATGCTGCCCCAACTGCTTATGCAATTGCACTTGCAATACAAGTTTCTAAGGTTTTTTTTATGATTGCTGCCGCAGCTGTTGACACCCATCAGCAGCGGGTCAATATCAATTGAACATATTTAGAATTCTTCTACGAGTTGGCGGCAATAATTAATGGAATCTTAACAGAAATCTTAAAACAATAAGGTTTTTTTTTTTGTGGAAAACTTAAAGAACGCATTTAATTAGCATAACATGTAGAAACAATCTTCTTTTTCTTGTTCTTTGATTATTTATGGTTTTTGACTCTTTGAAATCAATTCAAATCAATAATCGAAACGGACCGGCAAAAGATTTCAATATTTATAAGCATATAAATATATATTTCATGGATTCGATTACGGTTTTTGTTTCAGCTTGCCGGCCATATAAAATGCCAAAGTTCAGAATTTAACAAAAATTATCTTTTTATGCATATTTTTATATTATAACTAAAAGTGATTATTATGTTTGCATAACGGAAATTAAATTTATGAGCTAAGTTAAGTTGTTTAATTGTAATTTATGTTTGATGCTTTTCACGTCTATATATATATATCAGTTATGCTTACTTATATTTATTATCAAAAATAATGTATCAATAAAATGTATTTTATAAAAGAAATACAGCTAAAAAAGAAATAAAAAAAGATTATTGGCATTAAGAAATTTAAAATTTAAACAAACAATCGCTAAACAGGCACTCAAACGTTTTTACAATAGCGATCGTGCCGATAAGTCCGTATACGAAACTTGTTTCAAAATTGACTTCTAAATGCCACCACAGAACATGAAACATTAAAGATATAAACTAATTCTGAGATCGTGCTATACACAGAATAACAAATGGGTGGTTGGCTATAGAAGAATTTTGTCGTTTAAATATAAATAAAAAAAGAACATATAAACGATACAAACTTTATGTGCTAAACATAATTCTTTATAGCTTCAAACTAAAATAGTCAACAAAATTGTCTCACAAGTGATTTTCGTGACAGTTTATTAGATGTTAATCTTTGTAGCCGAAAAAAGAAAAAACTAGCGCCTGTTTGTCTAGTTTAATATTTGATAAGAATTTTGAACCAGTTAAGAATTTAAGCATTGATAATGCAAGTGATGTATGCATATACATATACCCTTTAATATTTTGATCTACCAACTTTACAGATGAGAATGGCATTGTTATGGGCGAGTTTGGTTTCATTACTGCCGATGGTATTTATCATGTAACGGTCTATGCCACAGATGAAAATGGCAAATTTCACATAATATCCATGAAAAATTATCCATATGCGGGTCCCGTAACGCCAAGTTAGTATTCAAGTGCGAACTTTCGTATAACAAAAGTAAATTCTTATAATAGTATTCTGGAAATGAATTCGTTATAAAGAAAACAATGTTATACAGAAATTTGAGCCGATACTCTGATCAGAACTACAACAAAAATATATTTCTTCTTTTCAAATCACACAGAACTCCAATCTGTTGCTGCACCCCCAACAACCACAACAACAACATCGACAACACAGAGAACTACTACTCCAGCGTTGAAAAAGCATAATTTCAATACAGCTGCCTGTTCGGGCTGTTTTCTAAGCAAAACTCCAGCGATTGAAAAGGAAATTCCATCCCCTGGCAATCGTAGTACCAAAACAGAGATACGTCCACTCTCCCAGCCGCTGGCTCCCTCCGAGGCGGCAGGTAAGTTACCGGAGCTAGTTGCAGCCGCAGCTAGAGACAGGTACACAATAATACCCAGCACACAAGCACAGACACAAACACACAGCCAGGCTTCCTCTGTTGATCTGGCAGCGCTGCCAAGCATTCGAGCCGAGCAAGAATATATTTACGATGCACCTTGGAGTCTACCAGCTGTTCCTGCTGATCCCACAACTACAACACCAGGTCCTGCGACAACTACAACTGAGGAGCCGGAAGTTTTGAGGAATCACAAAGCTGTTGCCTTAGCTCGTGAAATTATAAAGGTAAATGCCCAGCGGCCAACGAAACCAACACTTGCGCCAGCTACAGCGCCCCCTGCAAACCTTATTGCTGCAGCTAGCAATGTGGCAACTCTGGCGGGAGAACCACCATCAGCGGTAGACCCACAGGCTGTAAACAAGTTTACTGTTGTTAAGCCTCAGGATTTCTCCTCTCCTCTACGACCCACAGGCTTGGGAACAATTATACCCAGCACAGTAGCTAAGACACAAACACTCGGCCAGGCTACCTCTGTTGATTTGGCAACGCAGCCACGAGTACCACCAGCAACAGTGGGCCAACAGGACATAAACAAGTTTGCCTTTGTTACGCCTCAGGAGTTCTCCTCTTCCTTGCGACCAACAGGCTTAGGCACAGCTATACCTAGTACACTATCACAGACACAAACACACAGCCAGGCTTCCTCTGTTGATCTGGCAGCGCTGCCAAGCATTCGAGCCGAGCAAGAATATATTTACGATGCACCTTGGAGTCTACCAGCTGGTAATGCTGATCCCACAACTACAACACCAGGTCCTGCGACAACTACAACTGAGGAGCCGGATGTTTTGAGGAATCACAAAGCTGTTGCCTTAGCTCGTGAAATTATAAAGGTAAATGCCCAGCGGCCAACGAAACCAACAATTGCGCCAGCTACAGCTTCCCCTGCAAACCTTATTGCTGCAGCTAGCAATGTGGCAACTCTGGCGGGAGAACCACCAGCAGCGGTAGACCCACAGGCTGTAAACAAGTTTACTGTTGTTAAGCCTCAGGAATTCTCCTCTGCCACAGACTTGGGTACAATTAAACCCAGCACACAAGCCCAGACACCAACACAAAGCCAGACTTATTTTATTGATCTGGCCACGCTGCCAATAATACCTCCAGCAACAGTGGGCCTGCAGGACACAAACAATTTTGCCTTTGTTACACCTCAGGAATTCGCCGCTCCTATGCAACCCACAACTTTAGGCAGTGCTCAGCGCATAAATGGCGAGGTGATTTCGACAATGGAGACAGTAGCCTTGCCGCTAACACAAGCCATTGCAATTGCGATAAATCGTCTGCCACAGGATAATGCACTCACCCCCACAGCCACAAGATTGAATCGAATTACAGCTGCTTCTCCCAGTTTATTTCCTACATTTGTTTCCTATGCACAAGCCGCTAAACTAGCACAACAAAACACACAAACAACAACACCAGCACACATACAAAGCGCAAGTCACACGCAGCCACTAAGTAAAGCCATTAATCAATTGAATTTATTATTAATTGCATTTGATTAATTTCCATTTTCAAACGTTCCGTTTAGCAGTCGTTCAGCCAGGTCAACAGCCATTTGTCAGCTCAGCGGAACAGCAGCCGAGAAAACAACCAGCCAGCAGCTCACCAAGTTTCAGTCCAAGTTAGTCAAGACAAACAACATAATTTTCGTTAAGTTATATCTTCTTTTTTTGCAGCAATTGGTAATACAGGGCAGCAAGCAGCAGTCAGCAGCTCACCAAGTAAGCTCATAAATCTGAGAACTAAAATATTATAAAACTTTAATTGATTTACAGCCGTAACAGCTCCAAATACGCAGCAATTAACGGGCAGCAGCAACAATCCAAGTTTCAAGCCATGTAAGCCAAGTCACCAATAAATTTGATTAGTCTTTATTCATTTCACAAACATTTCTAGCTGTTGGCAATGCCGCCGGATCAGGGCTGCCATCTTTGTCAGCAATCCAGCCAGAACAACAACCAATTGTCAGCAGTTTGTCGCCATGTAAGCCAAGACAATAGCCGAGTTCGTCAAGTTTAATAACTTCTAAAACTTTGCTTACAGCATCGAGTACACCAACCAAAGCCGGAGTGGTTGGTGGTCAATCGCCCGGTACTCCCGGACTTACAGGCGACCTGTACAAATTCAAATATCTTTTGGACTACAACGGACATGAAGAAACTGGCAGCCGAAATGGCGATAAGCAAGGCAATTATTTTGCAATTGGCGATGATGCCATCGAGCGAACAGTAAAGTATATTGCCAATGAGTTTGGCTTTCAGCCCCATATAAGTTGGCGAAAACTGGAAGGTAATGAGGCCATGCTGCCCGATGAGAACTCACTGAAACACTACGAATTCAAGTGGTTTAACAAAGAGTGAATTGTAAAAGTTCTAGTTTAATTAATAACTGTTGTAAATAAAAACAAAACAAGTAATTAAAGTGAAGTTATTCGTTGTTGTTGTTGTTCTTGAATTGGGTTTTTTATTTGTTTTTTTTTTTGTTGTTTTTTGTTGTTTTTTGTTGAAGGTATTTTGACTTAAATTCAACTTAACTCTGACGAGGGGAAGGGAAGGGGACACATTGTGGGCGTGGTGGTTGTTATCTAATTTACTTAGTTACATATAATATATTTAATACAATATTTGTTGTAAAGTTACATTCAGAATTTAAAATTTGTATACATTTAGATGTTGCATAAACTTGCTTATCTCAAATTACATACACACATTTAAAAATTACATTAGTACATTAATAAGTTTTCAAATATGTTTCTTTTTTATATTATTATTTGAATTATTTTAATTTTTTTTGTATTAAACTTGCGTCTAAAATTTCTAAATATTTTTTTTTATACACACAGAAGTTTTTCATTTAGTGACTACTATTAAGATTATTTATGTTAGTTCATATTTTTTTTTTAATGTGTATTTAAATTGTGTTTTTTTAAATATTCAAGAGTTTTAACTGTACAATCAACTATCACAGTCAACCATATAAAACTGATAAAGAACATACCCGCAGAAAAAAAAAAAAATCGAAGTGTTAACAAGCGAAAGTGCTCAACTAGCAGATACTCTTAACCGATTTTTAGGTCAAAGTATATTTTCGATTGAAACTCAAAAATCCTGTATAATATGTCTTCTAAGATGTGTTTACCAAAAACGTTATTTTTTTTATTTACAGTTCGCTGTCAACAAAAGCTCAAGCGAAAAACTATCGATATTTATCGATTTATGTCGAACATCTATGCTTTATTTGTTAGAGAAGAAAAATACATTGATTGAATGATCCTTTAAAACCGTTATGCTTATCACTTTCTATTAACAAGTGTGGCAAAATTGCTAACAACAATTCAAAGTTATCGCCATATACACATAAATTCATACATATATGTAATCGATTATTTGATAGCGTTTTATAGACTAGAACAAATTTCGCCAAAAAACCTGTTCCTGGAAAACTATTTGTTGTTTTGATTCTCTATATAGTTCTATATAGAGGTTTTGATTTTTCAAGAGCTTTAAGAATTAAACTTACAGCAATAACGATAACTTAAATAGATATTTATATATCAATATATACTAATCTAAGCACATACACTCACACATTTCACATCCATTCTTATACAAGAGGATTTTTCTTTGACTAAGATTAAAATCTGATGTTTTGCTTTATACCCTATAGAAATTGGTTTTAGATTTGGATTTTGTTTTTGTTTTCTTCTTGCTTTGTGGTGGTTCGTGTTTCTTGTTTACTGTTTACATTAGAAATGTCGCCTGTTGCTCGCCCTGCTTCATATCCAGATAATCGTATAGCGAACGCTCCGCCGCACTGGCGCCATAATTGCCCGGAGCATAGGCCAAACCACTTGCGTCCAGTCCAGCTGAGTCGGCGGGCGTAGCCGCTGGCGGTGGCGGTCCAGCACCCAGACTCAAACCGAACTTTTCCAAGTGGCATCATTTGAGCAGTGTGGGCAAACTGCTGTTCATCAAACGATTACCAACGACCAAAGAGTTGAGTGTTGAATTGCTGCCACCAACTCCGACTCCAACGCCCATACCCACGCCCACGCCCACACCCATGCTCATGCCATGCACACCAAGTCCAAAGCCAGCACTAGCATGCGATGGAGCTGCTAAATTCTGGCCGAGGCTTGTCTCAAGTGCAGCATTACTTGAGTGATGCGATTGTGATCCATTTAAATTACTATTACTATTGTTGTTGTTGTTGTTGTTGTTGGTGGCTGTGCCACCGCTTGTGTTAGTGCCATTGCCGGTGGTTGTATGATTGCTGCCGCCGCCGCTGCTGCTGCTGGTGTTGGTGGTGTTGTTACTTGTGTTGTTGGTGGTGGTGCCAAAGCCGCTCATTAAACCAGCGCCGCTGCCAACGCCAACGCCAACGCTAGCTGCGCTGCTTCCGCTGCTGACGCCGGCATTGCTCTCATATTATGATGGTCATGCGTAGTGTGGATAAGAGCTGAGATGGGGCGCTACATGCGACGGCGTCACATGGCTCATCGAGTGCGGCTGATACAAATTAGTTGCCGGACTGCCCCAATTGCCCCAAGATGCAGCACTCGGGAATATCGAAGCTATAACAAAGAAAACAACATTAGACACATGAAAACTGTTGGTAAGAAAAGTCACTCATTATTCGGTTTATAGCAAAAAAGTCTACAAGAACTTTTTTCTAATCCTTGGATTACTTTGGACAAAATCTATAACGATTCACTTATCGGAAGCGTATAAGTAAGGACAAAAGGAATTCCTTGACCAAAGTTTGAGCTCGATAGATCAAAAACTGAGGAAGAAGGTTGCACAGAAATAGATGGACAGGCGGACATGGCTTACCGACTCCATCTTAGTTGCTTATCAATGATAAACATGCACTTTATGTGTGCGGATATGCTACCTTTCTTTTATAAAAATAAAAGGTGAAGTTTATTTAAGATCATTTTGTTAATGATTCCTTACTTTCATTATAAACCTTTTAAACGTTCTTATTTAAATTTGGTTTAGTTCTTAAATATTTCCTTGCTTAAACGTATTTTCTTAAAGTGCCAAATGCCTTACCCGATGACGATGTCATGCCATGATGCGGACTCATAAATGAGCTGAGCTTGGCGCTATGATGATATGGGGTCATGAATAGGTCGCTCTGATATTTGTAGGTGGGATCGCTGGCCGCCGGTTGTGTGGCTGCTGCCAGGCCCTGGAAATCAAACTTGTATGCATAACGTTTGCCATGGACCTTGGTCATAATGTTCTTGTCATAGTAGTATCTGCAAACAAAGTTTTTCGAAATGAGGGTTGCTTTAAGATAAATTTGTATTTGTATTTGTTTATTATGGTGGGAATGGCAAACAAAAAGAAGCGTGCTATAAATAATTACAAAATAATGCGCGCTTTATGCGTTTTAAGTTAATTTGTGGACATTAAGCGATTTTAGTGCGTTACAACTTCCCCAAACCCACTGCCCCAACACTGCCCTCAATCTGCCCTCTCTGAAACTGCAATTAAATCGCAAACGCCTTGTGCCACAGAACAGAAACTCAAACAGAAACACACAAATTTTTTGTGGCACAGCACGAAAAACCAAATTTTGTTGCTTGTTGGGCACAGCCAAGACAGCAGGCGGCAGACAGGACTAAAGGGAGTGAGGTGACTTGTAGGGGTGTGGTAGTTCCTTTTTGTTTAGTGACAAACCGTGACCAAGACAGACGATTGTCTGGAATTTTATTGCTGTTGACTCAACTACCGCTTGGGTATTACAGAAAAGTCATTAAGTTTGTAGCAGTCAGTGGGAAAAATAAAAATAAAATGCTTGAGAAAACCTGGAAGTTTTAAAAACATTTAAAAACACAACAACTTTGAAGATAATTAAAAAATGGTTTTGACTTTATCTACGACGAATTTTTATAAAAAGTCTATGAAAATATACTTCAAATTATAAAAAGTATTTTTAGAACTACATATTAGTTTGTTTTATTAGCCCTATATTTACTAATTTCGAATGTATTAAATAGTTTTCGTAAGATAATTTAAATATCTTTTATTATTATTAATACTTTTTTTACTCAATAGCCAATTTTTTGTAGTTTATTTGTATGTTCTTTGCGCTATTGTTTGACAGCACACAAAAAAAAAATAAAAAACATAAATTGATTAAAATTTGCTAACAGTACATATATATTTTATTATTTGTGCAATTGGCCATAAATTATGCCAATTAATGGCGGACATTAAAAAAATAAAAAAAATGCAGCAACAAGAGACAATAGCGTTGCAAATGCTTTCACTCTCTCGCCTCCTCGCCTCACCGTTTCACTCGCTTTCTGTGTTGTGGACAAACAATCAGAACCAATCAATGGCTGTTGAATGAAAGCACACAATCAGCAAAGGACAAACAGCAGCGAGACAATAAAGGATTAAAGTAAAAGCCATTTAACCCATCGATGTTTGTGTGTGTGTGTGTGTGGCCAACAAAAGGGCAGCTGGCTGTGAATAAACAAGTCAAATGAAGCATTAAAGCACTTGTCCTTGCCAAGGATCCCTATATAGGGCTGCTCAGTTTTAATTTACACATACATACATCCAACGTCAACATAAGTGTAGCATACTTTGCAGCGCATCACATTTCTTAGCACAAACATGAAAGCCAAAACGACGTTCAATTGAGTGTGGCAAAAGAAAAAAAGCAAAAAAGGATAAAAATGATAACACACACACATGCAGACAGATAGGCAGGCAGTCATGGGACGTGTCGACGCTTCCGCACATCATCATCAACACCAACAGCAACAACAACATACAAAAAAAAAAGATTTTCTTTGTTGTCGCACACACATTTTTTTCTCTTTTTACATTTATTTACATGTTGATTCGTTCATGTGTGTATTTCTGTGTCTATTGCAAATTGGCTGTCAGGATTTTTACACTTGAATAGCTTAGCTTCTTCTTTTGCTTCATTGGGGCACTCATTGGCCAATACTCACGGTACTGAACTGATTGCAACTGACAGTTTTCTTGTAGCTACAGAAGAAATAAAAAGGGTTAAATTATCCTTCAAATCTAGCTTGTTGTTGTTTGTTTGCTTAGCAAATTGACCGTTTAGCAAATATTTAAATAGTTGTGCATATGTTTTTGGCAGCTTCAGAGCAAACATTTGATGAACAATTTTCCAACTGGAATGGGAAAATGCCTCTTTCCCTGCCGCTTGAAGCAATCATATTTTGAGCAAATTCGATTTTGACCAGATTTCAGTTTTTATTGATTCGATTCTTTGATTACATTTCGAGCTGCGGACACGCCTACCTGTGCCAGTGTTGCTAAATGCTCGCATTATGTTGTATTTTTTGGGCTATTTTGTGCGCATTTTGTTATTGTGAATTGTCATCAAAGCGGCTAATCAGCAAAACTAAATCGAATCGAGTCTATCGATAATGATGTGACCATTCGAACAAATTGAACACATGCTAACATTTTTTACCCTATAATCAAAGAGAGAGAGAGAGAGATAAATAATCGCTCGTACTTTTGACTAATTAGCTGGCTTAGACACAAAACAACCCCAATTAAATATAAATCTGTCATCTGTCAAGATAGTAACAACAATAACAAAAACTTACCTTAAGGCGCGACTTAGTTTGTCGTAATTCATATTCGGTTTGGATTTGCGTTCGCCCCAGCGCCGAGCGACTTCGTCGGGATCTGTTAGCTTGAATTCACCGTTGGTGCCCTCCCAGGTAATGCAGGCTGCATTGTTGGAGTCCGATAGCAGCTCGAGCAGGAACTGCCATAGTTGTATCTGTCCAGAGCCTGCAATAAACAACAAATATAAACATACATATACTTACATATATAAAGCGTATAAGTATAATAGAAATATAAAAGCATTCTTAATGCCAGTATTTTGCCTGCCTAAATGTCCGTCAAAAGAGCATATCCTTTTAGTCCTGCTGTCAGGCAGCCAAGCAAGCAGGCATGGAATTATGTTACTTTGACTGCTTGTTGGTTATAAGCCTCAAAGTAAGCATTTTGTGGCATGCAAAAGTGCCATAAAACATTTCCGATACGCTGCTACCATTGCCAACTTGACCTCGGAGTGGGGGGCTATTGTACTTAGTAATTTTTGGCAGCGGTAGGCTGAGCAATATATTTATGTGTAATATAACGATTCGACAAAGCATACATATTCATACATACAACTGTATACGCAAGCTAAGCTTAGCACTCTCTCTCGCGGGAGATCCAAGTGTTACTGCGCAAAACTACAACGCAGCCCTGCATGGTAGAAATCTCGCTTTAAGTTAGCTTTCGTCAGCCGACAAGAGGCTCTGACTATTTGTGACGTAACAGCATCACAACTTCAGAATGAGAGACAGAAGAATTGAAACTGTACTGAATACCAAGAAAAGAGCAAGAACTGTAAATTGTAATGCGAGAGCAATAGCTGTAAATTGTAATGAAAGAACCAGTTGTAAATCGAATCGTTCGCGTTCGGATGTAAATTACAAGCAAGCTCTAAATTTTTCGCTTTTAATTACAAATCGGTAACGCAATTAGCCACGCAAGAATCTCGTGGACAATTTCAAATACATAACTAACTTGTAAGGCTTAATAAGTTAATCAAAATACAAACTAGTGTGTGAAAAACGGTTAGCGAACCTAAAACTCGGCTTTAGCTGCTTTGCAGCATTGAGCGCTCTCAATAATTTATTTTTTTCTTGTGTACGGTATTTTACATGGTTTTATTTGGTAAACAATTCTAACAGAGATCGCAAGTATACGTTGTATATTCATATTTAAGTGTGCATAATAATAGTTGCCGACTTAAATCTTATTTCAATTTGCAGCAGAACTAACGCTGCAGTGCTTAAAAGAAAAAAACGCGTACATACACACATGCATACGTAGATTTGCATTTGCTTATTCTGTGGTTTTTTTTTCGCCAACTAACAACAACAAGCATCATGTGCCGTTACTACTCTCTTCAGTGCACGCAACTATAACGGATCTTTGGCTCGTGCTCAATGAGCACTGCTCATCATATTTTATTATGAATACATACATAACGTAAATCACTCAGGTATGTTAACATTTTAATTATTTGCCCAACGATAAGTATAACAGATCGCTGTTTTTGCACTTTTTACATACTCATAAGTTCATTTTAACATAAAGGCGATGTGTTAGCGAATGTTAGCGACTCGCAGCAAAAAAGCCTCAATTAGTTAACATTAAATGCAATTTAGAGAATCGCTGAACCATTTCATTTATGTATGCGCATCTTTAGTTGGCCTTTGGCCTTTGATTTTTTGGCAGCACAAATAATGAAACCAAATGTTGTCACGGACTTTATATATAGAGGAAAATACAATATGAAAATTCTTTTGATATTTCTTTTGTGCTTGCTAAAAAACATTTACAAAATTATTATTGTGTATTGTGCGAAGGATTCGGCACGCATTCAACGCAGACATCATAAATCGCTTAATCATTTGGCAATTAGGCCCAGCCCCAGAACAAAGTCCCGCTCACTCTCTCTTTCTCTCTCTGTTAGCTGTCAAGCAAAAAAAGAACACACACACCGAAAATATGAGAGGTGTGGGGTAAAGAGCTGCTTCGCGAGGGTTGTTAAGCCCTGACAGCCCTGGGAAGTTGAAGTTGAATTTTCTTTTTTAGTGGTGGCTTAGCTCTAGCTCTAACTGATGTTTGTTCATGTGTGAGAAACGTCATGAATATTGCGTTAATTGCAAATCATGGTCAAAAGAGAATGTGTTAAGTGCCAACACGACACGATGATGTTAAGAATGATGACAGCAATGAATGATAACTCATCCACTATGTGTGTGCGTGTGTGTGTGTGTGTTTGCATTTGAAGGCGTGGCAAAACAATTGACACGCTATTAAGTCAAAACCATAGACAAAGGTGTCCTTTTACACAGGATACGAACAGCTTAATGGACATAAAGTTAACATTTAAGAAGTCAAGCTTTGTGTTGACCTTATGTCTGAGTTTTGCCTGTGTGGTGTGTATAGCTTTTGGGAAATATTTATCTTAAATATTAACTCTAATGTTACTATGAATTACAGAATTACAGTAGAGCTTCAATATATATCAAACTTCCTTGTTAAAAATTTTATCCAAAACCCTAAAATTGTTTCAAATAAAAACTCATTCAAAACTACAAATTTTCCCTTCCATGATACTTGATATTTTATTTTTGACCGCTTAAAATTCGACTGTAATAAGTTTCTTCCAATCCCGTTAACTTTGTTTTTTTTTCGCTGCTTTTAAGTTGCTTGGCCAATTGGCAAGCATTTTGGTCACAAAGGCGTTGAGGCTGCTTTTAAAATATGTTAATTTTATATAGTGCTAAAAACAGAAAAAACAGAACAGTTATTAGCTTGAGGAGCTTTTCTTGCTTTGATGTCCTGCCAACAGAGGCTGCAGCACCTTTTTATGTATTTTTTTACCCATTTTTTTTGTATTTAATTACAACCAAGTTTTCTGTTTCATTTTGTGCATGGCAATTATGTCACGACTAAAGAGACTGGCAGCTAGTTTTTGAGGTAGTTTTTGTAGTTTTCTTTTATTTTTTTTTTTTTTTTGGTTGCATGCGCAGGTTGCAGCTGCATGCAAATGAGCCGCAAGGCCGCGAGGGAGCTCAAACGGCTGCAGCTTGAGACCGGACTTGGCTAACAAAGCGGTTCCGTGTCCAAAGGAAGCCATAATTAATCAAAAACAGCATTTTTGCCACCCAAAAAGCGAAAGCGCAGCTCCATGTGTGCATGTGTGTGTGTGTGTGTTTGTGGATTGCATGTGTTTGTATTTTTCAGTGAGCTTTTGCGATTAACTTGATGTTGAAGTCAAGCGCCAAACTTAGCAACGGCCTAAACTAAACAGCTAACAACAAAAAAAACACAGCACGGAAAGAGACAGTTGCACTGTGCAAGCGAGCAAGAGCAACAACAAAAAGAGAGAGAGAGAGAGAGAGAGAGAGAGAGCGAAACAATTGGGGAATAGGAAAAGCAATGGCGTTCGGTTCGTGTAAATGTCGCGCCGGAAAATGTTGGGCGTCTGGGTTTTTATGCTAATTCCGTTCAAACGCCATGTTTGGATGTGTGAGCGGGGGGGAGGGAGTCTAGTTATATTGAAATGGGGGGAGAAAGACTCGCCAACATTGGTCAACAATGGCGGCAAAGCTCATCCTGCCGCAGGATCAATAAAAATTATTGATTTTATACACAACAAAACTTTCATTTGCCTCGACGGGCAAGTTTAAAATTCAATGTGGCAAATATTTTGAGCGAGTTGATATTAAAGTTGAATTAAACAAAATCTACTTTAAATTGTTAAGTTTGGATTGAAAAAGTTACAAGTTCTTAGTTAAGTTATCTCCATCACACATCTGTAATCCCTTTTTGAACATGTATGAATGGGAACATTTATGATTTTAACTAAATGCAATTAATCATAAGTGATAAATGCACACCTACTTTTAACCCTTTCTGTTTTCGAAAAACAAAAAAAAACCTATTTTTTAAAATTTGTAAAGTCAGTTGTGTGTTGGGCGCGTGCTGAGCTTGCAAGCAGACAAATGCAATCGCTTAAAGTCAAAGAACAAAGTAGGAATATAAAAATAAAAACCGGAAAATAATTGCCTGAACACGCCCACTTTTGGCAGTTGCTTTTTGGGCGCACGCGTGTGCGATATGCGCGAAAGTCGTAATAAATTTCCGAAAAAAAACACCTTTCGCATAAATTAGAAAAGAATAACCCCAACCCCCCTCTTGTGTAGGGTGCTTAACATTTTCAAGATACTATTCGCATGCAATGGGTTAATTTGTTAGGGTGCAGTCAGAGAACAGAGAGAAAATGTTCTATTGCGGCGGCGGCGGCGGCGGCGGCGGCGGCGGGTGACTAACACGGCCAACAACACCGCCGAATCTCGGCCAGAAGTTGATATGATAATGAAATGCAGTGCGTTAATGGGGGAATGAGTCAGACAGCGGGGGTTGGGGCGTTTTATTTTAATAATGCTTTATCCAAGCACCTGTATCTTTATGCTTTTGTGATTTCCTTACCTGAACTGGCCAGTCTGCTGCTGGTGGGTCCGAACATTTGATATGGATCTGTATAAAAGAGAGAGAGAGAGATAGAGAAAAAGCAAAAAGGGTGGTTAAGGACATTAGTTTTTCCACATTCTTTTTGTATGCAAATGTTAATGAAGGACCTGCCAAAACGGAATACATTATCCAAGCATATTAAAACGCATATATATATATGTACTATATATATTTCTATATAGAAGTGAGCAAGTTACATTTCCGTTGATGAAATGAAATGCATTACCGAAAAAACTGCACTTGCAACGCCATACAACAAATGTGGTTCATTTGTCGCACAATTGTCAAGCACAAACACACTCACACACATTCGTTCTAGTTGAATATCCATTTCACATATTATCCGGCACTCGTTTCCTGCATGCGGCAAAAAGCTTAGCATAGCTCTCAGTTGCTAGTGGCTGCTGCACCCATAGCTAAAGGTTATATCATAAAAGCGGCAGATGCAGCTGTGGCATAATTTCTTATAAATCATTATACTCGAAGCATTATAGAACAGGTAATGTTAGAAACATTTGGGATAAACAACTGACTGACTGATATTAATTCGATTTCTGTTTGATTAAATTTTTAGTATTAATTTGTTGTATTTATTTATTCGATTGATCCCTGTTCTTAGTATTTTCACATTATTTTTCTTGATCGCAAAAATATCTTTTTATTTTTATTTATATATTTTCCAAATAAAATACTTCGGCTTACCAGCAAATACTTTCCCCCGACAGCTTGCATTCACATAATATTTTGTACATTGTTCATATGTAGCTGCCGCATCAGTAAGCATTGTTTTTTACTCTTGGCTAGCTACTATGTGCATTGTTCTTGCTCTCTGTTTTTTGCGTCTTTGTTAACAATTTAATGCGCCGAATAAACCGGAGCGACGGCAATGGCTTTCGCCTGGCACGCGTCTTATTCGTTCATGGCCGTCAAATTTGACAGCAGCAGCAGCAAAAAAAATTCAGAAAACAAAACTCAAGAGAAAAACCAAGCCAAGTTCTCGGCTGTGCGATGTGAAGTGCACAACAACAACAACGACAAGCAAAGTCTGGGCAAACGCTCTAATTGAGAATCCTTTATGGTATTTCAATTGTTTCCATTACGCTTCAATTCGAATGCAACGAATACGAAAACGAATGTTGAATGTGGCGCACTTTTGTTTCCATTACATTTGAAGTGGCGTATTTAAGGTTTTGATTTGCGACAGTATTTCGAATATACACTGAGGAAGAGGGAGGATTTAATACAAAAAAGTTTAAAGCTGACGAGAACTGGCAAGGACGCACATGACGACTGGCACTCTGACTTTTGAGTGGACTGCGTTTGAGTGGTGGTATTTGTTTCAAATCAACAAAAATAAAAAAGGAACCCAAAAACTCGAGTGCCGCCACTCTTGCAACGTGTGCACACATTTCAATGAGTGCAAAAACTTTATTAGTAGTGTTGGTAAACAGTGAAAACAGCATTTGCCACGTTCCTCCCTGCTCTGTTTATATTTGGATTTGGGCTAAACAATGCACAGCACGTGAGCTTCAAGCACCTTCCATCTCTTAATATGCCACTAATGGATGCAACAACAGCTAGCAGTGAACACCGCTTGCCACTTAGAGTGTTTTTTTTTACCTTTTATATATAAATATTTAACTCACCAGGTTGCCGTAGTTGTGTGTGCGGATCATGTTTGATACTCAAGGCATTCGAGCTGTAGCCTGTAAATAAAATAAAAAAGAATGAAATAATTTTGGTATTGGCAAAAACACAGCATTTTCGACCTTCAAACTTTCTTTGCGATCGGCCACAACTTAACCAGCAATGTCTATCTGTTCGATCTCAGATCCGCCTTTACTGGATCATTTCCACTCGGATATTAAATTTGTATTGCAGCACTGTATCTCTTAACATCGCATCCCATGAAGCTCTAACTCTACTCTCTTGGTCTTTTTAGCTTATGACAATTTCTATCTACACAAACTCCTGTTTCAAGTATTAATATTAAGGACTGCTGGATCAGTCAGCTAATTGCTATCTGACAAGTGTTAAATTGAATAAATCTCATTTTGATGCAACCAAGTGTAAAGTCAACGAGTTGTCTCTGTCTGTTATCATTGTCTAAAACGAACCCTGTGGACACTTGTGTCACTTCTACTAATACCAAAATCAAAGGCATCAACTCAACCAACCGCAGAGCAGCTCACACACAGACATCAAAACATTATCATAGTTGAGTCATCAAAGTAAATCAGAGCCAAAGGCAACAGAGACTGTGATATGAGCAATGCGGCAGGAACACAGCCACAACCAGAACTCAGGTTCTTTCATTTTTAATGGAATATGATTGTATGGAAAGCAAAACAATGCCGTTGGCAATTCAATTTAAAATGAGTGAGATGAGTTCTGAACGAAGCGGTGTCAAAAAGCGTCGAAAGTTGCGGCAAACTTCACGCTTCATACCAAATTAAAGCCGCAGGCAACAGCCAAAGGACTCTGGGCATGGCTCAGTGGCTATGCACCGCCCGCTGTTGTTTTCGTTGTCACTCATTGTGCAAAGAAAATATCACACACACACAAACATACACACAAAAATGGAGGGAGTGAACTTTATTTCTATATGACATTTTTGGGTTTTACGCTTTTGGCGTAACCATTCAACTGCGAAGAGCACAAAAGATGCCCGATTGCATTCTCTTTGAGCAGTTGGTTTTTTAGGAAAAGGGGGGAGGGATGAGAAGTGTTATTGTGTTTAAGTTTGATCAAAACACATTCAATCAAGCTGAAACGTTTTACAGTTTGTAGCTGAGATTATAATTATAACAAAAAAAACGTTTAGGAGATTTGAGGGTGTTTTTCATAGTAATAATAATAACAATTAAGTGCTTTTTACTTAGCTACACTAATGAGCTGGTTAGTCCTGCGTTTAAGTTCATGTCTATACGCTTCATTGAACATTGAACCCTTCTCTTCAACTCTCCTAACTTTTGACTCCTGTCGTCTGCTCAACTGACTGACAACAACACGTGTAGGCAACACCTTTTCAATTATCCCTTCTCTTTTCCTTTTTCAAATAGATTGAATGCCATTTTGCATGCTTCATTGAGCATCCTTTCGTGTGTGTCGGTGTGTGCGTGTGTGTGTGTGTGCGTTCGTGGTACTCTCTTTCCTTTGCATGCTAATCAGTATTGTGTGCTTAACATGCATTTACATATTTATTTATTGGCTTTTCAATTGACGTTTGCTTTTGATCTTGTGGTTAACAAATTTTCGAAGGTGCTGCTTAAAACTTTTTAAGCATATCTCTCTTAAGATTCGAAATCATTCAAACTTTTGCAAGTTGATAAAATGTTCTTAGTAATTTGCATTCGGTAGAACTGAGTGGAATTTATTCAATTTCAAAGGCAATTTTAATGCTTTAAAAGAGATTATATGTGTGATCTTAACTGAGCCAATTTGTAATCAGAAAATATAACAAGATACTTAATTCAACGATTCAACAACTAATGTAAGAATAAAAAAGAAGATTATCCTAAAGATCAGAGTATAGATGCTAATTTATTAAAAATAAATTAAAATAAATAAAATTTTTAATTTTTGTTCTAATAAAAGGCTAAGCTTTTTTTTTGTTGTTTAACTTGATTGAGCTAAGACCAACAGATCCTATAACAAAATATAAATTGGAAAGTTTAATTTCAGTCTCCATCGTTCAATAGATCCCAAGTATTTTAATTAAACCAATTAACAATTAACAAATAATTTAATAACGAAAAATTTTTTAATGCATCCATTTTAAGACTGAAAAATGAAACTTATAACAAGCATCCAATCTAATTATAATCATGATCCTGTACGACTTAAAAATTTCGTTTTTTCTTCTTGAAACCCTGCAAACTTTCTTTCCCTAATCAAATGAAAACGATATTATTTTCTCATTACTTTATAAGTCTTATAAATTAAATAAAAAATTGTTTACTAACCTTGCGATTGTGTGGAGCTGTGGGAGCCCCACGACGATTTGTACGAGGAATCTGCAAGCAAAAAAAAAGAAGAAGAATAACGTCAAAATTTTTAAATTTATGTTTTAATGATAAAAATGTTATTCTTTGAAGAGGGGAAAACAACACTAAAAAGAAGAACATTAAGGCTAAACATTATATTTTTTTGAACTTGTGAAATGTGTGTATAAATATTACTATGAATTTCATATTTATTTACTTGGATTCCACGTGGGATTGCCAATCACCGTTGGCCGGCTGGACTCACACATTGCCCACTCACCTGCGAAGAGCATTGAGAAATTGCTAAAGCTGCCCGTGGAGCGTGACAAATAATCAGCGGACGATTTGATGTCGAGCATTGTGTCGGCAGGCAGCGTCGGCAAATCGCCGGCGTTGCAAAAAATTGTTATTCAAAGCCGCCGCACAATCAACACACACACTATAAATTGTTTGTTGCGTCGGAAACTAATAAACGATATACAAATACACACACAAACGCCAAAAACCAAAGCGCAGTTCGCACACAAAAACCGGATTGCCCGACTCAATTGACAATTGTTTAAAAAATGTTGTGGCGGCCGGAAAACTGAACGCAACGGCAACAGGAACGGGAACGGGAAAAGTGACGATCGGAACCGGTTACCGTTTACCGGACACCTTCACTTCCGGAAAGAGTACGACAGGCTAGCCAATGCACTTTGGACTTCCAAACTGATTTATATGTGTCAATCTCTGTTTGTATGTGTCTAAATCGCGTATACGCAGCGTAAATCACTTTCACAAACTCCGCACAAGAAGATGAGTTCTGGGCCAGTGAGAATAAGAGAGAGAGTGTGTTTTGAGTTTGGTTTGGTTTTGGGTTTTTTTGTTTTTCTTTTAATGTTGTATGTTGTTCGAAATGTGAAGTGACACCGGATTGCGTCCGATCTGTGGCACGGCAGCGTAACAATTGATTTCATTCCGTCGTCAAATCGCGCATATCCTGGACGAGCTACCGTACAACCAAGCAGCACTAGCGGCAGCAGCAGCAGCAGTAACATCAACCCCCTAACAGAGAAGGCGCAGGCTCAGCCAGTGAATTGGTTGAGGTTGAGGGTGGTTTGCCACTAGTTGGTGGTTGCTTTGCCTTGGCTTTGTGAGTGTGGGTGGTGTTTGCAATTTTGTGTATCTATCTGTCTGGGGCATTGCTGCTGGCTCTGTTTGATGTCGTCGAGCGACGTCGCTGCTGTTGTCCTTTATGCGCGCCAGGATATACTTAGGTTCATAATCCACATAACCACCCCTTTTTTTGAACTGAAACACCAATCAGCATTGAGACAAGGTGTGGCCAAACACATATCTCTCTCTCTTTCTCTCTGTTTCAGTGGAAAAAAGCTTTTATTGCAAATGGCTTTTGGCTTAATAAAAACCAAAACTTTTACTACAAATTTCGCAAATGGTATTGAAATTGTTATTTGAAACAAAAAAACCTTAGAAACTATCGAACATTTCTTTATTCAAAAAATTTCAAAAGCTCTCTTTAACTCTTCTCTCTCTCCCATTTTGTAGGAGGTTACCGTTTCCACTTGAAATCAAGTCGCAGCTTTCATAGCAAATCTTTTCTCTCACTCACTCACTATATTGCTGTTTCACTTGGCGTAGGCACTCGGTGTTCTTGTCGCAGCAGCAGCGCTGAGAAGTGGCGTCGCCTTTTTAGTGGGTGACACGAAGCAACAAGGACGGATGTATTATCCACTTCCTTTTTCCTTCCACCAAACACAAGGATATTACCGTTTCGTCGTTCGCCTACATTTTCAAAAGCTACACCCACAAAACGCCAGCGCACAGTCTCTATGTGTGTGTGCGTGGCGTGGGTGTGTGACTCCTCTAGGGGTTAGGGGTAAACACCTGAAAACAATGAGAGCTGAGAGCTCAAGTTAAAAGGGGTTTTTGGGGGGGTATTTGTTCATTCAACCATTCAAGCTGCTTGTTGGCGAAATGTGTGTGTGTGTGAGTGTGTGTTGTAGGTGTGTTGGGGGGCTCAAAATCGACAATAGTTCTTGCCCCGCTGCGTCGCAGTCGCAGTTGACGTTAGCGTCGCTGCAAGCGTCACTTTCGACTGTGCTCAAGTGCAATTTGAGCTAGCTGCCTCCTCCTCTCGCTCTCTGCTGCAAGGCTATGCAAAATATCAAATCTACACACAATCTAACACAAGCATACACACCCACACACACACATGTACCTACACCTAGTGCCTGGCTTAATTAATTTTTGAGATCATTGA
Source organism: Scaptomyza polygonia (assembly GCA_035044585.1). Lineage (NCBI taxonomy): Eukaryota > Metazoa > Arthropoda > Insecta > Diptera > Drosophilidae > Scaptomyza > Scaptomyza polygonia. The sequence goes on along the minus strand of JAWNNU010000962.1, from coordinate 1,710,946 downwards.
AAATTGTTTTTTGTTTTTTGTGCCCAGCTACAAAACTCATTTTAGACTTTTAGACAAATATAGCCGTTGGCTTTATATGTGTGTGGGAGTTTCTCTCTCTGTCTCTCACTCTCTTTTTGGGTCTCTAAATTCACAGGCGTCAACTTACAAATTGCAGCTGCTCACTCACGTTTGCCCAAAGCGAAAGCTTTTTATACGAGTTGGGTTTTTGCCGTTCTTTTGCTAAAAACAAATTTCGCTTTTCGCAAAAAAAAACTTTACAACTCAAGGCAATGTTAGTGTGTGTGTGTGTGTGCCTTGCTTTGACAAGCAGTTATTTAATAAAAGTTATCTGGAGCGGGTTGGGCGCCTACAACTTGAGTTTGACAGCAGCCATTTACCTCTCAACTCATATGCAATCATAAAGTTGAACGAGGGTCACTTAACAAAAAACGTTAAATAAAACAGAAATATGATTGGAATGTTAAAAATTTCCTTCCTTTGCAAGTTATATTTAATACTTAGAAAAAAAATCATTAAAATTTAAAATTTTTTGATGTTTGCAAAGGACTTTTAGGAGAAACAGTCGAGTTTTCTGTACAACGAACATCTACCGTCTTACGAAGTATTCTATACAACGAATTCCTTGCCAGAACCCTGCAATTCTTTTCAATTGGAAACCCATTCCGTACGGATTACGAATTTCCCTTTTAACAAAATATTTTCTTGTTTGGAGATTCGTTATATGGAAGATCGACTGTACTGGCACTAAGGAAAGAAAACATCTTTAAGGTCACAAAACTTGATGAAATGAGAAATCAGCTTCCTACTGAATCGACCCTCGTTAACTAAAATTTTTTAGTTGTATGAAGTGTATGCGTGTGTTTGTGTGCGCGCGAGTATATGTATGTGTGAGCCCGTGCTAATGGAATCTAAAATGGCTAAATAGCAATTTGGTGTTTTCTTGGCTTGCTGGCGAAAAGGCAAAGAGAGGTGACGGAAGCAGCAACAGCAGCAGCAGCAGCATTTGGTGTTGTTAGTGGCGAGGTGTTAACTAAGTTAACTTGGCTAAAATGTTAGCCCCTCATTCGCCTTGGCATTTGTGTGAGATTTTAGTTGGTATTTTAATTGCATTCATTATGTAATTTAATTTTCACGCTTGTGGCGAAACTTTAAATTAATTTCTTTTGTGGCCCTGTTTCCGCCATTTTCCCCAAGCGCCCCCTAGAAGCTAGTGCATTTCCGAGTGGGGCATGGGTTCGGACGAAGTGGCGCAGCTATTTAAGCCGCGGTTAGTAAGTCGCCCGTCCAGCCACACCTACAATGAACTTGGGCCTCAAAACAACAAATGCGTCATCCACAATCTGATTTTCCGCCCCCCGTAAAGACAAACCCATTGCAAGTAAGATTCGTTTCATTGTTGTGTGTGTGCAGTCAGAGAAGTCAACGGAGCGTCAAGACAAACATGACACGAATCAAGGATTTACAGAGAGAGACAGGGTGGTTGGACAGGGGGGGTAGAGTGTAGGTCGAGTTCGGACAGGGAGCATATTGTCTAGAGCTGTTGGGCAACCACCAACATTTGCCGTTGTTAATAAGAAACGCAATCAACACTGCGATTTGTTTTCTCAAGCTCAATAAAGCAACATAAGTGAGAGGGAGAGAGTGAAAGAGAGAGAGAGAAAGATCAAGAGTGAGTGAGAACGTTGCTAATATTACGCGCGCCTGTGTCTATGCAACAAAAACAAACTCTGCCTACAAAAACAACACAGTAAACAACAACAACAACAACAGCAGCAACGAGTAGCTCGCCCTTCTGCACTCGTACACGTGGCCATTAATGACGTATGAATGATATAACACGCGACGTGGCATGAAGCAGGGGAGTAGGAGTAGGGAGAGGGAAGGTGGACGGCACGTGGCCAACTGGCCGACTGTCCTGCCGCAGGGCAAAATGACAGGCGCATTCGACTAGAGGAGAGACTTTGCTTGCGTTGTGATTGCTCCTTTTCTTAACACACACACACACACACACACACCCGTTGCGGGCTCTTTAATATACCACTCCCTCCGTATACACTATCCCCCTACCAGCCGACGCCATGAAATCTGCAACCCGTCGGATTGCTCATTTGGCCTGCAGCGATTTTTTTGTGTGCAATGCTTGCTTTGCTTTATTTTTTTTATGTGAGCGAAATGTTGCGTATTGTTATAATACTAAAATTAAAGACAGAAAGCATAAGCTTAGAGATCAACGCAGACCTGACGATAATGTTATACTCTTACCAGGACCAATGATAAAAGCAAAACATAGAGAAAAGTTCTCAGAAAAACAATTTAGCTCAGTGATAATTTTAGTAAAATATTAAATCACTCGGTAGTATTTAAACGAATCTTTAACAAACTGAATATGAGAAGCTCAAAAATGTGGTAGCATCCCTTGCGCTGTTACATCATTTACACAAAAGTTGTAATGCCCGATCGATTAAACTGAGAGAGTATTCAAATACAATACAATAATTGTATTCATGAGATCAAGACTTTCGGCTGGTTCCATAAAAATTGTTAATCAAATGGGCGGCAAACTTCATAAAGGGCGACAGCCCATAAATCTGTTCGCTGAATAAGGCAACAATAATGGATAAAACATTCGATTTTTTCTATGGGAATATTTGCAAATAAACATTATACGGGAAATTCAATGAATAGAGTTTAGAACATCTTAAAATAGCCTAATTTCACTTCCCATGTTATTATAAAAAACTTACAACATCAAACTATCCGATAAAGTTATCAACTAATCTTCGCACTCAAAAAAAAAAAAACATAATTCACACCATTAAAACCAAAACACAAAAGTCAAATATCAAAAGTGTAAATTGTAATAAAAACAAATTACAAACATGACAACGCCGAAAATGAAAAAAAAGCATATTGTTAGTGTCCCTTTTTTTTAGTTGGTTGTTGTCTATCTAAACAATGGGCGCTATAATTGCGCAATTGAAACGGCTGGGAAAGCAAGAGAGAAGGGGAGTGGTGCCTGGTGCTATTTTGTTGAAGGGTGAGCGGTTGGTGTGGTACGCGTGGTACGCGCGATTCACGACTCCGATTACCGTCGGTTAACTGAGCATTTGACTTATTTCCACAAGAAAAAAAATCATACAATTTGAAAGCTAACATATTCACACGCTCAAAAGGAACTGTGAACTCGAGGGCCGACATTGACAACAAACAGCAAACAAACAATTAACAGACAACAAAAAAAAAAAACTACAGCAGGTCCAATGGGGTTGAGTTTGAAGTTGAAATTGAGGTAGCAAAGTTGAGGTTCGGTTCACGTGCCTGTTGCCATAAATTATAGCGCGGTTTGACTTGTTCGACCCTCGTTCACTTTGTCAATTGGCCCGATTGACATTTTGGCGATTATTTTTTCAAAAAACACTGCAACTCTCACGCTCTCTCCCACTCCTAATTTTTAAACTGTCTCCTCTCGCGAATGAGTTGTGTGACTTGAGATAGTCGTACAAACAGGAATTTTGTTTAGTTTAAAGTCAACGATTGTGAAATACTCTATGAAGAGTTTGATTTCATTTGATTATTTAAAAGGATTTCATGACTCTTAAGTGTTGTTACTTCAATACAATTATGTGGTTAAAGTTTTTGGTATTGTTACCTAGATCTTTTAAAAGGATTTTGGTTCGAGAACCATCCAAGTCTATTGATTTTTGCGATTTCCAGAAGAGGCTATTTTATTGGATTCTTGGCTTTAGTCAGGGAACTATATGTTTTGTGTTCTTTTTAAGTTTATTCAGGTTATTTCTGGTATTCACAACCAAGTTTCTTTAATGGGATTTTTAAAAATTTGTCGAACTTCAGTATGTTGGCATACTCCTAACTCGGATATTTGTATCAAACAAAAGTTTCAAGTTTTATTTTTTAAAACTTTTAATAATAATGGTGCACAAAGTCGGTACACAGAATAGAAATCAACATTCTTAATTGGTTTTTTTATGTTTATTTAGAGCATTTTTAGTATTTTTCACCGAGAATTTTTCCATGGGCTTTCGCGAATTCCTCCCGTACTTAAATGTATGCTTCACTCAAGAGTCTCCTGTTTTGTTTTGGCCAATATTTATATTCCTTAAAGTTTTTTAATCGAAGTTTTATGTTGCACTAAATCAATAAACATTTCGCCTAGCTTCTTCGATCAGAGTATAGAAAAAGAAGAAGCAGTTGTACTCGTAGCAATCAAAATCTGCGACACAATAAATTGTTTGAGGTCGAGAAAGAACTGCTCAACTGGGAGAAAGTGAAAGAGAGAGAGAGAGAGAGACTGCAAAGGGAAGCCTCATAAATTCAATTGACAACTAAATTGCAGTCGCTTTGGCCACCGGAGACGCTTCGACACGGCCACCTCCGGCTCTGGCTGCGCTCCGTTTCCGGGCGGAGATGTGCAAACGACAACAACAACAACGACAACAAGGTTGGCCGGCAACTGAGAGAGTTTGTAGTCGTTGTTGTTGTTGTTGTTATTGTTGTTGTTGGCATTTCTAAAAGTTTTGCAAACTGCGCGTGATTTTTGATATTTCATGTCGGAAGCAGGTCATTTTCAGCGGCATAAATCACAATGCCCCACAAAACGGAAGCTACCTGTTGCAAGAACTCTCACTCCAGCGCACTCTCTTTTACTCCTTCTCTAACTACTCTTTCGTTCTGTTTTCTTTTATTGACAATTTTCTGTAATTTTTCTACACTTTTTAATTACGTGCAACATATTTTTTTGTTGCTACTTTGGGCAAATTTGTCCCCCTTAAAATCAATGCACAAACTAAATTAGCAACATTTTCCAGCTTGTTGCCGTCATCATCAACATTATCTACTACGGCTTCTTAGAGAGAATGAGAGAGAGAGAGAGAGAGAGTGAGAGAGAGGGGTGGGGTAGCCAATAACAATAACAACAATGAATTGATTTATGAGCAACTCGTGCAACAAATCTCAGGGGGGTTGGCCATAATGACGACGACAACGTCGACTCGAAGTTAAGTGAACCGCGAAAAAGGGCCATGAATAAAAATATTTGGACATCAATAGGAATCACCACACACACACACACACACATAACACACAGACATAAACATATGCTTGGCATGGGAAAAAGTTTTTAGGCAAAGCGCTTGAACTTTTCTGAACCAGGCCAAGTCATGCTTAAATGTGTGTAAACTCTTCATTTTTTTATTGTTATTGTAAAAAAAATTGTGTGGAATTTTTAAGCATTTAAAATATGAGCGCATAAATTGAACGCAAAACGCGTCAGTGCGCGAAGCTGTCAAAAAGGACGCGGTAAAAACGAGAGAGAAAAAAAGAAGAAGAAGAAGATTCAGCTACTGGCGCCAGTGTTGCCAAATGTGCGCCAGTTGGCACAGCAGCAACAGCAACACAATTTTCAATTTATTTTCACAGCCTGAAACAATTACGAAAGCAAAAGGAGGAGAAAAAAAATATATATAACGAGAAATAACGAGAAATACAAACTGTGCACAAATGAAATCAGAAATTAAATTTGAAGTGAGCAAAACATACGGCGCAACCAGCCAAAGTGATGTGGGATGGGGTGGAGAGTGGAGACGGGGTTAGGGAACAATGTGAATAACGTGGCGCAACATTTTGTGGGCGTCATAAGCTCGGTGTGTGTGTGTGTGTGTGTGTGTGTTTGTGTTTGTGTGGGTGTGGCACAAGTTAAACACCCGCTGCGAAAATTTCTATTGGTGGATGGGGAACTTTGAAAAAAGTTGACAGATTATGCGATTATGTTGGAACACAGTTTGATGACAATGATGATGATGATAAGCGCATGTCAAAATATCTGACATTTAAATTTAAAAAATTATAATTAAAAATGTAAAAGCAAGTGTGTAACTATTAATTGAGTGGGGTTTTTTTGCGAGGAGAAGAAGATATACAGTCTTTTTTGAAGGATAACATTTATAGCCTTTGCTTATAGATGAAAAATAGACAGATAGTTTGAAAGACTAGTTTAAAGATATACATATTTATTAATTTGTGAATAAAAAACAATGAAAAAGTCGAACACAATCATAAGTTAACCAATCTGTTTGTTTGTTAAATTTAATTTTTTTCTATCCAGGCATTTTAGGCCCAAACATTGTTTATTCCAACTTTTGTTTCAGTATTTGAACTTTCAACTTCTTTTTACAAAGAAATCTTTTGTTAAACCTTTAAATTGGTTAATGAAAATTGTTATGAAATATGTTAAATAGAAAAAAAATCGTATTTATTTGAAACTCAAAAAACATTTTATCTATTAATAAACCTCAACTCGTTTATCAAAAATCAGCTTCCAGTCAATAAATATGTTAATTAATTAAGCAATAAACCCAAGTACAACAACAAATAATCACAATCTTATTTATTTAATCTGAACTCATTGAAAAGCACACACAAAATGCCACCGCTCAATTGTCCATGGCTAAAATGTCCTTCAAATCTACTCTCACACTTAACTATTGAATCACACAGCGAGCTACCAGCTACCCTTCAATAATAATTTAAAGACCGACCTCCCCACCCCACCAAACCCTACCATTTCTCTTGTCTGTTAGCTACGCTGTCAACGACGCGTGCGCCCTAATGCGCTTCACATAACATTTTGATCATTTTATGATCTGTCGATTAGCTTCATTGTTGTTTGAATTGCTCTGAACTGAGAGACTGTTGCTGTTGATGAGAATTATCTCCTAAACCGAAGAGGGTTGGCCTTCCATGAAGTGTAAGTCCTTGCAGCGCGTGTGACTGTGACTGTCTCTGTTTCTGTCTGAAGCTACACGCTTAATAGGATTAGCGCTGAACAGCACTTAAGAGTCAAATTATCAACGCTGGCATTCACAATTGTTTTGACTGTTGCGTTTTGTATGTTTACACAGAAGCAAAGCCTAACGATTGTTTGCTTTCCCACTTTCCCACTACTGACCTGATACCATACAATGCGAAGGGTCGAGGTGTTGAGAGTGCCAGATTATGATGTCAACTAGTCCATGATCCAGCAAAAGTCAAGTGATACTTGAAACAGTGAGTTTGCGTCTCCTACAGATTTAGATAGTTGTTAAAACCTTTAATATGAAATAAAGCGAGTTTGTTGACCCTTTGCAAGAAACTTCTTCACAAGTATTCTTTTGTTTAGTATTAAAATCGCTGGGAACTTCTTTATTTAGATGTAAAAGTGACCTAAAGTAGTTTCCTTGCTATATACTATGGTCATCTTCTTTTACCCTTATCATAAACGTATCAATATGTATATCAAAATCATAGCCAATGTTAAGCCAAAGCATTTGACGACATTTTGTTTAACTTTATCAGTAACAACAGCGCCATCTATTGTTGTGTGGCCAACAACTGTTGCTACTTTTGTCACTTTTGGTTGCTGTCTTGACTGAAAGCTGTCAAAGCTCACAGGATTGACAAACTTTAAGAAACTTTAAGACTTACATAGTGCATTGCTGGCATTGTTGGAGACGCCTCCATTGCTGCCGCTGCTGTTGCTGCTGTTTTTGCCCAAAGTGCTGTGCCTGCCCAGATCGCTGCTGGATACGGACGCAGCAGCGGCGGCGGCGGCAGAAGCGGAGGAAGATGAGGCAACGACGGCATGCGACGAGGATGTTGGAGCGCAGTCTAGCGTTGATTTCTCTGAAAGAGGGGAAAAAAAACGTTCAAACCGAATATTAATTGCAGTATGAAAAATTTGCACACGTTTTGCCATTCGCTATGGAGTATTTAGTCCTAGACCGCAGACAAGCAGGACCTATAACTAAATGGGCCAAGTCATAAATCTCAACATAGATAATTGTCGCCAGCAACGTTTGCATCAAAAACGTAACTGCCCCGTTTATTTATTGCCCAAATTATGGTTGTTGTTAAATGTATGTAGCTGGTGCTGTCGTCCGAGACTGACACGCAACGCCGCTCAGCCACAGTAGCCACCCTCCGGACAGCGCCTGTGAACCGCAAAGGATATAATCGCGAGGGTTGTCACTTCAGAACCAGCAACAACAACAACAAGCAGTGTTTAATTGCCGTAAATCTTTGTTTGATGTAAACAACAATAAGCGCATCGTCACAATTCGCAACGCTACCAATTGAAATGTCAAAAGGATATTGTCATCATCATGATATCCATGCCATGCATCACAAAAAAAAAGACCATGAACTGTAGGAAAGACACATCACTAGTTGAGTTGTGCTTGAGAACTGTGACTGCGTCATAATTGAAACTCTGCATAGAAGGGCGAATAAAAAAATCCATAAACCTAAAAGCTAATCTCTTTTCCAAAGAACCTTAAACAATGATAAGCCATGAGAAAAAAGTCGAAATGTTTTGCAATCTTTTTTGTCATGAAATGTGTAACGAACAGCAGAAACCATATCCGACCATATGAATATAGTCTTGATCAGCATCGCGAGCTGAGTCAATATAGCTATAGCCATCTTTTAGTTTGTTTCCATAAAAATTCTCCCCAGTTTTTGAGCTTTCGAACTGAAACTTCAATCAAGATTGACTTTTTGTTGCAATTGGAGATTTAACTATGAAAAACAAATAGTCATTGAAATTTTATATAATAATCGTCATGCCTTTCCTGCAAGCTTTACTGTAAAACTCATTTAAAACAATTAAATATTGAATCATCTTAATGTTTTATAAGAAAAATAAATTATTTATAGACATTTGTTGGATCAAAATTGCTACGTCTTTAAAAAAAAAAACCTTCTATAAAGCTACTTTATGACAATCTTTCCTCAAATTCAAATTCTCTGCCAAGTATAATAACAATATATTTTCTATATGCCCTTTAAGTCGTCTCAGGCAGTGTAATTATCTGTTTTTATATGCTTCTGTAAGCCAAACGTTTTTGAGCTCAGAAAGAAATAATAATAATAATGAGTTAACGCATGACAAAGTCCTTTTATGCAACAGCAGCAGAGCAGAAGACTAAAGAAAAAGAAAATAAAGAAACAGTTGACAGAAGGGAAGAAGATAGAAAAAGAAAGAGATAGCGAAAAAGGGGAGAATAATGCCTTCAACAGAGACAGCTTTAAAAGGATTCTTTTTGTACTTGTATCTACTGAGTTGCGGTTGAGCTGTACGAAAGCTGTCGGCGGCGGCCATTTTGAAACGCAGCAAAAAAAGGATTCGTCTTCGCTTTGCTTGTCATATTGAATTCCGACTTAGGCAAACCACAAACATCTCGATTGAAAAGTCAAAACAAGCTAAAACTAAAAAAGAAATTATATTTATTTCTTTATAAATGGAAAAAACCAAAACAAAATGACGGAGGCGGCATAACAAATTCGCGCCAGGCACGCGATGAGTATATCCCTCTGAGGACATTGCATATATGATGTTTCTATCGAGTACGCTCGGCCCACACCCCTTTCCACCCTGGCTCCACCCTTCGTACTTGCCACATTATAAGCCACTTCCGTTGTGCCGGCTTAAATTGATAAATGCAGAAACAAAAAAACTGTAGGCTTAACCCCCTCCCCGCAAGGACCTTGACGTTTATATGGATAATTCAATTTAGGTTTTTATAATTTTTTTCCCTCGTTTTTTTTTTTTTTGTTGGCGGTTTACATTTACAACAACAAGTAGAATTATGTATGTACATGGCTCAAGCGTTTTGCTGACCAAGGTTCACGATTTCTTTTTGTTTGTTTTTTTTTTTGTGATGTTTTTTGGGCCATAAAATTGTAGAGAACTTTTTTCGGCGTTTTGTTAGTTGAGAGGTGGTTGTGGGTGGCGCTGGGTGTTTGTTGGCCAATGTATGTGGTCAAACATATGCTGTTTGGATGTGTTTAAATAAATACGCGAAATTTGCCACTTTTGTATAAAAAGCAACCAAATGGTTTGGTTCTAGATTTGTTTTGTTTTTTGTGCCGGAAGCGCAGGATTTGTTTTTCCGCCATTTCGCTGACATTTTGTGGAATAGACCCAAAGCCATAGAGAAGGTCAGTGGGCTGTTGTTGTTGGGGTTAAAACCAGCTGCTAGAATGGATATTTTGTGTGGGTGGGTTCAAAAGTGATCCTATCATATGTATAAACATATTCTTTTAACAATTGCCAAATGGGGTCATAATTTGTGACGAAATATTTTTGAAACAAAAATCTACTATGTAAATGATTTTTTTTTAAAATAAAACAAAGCTTTTGAAATCCACTCTTAAAGGCCGAAATATCAAATGCCTAAAGTATATATTAAGGGTCTAACTAGAGATAACTTGGTCGAAATCCAACCGATTTATATCAATGTTTAAACTCGATCCATTTTATTCCTACCTGATCGGACTTTGTGCTCCACATGAGCTGTAGTTGAACCGGAATGTGATGATGGCACTGTTGGCAAACTGACTGCATCCAATGACGAAACTGGATGCAGGCCAGCGCTGGACGTGATGACACCATGTTGAGTGCCAACCGGTGAGCAACCCGAAGGTGGTTGCAATGTATCTAAACGATGTCGCTGCACACTGCCACCGAGAACACCAGCACTGCTGCTGCTTACAGTATTGTAGTTAAGTACACCAACACCCACGCCAACACCGACTCCAACGCCCACGCCCACTCCACCACCTGGATTGTGCGCTAGGCCAAGGCAATTGCTGGCACCACTTCCATTTTGCATGGCAGGCAGTGTATCCAGTGAATCGGTCAAACGCTGACTAGAGTAGATATCGCTATGAAGTATAAGATAAAAAGTGGAATTTGTTATAGAAATATTGGTTCTATTTCTTGCCTGTTTCCGCTCACCTAAAAGCGCTGCTTGCACCAAAGAAACTGCTGCGATCCTGCAATGCTGCTTTGGCCTTTTCCACACTCTGTTTGAGCTGCTCGAATGTCGACTGATGGAAGCGATACGATGTCCAGTCCGGCGAGCATTGTCCCAATGTCAGACAATCCTCGGTCTTCACTTGGGCCAATGTTGGCGGCGACACACGCTTCAAATCCAACGCCGTTTGATACGAACACGAATTCTCGTACATGGTGCGGCTGTCCGAACCGTCTACGGCAACGTGTTGGTTAAGCAATGGATTCCACTTGACTCTGAGTATGAGAGAAAGAAGGTGAAAATGTTAAGGATAAAGTACAGTCAAACGAATTTCTTGAAGATAAGAAAAAACTTTGTCATAGAGAAAAATCGTATTAGGGAATGGGTTGATGATTGAACCAAGTTCAAGGGAACGTTTTTATAGGGAAGTTTTTTATGTGGTAGTTCGAATTCTTCTCCAAAAAGAAATCCAAAACAAAGAAGTAAAGTCTTTTGAGGAGGAGAACTTGATATGATTTGAACTTTTAAGGGAAAAGTGCTTTAGCTTTCCTTTCGAACCATACTCGTTTTATTCGCAGTGTAGTTACTACTCGTTTTGCTTTGTTTGTAAAGTATTTAACTACGCATATAGTATCTAATTATTTAAGTGTAGACAACGTACAAAAACATAAATCACAAACAAGAATAGAAACGCTTCACAATTAATGACTGCAATTTTTGCACAACATTTTGTTGAAAATGACGCTCCAATTGCCGAGTCCTGCACTCATACAAAACATAATTAGTAAAAGCTGCAAAATAACGGGTCCCTAAGACACACACACTCGCACGCACAGTCGACATGCATAATTATCTTTGTCTCTCGTTTGGGTTATTTATTGTGGCTCTTCTCGGTTCGAAAAAGGGGCAAACGTTGCGTATGAGCGTTATGCGTGGGCGGCAGCCATTTGAGCGTGCATTTCTAATGGCCAGCAGGCAGCAGCAGCAGCTATTGTTTATTGTGTAAGTGTTTGTGTGTGTGCGTTGCATGCCATGCAAATTTTTGCACTGTGCCTTCATCGGAAGTAGCTGGATTTTGATTTATGCCAACGAAATTTATGCCACAAACAACAGCAACAGCAGCAGCACTCACTTTTCAGCTGTACAATGTACACTAAGAGAAACAGATGAGTGCTTTTTGTATCTAAAAGTTTCTTTTTGGAGGTTTACATTCTTTAAATTTGCAGATAGAAATAATTATTAAAATATCCCTTTATGTGAAACGCACTTTGTGGCAGCTTTAAATCTCGATATCATAATAAACACTTTTTTATCAGTCGCATATCAAACGAGAGAGAGAGAGAGAGAGAGAGAGAGAGAGAGAGAGAGAGGTGAGAAAGCGAGCTGACGACATTATGAACGGCCTGCACACGCCTTATTTATGATTATTTATCATTGTGTTATTCGGCAAGCAAATTGTTAAAACATTCCCGTGCGTCATTCAGTTATTCGGGCACAAGGACAAGCCGAAGGACAAGCAGCCATTTTGCAGCTATCGCATTTGAGTTTTGAACGCGCGCACACCGGATATACGCACAGGATGTGCCAGGATGCTACGGCTTGGATGTGAATTTCGATGTGGCTGTGCACGCGAATTTATATACCATAAAAAGCGAGAGACAGACAGAGAGAGAGTTTGTTTATATGACGCGTGCCTTTGCCATGATGAATATAATATGTGTTTGTGTGCTTAAGTATAAAAAAAGCAGGCAAGATTTTGCATACTTATGCTTTGATAGTACTTGCTAACTGGCTAATGTTATTATATACAATATGTGTACGAGCCGCATGCAGTAAGTCTTTTAATTAACAGGATGAGCAGACACGCGTCACATCGCCCAAACTGAGGCAACTTTAATGGTTTGTAAGATTTACCTATCAGCTAAAGCTCGTTAATGGTTTTTTTTCTAAGCGGGGTATAATGACGTCGAGGGGTGACTGTGGGGGCGTGGCCATTTCACACGCACTTAAATTTATTTTGATGCGAAATTTATGATGCCTTTTCTGATAAAATCCCGACGGCTTTATAAATGTTTGGCAGCGTATTGCAATTTGTAACTTGTTTACAAAAAAAAAATATCATCCCTTAATTGATAAATATTCTCATGCGGTGAACATAACCTGTTAAATACATAATATGCATGCAGGAATTCGGAGAATTGATAACAAAACTTTACAAAAACTAAAAAAAAACTTCAAATGAGAGTTCTTAGGCTTTGATAGAACTGATGTAAGATCTGAAGTCACTTTTTTATCCGTATTTAGCAACAAACTCTTCGAAAGAATGTCTTCAAGAGTTGTTCTTCATTAAAACCTAACATATTTTGAATTTATTTATAGCTTATAGCTAGAGTACGGCTTGGTTTATAAATGAAAAGCTACGTCTTAGTTCCTTGGTCATGCATAAAATTGTAAAAGCATGAAACTTGCCATAAGTAAGGTTTCCTTGGTTAACAAAAACTCACAATAATATTATAACTTTTTTGAAAAGTTAAGCGTTACTGAATCTTTTAGCGATTATAGGTTATACAGATAGATAGATAAATTTACTGATTATAGCTATAAATAAAGAAAGCCTAAGTCAGAAACTGGGACTGCTGAGATATTGTTTTCAACTTTTCAATTGATTGACTTCTCCCTATCAACAGTTTCTTATGGGTTTTCTTAACAACATTTGACCGCATTTTATGTGAACTAAATAATTTAATAAAGACAAATAATTTATTTGACTAAAATTATTATTAAAATATTAAATACTCCAGCGGGAAGTCTTTTCAAACGATTATTTTTTTTATAAAAGTTAACTTTGTATAAGATCCTTGGCTCACCTCAGGATTATGCTGGTTTCTGTGTTCAAGCTTATCCAAAAAATGTGTCAGCTCTATTTTAGGTTAATAGTTTCTTTTTTAACATTAAAATACTTTCACTTTGATTAACTGATTTTCTTATTATTTGCACAAATCACTTTTGTCGTTGCCTTGTTACGGCATTTTGTACTTTCTTTATATTTATTATTGCCGTTGGCAATTTGGCAAACCGGAAACCAAAATTATTTGTTCAAAATGGCGACGGATATGTGTGACAAGTGAGGGAGCTTTGCGGTGGCTGAGGACTCCGGCGACAAACGCGCCACGCAAATTGTTTGTTTAGTTTTTAATGCTTATTGTAGTGTTGTTGTTGTTGCTTGTGTTGTTGCAACGGATATGCAAAGAAATTTGTCAGTGGGAGTTGTAATGCCGTCGGTGGCAAAAACGAGACGACGCGTCCTTTAAACATTTTCGCGTACCGCGCCGCAACAAAATCAAAAGTAAAATTTCAATAATTTCCGCGCAACAAAAACACGTGTGTCTACAATAAGTATGTGTGAGTGTGTGTGTCTGTGTGACACGCCTACTAGCCGATTTGGCAACGCGCAACAAGCATATTTGTCCAAGTTAAATGTTTGTTTCTTTTCTTTTCTTTCTGTTCAGAGTTGGTCAGAGGCTGTTTCCTGTGTTGTTCTTGTTGTTGTTGTTGTTTGGGCTGGGTGTCAACGTGTGTGGCCGACGAATCTTAACCGCAAAGTACCGTTATTACTGTTTGCAGTTGCTCCGCGACGTGTCGTAACGGTAACGCGCACTCCAAGTTAATGTGTATATGTCCTGGCCTGGCTGCCTGGCTAGCTGCCTTTTGTCACACACACACACACACTCATACACTCATAAACATACAAATATACCACAAATCATCTCCTGCGCTCGCTCTCAAGATGGCGACAACAGCAACATACTCCTCCCACATTTTTGGCGCTGTAATCAGCCGGGCATATCACAAGGATGCCAACAGCCAGCAGCAGCAGCAGCAGCTTTATTCACCCCCCACAACCTGCGCACGCGCGCTCCTCTTGTGTCTGTGTGTGTATACGTGTGTGTGTGGGCTTCATTCATTTATCTGGCATCAGAGGGCGGAGCTATCTCATATCATCACAGACTGGCTGGTTTTGGCTTGGCTTCGGCTCGACTTGCTTGCTCTATGTTCTTGGGCAGCACTGTGGCTGTGGGAATTGGTGGCATCAGGCGGTGGCATCATTAGTCCAAGCAAAGACCCCATTTTGAGCGGAAGTGCGTATGAGCAATATTTTAACAATGGCGTTTAAAACAGTTAAAGAGCCAACACACACACACACAGTTGCTATTCTTATCTCAATGTATGTGTGGGTGTGTGTGTGTGTAAGTGCGGGCCATTAGGCGCTTAGTTTGAGACCAACTCGCATCATTTGCGGCTACAATTTGCAATGCACACAACTTTAAGCCAAGAAGTTTGGCTCAGAAAGCGAGAGAAAGAGATAGGCGCACTCAAAATATCTTTTTAATTTTAGTGGAAATGGCACTCAGAAACGGATGTAATTAACACGAGTGTGTGTGTGTGTGTGTGTGTGTGTTTTTTTTTTGTCGAGCTTAATTAAATGTAGATAAGAATGGTTGACATAGATTTAAGTATTCCGTCCAAGTAAAGATGAGACTAACTTTACAAACAGAAATATGTTAAATAAAGTACAGGCAAAATTATACTAATTTAGTTTCAGATTTAAGTTAAATATCATCAAAAGAAAATATGACGAATTTATTATAGAAATAGTCCATTCAAAGAATATTGCTTTATAAGGATAAAAAATTAAAGGAAAAGTTAGGAAAAACTTATTTAAGACTTTAATAAAAGTTTTGACTTTAAAGTAAGCGAACTGAAGTTTAATAATAACGGATATGTGAAGAAGCCTTCCAGCTGGAAAATTAGTATAGTATAAAGTCCATGCGATACACTATTGCCAAGAATCACTACACAGTTTAAGAAAAACGAATTGTGGGCTAATGAACTAAAATCAATTAAATTATTCTCTTCTTTCTGTCTTGGGCTTAAATCTTATTCATAAACCTAGCTTAAAAAAGGATTTTCATTCTTGAATGTTGCCTGCTTTTGTATTAAGTTAAGTTCATAAATCAAACTTGAATTAGGATGGCTTTTCTTGAACTAGGACTGTGTTGGTATTGATTAACATCAGAAAAGTGCTTAAAACCTTAAAGTCGACTTTTGTTTAGAATTTCAGAATTAATATAAACGTAATTGTATCAAGTATTTTCTTGTCAGTTTAAGAGCTTCAAAACTTTAGAAGGTATTTACTGCGATTTAAGAACGTTTCACTTGATTTTTTTCGCTGTATATGTCACCCCTGTTTAGCGTCTGAATTTATAATATTTCCAAACACATTTTAGCCATATTAAGCTTTAACAATAATTTATTTATATTTTTAAAGTAGAATGACGAATGTCGTCTTAAATCTAGTTGTGAAAGCGTCACTTAAATCATTATAAAATCAGATTATCAGGTTTGTTTAGTTAAATTCTGATCATAACTGTTGCGATAGTTAAAATATATAAACATGTTCTGCTTTGATTTCGTTTTTAACAGTGATGACAAGTTAAAAGTTTGAGGCAACATATAAAAACTTAAAAGTGCTAAAAAATAAAATTAAACTCGATTTCAATGAAACAATTAGTAATTTAAAGGCTATGTGTATTTTTTTGACCCATGCTTTAAAATAATGTACTTAAAAATATATATATATTTATTTATGTATAATTAAAATGTCTTAAAACCATTAAAATGCTTTTAATAATTATCGTCAGTGAACGAAACACGTTTTGATTGTCAGGTATGTGAATAGACTGGTCTGAATCCAGTCTTTAGTATAAGTCGCTGACACTCATATAAATTTAATCCGCATAGCTCGATAACACCTCGACCAATTCGGTAGCAAAATCGTGAAAAGAATTTATTTCTTAAAATAAAAATCGGTTGGAAAATGCATAACCCAAATATTTGTGTACTTTTGCTTTGCGCTTTTGTGCTTGTTGCCTGGATCAATGCACAACCTTATGATTATTATCCAAGAAGTAATTTGGTACGCTTTACTGGCAACAGTTTTGGGTAAGAATATGTTAATACATCCCATACTATAATAAAATACTATATCACTCTTAGTGAGGGTGTTTTAAAACCCGGCAGCGATACGGGCGAAGGCATATTTTCCCACCTAGATGCGCCTAGTTTTGCACCATCCAACGATGGAAGATACAATTTCTATGGTTGAGATTACTTCAACAAAAAATACCGTAAAGTTCATCAATATTTATCACATTCACTCAAATGAAAAGCTCGCAGGACTAACGAGAAAGCACTTAGTCGAGACTAAAACCAAAAATGGAGCTTTACTAAATTCATTACAAGCACATATGTATAAAATATAAAACTTTAATTTAATTTAAAAAGAAAACTCACACAATTTCATTTTATCACATAAGTTGTGTATATATGATACAAATGATAAATATATATATAGTGTAGTAGTTGTAGTTGTAGTACATATATAGTTTTGAAGTCTGTCAAGTTATTTTTGCACTTGTTCTGTTTGCCAACATTAAATTAATTACAATATTAAAAATATATATTGATGTTTCATGATGAATGTCTGTGTGTTTGTTTAGGTGAGATAAACATTTATGTGTTCGTTTGTATATTAAATAAGGGGGAAAGTTGAAAAGTTTCTTCTATACAGCTTATTGAGCATCGAATGACACAAGTTTAGATGTTTTTTGATAGAACATCTTGAGCATCTTTATATGCGACTTTTGGTGGCCGACTTAACTTCAAACAGTTTCCGAACGAAGAACACCTGAATGCAAAACATAATTGATTATAAGGCGAGAGAATGATTAAAAGGTCAAAGTTAAAGCTTACCTGTATTGAGCATGTGATCAGAATGATACCAATTTGGCTAATGGAGAACATTTGTATATACGAATTGTTGTCTTGCAGCAAAGCATAATCTCTCGATTCCCTATGCCTACTGTGAGCCTGATAGTCGAGCATATCATTGATATTACGCTCAACGGTGCCAATTGTCGACGTGAAGTTTTGCATATTCAATTGCAGCTCCTCAATCTCTTTGGCATACTTATCCCATGCATCATATTTCACAACAGTGATATAGATATTAACCAGTTTGCTTGCAAAGCGCGAGAACTGATTGTCAATGCAAACCGAATAATATCCACCTGGTGAAACTTGATCGGTATAATCAGCGGTTGCCTGCCATTGATATGGTTTAACAACCTCACCAGCTGGGTTGCGTACAGCAAATCCAGCCATGCCATCACCTCCGCGCACCACCTGTTAAGTGTAAACGAAAACCTTGTAAAATGCTTAGGTTGCTTATCGTGCAGACTCACACTAAAGGATACATAGAATGTGGCACCAGCCTGCACATATTGGTGATAACAATCCTCTTTGCCGGCTTCTATGTGCACCTGTTGATGAAAAAACATGGTGTCAATATTTATTGTTGTTGTTTATACACTTTCGACAAATACAAATTTGAGACTTTACCTTATAATCCATGGCGACTGCTGGTAAGTTTTCGTACCATGGCTGTTGTGCTTCCTGTGCGCTGCTCGTCTTAATTAGCACACATACCGAAATAAGTGCAAGGGTCACCAATGTATTTAATCTCAACCGCTGCCACGTCAATCCCATTTTGATTTTATAAACAGAGTTGTATTGGTTAGTTCCGGATTGATTCGACCGAGCAACGAATGAGCGAACTGGTCTGCAGATTATCGCTCATTTAGCTCATACAACCACTGAACACTAGCTCGATATTGTTTTGGACGCGCAACAAGTCGGCCTGTGACGAAAAGTATCGATGTTTTTAAAGCCGCTATCGAATGCTTCTTAAGTAGCTCACAATGTTATCGTGCAATATCAATTGCATTACTTATTTTGTTAATAATGTTTCGAATAAATACAGATACGAGCTTTAAAAATGTATATGAAACGCATGTATTTATGTGTTTCAGCTACCCTCGACAAAGGTTTAGAGGGTATATTTGTGGTAAGCTTCAGTGATAAGATATTTTGTATAAACAATGTACACATACCAATGTATTGTTTAACAGTGTTTGCGGTTTTGATAAGTGCCGTATTTAAGTGTGTGAATTAGTGCGATTGGCTCAGTATAAATCCAAATTCAACATGGTTAATGTCACGGAAGATACTTTCGCCAGTGAGGCTGTGAATCCATTCACCAAGAAAACGGAGCCAATTCGACGCTTTACACTGAGCAATGATGAGCAAATGTCGGTGCAGATATTGACACTGGGAGCGACGATAAGCAGCATAAAAGTGCCAGATGCTCAAGGTCAAGTGGACGATGTGACGCTTGGATTTGATGATCTGGCCGGCTTTGCAAGCGACTCGAATCCGTATATGGGTGCCACTGTGGGACGTGTTTGCAATCGAATTGCAAATGGGCGATTTGTGTTGGATGGCCAAACTCTTGACGTGTCCCGCAATCGAGGAGACTTCCAGCTGCACGGTGGATTTGTTGGATTCAACAAAGCGCACTGGGAAGTAGCAAAGGTTCTGCCCAATGGCATCACTATGTCGCACACAAATCCCGACGGCCACGAAGGCTTTCCCGGAGAGGTCACAGCAACAGTTACGTTTATTCTAACCGATGATAATTGCCTGCATGTACGCATGGATGCAGTGACTACGAAGCCGACACCTGTGAATCTCACCAATCACTCGTACTTTAATCTGGCTGGCCATCAGGCAGGTCCAGCTGGACTCTACGAGCATACAATTGAAGTAAATGCTTATGGAATTACCGAAACGGATGCGAATTCTATACCCACGGGCAAAATCCTGCCTGTAGATGGTGGAAAATTTGATTTACGCGTGGCCAGCAATCTGGGTTATCGTCTTAAGCAACTGGAACCAGCACTGGGCTACGATGACAACTTCTGTGTGCAATTCACACCACCAGCAAGCATTGCAAAGATTGCGCGGATAACTCATCCCCCAAGCGGGCGTTGGCTAGAGATTGCCAGCAATCAGCCGGGAGTACAACTCTACACCTCCAATTTTTTGCCCGATACGAAGAAGGGTGAAACACCGCTGGCAGGCAAAGCTGGCGCTGGTTATGTCAAACATGGTGCATTCTGTCTGGAAACGCAAAAGTTTCCCGACTCCGTTAATCATGAGACTTTTCCCTCAAGCATACTGCGACCTGAAGAAAAGTACCATCATGAAGTAATCTATAAGTTTGGTAAGCAACAACTATCAACTTCTACATAATCCCAAATAAAATGCCATGTATGCAAGTTGTTCCTTGTTATAAGAACACAATTGTTTTTTTTTTAACCAATAAATTGCAAGCACGATAAAAAATAATTGTTTAGTATATGTTTGATAAGAGATAATTGAAATGCACGTTTAAGAACTTAAATGTGAAGTCATTATCCCAGGCTATATAAGGGGCATTTGGTGACTTCCAACTGCTAGTCAAATAAATGAAGCTACTCGCAATCACATTCTGTTTGCTGCTGCAAAGTCCAAGTTCAATACTCGGTCAGGGATATTTCAGGATTATCAATGGCTCAGCGGCGAAACCGAAGCAATTACCTTATCAGGTTGCCCTACACTCCTATTTTGGCAACTCGGGAGAGGAGCCCAGTATGTGTGGTGGCACCATAATCTCCAGTCGTTGGATACTTACAGCTGCGCACTGTCTGCAGGAGCCAGACACAAATCTGTATGTTACAACAACCCAACCATATTTATGAAACTTAAAAGTTTATTTTTTCAGTTTGAATGTGATTGTCACTGTGGGCACTGTGAACAAAACAAACGTCGATGAGCCAGGACACGTGGAAATGGTAGTCAGAAAGAAGGACACGATTGTACATCATCTCTATGATCGAAATACAGCAGCCAATGACATTGGCTTGATAAAGCTGCCCAAGAGTCTTCAGCTTAATAAATATGTGCAGGCTGCAAAATTGCCCAAGTCAAAGGATAAAAACAACTTAAGTGGTTGCTCCGCCATCACCTCAGGATGGGGTGTTACTGCCAAGGGACGACCCACAGATATTTTACAATATATCAATGTTAAAATAATATCAAATAAGCTGTGTGAACGTATGTGGAATAATCAGCTTAAGGGCGAACGAAAGTTTTTTTTGGAATCGTTTCTGTGCATCGATTCAAAAAATGGTTTGCCATGTCAGGGTGACTCCGGAGGTTCCCTGGTGCTGAACGACGGTTCGCTAACCATAGTCGGAATAGTCTCACATGGTTACGATGAAAAATGTTTGCTCCGACTTCCAGATATATTTACACGTGTCTCCTTTTACGTGGATTGGATTATAAAATACACAGGACGACTATGAAAACTGGGAATGTACTATACTAAGTAGGATTGTTTATGTATATAAAGACTATTATTATAATTTTTCTTTTCAAACATGTGCTTTATTCTTATTACTCATACAAACTCCATACAGTCCAGTTCATTCCCATACTTTCGTTTTTCTATGATTTTATTTTGTGGTTTTGCTAAATTTGTTTATCATTTGTCTTATGGCTTTGATAGTATGTAGTATGTTAAACAATTCGTTTATGATAATGTTTGAATGTACTCATTTGTGGGATTTGTTTTTGTTGCTGTTGTTGTTGTTGTATCGCTTAAGTGTGGCTTATGTTTTGCTGATTAATCATGAATTAATTTGTATATTACTTTAATTTTTTGCAGTTTTTATGTTTAATGCTTATGTAAATGCAATTTTCAAATGTACAAAATCTTATCGAAATAATAGAAAATGGTGCTTGCAGTACTTTATAATATATATTTCATATCATCATTTCAAGAGCATTTTATTTTCGATTTCGTTTTTTTTTTAAGAATTTTATATTTATGTATGTACACAAGATTTTAACATATATGTTGTTAAAAAAAAAGTCTATACATTTGGTTGTTAATAAAGAACTTTGGAAAATAGATGTGGCGGCATTTTTATATATACTATAAAAGAACTGCTTGAGACTTTGAAAATTTGTTTGTAGCTACTTAGCTTACAATCATTTCTGTTTTTTATTTTTATTAAAAAATGCACAAAAGTTTTCAACTTGAAAGTAATTTAAATTGTTTTGCGTTTTATTTTTTGTGTTCCTGTCAAATATATATTTGTATGTATATATATATATGTACTAGTATTTTTATGAAATATTTGTTGCATTGCGTTTATCATTTGCCTATGAATCCATAAATATATATGTATATTAAGTGTCGTCTTATGATTTATTATTATCGAGCCATTTTCTGATATTAAAAATAAACAAAAATCTCTCGTTTGTAGCTTTTTTTTCTTGGAACACTGCGATATGATATAGGGTTTCTTTCCATGTGTGATTGTTGTGAATGCCGAAACATGATTCGTATTGTATTCGATTTTTATGCTAAAGTATAGAATTTGTTTTGTTTTTTCTTTTCGATTTATCGTATAAAATGTTTTTGTCTTGTTGGGATTGTTTTAAATTTAATTTATTTAACATACGCAAAATATATTTTGTATATATATTTATTATAATTTTGGTTTTGTTTTGCTTATCTTTATATATATAATATATATTTATGTATAAGTATTATTTTTGTTTTGCTAAATTTTGCTTTTTGAAACAGTAACTTTCAGTCATCTTGTAATCATAATAATACCTATATGCAATATTACATAAGTACAATATTTTATATTTTTATAATTATTTGTTGTCGAAAGCGCTGTGTACAATAAAAACGCATTTCTTATATAGTGAGTCGTGTTTTATAGATTTTAAAGTTCCGATTTTATTATTATTATTTTTATCCTATATAATCTTTGTTTGTATAAAAGCTAAACGTTAATCGCTGCGTATGAAAATGTTAATGTTTTTAATTTTATTTGTGTTTTTTTTTAAAAACGCATTTTATTTCATTCTTTATAGAAATGCATTTTTTTCAATTTTTCAGTTTTTTTATTAAAATTGCTGTTCAACTTAATTTGATTTCTTTTAGCTTATTCTTCTTGATCGTTTGGCAGTTATCGTTTTGTTAGTGTCACTTTATTTCCTTTGTTATCTGCGTTATTCGTTTTTGTTATTATTATTAATTTAAATATGTATATGCTAAGCAACTAACATTGGACCTTTCCATTGCGCGACGCACTATATAAGAAAACTAGCTACTTGATTATTATTAGTATTAATATTATTATAATATATTTCATGTATAATATATATATATATATTTATATTTTTATGTTTTTATTAATATATATATTATTTTGTATGTTATAAAAAATTGAATATGCAATTTCGACGACTAGCGGCTGAAAAAAAAAAGAAACAAAATATTATGGATCATTTGTAGCAATAGTCCAGCTCTAATCTAGCAAAAAAGTTTTATACACAAAATGCATCAACGAAAACTGTCTATCGAGGCAGTAAAGGGTTAATAGCTGAAATAGCTGCTGCCTTATATAGATAATTATGACTAGAACTAAGACTACACCCAATAAGAGTCATCAGTCGCACTCGGGTCCCTCGGAAAAGTGCCCTCGCACATCAAGAGCCGATGCCAGCTGAAATATAATATGCGACAGCGAGGGATGTTCGAGCAGTTCGTTTGCCGGCAGCTGTGGCTCGCAGCGCGGCCGCATATGACGTCCACGGAAGCCGCGATGCAAACGCAAAACCACATCACAGAACACAAAACGTAAGATCAATGTGCGCAGAAAGTCATCCCCAAAGAACTGAACATACGATGAGTCTAAAAAGTCAAAACTTTAAGCTATGTGGATGAAAGCAATACAAATTTATGCATGAACTACCTATAAATCCAATGCCCTGTTCGATCTCATCAATGCGACAACGTGTCACAAGGCGCGATGCTTCCGTTATGAAACGATCCACATAGGTTTGACAGCGTTCCCAATGATGAATCGGCACATCTCCCACATTACAAATGTAGCAGAGTGCCGTGAGCGGGGAGTGCAGGAACAATGTAAACAGTGAACCATGATGCTGTACATCAGCTAAAATATATAGAAGATATAAAATTTGGATCAACAGGCATTCCACTTATTCTCCTCTATTAAATTTACCTTGAAATGCGGGTGGAACATCTTGCGGTGACATGAGAATGACCAGCGGTTGGCCAAAATAGCGGGGTATATGCTGAAAGACAAACGAATTATCCGAATCGATGATGATGAACAATGGACGACGCGTAAATGGATACAGATCACCCGGATAGAGGCAATGGTTCTCCTTATACGATTTCCCACGACACGACAAACCACCACCATCCACAGTATCCCGTTTAACACTGGTTCCCAAGCCACCCAGTTCATAGCCATCTGCAGGATTAAAAAGAGAGCATTAACTTTCGATTTGACTTCAACTATTTGTGACACTTACAGTCTTCTGGATGCTTTGTGGTGGAGAAACAGCCATCGGCTGACATGTACAGGAGCAGGGCACCACCAATGGGCAGTTCCTTGGTGCCACTGGCCAGAAATACCATTAGCTGACTAATCGATGGCTTGTATAGTAGATATTTGTGAGGATTGTCTCGATAGTGACGCCCGTTCTCCATGTAACCCTTGGATCCCGGTACTCCATATGGTGGTATCCGACTCGCCGCCGGACTCGCATCGTGTCCATGCAAACCATGTGCCATGCTCAAAGGATTCGTTGCCGACTCCGTCGGTTCACGTTCCAACGTTTGCAGCATTCTACAGTTAAAAGGAAATTAATATACATTGAATGGATTTTCAGTTAATGATTGGAAGCTTACCTAAACATGTCCATTGTGAGCTCGGAGAACTTTGCCTGTTCGCATGCCGAGCCCACAATCAGAATCTCTTGCAGGCTCAACGTCATGTGGGGCGATCTCTCGCACGGTGGCGTCGTCAACGGAGATAACCTAGAACCGGAACCACTGCCACATCAGTCGTTGTAGTTGTGCTAGTCCACAAGCAAATTGTGGGGGCCCGTGCTTTCACAGAAGAATTGAGAATGTGGCGCACTAATGAGGTGAAGTTTTTTTTTTTCGAGGTCTTGTGGGAAGGGAATGTTGGAAGGTGTTGTATACGTGTGTGTGTGTGTCTTTGAAAATGTATTAAAGAGATAAGAAATTATAAATGAAAAGAGTGTGCAGTTTTGTGTGCGATGAAGATAGTGTTAAACAATCACTGAGAAAGCTAATCATCCATTAGGAACACGAAAACTTTACTATGGGTTTTTTCATGGAAACCTGACGAAAATCTTGCAACAGAGTTGGAAGAAAGATCCTTTGACACTTTGGGTAGACATTTTTTTATGTTATAAGCTCTTGTAAGACTCCACTACGGGATAAGCATTGAACGAATTTCCAGAAGAAGATAAAATTTCCCATTAAGATTCGTTATATGCAAGTTCGACTGTATCTATTAATATTACATTGCATATATCATCATCCCACTAAGGACCCTGAGTGGTCTATGTGTGGAACTCCCTGAGAGTGTCAGCCGGCCTAACCTAAAGCATAATGCATATAAGGTATCAGGGTTTAAATGTTTTCATTTGAAACAATTACACTTTAATAGCAGATGATTATTTTCTCAGTGTTGTGCGTGTTTGTGTGCGTATGAGTGTTGAGTGTTGGGGGTTGAGGGTTAAAGTGGGGGTTAAGGAAAAATCAATGGAAAAGTGCATGACATGAAATGGCAACGGTGAGTGTTTCTTTGGTGTTTTCAAGTCTTCTGTGATAAGCACATTAAATGATTAATAAACATAATTGGATAGCAAGAGCAAAACTGAAGCAAAACTCGTATACCTGAGCCAAAAAAAAAAAAGAATACAAACAAAAATATTAAAAAAAGAGAAAGAAACAGATAAATTAAGAGCCACCCCGAGAAAGCCGAGATAGCCGAGAAAGGCCCCAAAAGCTCTCCATACTCCCTTACTCCGCCGACGAAAGCACGGGCAAAGTGTATCCAGTAGCGAAGATCGATTGTACCAACGACTCACCTATGTGATAATATGATGGGATTGGAATCGGCATGCAGCACTGCCACTGCTGCCTCCGCTTTAATGAAGCCCTTAATCTCCTCCAGAACCAGTGACCATTCCATATGGTCCTCCGGCTCGTAACTGCAACACAGGTGCGAAAAGAAGGTTAAAAATATAATCAGCGACTGTCGTTTTGCTTAAATTTTACGTGTTTGTGTACTCCGATATTTGCTTTTCCAGCTCCGTCACCAGCTCCCGCACCAGCTTCATCTTCTTAAGCAGCAAACAGACGACTATGAAACGTGCATAATAACGCAATTTCTTCACCATCAAATCCGGTCGATCCTCCTTGGCGGCACGCGAATAATACGCCCTGCCTCGTATTGCTGCATAAAACTGATACGCTTCATTCAGGTAGTTCGTTTCGCTGGTTCTTAAACTGCAAAGACATAGTTGGTAGAGTAGAAAGTTGGATAAGTTGAATTGAGATTTAGATCAACAGTTTGTTGTTGTTTCACTTACTAATAATGATAATAAAGCTGTCCGATTTTGCTGGCTATTTCGCCAATTTGCCAGCGCTTCAGTCCATATTTGGAGTCAAGAACCAATCGATGTTGCTGCTGAAATTTCCACAGCTTTGTGTATACATCGAATGTGCGTCCAAAATAGGCTTGCCACTGACGATGACCGTATTGCGGCAGATCTCTATTTTTTAATAGATATAAAAGTATAATCGAACGACGTCCTTACTTATATATTGTGAAATTCTGTACATACCTGAGTCCATTGAAGAGTGCTTTGGATTTTTCGAGCAGATGGCAAAATTCCAAAACAAGCTTTCTATCCTGTTCCTCAGTGGACTCCATTTTCACCATACCGTTCTCTGCCGCCCCAATGTGTTATGTTTGCGAATCGGATTTGCTTCAATACAAAAATAAATATATCAAATACAATGCTTATTGTTTAAACTCTTTTTTCATATTCCCATAATGCATAATCAGAAATTTATAATGCCATCAATATTCGAGAATACAATAAAAAAGACAATGCGGCATGAGCTTAATGGTCATTTTGTCTGCTTTGTTAAATTTTTAATTTTTACGTCACATTAGTCAAGCAATAACAATAAGATTAACCCTTCATTTAAGGTTGGAAACGAGATTTTTAATCAAAATTCATGTTAAAATTCTATTCCTGAAAATTAGCCCAGAAATGAGTCACAACTCTCGGCAAAACTCAACCGATTATCAAAAGCAATGGTTTGAAATTCATGATGGGGCAGCAAGATTAGCCCTGCATTTAAAGTTGAAAACGAGATTTTTAATTAAAATTCAAAATCAATAAGAACTTAAAAGCAATCATCATTAAGATGATGCAACATATAAAATTAGCAGAGATTGAAATTTAAATAGTATTAAAGTTTTGTCATTGGAGAAAACAATAGCAAAGGTAGAACGAGTCGCAAGACTGTCTGAAATTTATATTGACAAATGTTTATCGTAAAATCAACTCTGTAATTGTACAGATTTCAACATCAATTCATAATATCTCAACTTTAGAAAAATGCCTCTTAAACGAACGAAAAAAACAACGCCATCATTTAATAGCGATACGCATAAAGAGCAGAACAGCGAAGAGGATAGGAGAAAAGAGCGATGGGGTCGGGTAGTGCAAATGGCGCCACAGTGGCCACATTGATTTGGGTTGCGCCAAACTAGGTCGCTGGCACAAAAACTCATTCAATATGAGCTCATCAGCAGCCAGCAGTCACATCTAAAAGCTGATAGAAGAAAGATGAAATGATGATGGTGGGATACGATTGCGGGGATTGGGGTGGAGGTTAAATATGGTTTTTAGGAAGCTGACAGAAAAAAGGACATGCGTCACTTTTCGAATTGCATGATAGAAACGTTGGATGTTGTCGATGTCGTTTGCTTGCCACTTCATATTTACGGCGCCCTAATCAAATTAAGGACGCCATTTAACAAGTCCAAATTACATAATATGAAAATTTAGCATACGCATCGGTGGACAGCGGATAAACTAACAAGCTGACTCACTAACGACACCCCTCACACTCTTCTCTAGCTGCTGCTGACTTCATCATTATCATCATAATCAGCAGGAGCAGGACAAGCAAGCAAACATCAGCAGCAGCAGCAGCATCACACTGATGTCAACATGTGGGAACCGGAAATGAAGAAAAAAAAGCACAAATACTATATCAATGCTTATTAGCTCACACCCACATAGACCAAGTGCATAGAGCAAGTGCAGTCAACACAAGGACATACAACAAGTTCATTTTGGCTTTGGCAAATGTTTGGCTTAGTAAAAAATATGAAATTGGCTTTCTTAATAAAAAAAAAGTTTTGGCGCATGAAAACAATTAAATAAAATGATAACAAATCTAAGTGTATTTTCGGTTGAAAGTAAGTGAAAATATTTTATGGAACAACACATCACAGCAAGTTCTAATTGCCAAGAAAAAGCTTGAGCCATTATTAATGAAAAATAATAATAAAAATTAAATAATATATTGTCCAAAATGCTCTCGTTAAATATTAAAAAATACTCAATTATATTTATTTTTATTTTGTGAAAACAAGATTCCACAAGGACAATTTTGTCGCCTAGCTGGCAGCATGTTTGTAAACGTGGCAAAAAAAAAAACAAATAAAAGAAAAGAAGAAAAGTTGTGCCTCTCTTTTTGCTTGCTTGCTATATTAAATACTAGTTTTTGTTGCGTGCTGTTACTGCTTCGAGTTCTTGTTGTTGCAGTGTGTGCACAATAATAAAGATGATGATGACGACAACTGCTGGAAAATCCCAATGTTCGTCCAAACAAAGCGCGCTAAAAAGTATGCAACGCACTTTGGCTCTCATCGCCAGACGCTTTTTGACTAACTGCCAAGCGGCACACACAAACAATCACACACACACACATTTGTCTGAGTATGTCTCGTTTTGTGTGTGTGTGTGTATGTGCGTGCCTGTGTTTTCAATGCCCGCCAGCACTCTAGCGAATATTACTTGGTACAACTTCATGCTCTTTGCTCTTCTATTTGATAAAGCTTGCACATTTCTTTCTGAGTTTTCTTTCTCTTTTTTGAAGTTTATTGTGTGTGTGTGCGAGTGTAATCCTTCAAAGGCCACATTTAATAACATTTTGACACTGATAATGATGATTTTGAATTAAAAAGTTCAGAGGCCACAAAAATCAAACATATTTTTTGCTGAAAAAACTTTTATTAAAACAACTTCCTGTGCAATTAAATATAGTTTCCTGTTTGCTGATTTTGAATGCTTATCAATGTTGAGCTGATGTTTCTCTTTGACTGCAGGCACTTTGATTATTTTTTATTTTTGGCAATTGGCATATCAAAATTTATTGAATTGATTAAATTACGTTGCCTGCAGGCTGTTTTGAACCTAAGTTGCAGAAGTTCTAAAAAACCTGTTTCGCCAACTTAAAGTTAATGAAATGCAGGTGAAATGCGTTTCCTTTTTTACCTATTTATATCGGAAATTATATGCTTTTTATGTTACCCCTTTACTTAACAAATTCGCCAATTTTCATTCACTTTGCTTGTGAAATAGCTTGCAAAACAACCCTGCCACATTTGTGGCATTTAGATTGCTTTAATTGAATGTTGAGCGCCATTTGCAATTGCTGCACGCACAGAAAACTTCAACTAAAAAATCCATTGAGTCGAAAAATTGCAACTTACCTTATCATTGTTGTACCTGCTTCTGCCTCTACTGCTGCTGCCGCTGCTGCTGCCGCTGCCGTTGTTCCCACTGACTTTTCCACCGTCACCACCGACACCACCACCGTCAACAACAACAACACCACCACACACACTAGCACTACAACTAACAGCAGCCGCCAGCGCAGCCGTTGCAGCAACGGTTGCCGTCGCCGTTGCTGTTGCCGTTTTTCGTTTGTCACCGCGACGGCTGCTGACAAAATCTGAAATGTTGCTGTCGATCTCTTGCCTCTGCCTCTTTCTGTTCTCTGCCTTCTGCCACCTCTTGTGCCTGCCTCTGCGCCGTTGTTGCTGCCGTTGTCGAACCGCCGTTGCCGATATTGCTGCCGTGCCGCGTTGTCTGCTAACAGCAGCAGCTATCCACAGCCAAAGCCACACCTCGCATATTTTGTTGTCGCAAAACTGTCAATGGTACTGATTTTTCTTGTCACAACTTTCACTTGGTTTTGTTCTATTCTTTTTGCCGGTCGACTTTTTCTTTTGCTTTCGCAAAATCCGTTTCACGCACTTTTCCGCCTTTGCGTTTGCTTCACGTTGCTCTCTGCTTTTCGCTTTTTTTTTTCAATTTTTTTGTTTGGCGCTGCTCGTTTGCAAACTTCAAGAACTTTTCTAAACTAAGCGCTGCGCAAGTTGAAACGAATTTAATTTAGGGGACACTTGTATTGAGTGTAGGAATATTGAGGAAACGCGTTTGCCACGAGCGAGTTGCGAGTTGGCTGCTGCACAGTATTGAATTTTTTCGCATTTACATTTTTAACGAAGGGGGTTGGGGTTGGGGGTTGGTATTGATTTTTTTTGCCAAAAACTGACATTTGTTAGTGCCACACAAAAGCCGCCAGAGGGCGCATATTTTGACAAGCGTTCGGGGGTTGTTCTGAGACTGTTAAATACCACAACAGCTGATTTAGTGTAGAGTTGCCGTTGCACTTTGAAAATAGAAAAAAAATTAAATTAAATTTAAATTTGTGATTTAGAAAAAAGACAATGTAATGCATTTACTATGAGTTATACTACATGAACACACATTGAATTTTATTGTTTTGAATTTTTAAAGCACAATAACATTTACATTTTGCATTACATCAAAAGCACGATTTGATCAAATACATACATATAAGTTTATACTTACTATATGTTTATGTATAAATAAAGTAATTCCGAATTTAGTGTCTGCCTATCACAATGTTTTCATTATTCATTGTGTCATATCAGCAATTGCAGACCTATTAATATAATAAGTATATCTACAATATTTTTAAGTTTAAAACAATAGCTACATGCAATAATATTCTATGTATTTATCTCATATTCATTTAACTTTCTACTTAAGCACTTGAGAATCCAGTTCTTCTCTCTATCTTATCTCCCCTTTCAGTCTTTAAATAACTTTAAAAATTCATAAACTGCGATACGTTTTAGTAATCATATATATAATTTTGGATAAACTGTTGTTCTTTCAAATTGTTTCCTATTTAGTGTTTCGAGTGCTAGTTAAAACTGTTTAAAAACTTTGGCTTGGTTACAGTTGCAATCAAAATTTGTTTCGATGTACTCAAATAACAAATGAATGCACTCATGAGTGTTTTGAGCAACCGAATGCATTTTCCATCCTTCTGTTCTCGAATATCTTGAGCTTGCTTGCAAGCTTTCAGTAAATGGAATCATTTTCAAGTGCAGTCGTTAACAGACTCCTCTTACAAGCGTGTTGCCTCCGATACGGTTGCCACATCGCATCCATTATTCGCCTGCTGTTGCTGCTGTTGTTGTGGTTGTCCTGTTGAGATGCCCACATCTGCTGTAGGCCTAGGGAGATGGGAATAGTAACCCATTTGGCAGGAGTTCTGATGTGATAACTTCTGTGTTTGACTTAGTTGATATTGGGCGGCTTTTAGGGCCTGCTGCTGTTGGGGCGTCAGGCAATCACAGGCTGCCAACAGCTCCTCTGTGGATTTGGCTGTTATTGTCGTGGTCGTTGTGGTTGTTAGCTCACCCACAAATTCGGTGGGTGGCGGAGCATAGTTCTCCACATCGCCATAGGTCGAGAAGCGTCCGTAGGGATTTCTGCGTGGCATCGAATGGCGCTGTTGGGCAATTTGTAGCTTGACTGGTGGCTTCATGGCCACCGTATCCAAATAGCCATAGCCAAAGGCCTGGCCCGCCAGATTATCCCAGGATTTTGGCTTTCGCACATAGGACATAGTATTGGGATAGACCTGGGACGGCTGCACCTGTGTCGCAGTCACATGATAATGCTGCAGTGGATGTTGACGATGATGATGTTGCGACATGTGGACATGTGGCTGTTGGGATTGGGGTTGGGCTTGAGGTTGGGCTTGCTGTTCGTAGGATGATTGCCTCGACTTGGTTGAATGCTGACGCGATGCATCGCTCTTGGGATCCCAAAAGAGAGTATCCGTGCTAATGGAGGTGGTGTAAGATGCAGAATCTGCTGGGGCAAATTCACTGGAAGTACACGAATGAAGGCTACAATGACTGGCCAAACCGGAAGCCAAGTCAAAGTAGCGGGAACGCATGCTACCCGCTTGGGATTGGGATTGAGATTGCTGCTGTTGCTGCTGCTGTTGTTGCTGATGATGATAGTGATGATGATGAGGCTGTTGAGGCGGTGTCTGCTGCTCCTGCTGTCCATGCTGACGATGATGATGATGATGGTGATGATGATGATGTGGATTCGCCTGACGCTGCTCAGTTCCAACAACAGCAGCTGTCTTGCCTCCTCCTACGGGTGAGGCATGTGTCAGTGATTTAGTTCGTGTTGAAGTTAAATGTTTTTCTTTGGTTTCGGAGCGTTCCCGCTCACGCTCCCGATGCTTGTGCTTGTGCACATGTTCCTTGTGCTGCCGATGGCGCCTCTTGGTCGGCACACACTGTGTATCGCAGCAGGGACTGGCCAGATCATAGGCATCCAAGCTGACATTATCGCCATTGCCTCCATTGGTTTGAGGGCTTGCGGTCTTATTGGCAGACTTCCAACGGAAGTGACCCAGGCAAGGATTACAGGAGTGGCCCACATGACAGTGTTTGGACTTCTCCGGTGGCTTGTGTTTCTCGCAGGTGCGTGGAGGTGGCGTCGGAGCCGTTAGTTTTACCACCGTCGCTCCACTTGCTACACCACCCGTGGCACTATGATATTGTTGTGTGGTGCTTGCTGTCGCCTGACTCACACTATTCGTGTCCACCGATTCCGTTCTTTGCAGTATATATCGTTGTTGTTGGTGCTGTTGTCGTTGCTGCTGCTGCTGTTGATCTCCACTGCTGCTCCGTTGGAGTCCACCACCGTCCATGTAGTTGGGGTCGGGTCTCAGCACATAACGGTATGTGGGATCCAGATAGTGATAGGTGAGCATAAATTGTGCAGGTGGTGGAATTATAATTGGTTGCTGCCTCAACGCCATATTTGCCACATCCTCGGTGGAGAGCGCAACGGGTCGATAAAAACCCGGCGACGTCTCATTGAAATTGGATTCGTCGGTCGGTGAGATACCCTCACC
The DNA here is from genome assembly GCA_035044585.1 of Scaptomyza polygonia. Taxonomy (NCBI): domain Eukaryota; kingdom Metazoa; phylum Arthropoda; class Insecta; order Diptera; family Drosophilidae; genus Scaptomyza; species Scaptomyza polygonia. The sequence continues at coordinate 1,677,907 of JAWNNU010000962.1, read as the reverse complement.
ATCACTGGGTGATGTAGTGCTAGCCGTTGCCTTCTTTCTCGCCGGCAAACTGTGTGTCTTCCACTTGCCCTCGAGAAGTTCTCGTTCCCGGAGATGTACACGCTCCAACTCGTTCATCTTCTGTTGCAACATACTCTGCAACTGAATGTAGCGCATATGAAGATCCACCTAGGGAAGATCAAAAAGGGGTAATGAATATAGAAAAGTAGAAACTCTTAGTCGACCCACCTTTCTGACACAATCCTCGAATAGGACAACCATTCGCATGCGCATATCGCACCGTTTGATGAACTCCACAATGGTCTTGTGATCCGCTTTCTCCAGATCATTTCCATTGATGGCAAGTATTACGTCACCCTCACGCATCCCGGCACGAAAAGCAGGTCCACCATACTCCACATAGTCAACATAGGTTATCATCTCTAGTTCCTCATCGCATTTGTAGTGAATGCCATAGCTTTGTAGGGTGAAACCATACGACTCATTCTTCTTCTCCACAATTATAGTGCGACGTCTGCGATCCTCATCCGGCTTGGATGTTAGTAAACGTTCCGACTTGTAGCGCCCCAAGATGTGTGTGGAACGCGAGAGCTGCGAAAGTAGTCAAAGGATGAGTATAATAGAAAGTGCATGGTCTTTTTTATTTTTTTTTTATCTAACCACAAATGTGGCACACAAAATAGCCGCAGGCGGAAAACGAGCCATCATTTGGTAAAATTATGTTTGCCCAGCTGTTGGCAGTCCACTTTTGTTCGGTACCCATTTGCACGTTTTTCAGCTTTTATGAAAAAAGTTTCCCATGAATACGCTATGAGGCAACAACACTTTCACTCGACAGCAGACTAAAAGTATTAAAGATGGGGCACAAAACAATGGAAGACAAACACAAGACTCAAACTCACACACATTCACACACAATAGCATAGAGACAGCCTTTCATTAATCCTTTTATTGCTCAACAGGGAGAACGAAAAGGGAAAACAGCAGGTCATTTGTGGCTTACGCTCCTTCAGTCCATTGCAGTCCTTTAAAGCTATTCAAACAAATAATGACTGGCAAGCAACTAAATGAAAAGCTGTCTACACCTTGAAAGTAACAAAAGTGAAAAGTTTGCTTTTCTATATTCTATTCCATTTAATCTTTATAAATATTAAATGTATAAATATAAAATGATAAAGGGATCTTGTGACAGCAACCCAAGTGGAATTCCTAACAGATATTTGGTGTAGCAAGCTTTAAGCTCTGAAAGGGAAGGAATTCAATTTATACAATGTACACTTGAATGACTAAACCAAATGCATTCTATGCATCGGGGCACTCACTCTTCGATTGAGAAAAAAAAATACAACAAATCTTTAGCGGCAAAAAAAAAAGTTCTAAATCTTCGTTTCACGCAGGAAATTTGTTATAGAGAAGTTCGGGTTTTGTCTACATTTAACATAACTCTTTCAATACGTAGAAAAGAATAATAAGAAAAAATTACTCAATTTGTTAGTTGGCTATTAAAAAGATAGAGAGTGAGGGAAATATGCATATGTGATTATATGCATTTACTTTTTTTTGTTGCTTCCGGGTTATTGAATTATTTCAAGTTGATTTGGTAGAGCACAGCTTTGGTTTGTGAGAGTGTGTTGACGGCTAATGGTTGCTGTGTTGACCAATTGTTTGGCCAAGCGTGAACAAAAGACATATTGTACATTTTTGGGGGGAGACAGGGCGAGTCCGAGGTTAAACAGCGGAGCCTAACCCACGCCCAGCATATCAAAAGCCACCACCACCAATGAGTCTTTGTGTGTGTGTATCAAGAGCTTCAAACCATCCACCCACTTACCACCCCACCAGTTTTGTGAACCACCCGCCACCGCAAGGCAATTTCAATTGAGCCAACGCTGCAGGACATTAAAATTATGACTCAATAAGTAGCAAATCCACCCGGGACATCATCATCTTTACTTTATATCAATTAATAGTTTTGGACACATACCTGCGCATACTCGAGCTCCTCATCGCTGGCATCGAGACTCTTGTGATGAAACTTTAAGCGACCCAAGCTACCCGTTCCATTTACATAGTGTGATGCAGGATTCGACTGCTGCATGCATGCGGCGGCGATTAAGGATCCGACGGAGGTGGCATTCGAAACGGACATTGAGACGGCGGCTGCTGTTGTTGCCGCACTGCTCGCCGCCGTCACAATGCTTTGGCAGCTGCTGCTCATATGGACGGACGTCTATATTGATTTCTACCAAACAATAATCATAATTATCCAAATGAGTATTGCGTTAAAAATGTCTTTGGCAACGTCTACGCGACGACAAAACAGAAGAAAAAAGGCCGACAGATACCGACAAAAATTGCACCAAAAGTTTTCTTTCCAGTATTGTTAACAATTGAATATGTAAGTTTAAAGTTGTTCATCCGCTCACGTCAGCTATTGGTCGCTTATTAATGATAATTAGCCATAACGTTGACCAACTAATTGCAGCTATTTTAATTCTGTTGAAAAAGTTTTTCATACACGATACGGCGGCTGTCGTGTGTGTTTCCGCTTCGTTTGTTGTACTTCCGTTCGAGTTTGGTGCCGTACTGAAAGAGTCGAGTCGGACAATGGGAGAATATGCACAGAGAATATTACCGTTAGTACTTAGATTTATGGCACATGTTGACTGTCAGCCGTTGCGTTAGGAGGAAAAAGAGAACGCTCAAGTTTAAACGGCACATGCGCGGTGTTGCCATCTAACCCAAAATAACAGAAGCTGGCAGCGCTTTTGAGTGAAATTTATTTTTATTGTATATGATTGTACAGTTAATGGAATATTGTTATTCAGCCAGCTCTCCACCAGGCACCAACTACAATTAGAACAAATTTATAATTAACAAGAGAATAGTTTTTAAAAGGCCAAAACCCACCATTGTTATGTTGTTACCGTTTAACAGAATTTGATCCAACTTTGTAATACGGCGTCCATCCGGAGTATTTTCGTATTCCGTAACATCATCCAGGAGCATGTTGACAAAGTCATCAAAGCCCAGCAGTGTGCCAACCATTTCCTTGTCGTTCTTCATAATAATGTGAATTCGCGAACCAATGCATTTGTCCACCAATTCTGCCGACAGCATGGTATTCGTTATTGTTATATGTCATTCACTTATATATATGTAAACAATGTATTGCTTACCCAATGGCATCAGTGTAGAGATGTTAGCAGGTGGTGGCACAGCAGTCATTATGCGGATTTATTAAACAAAAACTTAATTGAAGAAGCAAAAATAACACCGCATGAAGTGTTTATAACAAATCGATAAGCTGCGACATCGATAAAATGTACTGTGCGTGTTGAATTTTGTAGGTATCGATACATCGTTCTGAGCGAACGTGCAAACCAAATAAACAGCCGGTGTTTTGTTTGTGCTATAAATAAAATATATAAAATCAGCAATGAACGACGGTAAATAGTTTATTTACGCATGAAATTAAAATAAAATCACACTAACAGTTGGTATTTATAGAGGAGATAATAAAGCAGCGACTACTAATCGATGGCGACGGCACAGGCGAAGACCGCAGAATGAATGTGTTGCTGAAGCAATTTCTAAAATGGGCAAACTCAAAAAACGACTCGCCGGAGACCAAGTAAAACCAAATATTAATCATCTTTCAGCTATTCAGTTTATAATGTAAACAATCTTGCAGTCAAATAATGTATGACCGTCTGATGGCGCAACTGGCACAATGTCAATTTGCAGCCTTAAAAAATGTGCAGACGCTGAGGATGATCAAAGAGGAGCATGAAAACTACAGGCAACTGACTGAAAAGCATCAGGAGAGTATCGAAATTGCCAAGGAGCAGATCGAGGCAAGCAAAAAGGAGCTTACAATAGCAAAAGAACTGCGCAAAAATAAAATGGAATACGATTTACTCGCCACATTGATTGAAGAGCAGCCCGATCGCAAGGGCACCGAGAAGCAAATCGAAGTCATTACAAAGGAAATTGATAAACTGTCACAGAAGCAACTAAAGATGGATCAGAAGTTCCAGAAGCGTCGCAACGATTTCACACTGCTCATGTACACCATACACGAGCTAGAGCAGCAGCTGGATGACGAAATCAGCTCTAGATCTTCTTCCCCGTCCAGTGAAAGTGACGCTCCATCGGATTTTAATGATAACAACGGCATAATGGAGGTCAGCGACGACGATGACGATGAACTGAATAACATGGATGGAACATCTAAATTCGATGGCACACGCGGTAAGCTGAAAGAGAACTCAACGTCCACTGAGAGCTCCAAGGAACCCAACTCCATGTCCGTTGACGAGGATGCTGTGCTCGAGCTAAGCATTGAAAAGGATGATCATGTAGGAGATGTCGCAGTGGCCAGTTAAACAATTAGTTTAAAAAAATAAAACTGTATTTACACTAGTTTCTATTCAATTAGTTTGATTTCAATTTAAGATCAGCAATAAGGGACACATGATCCGAAGGAAATGCGACTGAAGGTATAGCCTCATGTTCGCTCAGCTGCTGTTCGCTGGGCAACGGCACAGATTGCAACACATCGAACCGATCACTCTGATAGAATATATAATCCAGGCAGGCAGCGAATAGTGTTGTGTAGTTGGTATAAGGGGGTGTGCCACAAGCAGAAATCATATTAAATGGTTGCCTCAGCTCCACATCCTTGACTGCTTCTTCTTCGTTGCTGGTCCAATCAACAAATTTGCTGTCAACAAACTGTTCTGTCATAAGTTTATAAATGCCGCATTCTGGCACGCTATTAAAATCACCACAAAAGATAAGTCCAATATTTTGTGGATCAATTTTATGCTCTTTTATGGCCTGTCTATAGATGTGGTCAACAAAAATTAGTGAGAAGCCAATCTGCAGTAGTCGTATGTGATCTGCATCTGGATGGAAATATAAATGTGTATTGGCAACCAAGACATAACGGTCTGAATCCTTCATTTGCAACAAACACAACTGCAGCGTTGTGGAGCGTTCACAAATGCGCTTTGACAGTTTCTCATTCGTTTTAACCTTGCTCCACAGTCCGGCAAAGATGGGCAAAGTGCTTATGTTATTGCCCAAATGAAGGACATAATTGTTAAGCAGTTTAAACCGGTCTTTGCAATAGAAAATGGCAATGCCCTCGGCACAGGTTCCTTTGGGTGTCATGATGCCATCGTAGCCATAGGGCGTCTGTTCAAGCACTGGTTTCAAATCATGCTCAAATATCTTAAGATCAACCTCCTGCAGACACATCAGATCTGCATTATAGCCCACTAGCTCTTTGATCAACAATTGCTTGCGATACTCAATTTTAAGTGCATTTGGTTCACAGTAGGGAAACAACGTATTCCTTGCATAATCTCCATCTGCATAGAGATCTGCTAACAGATTGTAGCTGACCACACGTATTTCTAGCGGACTGCTAAGTCGCTCCTTTGTGTATTGCTGGCGTAGCTCGAATGGCAAATTAACGGGTACCTGCTGTACCACAGTTTTACTTACACATTCTGTAGGTGGTCCCATCAAGCCATTCTCATTGCCTGGCGTAACTACCAACTTTAAATGGTGGTCAATATCTGTTGGCGTTACTTGATAAATCAAACCATCTCCGCAAGGCTCCCAATGGGTTTTTTCATTGAGTACGCCTGATGGTGGTTTAGGTGCTCTATACCATTGACCAAAGCTGTGCTCTCGGCTGGCAAACTGAAGTTCCAGTTTGAGTGGATAAACCAAGCAACCGGCTAACATGCTATTTGGCAACTGAAGAGCTCCTGTCCAAGGCTGATTAAGAACCACTTTAAATGTAGTTTCCAGAACACGCAGATGAAGTCCATTCGAAATCTCAGACAGCAACTCGGCAAAAGTTATGCCCGAAATGCGATTTTCACAACCATCCCGCTGCAACTCCACAATAATCTCGCTTGGTTTAATCTCGGCAAGTGTACTTTCATCTATTGATGGAACTGCCTTCTTGTTCTTCTTTTTGCTGCGTTTGTTTAACTCCTTTTCAATGTTGTTGCGTATACGTGTAAGTGCTTCATCCACACGCTCATCCATTTTTCGACAGAAATTAAAATCACGATCAACTTTAAGCGCTTTGTTTGCATAACGGAACGTGATGTGCAGCTCATCTGTGTCCTGGGCATTGCGTAGATACACTTTATCCATGGCAAGGGCTGTGCTATGCGGCCGTGAGGAGTGCAAACAATTCCAAAGTTGGGATTTTATGAGTGGCTGGCGTAATCGTGGCAAAAACAAATAATAAAATTTTGCTAGCATTGCCTTGCCGGCGGCAGCTGTTAATAATAAATATATATCGATATCAATGGTGAGATTAATCGATGTAACTTCTCCTGTTATGACAAATGTTAACTAACATAACATAAGATAATAACTCTATGCTAACTGCAGTCATTCATTGGGTTGTCGCCCAAACGTTTTGATACAATTTCCATTACAAATGTCAAATCATTTACAGAAAGTCAAATAAATTAATATTATTTAATAGAACGATTGGCTGTGCATATTCAAATATATGCTCTAAGTGTCGTGCACAATGCCGAGTGACGAAAAAAGGTAAGTAAGCCAATAAGGAAAATAGCAAAGCAAAGCATTGTGAGGTTATGTGATTGTGTGTGTGTGCGTTTTCTTAGTTGTGTGTGTATGTATATTAATTTTTTTGATGTGCTCTCCAAACAGCTTGAACTCCAGCGACAGCAGCGAAGAAGAGGAGCGTCGCGCCAAACACAAAAAGTCGAAGAAGCACAAGAAACACAAGCACAAGACATCATCGTCGAGCAAATGTGATAAGGTGCACAAGAAGCATAAAAAATGCAAGAAGCGCTCACATCGCCCAAGCGAATCTTCAAATGCGTCCGATAAACAACAACGAACCGCCTCCTCTGGCGGCGGCGGCCTTAGCAGCAAATTCACTGAGATCATGAATGCAAGTCGTGAACGCAGCGCTATTTTGGCACCAAATGGTGCCGATTTTCGAATTATTAAACCAAATATTCAAACCGATCCTTGTAGCCTTGTCGAAGAGATTACCAAAACGATTCAAAACAAAGTGTTTCCAGTGCTAGAGGTAGCATCATCCGGTAGTGAAAGTGAAGTGTAAGTGTTAAGACACAGACATTTTATACGTTTACAATCCAGTTTGTTGCCATGAAACCAAAAATCAATATGAAAAGATTTGTTTTTATTTGATATAAATTTTAGGGCAACAAACTGCGGTGATAAAGTATTAATGTTTGAATTGGAAGCTATATTGTGTGGTATTTTCGTACTAATACTTAAAAAAAAAAATTGTAGCCCCATTGATATTGACAGCCCAGTGTTGCCACCGAAACTAGACGATGATGAGCTCAACTTGGAAGAACTGATGAGGCAGAAGGCGTTGCTGCAGGCGCGACTGGGCGCTTACTATTCGGACACCGAAGCCGATGAGGCTCGATCAAATTCTGTGCAGTTTGTCACCGAAAGTCGACGCCCTTTGCAGCCACAGCCTCAGCAACTGCGCCCACCGCAGCCCCAACAGCAAGATTCGAAGTCAGCAGCAGCAGCAATTGAGGCGCAGGCAAAGCGAAGCAGGCCGAACACCTCGCAGTCTGCAGCGCCGCTGGCAACTGCAACTAGTAAACATGTTAATAATAAACTAACTAACATCCATAACTCAAACGAATCCGATGTTATATTATTGGATGATTCTAGCGGTGAACGCACGCCGTCGCCCGGACCAGCAAAACGAAGACGTCCTGCCTCCCCATCGTCGACACGGCACAGGGCCTCATCATCATCAGCAGTGGGACGGCAGCAGCGTCGAGATTCACGTGATCGACGATCCCGTGATCGTGGGCAACGCGATCAACGCAGTCGCTCGCCCCGCCGGCGCCTAGAGCAGGAGCAAAAACAACGGACAGAGAGACGTCAGCATGAAAGCAACAGGAACATGGAAGACTTGCGACAGGAGATAAACCGTGATAAGCAGCGTGAACGTCGCGATCATAGCCGTGATCGTGATCCGCGTCCAAATCGAGACGGACGACAGCAACAGCCGCAGGAGCGTGGTGGCCGGATGCGAGATCGTGAACGAGAACGTGATGCACGCTGGAATCGTCCTCGTTCTCATAGTCGCAGTAAGTTTGAGTCAGACAGGCGTCGCGAACGTGAACGTCAGCAAGATCAGGATCGTGGTGGCGAACGTGGTGGACGCGGTGCACGTGGTTCTGGCAACGGTGTTGGGGAGCGTGATCGATATAAGGGTTCCCTAAGCGAAGGTCAAAAGGTGCATGAGAAGGAGAGTAGCGATGAGGAGGTCACCCTAGATATTGATATGAATGAGGATGAGGATGATGAGGAGCGCATCATTGAACAGCGTCGCAAGCAGCGAGAAGCGCTTTTAAAGGTAAAGCGTTGCAGATTTTTTTTTAAACATAATTCTTAAACTATAAACCTTTGCTAACTTATATGATTGTCAACAACGCAGAAATTGGGCACAACTGAACAGGAATCACGTACCACAAGTCCAACTCCACGCAAATCCAACTCGTACGAGTCTGCAAGCGTTTCGCCTGTGTCATCGAGACATGAACGGGAACGCACAGCATCGCCAGCTCCAAAGGAGATAGTTAAGGAGGTGGAAGATGAGCTTAAGGAACAAAAAGAACCTGATAAGGAGGATGACATAGCAGAGCTTCTCGATGCAAACTCATCAAAGAACATCGCTGTCAAGGAGAAACGCAATGAGTGGGATATGTTTGCCGATCAGGATGTTGATTCTAATTTCGATGTGAGTCGCAGGCTTGTAACTGTCGCCTTCATTAATAGTCGAAAGAAACCCAACTAATGCATTTATGTTTCATTAGTCACCCAGTACAATTGTACACAGCAAGAATCAAATTGAGAATCCTGCTCTGACCGACAACTGGGACGATGCCGAAGGTTACTATCGCGTACGCATTGGTGAGGTCCTTGACAATCGTTACCTTGTAAGCGGCTACACTGGCCAGGGTGTCTTCAGTAATGTGGTTCGTGGCCGTGATCAGGCTCGTGGCTCTGCCAATGTTGCTATCAAAATTATTCGCAACAATGAGATTATGTAAGTTCGATAAAAGTAGTTCTTATAACATTTTTAATTACGTAAAACAAAACACTAGGCACAAAACGGGACTGCGTGAACTGGAGATCCTGAAGAAGCTCAACGATGCTGATCCTGATGATCGTTTTCACTGTTTGCGTTTGTATCGTCATTTCTTTCACAAGCAGGTGCGTTGTTGAATTAAGGTTCATATTAACATGCAGCCTAACCTAACAGTTTTTCAGCATCTTTGTATGGTGTTTGAGCCGCTTGCAATGAATCTGCGGGAAGTGCTTAAGAAATATGGCAAGAATGTTGGTTTGCACATCAAAGCTGTGCGCAGCTATACACAGCAGCTGTTCCTGGCGCTCAAGCTGCTTAAGAAGACCGGCATCTTGCATGCGGACATCAAGCCAGACAATGTTCTGGTCAATGAGAATAATTTGATATTAAAGCTATGCGATTTTGGCTCCGCTTCGGGCATTAGTGAGAATGAGATAACGCCTTATTTAGTGTCACGTTTCTATCGAGCACCCGAGATCATAATGGGCATACCCTATGATTATGGCATTGATACCTGGTCTGCCGGCTGCACCATTTATGAACTGTATACGGGCAAGATATTATTTAGTGGCAAGAGCAACAATCAAATGCTCAAGTTCTTTATGGATGTCAAGGGCAAGATACCCAACCGCGTAGTGCGCAAGGGCCAATTTAAGGATCAGCATTTTGACCAAAGCTGCAGTTTTCTCTACCACGAGATTGACAAGCTAACAGAGAGGGTATGTAGAAGACTAAGTACATAATGTCAATTGTTTGTTTACTATAACGACACTTACAGGAGAAGATCGTTGTGATGCCGGTTATAAAGCCATCACGAAATTTGCAACAGGAGCTAATTGCTGATCAGAATTTGCCTGATGATCAGCTGCGCAAGGTTACACAGCTCAAGGATCTGTTGGAGAATATGTTTGCATTAGATCCCGGCAAGCGTATATCTCTAAATCAGGCGCTTATGCATCCCTTTATACAGGAGAAAATGTAGTACCCAAAGAACGGAAACTGAGAGAAAACAGCGAATAAACGTAATTCAATATTTTGCTAGATTCTAAGCTAAACTTCGTTAGCCGATGTTAGTTATCAAAGTTAATCGTTATCAACAAAGACCACTCATACCCAAACACACATCTTCTTTAATCTATAATACAACTTTACTATATAAATGCTATCTATTTACAATTATTTAAGCAAATGTACATAAGTTTTTGTGGTTTTTGTTGTTGTACTCCCAAACAAGAGTAAGAGGATTTAAATTGTTATAGACTTTAAGTAATACATAATATATATATATATATACATATATATACATACACATATGCATGTACGTATGTATAACAGAAGAAAATATCCCACCATACCAATTCTTTACTCACACAAACAAACATACATACACTCACGCACGCAATATATATACTATTACATATATCTAAATGCTAATAGTTTCAGTCGCCTATCGAAATTGTTATTAATGTTTGCTACAATTTCAGTGGGGCCTCTGCTGATAGAAAAATAACGTCTAAAGAAACGGAGCCTCGTCTAGCACAACTGGTAATAATTTATTTTTGGGCGTAAATCAGTTTTACATAAAATATTATATAAAGAGAAAAACAAAACGGTCCAACTACTATCTCTCTATTATTTTTCTCCATTCTAAACAAAAACAAAACTGGATTTAATTTTAACTTTAATTGTTGTTGTTTTCTCTGAACCTTGCAGCCACTGGAAATGTGAAAAAGTCGAATGCGCGTCTTGAAACTGACACAATTCCACTTCGGGCGTAAGTTGTCTGATCTTCAAAAATCGCGTGTTTTACTGAGAAATCTTTTCTCGTATATTTCTTTTTTTCACAGACAGACTGAAGCAATCTGATTACATCTTGAATCAAGAAACAGGTAATGTAAACTAATAGTTTAATCTTGGTTTTTTTTAGTAACATATAGCCTGTTTAAACTGTCAAAAGATAGAAGATTATATCGGTTTTTGTTACATTTAGACAGTTTCTTTTAATATTTATTCAATGTTATCATACAGTTGTCATATTCTTATTATGGCCTTCGTCTATTGAAATGATTTTATAACATCTAGACACTTAAATAACATAGGAACAGTTATTATGATCTTAAATTCAAAAACAAATAATACATTATTATAATTTGAAAGAAATTATTTTTATATATATTTTCATTTAGTTTAAAATAATGCTAGTAGCATTTTTTTTTTCTTTCTTAAAATATATTGAAAATTCAAGTCATAATTTCGCACATTTTACAACAGTTTAAGCAGGCTATTTTTGCTTAGTGCAAAAATAATTTTCTTATAAACAGACTAGTTGTATTAATAGTATATTTAAAATAAATAAATATCAAGTTTTTCAAGAGCTCTTCAAACTAGCAAAAACTTTACAGCCCTAAGATTTCATTAATACTAGTCCAAAGTGTCACTGGGAGTTGGCAACGCCAGAGCCTCTTGCAGTGTATCGCTAGCGGTTAGAGTATGCACAGTCGGTGGACTTAGTTCACTTCGCAATAGACACTTGAACTTCTTTGGTTTCCAGTTGTTGCACGCATGCGGATCACGCAAGATTCCAAAGCAACATTCAAAGACGCCAACGGATCTATTGTCAGTGTGCAATGTGCCGCAGCAGAGCACCACGACCTGACCATAGGGATCCATGCGACCCTGAATTCCTGAATGCGACAAATTTGGATTAAAGTAAAAGCCAAATGTTTGCTTTGCTCTAACTAGTGAATTAAGAACATCCGCATCACCGACACACTCCAGCTCATTGGCACCATCATCAGCAATCACTTTGAGATGGAGTGCCGCATCGCTCCACAAATCCGTCAGGGTTAAACTGTTTGCGTTGTATTTTTCGAAAAACCATTCGCCAAACTTGCGAGCAATTAAGTGAATGGGGAACGATTGATCCTCCACTCTATGAAGTAGATCTGCTGTTGTTGAATCTGAAGACGGCACAACCTGTGTTGTGCCTCTGTTTAACTGCTGCTGATCCCAATATTTAATCACTCTCATAACCAAATCAGCTTTGGTAAAATCTGTTGAGGTTCCCGGCATGCGTGTATGCAGGTACTTAAAGAGAAGTTCCCGAGTTATGTGACGCTTGTGCAGCAGCTTGTGTATGTCCTCTATGTGCGCTGTGAGGTAGCCCAAAGCCTCTGTATAAGGATATTAAAGTTAGCATTATTTTTATTTGTTATTGTTTTGAGTAGATTTTTGCTTACCTTCAGGCTTCTCAACGCTGCAGACATTTCTTGTGACGCTTTTGGCTAGTTGGAGTAGAATGGGTATATTTCTTTCGTTAACCAGCAAATCCCGAAGTCCTATTACGTGTTGCTCCGAAATGGACATGACTTTTGTTTGCAATCAAAACATGAAAAATAAATTTCCGCATGTGTCTAGCAAAAAGAAGCAGAAGAAGAAGATGGCAACAGCAGCTGTTAAAGTGTGACCGCGTGCGGCATATGATAAAATGGTCAATTTGTAAGTCCTTGGGGACACACATACGTATGTATGTATGTACGTTTATCGCGTTCACTAAAGAAATACAGTTACATGAATTTTCACCGCTTTTGAAAATATATTTTTACTTGTAAATGCTAAACAAACATAGTCCATAAATGATGCATTTTGAATAATGTGAGACATTAAATTCGCGATATATCGCGAACTCGGTGCCGCATAAACGCCTTATAAGTGTTTTGTTTTGCGTTTTTTTTACACACATGTTCGCAATAAATATTTACGTTTTTGGATCGGGTTTCAAGAGATATCGCCAAGGGGACATAGTTCACACTAAAAAGCTTTTCCGACTAAGCGGCTGTGCCTTATCACTTATCGCAAACGCCAGGCTGACGAACATGTCAGCAACAAATGCATAATATTTTAACTAGTGTCGACAAATTGTTTTGCTACCAGACGTAATCCGTGATCAATAAATTAACCCTACTTTGCAAATGAATAACTACAGCATGACGGGTCCATTTGTTGGCGCCATCGATGAGGGCACTACATCGGCTCGTTTTATGATATTTCGCGCGGGCTCCGATGATATTGTTTGCTATCATCAAATTGAGGTGCCTTCGATTTTTGTCAAAGAGGGCTGGTGTGAGCAGGATCCGCGTGTCATTAACAACACTGTCAACGAGTGCGTCGAACGCGCCTGCCAAAAGCTTGTCGCACTGGGTGGCAATATCAAGGTAAGCCAGCAATTAAAAGTGTTACCAGTGGCCAACGGGTAGTTACAGTTGTTCTTTGCCCTCCTAATTGATTGGGAATAGGTTGCGCTTAATAACAAAATCTATTTAATTTTATTAGTTAATAATATTTAATAATAACGTGTCTAGTTTTTGGAAAATTCGAACTTCTGGAAGCTACCGCTTATTGTTTTTGCTCTCTGGCAATTCGCAGCCTTGAGCAGGGTATCTCACAGTCGGTCAAACACTACTTGCATAATAAGACGTTTGCTTTGACACTGGTTAAAGGTTAACTGTTGCATTTTTGAATATGCTTCCGATACATTTGCGCCTCATCAATGCGTTCCTGCAGAGTTCTTGGTGGCTGTTTCTCGGTGCAATCCTCAAGTTTTACATAGATCTGATCGTTGTGCCCGAAATCTCCGGTTCGTCTTGGCATAACATGGAAGTGAACATGAGGTACTGTTTGTCCGGCATGAGCGCCATCCTGGACTGTTACCGTGGCAGAGGTTGTCTCATAGATTGTCTCAAGCATGCACTGCACCATGCAGACGGTGGCAAACAGATCCGTGATTTCGGCACAATTGAGTCCATTAAGACGTGGAGTTACACGTTTAGTGGAGACGAGCACATGACCCTTGACGACACAGCGGAGATTGGTGAAGGCATAGCAATGCTCCGACTCGTAAAAGATTGTGCGTTTATCCACAGTGTGTTCAGCAAAGGGGCGATCCTCGATAGCTTCCGTGCAGGTTGCACCCAAATTATAACCTGTCAGGCTGTAGATATCGTTGCGACGATGCTCAAAGCAGGGCATGCTCTGGTAGATCCCCTCCAGACTCGACAGATTCACCTCGGCCGTGGCCACGCACAGCTCCTCTTCACCACCGCAATCCGCCAGCACCTTGCCCCAAGGGCTTATAATCATGCTGTGACCCCAACTCTGACGCTTGGGGTTATGCCAGCCCTGTTGTGCTGCAGCCACCACAAAGCACTGGGTTTCTATGGCACGTGCCCGCAGTAGAATCTCCCAGTGCGCCTTGCCGGTGGTGTATGTAAACGCCGCCGGATATGTTAGTAGTTCTGCACCCTGCTTCCGCAGCAGCAGAGCTGGCTCCGCAAAGCGCAAATCATAACAGATCTGCAGTCCAATCTGTCCTGCAGGTGTCTTTACTGGTTTCTCCAAACGCTCACCCGGCGCCACTGTATCCGATTCACGTAGACGGAATTCCTTTGTCGTCGCATCAAACAGATGCAGTTTGCGATAAACTCCAGCCATTTCCCCCTTATCGTCGAGCAGAACATGAGCATTGTATATCTTGCCGGAATCGCTGCCCTTTAGCTCATGAACGCCGCCTAGGGATAACCAGATCTGATGACACTTTGCCAGCTCTCGATACTTTTCCATCAGCTGACCGTTCAGTGGTTCTGCTAGCTGCAAAGTCTCTCCACGATTCTCGCCAACAAAGTCACAGCACTCGGGTAAAAAGAGCATCTTTGCCTCTGCCGCTTTTGCCTTTGCCACCAGCTGTTCCACCTGCTGCAAGTTGCCGGCTTTATTGTTTGTCGCACGCATTTGACCAACGGCCACAATTGCTTTACATTCGTTTCCATTTGACATTTTGCGCAGCTGTTGTTGTTTTCTAGCGACGTGAGCGACAACAGTTCGACAAAGAATTGTCACGGCGCTTGACATGGAGATAAACGGTTAACAACTAATAAATCCACAGTCTCGCAGCCGCCTTGTTACGTAGTTTTTTTTGCGTTGTTGTCTCTTTGTACGTTTCTTTTATAATTAGGGCGATTCGTTGCTCATTCGTTTCTACTTGTTCAGCGTAATGTGTAAAGAGCGCTTAATACGCAATTTGAAAAAGAAATATCAAAATATGTTGCTTTTGTTGTTGTGCTTTAGTACGTACTTATATTATTTTTTTATGCAAGTTTCATTCTGTTTACTGTTCGCCGCTGCACCAGTGTTGCCATACATCAAAAACACTCACAAATGGCTCACACAAAGAAATTAAGCTTATTGCGAGACGCGACACATTTTTCATTCAAATTTAAAATTTCAGTGCTCAAAAAAAAAATAAAAATATATTTTTCCTAAACCTTATTCAGAGCAATTTTGATAAAATACAAAATAATTTTGAATACTTTAAGGACATTCTGGCTATTGGTATCACCAATCAAAGGGAATCGACGCTAGTCTGGGATCGGAATACAGGTGAAGCGTTGGCGAATGCAATTATTTGGTTGGACAATCGCACAACTAGCACCGTTGAGG
The DNA here is from genome assembly GCA_035044585.1 of Scaptomyza polygonia. Taxonomy (NCBI): domain Eukaryota; kingdom Metazoa; phylum Arthropoda; class Insecta; order Diptera; family Drosophilidae; genus Scaptomyza; species Scaptomyza polygonia. The sequence continues at coordinate 1,662,258 of JAWNNU010000962.1, read as the reverse complement.
ATCTGCTGGAGACGATACCGAACAATGCTCGCAACATCAACTACTTGCGACCTCTTTGCGGACTTCCGCTTTCGCCTTACTTCTCCGGCTTAAAGTTGCGCTGGCTGCGCGACAATGTGGTGAGCGTAAAGAAGGCAATGGATGCTGGTGATGCCATGTTCGGCACCATCGACACATGGCTGATGTACAACTTGACGGGTGGTGCCAAGGGAGGAGTCCACAAGACAGATGTGACGAATGCATCGCGAACGATGCTTATGAACATTGAGACGCTGCAATGGGACTCGAGTTTGCTCAAGTTCTTTGGACTGCCCAAAAGCATATTACCCGAGATCTGCTCCAGTGCAGAGCACTTTGGCATTGTTGCTGCAGGCGCTCTAAAGGGCATCAGCATTACGGCGGATCTGGGAGATCAGCAGGCGGCGCTTGTGGGTCAGCAGTGTTTGGTCAAGGGACAGGCTAAGGCAACGTATGGTACTGGTTGCTTTTTACTCTACAATACGGGTCCATCAATTGTTCACTCACAGCATGGACTCTTGACCACTGTTGGCTATCAGCTGGGACGCAAAGCAGCGCCATATTATGCTCTGGAAGGAAGTGTAGCCATTGCAGGAGCTGCATTCAATTGGCTGCGTGATAATCTTGGCTTGATTCAGAATACGGGCCAAATCGAGCCCATGGCCAGCACAGTGGATAACTCTTTGGATGTATATTTTGTGCCTGCGTTTAATGGCCTCTATGCTCCCTATTGGAACCAGGATGCACGTGGCGTTCTCTGTGGCCTCAGCGAGGAGACGACCAGTGAGCATATCGTACGTGCCACATTGGAGGCAGTGTGCTTTCAAGTGCGCGATATTTTAGATTCCATGCACAAGGATTGCAAAATTCCATTGGGCAAACTGATGGTCGATGGCGGCATGACCGTAAATAATCTATTCCTTCAGCTGCAGGCCGATCTCGTTGGTATCCATGTGCTGCGCGCCAAGATTGCCGAGACCACAGCGTTGGTGAGTGCAATTTGTACTTTACTTTCTTGAGTGTCCATTGAAGTTTTTATTAAATGTGTAGGGTGCTGCTATGGCTGCCTATAAAACAATTGAACCCAACTACAACATGGAAGGACCGCTCTCTAAGGCCGATGAACGCAAACCCATCAAGCCAAAAATTAATTCCACAGAGCGTAATCTACGCTATCAGAAATGGAAAATGGCAATAGATCGTTCATTGAACTGGGAGACATCGTCGTTGGCACAAGGTGGACGTGATTTCCGTGATGGCGCTTAAAAGTGGTGGCAGTTCTTACAACGTGTACTTAATGCAATCAAATTTTTATTCATTTGTTAAAACCTGAAGCAAGCTTTAAACGGATTGAAAACAGCAATTGCAAAATAATGTGTTTTTTTCATTTTTATTTTGGATATATTGTTGTACAAAATTTGGATTGAAAACGAAAGCGTTTTTGAGTTTGATCTTTTTTATGTTGGATGCGCGCTCAGCTAACATGGCAGTGTATTAAACGCCCTTCGGGCTTCTGTTCCATGGGTCTACACATGTTCGTCAACGATGCTTGAGGCAGCTACTGCTGCGGCAGCTTGATCTACGAGGCCACCGGCAGCTTCGTCCACGTTGACCACAGCGGCGACAGCGTCCACAGCAACTATTACAGGATCTCCAGCATCTGCAGCGTTGTTTGCTTGAGCATTGACAACGACTGCAGCTGGCGGCGGAATGGGATTGCCACCTGAAATTTATATATAATTAGTGGTTATAAACAGGAGCATTGAGGCGTCGGTGACCCTAACTCACTTGCATCCAATTCGAGAGATGGATCAGCATTCGCTTCGGCGAGATTCGTTACAGACTTGGACTTGACACACTGGAAGTCGACATGGCGACTCTTTGCCTCCTCCTTCTCCCAAGACATATGTATAAATGGACGCTGCACATAGCTGTAAATAACCTCGGCACGTCCACCAGGACGTCTTCGTATCTTCTCTTTGTGCGTGGGATAACCCTCAATGCCACAGCGTATCTTCTTCAGACCACGATCCTTCATCACCTGTTTGGCCACATCACGATTCTCAATGTACTTGAAGAAGCGATGCATTGCAGTCGAATGAACAGCTGCAGGAGCAGCATATTCCATTTAATAAACCATTTTTTTTTAGTTTTTAATGATTGAAACTTACTCTGACAATACTCCTCGCCCATTTGTGGTGGGAACTCTTCATCCCAATCGACCATATCGTCGTCGAGCAAAACAACAACATGGCATTCGCGATCGCCACGTTGAGCGGATGCAACCATCAATGGCAAGATCAGATCCTCAAGAAAGACCTCAAATTGCTGGCGAGCTCCCTCGTTGCTGAGCTCATGAAGCAGGCCTCCTTTGAAAATCAACATATGCGTGTTTGTCAGTCAGCATGGCGATTACGGGAAAATGACAACGAAAAAAAGCGGACGAAAAGAGGAAAGAGCAAAGCGAACGGCACAAACTAAGAGACGCCGCCTGCAAGAAGACAAACATACTCACTTAGATTCTGGCAGCGCACTGTGGTCGCATCAAACGGTATTAACAAATAATCGCAGGCCTCCTTCAGCTCCGGCACGGAAACAGTAGGGGGACAACGCATCACACCGCTCTTGTAGTACTCCAGTATGGAGCGGAAAACCAAATGGGAGATGCCATCAGCCAATTCGTATTCGCCTCGCTCATTGGGATGCACAAACTGGAAGCCGGTGCCAAACATAGTGCCCAGCATTGTATTGGGATGTGCGGTAAGTAGTGTTTGCTCCACAGTGAAGCGTACACCATCCACCAACATGGAGATGCGCTCTGGTGGAATTAGACGCACTGATGCTGCTACTGCTGCAGCTCCGGCAGCAGCACTGCTTGTTGAGGGATTTAAGGATTTGTTGTTTTGATGTTTGGAAATGGCGCCACTTGAGACGCTCATAATGTTAGTTTGTTGTTGTTGTTGTTGCTGCTGCTGGCGTATCATATAGGTGCTGCTGCGGCTGCGATTTTTTAATATTCTCCGACGGCGCTCTTCAGCTGCTTCAAGATTCTCCTCAATGCTGCTGCTGTCGCTATACGTGTCCTGTTGTTGTTGCTGTTGCTTTTGCTTTTGACCTGTATTTGTGCCAGTGCTATTGTTGGTATTGCTATTGCTACCACTACTATTCGAATTTGGAGTTGTTGACATTTTTCGTAATTTTTTCGATTAAAACACTCGTTCGAAGATTATTCCAGCAAACTGCAGACAAAGAAATGCATTTGCATATGCGTTTTTTTTCTTCTGTCTCGTTCGTTTACGATTGCGGCTGTGTTGGGGTGAGATGCCACGCTATAAGCTTATCATTTGTTTAATCTACAAGTCGCAATTGCTACTATTTGCTGACTTACATTATGTTATGATGCATTAAATTTTGTGCGAAACTGTTTTGCGCTTGTGGTTTTTCCTTTCTTTGCTGTTTTTTTTTTATGTTTGTGTTTTCGTATATTCGATAACCAATTATTAATGAACATCAGAGCGGCCCTTGCCGGGTTCACTGCTATTATAAATATATGCTACAAGCCAGTACTAACACAGCAGAAAAGACAAGATTATGAAAATATTATAAATTTGTACCTAAATTTAATTTTTTTTAACTTAAATTACAATGATTTTTGTGTATCGGTTCCGATAGTCTTGAGTTACAAAGATCGAACTGGAACTAATGCTTTAGCTAGTGACGCTATCGATAATCGATTCCGGTACAGCTCTAATAATCGATAAGCCAAAAAGCAAAATGGCAGACGTAGAAAAGGAAACCGAGAAGAAAATCTTGTAAATAATCCGTAAAAAATTGCATATTTGTCGCAAACATTATGCCAATTGCGCGAAACGCAAGTGAAAAATAGCCGTAACTTTAAGTTTGTTTGCTGCATCCATTTCGACTAGCAGCAAGTGCTCGCGTGTGTCTCTGCGGCGGCAAAAGCAAAGCCCAGAGTAATATATCCAATCAAAATTCGCTCGAACGCGACAATCAAAACAGGCAAACAAAGCAGCAAATGTCGGGACAATGCCAACTAGCGGACACGGGCATCATTTAAAATACATTCTCAAAATATGTAATTTCCCAAAACAAATAATATAACTACAATAAAAAGTAAGAAAAAAGGTGCAAAAACGTCGAATCGAATGTGTGTGTATGAATGAAGGGGGAGCAGTGCGCTGAAGAGCGGAAGAGACGTTTGCACAAAAGCTGGCAGCTGTAATACTCAAGACACCTGCATCTCTCTCGCACCTATGGCGCCAATGCGCGCGCCCTTAAAACGAGCGTGCGAGATAGATTGATTTTTTTTGGGATAGCATTTAATGTTTTTCGTTCCACAGTGGCCAGCTTTTGTGTGGCAAACGCGATTTTCTATTTTCCTTTTGACCGTCAGATTCAGTTTTTTTGTGTATTTTTTGTGACGAAAAATGCATGGAAAATGTACAACACAAAAAATTTCGCAAATTCACAAACTGAAATTGATAGTTACAAACAAAAATTTAATTCGCTTTTCGTTTAGGCGTGTTAATTAAATCAAAAATTTTCGTGTGACAACAAAAGTGTGAGAAACAACAAAAGGAAAGAAAAAATTCTAGCAGCAAAGAGAAGAACAAACGAAAACAAAAAGCAAAGGGAGGGGAGCGGTAGCGCGGCATTATTGCTTATATTGCAGTGCACGGCACAGACTGCAAAGTGGCGGCGCTACTCGGGATTAGTGCTGGTGCAGCGGCAGCGGCTCCCATGTTCAACGGGCGGCAGCAGCAGCAGCACAATCACCAAAACATAAACAACAACAACAAAAATAATAAGTTTCATTGCAATTATAATACCACCACTATAAATAATAATAACAACTACAACAACGAGCAGAAGAATCATCATCAGCAGCAACAACAACCTGCTGTGTGGTTGTGGTGTCGCCAATTGTGGCCTTAAGCATGTAGTAAGAAATCAATAAATCATTCTGAATCAATTAATTCCAAACTCCCCTTCCTCACTCTGGCATATCCTTACTACAGGTCGCACTTGGCACGTGGGAGGTCAAAGTAGCACAAGAGAACCTAAACGGTTTCTCGACGGAAAAACAAATCAACACACACACACATATATACACACGCATATATACACATATATACACAAAGAAAATCGTACACACAAAACACAACACCAATGAACAATGTCACAAAGAGTTAAACGCGGTAATCAGCAGCAGCAGCCGCAGCAACAACAGCTGCAGCCGCCACAGCAGCAACAGCGTCAAGATGTTGAACCGCAACCGCCACCCACAAAGCGACGCAAAGGTCGTCCGCCTAACGGAGCGCCGGCAGCAACATCTGCAGCAGCAGCATCTGCAGCTGCATCCACAACAACAACTGCGCCAACGGCATTTGTCGCTGCAAAAGGACCTGCGCTGGAGCCCCAGGAGCAGCACAGTAGTCAGCAGGCCAAATCAACATCAAAGCTGCCGGGAAAAACCAAAATTGCCAGCAAAAGCAAATCACAGAGCAGCAGCAGCAACAGCAGTAATAGCAATAGCAACAACAACAGTAACAGTAATAACAACAGCAATAACAGCGCGTGGCAAGCGCGCTCCGTTGCGGATATTAAAATGTCGAGCATCTACAATCGCAGCTCAACAGAAGCGCCAGCGGAACTCTATCGGTGAGTTTCCATATGTCTTATATATATATATACCTTTTTTATTGACTTATTTTGAATATATTAAATTCACAGCAAGGATCTCATTAGCGCAATGAAATTGCCAGACTCAGAGCCGTTGGCCAACTTTGAGTATCTAGTTGTAACCGATCAATGGAAGCAGGAATGGGAAAAGGGTGTACAGGTGCCTGTAAATCCCGATTCACTGCCTGAGCCATGTGTCTATGTGCTATCCGAGCCGATTGTATCACCAGCGCATGACTTTAAACTGTAAGTGGTGGAATATTCACATTAGTAAAACTATAAATTCATATTTATTTATTTGAACAGTCCAAAAAATCGTTTCCTGCGCATTACCAAAGACGAACATTACTCGCCGGATCTACATTGTCTGACGAATGTTGTTGCCCTGGCGGAAAACACATGTGCCTATGACATTGATCCCATCGACGAGTCGTGGCTGCGTCTCTACAATGGCGATCGTGCCCAATGCGGCGCATTTCCCATCAATGAAACGCAATTTGAGCGTGTCATTGAGGAGCTGGAGGTAAGTTCGAATCACTTAACCAAAATCAAAGCTAATAACAATCGTTTCGTTCGTTTATTAGGTGCGGTGTTGGGAACAGATTCAGGTCATACTTAAGCAGGAGGAGGGTCTGGGAATTGAGTTTGATGAGAATGTTATATGTGATGTTTGTCGCTCGCCCGACTCTGAGGAGGCCAACGAAATGGTATTCTGTGATAATTGCAATATCTGCGTGCATCAGGCTTGTTACGGCATTACAGCGATTCCATCAGGTAAGCAAAAAAAACTTCAAATCACACAAAGCACAGTTTACTCATACATTTATTTTGCAGGCCAATGGCTTTGTCGCACCTGCTCTATGGGCATCAAGCCGGACTGTGTGCTCTGTCCAAATAAAGGTGGCGCAATGAAATCCAATAAATCGGGCAAACATTGGGCGCATGTCTCGTGCGCTCTATGGATACCAGAAGTGAGCATTGGCTGTGTGGATCGCATGGAGCCGATAACAAAAATCTCAAGCATTCCGCAAAGTCGCTGGGCCTTGATATGTGTGCTGTGCCGTGAGCGTGTTGGTAGCTGCATTCAATGCTCAGTTAAGACCTGCAAGACTGCCTATCATGTAACCTGTGCGTTCCAGCATGGCCTCGAAATGCGCGCCATTATCGAGGAGGGCAATGCTGAGGATGGTGTTAAGCTGCGCTCCTATTGCCAAAAGCACAGCATGAGCAAGGGCAAAAAAGAGGCCTCCAGTCACACATCCGCCTCCAGTTGCATGCAAAAGAACAACAAATTCTCCAGTCATTCGTCAAAGGGCGATGACCAACATACGGCTGGTGCCAAGGGTGAGGATCACCGAAGACGCAAACAACATCGCAAGAACGATATGACTTCCGAGGAACGCAATCAGGCGCGTGCTCTACGTTTGCAGGTAAGACTTGTTGTCAAGAAAAGAATATTTATTGCAGTGATTGTTAGTTTTTAGTACTTTTTTATTATAAAAAGGTTTTTATATATATTAATTAATTGACTATTATGCAGGAGGTGGAGGCGGAATTTGATAAGCATGTTAATATCAATGACATAAGCTGCCATTTGTTCGATGTGGATGAGGATGCGATCGAAGCCATTTACAACTATTGGAAGCTGAAGCGTAAGTCACGACACAATCGTGAACTCATACCACCCAAGTCGGAGGATGTGGAGATGTTGGCGCGCAAGCAGGAGCAACAGGATATGGAGAATCACAAACTTGTTGTGCATCTGCGTCAGGATCTGGAGCGTGTACGCAATCTGTGCTATATGGTCAGTCGGCGTGAGAAACTCTCTCGCTCACTGTTCAAGCTGCGCGAACAGGTCTTCTACAAGCAGTTGGGTGTGCTGGACGACGCAATGCAACAGGGCAAAACAGAGCAGCAGAAGGACGAACAACAACAGCGTCCCGCAATAAACACGGATGCCATTATCTATGCAAATGATGGACCGACGCTTTACGATCAGTTCTATAGCTCAACGGATCAGCTAACTGTGCCGGCGCAGTGCAAGAACTTGGATTATATATTGGAGCAGCTGATGGGTAAGGTGCAGGCACGTGGACGGGCATCACAGTCGCCTACAAAGCGGAAGCAGCAGCTACAGCAGGCGGCTGGCACAGCGGCAAAGGGTTCGCCCAAAAAGAAACTCAACAACGGTGCAATAACAACAACAAATACAAATACAACAATGGCCAATAAGGCCGCCAAGCCACGTGGCTCGCCAAGGGCGCCGATTTCGTCGGCATCCAAGGCGATGCCGTGTGCGGGGAGGCGTGCCTCGAAGAGCAGACAAGCGTCGACGGCGACGTCGAGCCACCATAATAAATCGCATCCTCTTAAATCAGCAGCTGCGCTTCCGTCCACCCCAACGTCAAGCGGCAGCTCGTCATCGGCTGATTCCAGCTCGGCGCGCAGTAGCAGCAGCAGTCGGAGTCGCAGCCGAAGTCGGAGTCGTAGCGCTGCCAGCAGCAGTAGCTCCTCAAATAGCAATAGCGATTCTGCCAGCGCCAGCAATAATTATACAAACAAAGCAAGAGCTGGAACGGCAGCAACAGTTGCCGCAGCGGTTGGAGCTGGTAAAACGAATCGAAAGCAATCTTATGCCCGCAGCGTTGAGCAGCGACAGAAGCAGCGACAACGCCGTCAAAGTGAAGCAGCTGCGCGTGCTTCTGCGGCGTCTGCCGATGCCCGTTCCATTGCCAGCAGCACAAGCAGTTCCTCCAGCAATGACGATGAAAATGACAATGAACGGCGGCGGCAGCAGCAGCAACGGCGGCCACCAGTCGACCGGAAGCGTCTCAATAACAAGCAGTCAACAGTACCTGCCAAAGTCCAAGCAACTAAGTCAAAGAACAGCACAACAACAACAACAGCAGCAGCATCAGCAACAACTACATCAACAACAACGGCAACAGCAAGAAGAAAGCTTGCTGCCAGTAGTAATGGAGCAAGTGCTGCATCCACAGCGACTTCGACAGCGACACGTGGCCTTGCTCAAATGGACAAGGAAATGCGCCAGCAAGATTCCGGCAGTCTCTCCAGCGATGAAAGTGAGGAGCTGTTGCCGGTAAAGCTAGCCGAATCGAGACATCCACGAAGTCAAACAACAAACGCCAACAACAACAATGCCCGAACAACAACAGCAACAACATCAGCAACAGCAACAGCTGGTGCATCCTCGGCAGCAGCAGCAACAAGTCGCAAAATGGCCCAGCATATTTACTCCGATTCGGATAGCTCGTCGACGACAGTGTCGCAAGATGAGAAGCCAAACAAGAAGCAGGTGGATTCTGACTCGAAAGAAGATTCCGAGGAGGAAGAGGAAATGGAACAAACTGCTGTTGAGAGCAATGTAAGCGATTCACAGAATCAACAAACAATACGCACCAAAGCGGCCATGAAGGAGTTTGTGCCAGGCACAACAGCACCAACACCTGCTGCAACAACAACAAAGTCAACACCAGCAACAGTTGCTGCACCAAGCAAATCCAGCAAAGCCAGTAATAAAAGGGCGACGACAACAACGTTTACAGCTGTGGATCTGCTGGTGGTGCCTCAAAGGCAGGCAGCCAAAAAGGCATCTGAAAATATGCGTATCTCGACGAATCTTGCAACTGCAGCGGCGCTTCCCGATGCCAGCGAGCGTCTACGTGACCCAGAGCCAAGCAGTGCCAGCGCAAATGCCAACAACAGCAACAGCAGCAGTGCTAAGAATAAAGCAAAAGAAACAGCCTCCCGGCTGGCTGCTGAGGAAAAGGCAACGCCACGGCCAAAAGAAATGCAAAAGGCAGCTGGGAAGACAGCTGGAGCTGAGACAACGGCAGAGCGTGGAAAACGTGGTCGACCGCCCAAGTTGCAAAAGGACAAAGAGAAGGAAAAGGAAAAGGAGATGGCTAAGGATAAGGAGAAAGAGAAGCCATCTACAGCAACAACTAGTTCCACACCTGCTGCTGCTGCTCCTCCTCCACCTGCATCCAAAAACAATGAAGTTGCCAAGCTACAAAACTTTGCTGTCTCCTATGTGCCACAGCGACAGGCAGCAAAGAAGGCGGCCGAACAGTTGAAGAGCAGCGGTGCAACATTAGGCAAATCGATACAGGACACAACAAGTGAGGAGACGCCAGCAACAAGTGCAGCAACAGGAGCAGCATCAGCAACGTCTGCAACAACACCGCCAAAAGCAACTGCAGCCAAGCAACAAACAACAACGACGCCTGTAAGACGCGCCTCATTGCTAAAGGATGCGCCGAGACGTCGCACCAAGGAGGAGCCACCATCGCCTGTGAAGCGACGCATTGCAGCACCAAACCTATCCAGCTCGAGTTCCGGTGACAGTGACGACAGCAGCAGCAGCAATTCAAGCAGCAATAGCGATTCTTCCAGCGGCAGCGGCACTGCCAGCGACTCGGAAACTGATAGCGATAGACCAGCAGCGGGAGTAGCAGCAGTTGCAGCAGTACAGGAGAAGCGCAAGCCTTCAGCAACAGCTGCTGCAGTAGCAGCACCAACACTAATTACCTCAGCAACAGCAGCCAGTGCAACGGTGCCAAAGCGTTCGCCACGCAAATCGTTGGATAAACCACAGCCAGCTGCTCCATTGGCCAGTCGAACCCGTCAGAATTCCACAAATAAATCGCCAAAGAGAACACCGGTTAAAGCAACGCCAGTAGAAGCTCCAGCAGCTTCTGTTGTGACTACAAACAAGACAACAACTGCAGCACAGCGACGCAAATCATCGCTAGATGATGCGGCCAAGCACCAAACGCCGGAGCTAAGCAAGCGTTCAACACGCAATTCCAAATCCCGACCACCTTCACCCATTGCACAGCCACCACCAGCGGCAGCAACAGCAGCTGCACCTCTACCCAAGGCGACGCCAGAAAAGCCAGCAGCTGTCAACAGACGGAAATCTCGGGCAGATGAGTCGCCCAAGAAGACGCCACCAAATCTAGAGCATGAGATAGCGCAACGCAAGGCGGCAACGGGTAGAACGACAGGTGCACTGGACAAGCTGCTGGATAAGAAGCAGCAACAGTTGAATAATGCTACGCCCACGGCGCCTAAACTGGCAGTCCCGACGCCGGAACCAGTGCAACCTACACCCATGCCAGCACCAGCTCCACCTCCACGCGAGACGGACCCAATGCCTGAGCCAGCGCCAGTCCCAGCACCTGCCTCTTTAATCCCTTCAGCGCCGGCAATCGAAGCCGGTGAGCAGCCAATGGATATCGATGAGGAGCTAACCACCGCGCCAACACACACGCAGCACTCGGCGAATGCAAGCAAATTGGCTGAACTCTCTGCTGACATTGATGAGCGACCGCCGGCGGCTCCGTTACCTGCCTCACCCACACCCACGCCCTCCAACGATGAGCTGTCCGATGATGATGATGAGGAGCCGAGCAGTGATCATAGTGAACAACGCAGACGCAGCAGTCGCTGGCGTTCGCGACGACGAAGACGAAGGACGCGCGACGAGGATGAAGAGGAAGAGCATACGCATCATACACAGCATTTGCTCAATGAGATGGAAATGGTGCGTGAACTGGAAGAGGAGCGCAAGAATGAGCTGTTAGCGAATGCCAGCAAATATTCGGCATCCACATCCTCGCCAGCTGTCATAGTGATACCACCCGAACCGCCAGAGATCATAGAGCTGGACTCGAATTCCAATTCGGTGGAGCAGCAGCAAACACCACTAGAGCTACAACAAGAACTTCAGCTGCCTGTGCAGCAGGAATCACCTCGTGTCGTTCCAGTTGCTCCACCACCGCCTCGTCAGCAGCCGCCGCCGACGCAACTGAGCTGTGCCGCTTTAGAGCTGGATGCAGCGCATCAGCCAATTGTAGATGCCATTCTCGAAATGGAGGATAGCAAGTATGCAAATAATTATGCTTCCAACATGGCTAGCGTTGCTCAGGTGCTCAATCCACCGAATTCGGGTCCAATGACCAGCTTGCTCCATGCCGCCGCAGGCAATACGAGTAGCTGCATCGAAGAGGATAGCACGCTGGCTACACGAAATCTCGTCGAAAAGCTGCGCAAAACCAAACGCAAAGCTCTGCTCGATGAGTGCAAAGAGCCGCCAATGGATCTACTTCCACCCACACCCGCCATACCATCAGTGTTTCCCTTTCACAATGCTGCCGATCCTGAGGATATCATACTCGCTCAAAAGGAACTACAACAGCAACAACAACAACAGCAGCAGCAACAACAACAGCAGCAGCAACAACAACAGCAGCAGCAACAACAACAAAGTTGTTTGTATAATAGCTCGGCACCCAATTCGGTGGCCAGTCAAATGACCATCAAGGATTCCCCGCTTACAGCCAACAGTGGTGGCAGCTATGCCAATAGTTTGACCAACACACCCAATGCCACGCCCACAACGAATGCCACCAATAACAATTTGGGTTACAGCAATGTGAACTATCAGGCAACGCAAGCAGCTCTCAGTTGTTATCTTAACAAATCATCACCACAGGCGCCACAACAGCAACTCCTTAAAGCTAGCAATGGCAATCAGGCAGCAACACCAACGCCAGACTTTGTCGATCTGGCAGCAGCTGCAGTTAAGAATAGTCTCAGCAACTATGTGAATACTGCTCCGGGTGGTGGTGTTGCCAGTGGTGGTGCTATGCCACCGCAGACGCTGTCATCACAGTTGCCCAGTGGCAACAAGTTAAGTGACTACGATGAGAATACACGAATGCAATCACCGTTTGGACGCATGCAACGTTGGAATGAGAATGATTTGATAGCAGCTCGACGAAGTAGTTCACCCAGTTCTGTGTCCGAGTCCAATGATCAGCCACCGAGTCAACTGGCACAGCAGCTGGACAAGAGCTATTACAATAGTTATGGCGCGGCAGCGGTAAGTGCACCTGCACCAACTGGCGCAACAGTTCCAGCTGCAGCAAACACCAACAACAATAACAACAGTGGAGGTGTCACACCATTTGGCAGCCATACACCGCTGGTCAATGGCATCGATGCAATGTCCATGTACAGCAGTAATCCTCAGCAACGAACGACGCCAACACATAATCAACAACGGACACCCAACGCTCAGTTCAATGGCAGCATTTATCCACAGCTGGCAGCTTTGATGCAACAGCAGCAACAACAACAACAACAACAACAGCAGCAGCAACCTGTGGGTGAATCATATGGTTCACAGCCAGCTACGCCTTATGTAAGCACACCGTATGCCACGCCCAATCTGACGCTGACAACAACACCCAATCATCAGTATCAATTGACATCGCCAGTCGATGCACCATATCCGCCGGGCATGTTAAGCAGTTGTGCCGAACAACAACAGCAGCAGCAACAGTTGGTGCAACCAGTGCCATTAGAGTCCTTAACAAGACCTGTGCCTCTGCCTGTCATTGTGCCACAGTCGACGCCCCTACCATCCCTGCCCATCAACAAGGACAACATATCGCCCAACAAACGTGGCTCCAAGCAACAACAACAGCAGCAGCAGCAACACAAGAAGTCACCACAATTGCTGCAGGGCAAATCTCCAGGAAAATCACCAGCGTTGCATCCACCACCTGCACCTGTTACGCCCACACCGAGTACAGCAGCAACGTCGACGCCCAAATACGATCCATTGACGCACACGCTCACCGGCAAGCTGCGTCAGCGTGCACCACGTGGCAGTGGTGCCGCAGCAGGCAGTCGTGGTCGTGGTCGAGGCAGGGGTCGTGGGCGTGGTGGTAGTGCAGCAAGTCAAATGCTGCCTCTGCCACCCATGTCGGATTATGGCAGCAACAGCCTGATCGGAACTCCCTTCGAATTCAACAATTTTGATGATGAACTAACCGGACCCGGTGCAGAGAATCTGCAATCGTTGCGGGATCGTCGACGCAGCTTTGAATTGCGTGCACCTAATGCGGCAGCTGCAGCAGCAGCGGCGGCGGGTGGTAGTGTTGCACCCACAACTAGCTACTCGAGTTGCAAGTTGCGTGGACAGAACAAGACACAGCCACCGTTGTTGCAACCTGTGCTGCCCGGGCCTGTCGATATGCGTACCTATAATCTTGGATTCGAGGCGCCGCACAGCACTGCCTCACAAGAGGCATATCAAAACAATCTGTTGGGCGCCTTCGATTCGGGTACGGCAGATCAGACCCTCAGCGAATTTGATGAAGAGGATGAGCGACAATTTCAATCAGCATTGCGTGCAACAGGCACCACCAATACTAGCAGCAACACAAACACTAACAACAGCAACACAAACAACACCAGCAATAACTCATCACCCACTAAGCAAGTGGTTGGTGCAGGTGTTGTTCCGAGTGGATTACCAACAGCAGCAGCGATCATGCCACCCACTGCAAGCAGTCTTCTGAACAGTGGTGCACTTCATTCCACGGAAGCGAATCAAGCGGCACCAATAATAAGCACACTCATAGTGCCCGAACTGTTGCCTAATATGGAGGCATCGCTGGAGGCGACATCAGAGGAGGTATCCATAGATTCAGATACGACAACGCTGACTGCCAAGGCCTCGCTGTCGGATGCGCGTAATCAGTTAAAGCTGAAGATTAAGGGACCATTGGCATATCCGGATCTGCACTATGGCAGTGCCACGAACAGCAGTTGCCTGTCCAGTGGCTCCTTGGTGCAGACCCAAGTGGTGCAAACAACAATCACCACACAGCTGAGTGCAACGGTGGCCAGCACTGCATCCGTTAGTGGAAACTCGCGCAGAATGAGAAAGAAGGAGCTGCTCAGTTTGTATGTGGTGCAAAAGGATACCTTGAATGATGATAGTTCGTGTGGTTTGCCAGCTGCATCGGATTCACTGCCTCTGGAGAACATGCGCAAATCGGATGCCAGTGAATTGGATGAGGAGCATCTAACAGTTGCGGCTGCTGCTGCTGTCGCAGTTGTTGGCACCAATTCGAAGCGCTTCAAGAAGAACTCAAGCAGCAGAGAGTTGCGTGCGCTGGACGCCACCAATACTGTATTGGATGAGCAATCGCCACAGACTTCGGTTGGAGGAGCAATTGCACCACCAGCAGCTGGCAACGAGGGAAGGCGACGCAGTGCGTGCAGCACAGGTAGTGCGGATAATTGCAAGACGGGTGCAGCGAGCAGTGCCGGCAAGCGACGTGGACGCAGTAAAACATTGGAGAGCAGCGAGGATGATCATCCCAAGCTGAAGATCAAGCTTAGAGGTTTGCCAGCAGCAAGTGAAACCAATGCAAATCTGGCAGCGGGACTCAATGCGGGTGCAGAAGGCAACAGTAGCTATAGTAGCTATGAGATGACGCGACGTGCTTGTCCGCCAAAAAAGCGACTGACTAGCAAGTACAGCACACCAACGCTGGAGGAGATCAAGCGTGATTCGATGAACTATCGCAAAAAGGTGATGCAGGACTTTGACAAGGGCGATGACAGTAGCAACAATAAGCGTGAACTTGCCGGCGACAATGAAACGTTACTTGTGAAACCCAAGAAGAACAAGCGTGACAAAAAGGAGAAGAAACGTCACAAGCAACAATTGCAGCTGCTACTCAATAGCACCAATCATAGCACCACAATGACAACAACACTAATTGAGAACACCATCAGCAATTCTCCAGGTGAGAAACCCAAACTTATCTTGAGGATTAACAAACGCAAAACGGAAACAACAACGACGACGACGACGACGACGGCAACACCACCTCAAGAGCAACAAATGGAGGCGCCACTACGTTTGAAAATAGCACGTGTATCGGCGGGTGGTGCATATGCTATTGGTGCCAAGGAACCAGCAGCAGCAACACCAAAAATTGTTGCCTCACCAGCCGCAGCAGCAGCAACAACAGTTGCAACCGAATTATCGCTGCCATTGGTGGATGCCTCGCCGGGTGGCTTAATGCCCAATAGCTTTACACCACATTCCCAAAATGCGAATGCCTCACCAGCATTGATGGGCAAGGATACGAGTACTCCGTCGCCGCCGTGCCTTGTGATTGATTCAAGCAAGAGTGCCGATGTGCATGATTCTACATCGTTGCCGGAGAGTGGTGTGAGTGGTGCAAGTGCATCGGCAATGGCAACGGGTGGTGGTGGCAATTCTGTTGCTGCTGGACCCACATCGCCGTTGTGCGTCAATGTTGGCAACTATGATAACAGCAACAATTCGTTGGCATCGGCAAGTGGTTCGGGCTCAGGCTCGGGATCGGGATCGGGTTCAAGTAATTCTTGCAATAGCAACTCCAACAACAATAACAATAATAGCAATAACAACAACAACAATAATAACAACAACAATAACAACAACAACAGCAGCCGTGGAGGAGCCGGCGGTTTACTTCCATTAAAAAAAGACTGTGAGGTTAGATGATAATCAGCGAACGAGCGACCAAGCGTTAAATCGATCAATCCAAAGATCGTTTACTTCCATCAGCAACAAGTGTCCTAATAAAAGTCCCCACCCTCAAATCCTGTCCTATATCCTTTGACAATTTTTCTATTTGTACAGCACTCACTCCGCAAAATTTAATTATTGTACAGTTAGCTTTTAAGTTAATCCAAAACTCTCTATCTCTCTCGTCCTCCCCGGCTTTGTTCTATACACAAAACAAGATATTATATACACCATAAAAAACATATATATATATATATATTAACTATATATAGCGTATTTATAGAGATGCCTGACTGCAGGATCAAACAAACTAAAAATCAGCTAATGCAAATGCAAAACGTCAAACAAATATTATTGTACATTTTAAAATTAATGCGAATTTTATATATACGTAGCAGTTTAGATTAGAATATGTAAAATATTGTATTAAAGTTAAAAAAAACAAAGATTCGCATAATATATATACATATATATATCTAGCCTAAATATCAAAAAGAAATGATAAAAACGAAGATAATGCTCGGTTTATAACGTGTATCACAATATAATATAGATGAACCGTTATCCTGCTAGTTAACCCACTTCCATAACAAATACCTACTCATTAAACGAAAATCAAGTAATATTATATATATATATATACTTATATATATTTTAATTATTTATTAATAACTATTTAAAATGACAAACAAAACGCAAAAGCAAAAACAACAATGAAAAATGCATATAATAATATTATTAATCGTAAAACATAGCAAAAAATTTGTTAAAAAGAAAAATGAAAAAACAATTACTAAAAGAAAAATTGATAATAGAAAGGAGAGCACTTAACAGTGTTGTAGCCTGTAGTCATTAATTGTAGTTCTTAGCGAAAATCAAAGTCGGCTGCCAGCGGGGCGTGGCCGCAAACTAAGTGCATATACATATACAAAAAAAAAACAAAAAAAAAAAACGAAACAAAAACAAAAACAAAAAGCAACCAGAAACATATACACCTAGACATAAACAAAAAACGCATAGAAAAACACAAAATTTTAATTTCCGATCGTGTAGGAAGTGTTTGTATTTTTAGCCTGTAAGTGCAACGTGTCGAAAACTCCAAAAAAAACTTAACAAAATCTTTTAAGCTACATCAAATTGTTCTCAGTTATTGTTTGTTAGTTTTTTGTTTTTTAAATTAGTTTCTGTCAAATTATTTTATAATTCTTAACTCAATTGCAATTTTTTTAAATGTTTGTCAAAATTATTTTTACTTCCACGAAATTTGGTTATTGGCCATATAGACAGATTTTAAATAGATATATACAGTTGCAAAAATAACAATTAACGCTCAATGTGTTTGCGCATTCCAATTTACAAAGAAAAAAACTGTCTTCAATCAAATTAAGTTTTATCAATTGTTCAAAATTAATTGCAATACAAAGTTAAATCAAAAACTTTTTCTAATGACATGTGAAGCTTTTTTTAAACTTATACCATTTTTTACTAAATTATCAAGGATGGATATGGTTTATACCAGATCCACTTTACTATTTAATACACCTGTTGTTATCACATTGAGCGAAACTGTATATATAGTTTATATATATTTTTTTTAAATCAACAAAATTTTAAAATTAAAAAAAAAAAAAATATGCACATACAACAAATATTTATTCCAACACAAAAAAAAAGAATATGTTCAGAAAAAATTGTACTTTTAGATCGAATTGTGAAGTTAAATTGTAAATAATTGTGTGTTTCTGTATGCATGTCTGTATGTGTGCGCGCGAAATGTTTTTTATTATTACGTTCTAATCTAATTATTAATTAATTACCGATTACTAATTTTAAATTGTAGTTTTTAGCAAAAATTTAAATAAAAACAAAAACAAAAAAGCCTTATTTAAAAAACAAAACATAAAACACTTAACTCCTCTCTCTCTCAGCACAACCAATTATTACTTTTCATCGATTCAGGTTAACAAAATCATAACACTATCCAAAATGAAGATACTGATACCTTAATTCGTAAAGCCCCTTAAAATGTGGAACAAAACATGACTAGAAATCATTTAAGAATTGTCAATTAATTACCAAAAGTAAAACCAAAAGTGGAACGTAATAAGATCATACAATTGATTGGAAAACTGAACAGTTCATTATTAATAATAAACAACTAATAATTAATAGTTAAGGACTTGATATATGTTGGTGCCGTTTTGTACAAATAAAGCAATATTCTCCGAACTTGTTAGTAGAGAACTAAAGATTTTTTAAAGTAACACCAACAGCAGCAGCAGTTCAAATAGTTTAACGTTTGTTTTCGCTTTTGTGGCTTTTTTTTGAGTGTAACATTAACAACAACATCAGCCAGACCAAGTTTTTTGTATCAAGCTATAACAATATCGTATACTAGGATTAGGATGCCAATCGTTTTCTGCAAAGTTAAACAATAACGTAATAATTAATTGATTGTAAGTCAAGCAACCTCTTAAAATATGCCTAAAATTGAATTAAATATAGTTTAGTCAAGCGAACACACATCAAGTTATAAATATATAAGCAACAAACATAGGCAAACAATAAGTATTACTAATGAAATTATATATATTATTATTATACATTATTATTATTATACTAGAAGTGTAAGTGTTGTTGGCAACAAGTAAGGCATTAAGATGACGCGATCTAGGACTACATAGGGAAATATATATACAGTGCTAGTACTTTTAGAGTTAGACTTCTTATCGAGTGTATTTATGGGTAACAACAAGCAACCACAAACAAACAACAACAACAACAAATTTTAGCAATTGTAGGCAAAATCAACAACAATCTCTTAAGTAACGCACATGCCTAGTAAAACCAAATATATAAATATTGTGTAACATACAACAACAAGAGCAACAAGAGCAACATAAATAACAAAAATCTTTTTTGGTATGTTAAATAATTATGATGATTCATTTATATACATATGTATATCGAAATATGTATAAAAGAAATACTGCTGTAAAAAAAATTAAACAAAAATCAAGAAACAACAAACCAACTAGTTAAGCTAAGTTGTATCATAAATATATGAAAATATAGAAGAAATTATACATAAATTACAAAAACCAACAAAAAATAATCACTAACGACTTTTACTTACTTCGTGGATCCCATGAAAGTGCTATTTTTCTTAGAATTCTATAATTGTATATATTTCTCTTTTGTTTTCTGTATAAGTACATATATATTCGTCTTTATTTCTTTTTTCTTTTTATACATCTTAGATTTGGGCTTTCAATAATAGGTAATACTAGAAAATTTTGCGTGTGAGTTGTGAGCATTTCTTTATAATTATTAATTTTAATCAAGAGCACTAGCCAGATGAGAGATTTGTTATGGAAATGTATACACTACTTTGGCCTCACAGCTAAGTAATTCTGGTAGCTTGATATAAGAACGGTTTGTGCAAATATTTTTATATATAGAAACTGATATACTCTTCTTTCTAGTTAAATTATCTAATCGCTGTGTTTGGTTTGTGTTTTCTGTGTTTTACGAACCAAAGTTGAATTATTTACATTTTGAAGAATTTAGAAGAAAGTATTCTATTTAAGGATTTTTTTTTTTTGAAGATTTTTTGACAATGAAGATTTGTTAATCACACAAAAAATATATATATTGTACTTTATATATGCTGTATTTTGTAAGTAATCTTTGAATTTTGTTTTTATATTTATAACTTTGCGCTCTACTCAATGTAGATGTCCTCGATGGGATAAGCGGTTTCAATAAACTTTTGATAGAAACGTTGAAAGGCGCGACTGTAACGAAAAAGATAAGAGAAAGTGAAAAACTTTGAAGTAATGACAATGTTGGTATTTGGAACTTACCCGACTGCTTCGGCAACAGGTCGGGTGGACTCGGTGCCTTTGAAGACGTGACAAGCGAATCGTTGCACTGTCGGATGCTTGGTGATGAAGCCAATGAAGCGATGATCCCTCGGATGAAATGCACAAAACGAAACATTCTTTAGCGAGTAGAAATAATCGATGCACGGTTTCTTCTCTTTTTTGTTCTGTAAAACAAACACAATAATGTTCAAAACAAGACCTTTGATTCTTTGAGTAGATTTATTGGTACTTACGTTTGGAGCCGAGCGGTCGACCATGCGCAAACCCTGATCGGATACTTCAAGAATGCACGTTTGTCCCGTCGGTGAGTTGCCATATTCGCCGACTATTTTGCGTACCGCCTGGCAAACCACTCCAGTGCCCTTGTGAGCAAGAGTTTCCACAGAACCCAGGTAGCCTAGTAAATAGCGCTCCTTCTTGACCAACTGTACAGTGGGATCGAACTCATTGTAGTCCAGATCCACGGCATAGGCCGAGGGAAAGATGCCCTGGCGACCTGTGCGCAGATTGACACCCTCACACCACAAGTCCTCGGCCTCCTTTTGCACATAAATGGCATCGCCGATCTCTAGCTCTATCTCATCGTGATGCCGTGGCACAAACTTGTGCAGACCACGATGTGTCGCCTCCAGCATCTCTAGCTGCCCAAAAGGTACACCACCACATGCAGGAGGAAAGGGTGATTGGGATACGGGAGATGTTATTTGTGGCGACATGCTCTTGAAATCATTTGGTGAATGCGCTGTACTATGACCGCTATCCACATCGCCTAGACTCTGCAATCGTTCCGAATCGGGGCTAGAATCCTCATCCAGCAAATAGCCACATTTGAGCGTTAGAAATGATCGCTGCTGATTCGAGCGTGAAGCTGGAATACCATTAGCTACGGCATTCCCAATGCGTATCTCATCCGCCAGAGAGCTGACTGTGGAACCACCTAAAATTTGTAGAATGGAAGCTGCAAAGAACCGATGAGTAGATTAGCTATAACTACGAGGTAGGGCTCATGCGGTAGCTTAACTATCTAAGTCTAAATCTAATATAACTTACATTTCTTGTTCTTGGGTATTTCGGGTAACTTGCGACGACGTCGTGTTGCCGCCGAACCAGGTGTCAACAGCTCTGTGCTAGCTCCAATGGTCACAGGACCAGGAACATTCGGAGCATTGGATGCTATGCCATTGATACCTATGAAGCCACCAATAGAATCCTGATGATTCAACGGATGATGACAATGCGAATTGAAGGAATCGTTTGTGTCGAGCGATCCATCCGACGAGAGTGTGACCTTAAGTCCATCGCCCAACTCATCATCCTCCACCTGACGCTGCAGCTTACCCTCGGCAATGCCATCTTCCTGATCGGAGCCATCACTTTTCGACGAATGTGAATCCTCTAAATCATCGTTGGGTATAAGACTGCATAAAGTGAAGTTGAAAGTATGAAAAGGTGTAGAAAAAAGTGATGATAAAAATATAATAATTTTTTTTTATCTAACATAAGCTCAAAGGAAAGAAAATATAATTTTTCTAATTTTTTTTTGTAATATTAGCATCAGCTGTCGGCAAAGGACCAATTGCGTCGCTGAAGTTATTCAAGTGGAGAGAACACGTGTTTCCTTATTCCCAAGTAGGTACAAAATCATTGATTTTCCTCATCTCGAGTGGTTGGTTAGTTGAGTACTTACGAGTAAAATGCATGTGTGGATTTTTGCTTGCCAAATGTATTGGCTATTGCATGTGGCTCAAATATGGGCCTGCGAAACTCTTCGAATTCGCTGTCGGCCATAACGCTGTTAGCACAGCTGCCACGCACAGCTATTAAGGCCAACTACTCGATGCACTAATTAATTAAACTATTTGTTTGTTGATTGCTTGAGATTTGCTAAGTTTTCTACATGGCCAAATGGAGCCGAAACACTTTTTCACTTTAGATGCCAAAAATCAATAATTTCCTTAACGTCTCTCTGGTGCTGTTCAGCCCAGTGTGACGTCCACTTGACTGCTAAACTCTTTCAGCCCGTTTATAGTTGGGAAATTTTAAGCTTCAGCTGTCAGGAGCATGCTCCATTGCTCTCTTGATTATTTACTCTCTTTCTCTCCTCTCAGCGCTTTACAACTTGTTTTTGTTTACAAGCAAACTGAGGTTCTGGAGCTGCATCCGTTTGCTATTTCCGTTTGATTTTTTGCTTTGGGGGTTGACAATTTCATGAGCATGCGCATCCCCTAACGATATGTTTTTGCCAGTTGGGGGTGAGTTGTAAATTGCATTACTGTTGCGTTGGCTTGCAGGCGAGCGCACGTTCAAAAAACTGTTCGAGGGCGGTTGAAGCCCTAGTTAAGTTTTAAAACTTTGTCGCCGTTATAATAATTTGTTATGAATAAAAACAGTTGGCTGACATATGCATTTTAGACAGTTATTGCAATTGAGTTCTTTTTTGTTTTGTTTGTCAATCAAAAGCTTAGATTTTAACGAGCTCAAAAAGGTATCACACATCCGATTCGGACTTTATTTGGCCAAGATATTCATACTCAAAATAAGTGTGCAAGTTGAGCTTTATTCTGTTAAGTTGTCTGCCTGCTTGTATGAATTGAGAGTGCGCTCTCATTTTCCCGCTCAATTGAGTGAGTGAAACAAAAATGCTGCAGCACTCAGCTGCTATTTCTGTTCGCTTGGTACTTGCAGTCAGATAACAGCACCAATTTTGTGCTTTGCGCTTGTGTAAAAAATTCTTCTTCTTACCTTGCCGTATGTTAATAAAATACTGGCTGCACGTACACACGCAACTTTTGCAATAATTTGGGAGAGCCACAAGTCTGTCGGCATATCGGCTGCTGTGGAAGTTGATTCGGTCCCCAAATGGCAAAATTTTCAGGTCCCTTTCAATGACTCGCTTTGTCACGTACCAGGGAAACCCAGATGCATGACGTGCAGCTCACGATTTGACTACTCGAAGTCTGTTAAGCTGGCTTTATGTGAAAACAGCACCAAGGCTTGCGAATGAATTCGATTGCTTTCGTTAAATAAAGTTATTTTGACAGCCCTGTAACCATTCATGCTCTTGAATATTAGGATTCTAAATAATTAATTTTGAAGTTTGATCTTTTCCTTATAAATTGCCATCAAAATATTTAAAATCGGACCAACTTGAAGAGACAAATTTCGTTCCAAGAAGCGGCAACGGCAGCCACAGTGCATTTGGTTGTTCACATTGACTGCGCAGTCACTGCGCCGCAGTGCGCACAAGTCGCGTCAATGGTGTGTAAGTTTTCGTCACTGTAATTCCCAAGTGGTTCTTGTTCGCAGCTCACCTAGAGGCAGTCAATTTCTTGTGTCAGTTATCGCTTCTCGGCCTTATGGCTAAGATCAAAGTGTAGTATCTGTTCTTATCAGCTTAACATCTGATAGATCCTCCATCGGAGGACAACAAATGTTAAACTGATTTTTGGAAATAGACGGAGTGCTAGGAGCTTGCTCCACCTCTGTCGCGGGTTGGCCTGGTATTGCAGTACCGCCAGGATTTCGGCCCAACTATATAATACATAAAACTAATGAAGCACAATAATATATAACAACAATTTGACGATAATTTCTTTCGGGTATATTGTTCTGTGTTATTCAGTCCCAATTTAACTTTCATCCTAAAAGTATGTTAAACAATTCCCAACATTCGCCCATGCCGAAACAGCGGGCAGCATTCAATGAAATTAACATTAATGCATACTTTTGCGCTGACCTTTATATCGGGTTTTATAATGGCACAGCATACTTTTACATACATTGAAAAATGCATCGCACAAGGAGGAAAAACTAATAATTTTTTTTTGTTCCAATTCGCGGATGCAGTGCGTCATGCCATTGTGCCTCATCTCCACAAGTATGAAATCTAGCGCGTGCTTTGCAAGTGTTCCAGGAGCTGGGCATCAACATGCTGCATCTGAAACAGTCGGAATTGGAGTCAGCCACCAATCATGCCGATGGATGTGGCTTGCCATCCTCGTCGCTTGGTTTAGATGCTCAATCGAAACTTACACATAACACTTAAATCCTTGAATGCAGTTCGATAGATTATGTCCTTGCGATGATGCCATTGTACCATGTCCTTTGAAAATCACCAAGGATTTGGGCTAGTAAGAGCTAATTTCCTTAAAAGAACAGGCGTTTTTTGTTCATAACTCCGTCATATCCTTAAGGATATCAAGAGGACACATATTTTTGAGCTCACTAAAAAGAGGTCTAACAATCGGCATTCAAGGATTTTGAAAATTCTACAAAAATATTTTCATAAAATTTATCAAGGGGGTAGGTCAGAAAATTTATGAAAAATCACAAAATCCATTATAGCTCGTCCGTTTTAAGGACTAGCCGGTTGTCCTTTGGTCAAAAAATTATCCGTGGCCTGCTAATTCATACAAGCTATTCAAAAGGACGAAAGTCCTTCAAACAGCTGAAATATTATGAATTTTTTTCAAACAGAAAATCATGTTTTACTCTGCCATATCCTTGCAGATCCTGTCGAAACCTATGTCAAAAAAATTGTATTATTTAGGGCTATCATCTGTCTAAAGGACATCCGAATCGTTCTTGCAGTTGTCGAGAAAACAAGGATTTTGTGATTTCAACTCAAATTCTCTTGCTTTCCGATGAAATTTTCTAAGTGTTTGGTTTCTTAGAGTACCCCATAAGCCTTGAATGCAGTTCGATGGAGCTGGTCCTGGCGATGCCAACGCGCTATGTCCTTTAAAAGTTTGCAAGGATGCGACCTGGTTAGAGCTTGTTTTGTAAGTCCATTTGTCCCAACTTCAGTTCTGCCTAAAAGTATGCTGTACAATTTTGAATTTTTAACATCAAAAAAGAAGCAAGTATTTTTAAACAAAAAATAAAAAAATAGCATTGCCTACTCTTAATCTGAACCGATTTTCGCAGCATTCTTTTGCTAAGTCGCTGATTTGCCATTTGAATAAGGGAATCATGTGCGTATAAATTTTTCTATTCATGTATACAAACCGGAACTTCGTCTTTACTCATATCTGTTGAATATCTTATATCCCTTGTGTAAGGTCCTTGCCATTCGCTGAGACGCATTTATTTGCCCTAACTTAATTAGACGGAAATCAACAAGAAATAACAAACACCATTCATTCGTTCATTCATTCATTTATTAACTTAACTGTTCGCACAAATGCTTGCTTGTTGCTCTTCGAGTCTCTTAAGAGCCTGTCTTTAAACGAGTAACACGCTCTGTCACCGCTCTGACATGTCTTTAAGAAAGTCTTTCTGCAATAAATCTATCAAACGCTTGCAAAACGTTCTTCAGCAGCAGCAGTAATCACTTTGAATGCCTTGTCCAAATACAGTCAAGGGAGAACAAGATGAAGGAGTAGCAGTAGCCGTAGCAGTAGTAGCCATTACGTTTATCACATCAGCTCGTTTTCACACACAAACGTTAGCAACATATACCCGCATATATTTTAATAGTCAAGTAGCTCTGCTTTACTTGGCTCTGACTGTGCTATTATTTGCTTTTCCCTAAGCGCAAACAATAGGGGCAGAACCGCAAAAGAAATTGCCATTTATCTATTATTGACTCTGGCCCGCTTCAACTCTCCAAAGCACATTGTCAGGGCGCAACAACAAGCCTTAGAGCCAAGAGCATCAAGTGGTTGCCTGATTGCCTGATGCTTCGCGTCATGCCGCATACCGTAAACTTGACTAACTGACAGTGAAACTGGGTTAGTTAACTTTTAAGTGCAGGAAAATGAAGTGATTTATTTAATTTGTATAGATTTTTGATTTATTTATAATATCCTTCTTAAAATTCTTGAATATTTATGTTATTTAATTTATCATTACATAATTCTAGTGCATTTTTTTTTAGAAAACATTAAAGATTTTAAATTTATATTGGATTTATTTTTTTTATCGACTTTGTGACCTTTCAAATTTTACAATATTTTTTTACAATATATTTTAGACATTACATAAAAAGGTTACAGTGTGTCAAGTTAGGAACTTTTTCCCTTTACGGTACATTTCATGCCCGCATAAATTAAGCAAACGCATTTGAAAGTCAAGCGCTGACAGCACACAAAAAAAGGATGAGAGTAGCAGAAGAATGAAGTATAAAAGTCCAACTAGAGAAGTTGAACGCAAGGCATTAAATGTTGCTACTTTCTGTTTCTGCTGTTGATTAGAAAGTTGAATGACGTCATGCGTTTGAGCTGGTTCGAGCCTGATTTCAACATGATTTGGCCAATCAAAACGAGCGCATCCTTCAGAGCACACACGCACATACACAGATAAGGGGGGTGGAGTCTGTGTGAGAAAGTCACTTGTAGCTTTTATATCCTTGAACAAATTTATCTCTCCTGCTTGCTACGCACACTTAATAAATACAATTGAATATGTATGTATGGCCCTAATGGTTTTGTTGTGTGGGTGTTTGTGTATGCTTTGGCTGCTGCCTATAAAAGGACCATGTCCTGTCGAAAGATCTTGCAGTTGCCATTGCGTTTGCGTTGCGCAAACGACGCGTGTGTTAAGCAAAAGTGAAAAATTTGCAGTGAAATATCCCATTGATAAAAGTTGTATAATGAGTGCATCGGGTAAAAGCTTATTGGGGTTGTGGCTTTATCGCAGCGGCGAACAGGAATGGGCTGTAAAGCAGGGCAGTCCCTTGCATACGCCCAAAAAGGAATCATCCTCATCCTCGTCGTCCAGCAGCTCATCGACGCACGCAGGTCTCTCGCGACATGCCTCGGCGCCCGGCGACAATTTTCTATTGTTCGCCTCGAAAAAATCCCAGCAGGATCGCAGTGTCGCCGAGGCACCACGTTCCAGCTCGGATGCAGTGCGTCATGCCATTGTGCCTGGCGGCGGGGAGCGCATCTCCATTTTATTTACGCTCAAGAATCAAGTAGGAAATCTAGCGCGTGCTTTGCAAGTGTTCCAGGAGCTGGGCATTAATGTGCTGCATCTGGAACTGTCGGAGCTGGAGTCAGCCACCAATCAGGCCGATGTTTTGGTGGATGTGGAATGCGATCCCCGTCGCTTGGATCAGGTGGTAAAGATGCTCAATCGCGAAGTCGCCTCGGTCAACTATACGTCCGTTAATGCGCACACCTTAGCTCGGGCTCCATCTCTATCCGCCTGCTCCAGTTTTGGTGAGTCGTTTCCTTAAAAAAGTGAATAAACGAAGGGAATATCTTTAGATTAAGATTTCTGACGAGAAGTATTTGTTGTTGTTGATAATTCAAGTTAAATATTAGGTAAATTTGGAATATCTTAAATCGTAAAAAACGTTTTTGGGTATTAAAAATGTTGCCTATTGTAGTAAGTAAAAATCTCTATCAAATAATTATTTTTCAAAGAGTTGTACATTTTATTTATTTTTATAACAGTTTTATTTTGTTATTGTGTTTTTAAAGTCATTGCAATAATTTTTAACCTTTAAGTAGGTTGATTAAAGTTTTAAGATTTTTTATCCTAGTTTTTTTTTTTCAATCTTTATTCTGAATCATCCATGTTTTGAGAATATTGAAAAAATTTGAAGTCAATCGGCTGAAAACTAACGAAGTTACAACTTTTCAAACGAACGACCGCGATGCCCGATTTGTATACCTGTTCGGTAGCCCTAGTTTAAAGAAGTTGCAAGTGCCTTTGTTATACCAAATTCCTTGTCTGGCTGTGTGTGCTAAAATGTTGCAAAATGCCAAAACAAAAAAGAAACAAGAAACAACGCAACCGACTGCGGTTTACTCGATACCAGTATAAAAACCGATAAAAAGAGACCTGATTGTATAGAGGTGCGGATGCGGCAGGGGTGTACGCTGCCTCAAAGATTTATGACTGATTGATGCAGATGGTAATGCCAAAATACTATCCTCCTACCAAATTTTGTGACTCTAGCTCAAAGTTTGTTAAAGGTGGTGAAAGGGGGCTGGGGGCGCGGTATCCTAAGTTCTTATGCAGATCTTTGTAGGATGTCAATTGCTATCATCCTACCCAATTTGGTGACTCTAGTTCAAAAATATTGTTGGTAATATATATGCCGTTTGTTTCAATAAAAGTGTATTAGCCAATACATTTTCAAAAACAAAATTAGTTTTGCCATAACAATACTCAACTTCATTTTATGAAATTCTTTTACTCAGACTTTGGCGACATGGTTTGGTTTCCGCGCAAGATATCGGATATAGATCAGGCTCAAAATGTTTTGATGTATGGTTCGGCTTTGGATGCAGACCATCCTGGCTTCAAGGATCCAATTTATCGCAAGCGTCGCGAACAATTCTCAGCCATAGCCAACAACTTTAAGCAGTAAGTGAGACACACTTTAAATGAATTGTTTATGCTTAGCCCCCGCCCCCGCTCCCCTTTCAGTGGCAATCCCATTCCACGTGTGCAATATACACCGGAGGAGGTAAAAACTTGGTAAGCGAAAATTGCATTTTGTAAGTTTTGTGGTTTGTAAAAGTTTGTTTGGTTTTTTTGTTTGTTGGTTGTTGCAGGGGCACTGTTTTCTTGGAGCTGCATCGTTTGTATGTGATGCATGCGGTGCCGGAATACATGGAGAACTGGCCGGAGCTGGTCAAGTTCTGTGGCTATCGCGTTGACAATGTGCCCCAACTTCAGGATGTCAGCGCATATCTGAAGCGCAAGACGGGCTTTCAACTGCGTCCAGTTGCTGGCTATCTTTCCCCACGCGATTTCCTATCTGGCTTGGCCTTTCGTGTGTTCCATTGCACTCAGTACATACGCCACTCCTCCGATCCCTTCTACACACCCGAACCGTAAGTTGATTATGAGTTTTTCGTTTGGTTTTTTAGTTTGCTAATTGTTTGTTGCAGTGATTGCTGTCATGAACTTTTGGGCCATATGCCCCTTTTGGCCAACTCAAGTTTTGCTCAGTTCTCACAGGAGATTGGATTGGCGTCGCTAGGCGCCTGTGATGCAGACATTGAGAAGTTGGCAACGGTAAGTAAAGTTATGTTGGTTGAGTCAAAGGGAGAAGAAGTCTTCTTTCCTTTTCTTTCAACTTCAAGGGTTATTAACTAGATTTAATATCAACGCTTTTTCTATTTTCCTTCATTACTTCATTACTTGATGTGAATTTAAGCTTTACTTCTTTACTGTTGAATTCGGCTTATGCAAGCAATCTGATAACAGTTTTAAGGTTTATGGTGCTGGTTTGCTTAGCTCGGTGGCCGAATTGCAGCATGCGATAACATCAAAGGATAAGATAAAGAAGTTCGATCCTGAGCTAACCTGCAAGGAGGAGTGCATTATAACATCCTATCAGAATGCTTACTACTACACTGATTCCTTCGAGGAGGCCAAGGAGCAAATGCGGTGGGTACAAAAAACAGTCGAACTTCGTTCTTCAACTACTTCTACTGAATCTATTACTCTTTGTCTTAGTTCTTTTGCTGAAAGCATTCAACGTCCGTTTGGCGTCCGCTATAATCCCTATACGAGCAGCGTGGAAGTCCTTTCGAATGCGCAGAAAATAACAGCCGTGGTTAGCGAGCTGAGGGGAGATCTGAGCATCGTTTGCGCCGCTCTGCGCAAGATCTCGGCAACCGATGAAAACCTGGATGTGGATAGCATAGCGAATATGCTGCACAATAGTCTCAATGTACGTGGCGGGGGCACAGGAGGTGGCAATAGTCCCGAGAACATAGATCTCCTTAGCATAACCGAAGGCAACTAAAAGGAGGGACACGAGATTTGGATGGATTGTTAGGATTACTTGTTGGGACCATATGCTATTAAATACCACACGAGAATATATATAAACAAAGTTAAATTGATAAAAAAAAACAAAACAGATATATACAGATTTGATGTCTACACGTTGGCAAACTTTTTAACTTTATTTAAACTTATGCCTTAAACTTTAAAAACTTAAATAAACTTCACATCTTTGTGTGTCTTAGTTAAAAGTGGAAGGGTGAAATGTTGCTTCGTACTTAGGAATACCCTTACATGATTGATTGATGAAAGTGTGGCTTTTACTTAGTAAGATCTTAGTCAAAACTAAGGAGGATCGTTAGTGTAACGTCGATCTTTGGGATGTACCGAAGACTATAAGGCCTAACATGATTTATCGTCGATCTCAACTTATGATTAAATAATAGGATCAAGTTCAGTTCAGCTAACTATTTGTGGGAACTAATCGACGTAAGCAACTTTCCCGAAACTATGAGGATGTAAAGCTTGATCACAATTGCTCTAGAATCCATTTTATAGGGAAACCCGTCAAAATGGGATTTCCATTAGACTATGTGTAGATCATATCACAGTCGCTGTTTATAAAGAACTTTTTGCTTATGTAGCTCGACGTACATTCCATCAGATAGTTGGGAATTGTCCAGACTGTGAAACTGAGCGCTAGAGCGCGCCACTGTTGCCATATTAAAGGCAAATCGGACAGCCAACTGAATCGAGTCCCCACACGTTTTGTGACCTTGCTGGTGACCTTGTTGGTGACGCCACGAACCACGCCGCCAGCCAAGCCAGTAACGCTCACTTTGCGTCTTCGCTTCGATCGTGGTGAGTCTTTCTCCTGCTGCAATTCACCACGCTCTGCTTTCGATCCTGTTCCTGCACCACGTTTTAGTTCTTGGATTTCTGGCTTCATTTCGACGCGTGGCGCGATTTGTATGCGATCGACTGTATCGCAGATTTCCTCATTGCAAATCAGTATGCCAGCAACGATATACATCAATTTGAACATTCTGTAGGCAGGTGGTATTTGCATTACAAATTTGTATGCTACTTTCTTTTTAATGGCACTCACCTCACTGTATGGGAAATCATTGTAGCTGTGTTGAGTTCAAAACGCTGTTGATTTTGTGTTGTTGTTTGTACTTGGTTTTAAGCTTATCAGCCACACGAAATATGTGTGTGATTTTAGAGAGCCTTATATATAAATAAATTTTGATTTATAATCTGATTTGTTTTTTGTAACTTTAATCACTTTCAGTTCAGTTTCTCTTGGAATCGTTAGTTTGTTAAGTGGATTTTTCTTTTCCTATGTAGACCGCACTCGACTGCTGTTAAAACTGAACTAAACAAACGTTTTTTCGTGTTCGGATGGCATGATTTTCAATTTGCTCGGAGTATTTCGTGTATGCTGATAACAGGCTGACCAAAGATAAGGCTCGATTCCATTGGACTCCTGAGCATATTCAAAATGGTTGCATAATTATTTCTAATTTTTAGATTTCTTTTCTCTCTCTTTTGCTCTCTCTCTCTCTCTCTTTCAGTTTTTGCTGATGGCTTGTGATAATATTCTAATCATTCGATTTGAAATGGTTTTCTTGTGTCGACGGCGTCTAAATCACTTTCTGAAACGCTTGGAAACTACGTAATAATTTCTGTCTGTCTCGAAAAGGTGCACTTTGGAACTTGTTTAAACGGGGAATGATTGCTCATTGCTCAATGGAGTGAATGATTGTAATCTACATTTAGTTATACTTTGGATCTCAGTCTGTGTGCTGACAGTCACAACGAAAATGCGTGTGTTGATCAGGCCAGACTAACTGCTCTATATACATATTTTTCAAGGTCGATGTTAAGATTGGAATCGGTAAGAATTATTATTAGTTTATGATTTTTCAATGTCGCCTTATCAGTGTCTAGACATCAATGATAGCTTGTCATGTTGCAATGTTTATATGTTCGATTAAATCAGAAATGTTAAGACTTCATAAATAAATGATTTGCTTACGATTTCCACCGCTTCGTTAACTTTCAAGATTTAAGTTTTTATTGTATTTTTCAAAACATAAATTCATTCACATATTAATGTTTGCAAATTGCATAATAATGCAGAGTCAGAGAACTGCAACGAGTATGATTAAGTATGATCAAACACTCATGCCAAATAAAAAATCAAATCAAGTCAAGTCACTTACCAAACATGTTCGATTGATGCAACATGAACCGTCTCGTGTTCGACAATCACGACCGAGTATCGGTATGGGCTGCTTCGGTTACAATCAAACCGACTTAGCTCATTGTTGTTGACGACTCATCGAATCGAACAAACTGTAAGCAACGAGTAAAGGCAATTTTACTCGAGTAATGTTGGATTGATTTTAATCATCTGAGTCATACTCGAGTAAAAATGTATGATTTTTGGTATGAAGCGTTTGGAAGGAGGGTTTGATGCGTACACACAATGTGTTCAAGCTAACAGTAACAACATATATTTGACACACATATTAAAGAAAACATATTAACAACAAATTTAATTATATTTAATGGTTTCAAATAAAAAATATAAAAAAATAATAAATCTTATTGATTAAAATTATAATAATTTTGATTTGAATACTTAGCGTAGTTAATTAAATTTCAACATTATTATTTTTATAAACAGAGTTTAGGAAAATTAAGCTGTCTACCGACCCGGGTGCTAGCCTGTTACGCTTCTCAGTAATAACCCGCTAACGAGAATGACCTCTCAGCCGCTGCACTTCTAGCTGGTATTGAGTGAATTTGCATGGCAACTTCATATAAATATGGAAATTTTATTTTATTATTTGTCCACCACTCTAGCAACTTAAAACTATCAGACATTTCAACAACTTCCAAAGCATATCTGTTTACCTCTGATAATTTATCAGAGTGCAACGCATGCCCTTTTTTTTAGCTGGTGCTTGTATTTGGTGAAAGAAAAAGTCCCAAAAATTTAGTGTAGACACAAACCATTGCCAAGCTAAATTAAATTGCTGAATTGTTTGCTAGCGCCATCTATGTGTAGTTTTTAAGTTGAAATCAAATTTTCGCTATTCAACTAAAAACGAAAACTTACTAAGGAATTAATATTAAGCAAAACAATCTATTAAGATTATGAATCTTTAAGTAGTACTGCTTTCGACTAGAGTTTTAACTATGTATATGCATTTATCTCTGCAACCTTTTGTTGGTTGCCCAATTATAAATTTTAAATAAGTTTCCTAAGAACTTTTAAAGTTTTTAACCCTTTCACAACAACTGTTAACAATCCAAGCACTACAGTTCGTTCAATCGAACTGCATAATTATTCCAAAATCATCTTTTCGCCTGCAAATCAACATCAAAAATGTTGGAACAATGCCTAACCCAAAATCAATTGAAACTCATACCAAACAATGCCAAGCAATTGAAATGTTTGTTTAAGGCCAATCAATGTCAAAAAGCATTTAACTTGTTGTTACCTGATATCTTTTAGCATAATTGACTCTCAAATTGAAACACACGCACAAACTTTTGGCCAAAATTCTTAAGCACAAATGTCAGAGACTTTTCACACATAAATTATTGATGTGTTGCCTTGTGCGTTCGAGTTGACCGGAAACGAGAAGTATGAAGGCCTTGTCCTTGTCCAAAAACTGCAGACAGCTTCGAGTCCTTTCGACACACTCTTCTCCTTCTGCCGCTCTCTGTGTATGTGTAAAACAAGATTATTTACAAATGCACAAAACCACAGAATCTTAAACAAGAAAAGCCAAAAGGCCAACCAGAAAGCAAGAAAAACAACAACAACAACAAGCATAACAACTACAAGAAAAACAATTTTCACACAATTTGCAACAGCAAAACAGAGTGAGGCCGAGAGAGAGAGAGAGAGAGAGTTAAAATTTGTGGCCAAAACACACAGCCAGGCAATATAAATGTGAACAAAGACAGCAACAACAACAACTGGCTTGGCAATAAGTAGCAAACACACACACACACACACGCACAAGAGGCAGACAAGTCTGAGCTGCTTGCTGAAAAGGTATTCCCCAAGAATGTCTAAAGGCAGACAAGCAAAAGTCCTCGTTTCTCCCTGCATCACATCCAGTTCAACTTAACAATAGCATACAGCATAACAATACACATCCTCTGCACACACACACACAGCAACATTTATAGATAAGTCCACTTAGGGAAGCAAAAACCATTTTGCTGGGATGGCGCCTCAGAGAGTTGGGAGACATTCGAGCATCGTCTTGGAGCAGGAAACAGAAAACAAGCAAAAGCAAAGCAGCAACAAAAACGACCTTGACACACAATTCTGTGGCAGGGAATACAGAGTGTACGAGATAAGCAAAATGCTCATTCAAGTGTCCACTTCCCTTTTTCTACCCCCCTCCATACCTACTGCATCCTGCTTCATTCTCAATGCTTGCTAAAAATCATGGCAGCACTTCTATGCCACAAGCCAAGTATGTCTATCTAGTATCTCTGCCTCTGCCTCTGCCTCTGCCACAAAAGTCACAGTTCCAGAGTGGCCAGCAGTTGGCCAGCAGCAGCAGCAGCAGCTTCATCTTCTTCTTCATCGTCGTGGTCGTCGTCGTCGTCGTCGTTGTCGTGTTGGTTAATTGGCTGTGTTGTTGGCTTACAAATTTGTTGTCGGAGCTCTTAAAAGGAGGTTTGGTCCAGGCAGCAAGGACCTTCTGCTGTTGCTCATGTTTGTTTCTTTGCCTTGCCACTTGCCACTTGTGCATGTTTATTGCAGCGAGCAGAATTCAAGTGGGGTGAAATAGATGCACATGCCACATGCCACATGCTAATCCCAAGTTGCAATCCTTGTTGTTGTTGTTTGTTGCTGTTTATGGCTTGAAGATTTGTTAAGTGTTTTCACACACAAGACACCCTTAATACCCACTGCCACTTGCCACTGCCACTTGTTGCACGCCCAAAATCTCATTTTAATTGCAACTTAAAGTTATTCGCTGCAAGTTTAAAGCAGTTCTAATCGGCAAAAAATAATGATTGCAAACAGAAAAATTGTAAACAAAAAAAAAAAAATAAATCTCTTAATAAATTGGCAAAAAGATACAAAAAAAATGGTAAATTGAAAATTGGAATACGAAATAATGGAAAATGCATAAAAAGCGTCTGAGCGAAAGAAGCTTCGATTTTTTTTCCAAATGGGAATATCACAACAAGGGTATCACAATTTGGCAAATGAAAATGTAACTTTTAGAAGAAGGCATAACCGAAGGGCTGTAAGGAAATATTATCAGGGAATTATAGGCTAAAAGGTTGATTTGTTGAAGGAAAAAATCATTGAACTAAGAAATTATCAGTTCTTTGACTTGCCTAAAAATAGTATTTTATATTTAACAAGAGTATTCAAATCTTCGGCTAAGCAACAAAAACTTTTGCATTCTTGTTCAAGCTTAGGCAAGTGTGCGGTGGGGGAGAATTGAATTTCGAAATGGGGTAGTTGGGGGTTGCAAGGTGTTGCGCCTGAACATGATATATGATAGAACCGCAACAGAAGGAGTCGAACAATTTTGGAATGGGTTAAGAGTAAGGGCTAAAGTAAAGGGGCAGTAACTGGTCATTGCCACACAGGACACAGGACACAGCAGGAAATAATTCCAACCACTGAGGCGGCGTCTGTTAGTGTAAGGGATGAGTGTGTGCAAATATTGAAACTGGTGAGCCACCAAAAAGCAGCCAAAAATATGTATGAAGTATTTTGTGTAGGGACAAAGAAATCTAAACAACAACAGCGATGATGCCAGCAGAGACGCAAGCAGCGGCTAACAATAAATGATGATGGCCCAAAAGGAGTAGAAGCCGCAGTTAACTGCTGTCGCTGATTAAAACCACGCAGTGGTGGTTCTTGCCACACACACTCACACGGAATTCCGCGAATGCGTCGCGAGGTGTTGGTCAAGCCAACAACAAACTGCAAGCACAAGGCAAGAGGACGACAACGGCACACACGTGACTACGTGTCCAGACACAAAAAGAGAGAGAATGAGTGACAGAGAGAGAGAGAGAGGCACAAAAATGATGCTGCTGCAGTCAAGTGAGGACTGGTCTTTGTGACTGGACCTTGGCTTAGCTGCAGAGCCAGAAAGAGAGAGAGAGAGATAAACAGAGACGGGGTTAGATTTGTTTTTATTTTGATGGAAGTTAGAGTCTCGGGTGCAGCTTCAGCTTCAGCTTCAGCTCCAGACAGACTGCTGCTGCTGCAGACTTGGTTTTTTTTTTTTAAGAAGGGTGAAGGGAGGGAGGGAGTTTGTTGTAGCAACATTTCCGACATTTCATACAAAAGCAGCTGGACACAAACTGCAGATTGCAAAAAATCAACTAGAAAACTGTCTGCTTCCCGCATATTTGTTTTGCTCAAAAATACATACATGTATGTATTTTGTTGTTGTTGGTATTTTAGTATTTTTTGGCGACTGGGGTCTAACATATCCGGCTGCTGCTGCTGCTGCTTGTATTTCTCTAATTTATTTCATGATTTTTATTTGTTGCAAGGATTTTATTTTTTAGATTTTGCACGTTTTCAAACACGCGGCATGCAAATGATGTTGAATGCGATAAGTGTTCGAAGGATCTGTCTAGCTGGTTTTTCAGATTGAACATACTACCTTGCCCCTCATTCTTAACACACATATACATATATGGACATATCTATATGGAGTTGTATACAATACGAAAAAAGAAATGTATAAAACACTTGAAAATTGCAGACAGTTCGAGGTGTGAGGAAAACATTTTGCTTTTGATATATGAACTTGAGGGACGCGCATTGTTCGCGCTTATTAGCGAAGGGGTGAATATATACAGGGGAGGGGGGGGGAGGGGGCAGAGCAAGGGCAAAGCATATTCAATCAGAGGAGCAGGAGTACCGTCAAGTTGGGGAGAAGTAAGAGCCACTCGAAAATGATTAAAGCTGCAAATTGATTTATTAAGATCTTTTTATGAGCGTTGATTTTTCAAATTTGTTTGGCCAACTCGAAAAGGAAGAGTGTTTATTGTCTCACATTAAAACAGCAAGAAAAACCTTGTTAATAAATTGAATCTACATAAAACGGTTCATAAAAAGTCCGAAGCTAATTCAAGGATTTATCTTAGTTCCCAAAAAAAAGCTGCGTGAAATCGTTTAAAGTAATTTATACCAATAAAGAAAAGGCTTGAAAATAACCTGCCTACTTAACCTTATATAGTTCTATACTTTATCAAAACTAAACACATTTTTAAGGAAAACTTTTTACATAATTCATCATATGAATTTTTGACAAAAAATCAAGTATACGCCTTGTAGCTACAACCTTCACTTGCCTCAAGCTCCAGTCTCAATGAAGCCGTGCTAGTTTGTCGGCCTTGTGCATTAACCAAAGCTTTTCCTCTTCCAGGGTAGCTTTCCACTCCGCCCCCCGCTAGTTGTTTGTCTATGGGGATGTCGTCGATACCGTTAGCGTTCGCTTCAGTTGTTGGATCTTTAGCTTAAGTTTTTTGTTTTTTATTGCTTTTTCTAGGTCGTTGTTGTTGTTGGTAGTGTTAGTGTTGTAGTTGCACATACATGCATGACGTATGTAATTTTTTTTAAGCAATTTTCTAACGAAATTTCTCAATTTTTTTGCATTAAGCTATTTTGTTATTTTGTGTTCGCCTGGCAAGCAAGGTTTCCACCCATTTTGCAGACAGAGCACGTAGGAATAATCTCAATGTCCTGCTCGTGTGTGTGTGTGCGATATAATAATTTCATATGACGTGCAACGGACCGGTCGGTGTTCGTCGTCGTCATCATCCTTCTTTTGCTTTCTCGGCTGCTTTGATATATATAATTTTTTTTGCATTTTTTAATGCCTCGATTGCCCCAAGCTTAAAGACATGCAGCAGAGGTAGGGAGTTGCATGTGAGGCGAGGCGAGGCGAGGACTCTTTCTGGTCACGTTAGTGTCCTGTACATTTTGGCAGCACATAATCTCATTTATTTTGCCGGCAAAACGCTTTTCCAAATCAAATTTCCGCTAAAACATTTTCTATTTGCCATTTTGTAGCATAACAAAAAATGGCAAAATATTCTCTTTTATTTTGTCACAAGCACAGATAGAGTATAAAGGAGCATCAACTCTTTCTAAGCGAAAGAACAATGGCTATTCAATTTATATTCAAATCAATTTTTCAGTCGCAATTTTGGCAGTTGAAATTCAAATCATGCTTCGATGGAAAGAAACAGAAATGTGATGGAATAAAGAAGAGCTTTAAAAGTCAAGAATTTGTTATACTTTGTCATACGATTTCTATATTTTTGACTCTTAACACTCAATTTATATAGTCCCTTTTATTCTTTTAGATATTAAGCTCTGCCCGCTAGTGTATGTCAACTTTCACATAGTTTATTTCTCTATCTAATTAGGGACATCAATTTCATATTTTTTTTTTTTAGTTTTTGAGGCCGGTTTTTAATAATTTTTGGTTCGTTATTTAAACTTGATGCAATGTCGTCTGTGTCTGATATAATTTAGCATGATTTGCTCTTTGATTGATGCTCTAAATTGATTGTAGCAGTTGTTGTTGTTGTTGTTGTCAGCACATAAAGTTGAAAAAAGTGTAGATATATATGTATGTATGCATATCCATTATAATTAATGGCACTGATTTTTTATACTCGTCCAAATCGAACATAAGAGAGACAGCATGAGAGAGAACTTGAGTGAGAGCAGGAGGACCTGAGAAGCTTTAGCCAAGAAGAAGTGAAATGAAATGAATGGAAAGGAAAGGAAAGAGCCTACAAAATATTAGGAAGCTACTAGTAACACAGAAGCAACTACATTGGCTCCGCCTTCAGCAAACCCGTTGCCAGTTGGTGCGTTCAACTCGTTGCACGCGTTTATATACCAAAAAACTAACGGGGCAAACACACACACACACACACACACTCACACACACACACACAGTCAAAGCGATAAGAGCAATTGCCACGAAGACGAACCACTGAAGACCCCCCACATTTCCAATCATGGTGCTTGCTGATGGCAAAAAGAGGCGCCTAAAAGTAGGCAACGCACTTGTACATAAGTGCAGTGGACACATGAGGCACAAGAGGCAAGTGGCAAAAAGTGGGTGTCGGCTTGCCGAGCACCACAAGCGCCAAACAACAACAAGCAGCACCAAAGAGTAAAATGGAAAACAGAGAGAGGGAAGCGGGTATAGAGAGGGTGTCTGGCTGCTATTCGAGTTGGCGGCTCAAGAAGCTGTTTGCTTTGGCGAAAAACCATTCCATAGATCAATCATGAGATGCGTGAAAGAGCAAGATAGCTAGACAGCTCAAGCGTTTAGCTGACGTTTTTATAAATATATTTTTTTTCACTATTTGCAACACACACACAAGTAGATACCCGTGGCGGGGGTATGGGTTAGCGCTAAAATCCAAGGCAAACATGCAAAACGCTCAAGCACTTTACTCAATTTAATTTTCCTAATTAACTGCGGCATGAGAATATCCTGTCAACACTGGTCCTAGCCTATGCTATCCTTTGCACAGTTACAGTTACAGTTACAGTTCATTAATGTGCGTTTGGTCACCTTACAACTCGACAACACATACATACAAACATTCACGATTCGATGTATGTCCTTAACGCGCCTGTCTGTGATGTCGTCCTTATGTTTGGCCGCTGGTAATTAGTGGCACACGTTTGTCCCTTAACACAAACACACACACACAATCAACCGCTGCTGCGATGATCCTTGTTTGGACATTAAATTAACTCAAAACAATTACGAACTGGACACAAAAAAAAAATTAAATGAATATGTCCACACACAGGACACAATAAAAAACTCTTCTCTACTTCTTATAACTACCTATATTTTATATATGTATTTTTTTTATGTCAGCGTACCTTTTATTTCGCCCGACGCCTAACAGCATAATGAAGTGTCTGCTAAAGGATAACACATGAACAAACCGGAAGATTTTGAGTTTGACGAAGTTTAAATACTCTGAAGCAAAACATCCTTCAACATGAACAAAAGAACTTAAGAACTTACGAACAAGGACAGTTTACTATTCATAATACAACCATTGATAAAATGGTCGATTGGTCGATAGAAATTGTAGATTAATGTATTTAATATTAGTTTTAGCCGCATGATAGGTAGTTGACTTATCTTTGTTAAGTACATCTCCTTACTTTAAGACTAATGCTCTTCTCGAAACATTTTTGGTGAATACATTTGTGATCTTGTTCCCGTACTAATTCAATATACTTTGATGTATTTTACCCTATAATGTCAACTTTATACAATAATCTATAATATTATTGAGTATTAGTATTTAATGTGTTGAATCAAAAATTGTAACAAAATAATTCTCCATGCCTTATTGACTCCAGGTTTTATTATAGGTCTTGCTATTGGTGAATTATTGAGGACTTTAGAGGGTCTCCACTGTGGAGATAGTTAGAGCTCGAATTTGTGAACAAAGTAGAAACTTTTTTTTTATTATGATTAAAAAGCACATTACCGGTTAGGGTATTAAATATATACTATACACATATGTATATATTAAAATCATTTCATGCACTCTGCCAACATTGTTCGTTGACAGCTTTGTTTAAGTGTTTTTCTTCTTCGTTGTACCAAGCCTTTTTTTTTGCCCAGCTGTCACGTTTTTTTGTCATTTGGCTTGTTGACGCTAATTTGTTTTACTTTGTTTATATTAAAAACAATGTTTGGTTGTCGGATATCCGGACTTCCGGACACCTTTCTCTCACACACACACACACACACACACACACATGGTCAAGCGAGCGAGCGACAAAAGGGAAATGTGTAAACCGCAAAGGATAACATTTGCCGGACACCTCACGGCACCGCGGCGACTGCCTGACTGCCTGCCGGAGAGTTGTTCTGTATTGTTAGGTGTCCTTTGCAGTATCTTTGTGTGAAAGTATGTGTGTGTCTGTGTGTGTGGCATGTCACATTGTGTGAGGCAGTTAAATTGTCATACGAGGCGAGAGAACCCTTATAGCAAGGTAATTATGCGGTTGGGCAACAGAATTCGGTTTTGACTGCCAGCGAAGTGTGCGGCGGCCAGCCAGCCAGGATCTCACAGTTTCTCAGTTAACCAGGCGTCAAGATGCTGGCCTTATCACAACGGCATGTTGGCGGTTAATTCTTGTGGTGCCTGTGTGCCGACAACAACAGCTCAACAATCATACAACTGGGAGAATATACTAAAGGAGCTTAAGCAGCTTCAAATAAATGCTTCAAATGCCAAAAGGCCTTACGATTTGATGGCTTCCGGTTTAAGTCCACAAAGCTTGTAAATGAATGTGATAAAAATAAATAAGATAATGCTGATTGGATTTAAAGATTGCATCAAATAGTTTTGAGTCGGGACGAAGATGTTCGATTGATACAAAAAAACCTTTTTGATTGTGGATAAGACAAAGCTTTTCCTTTAACTCGATTAAGATTTAACTAAAATACTTGAACCCAATGTTTCATGATTCCTAACTTTTCTTTTTTATGAAGAATTTTACCCAACTTTCAAATGAAATCAAATGTATATCTCATTTTCCATTATAAAGTCACATTTCGTCCCTCGTCCCCATTGCACATCATTAAACCTTACTCGGTTGCGTCTTGTACACCGCATCGCGTGTCCTTGTTTTTTGCCTGTCAACTGGGTGGACAATGTGCTTGGGTAAATGAACAATCGGGCCATGATCCGTGAAGTAAGCAAAGCTAGCGATGTTTAAGGTTAGCCAAAAAACACCACAAATCTAGCCCCCAAAATGCTAGTACTTGTGGCATATATCCTTCTCATTCTGGTTTATGTGGCTTGTTTCGCCTTGTGCTGGTTACATTTGGCACATTCTCGGTGTTTTTTAGTTAAGTGACCGGAAAATTGGGATCCTTTACGGCACATTTAATTCACACATATGAGCGGCACAATTACCAAAGCACGCCCAGGATACAAAGCACAGAGCACAAGGATGAGTGAGAAAAAGGACTCGTGTAAAAGTAGACAAATAACACTTAAGAGCGATATGCCAACAGTGGATTCCATGGGTCTTCACAAGGCCAAAAGGAAGTGTTGCCGTTGTTGTTGTTGCTGCAAAGCGCCCAAAAGGCACGCGCCACAGAAAATCGCGCGTGCCACACACAAACATACACACACACACACACACACAGGGATTTTCAGTCAAAAGCCACTGAGCTGCAACCTCGAACAAGGACAACGAAGGCGAGTCCTTTTTCACGCACACACACACAAGTGAGATAAAAAAACATATATATATATATTTAAAAAGGAATTTTTATTCTAAGGACAGCAAACATCCGCTGTGGCAAGCATCACAGCATAAACTGGCATAAAAAAAATATATATATATATATATTTATATATGTATGTTTGACAAAGGTTGGACTAACTGCTGCCTGGATGAAGTCCTGGCGGACCTGGCGTGCTTTTTGCCTTTTTTTGTAATGGTGACAAAAAAAAAAAACAAGTAGAAAAAGTTAAAAGGT
Source organism: Scaptomyza polygonia (assembly GCA_035044585.1). Lineage (NCBI taxonomy): Eukaryota > Metazoa > Arthropoda > Insecta > Diptera > Drosophilidae > Scaptomyza > Scaptomyza polygonia. The sequence continues at coordinate 1,619,971 of JAWNNU010000962.1, read as the reverse complement.
TAAAATCACAGAACAATGTGTGTAAGTGTGAAAAAATTGCTTGTTTTTTTTTGGTATTTGTATCTATGCCCTAACTAATTGGGCATAATATGTTCAAATAAAGACTTTATGCTAAGATTCATTTAATTAAGAGTTTGCTTCAGATTAAAGTTAATAGACCAAATCATGACTTAAAGGTTTTGTTTTGACAAATTTGTTGGTGGACATACATTTTAATTCTAGCGAGCTTTGAATAATATTTTGATCGTTTAACTAAAAGGTTCCTATTACTTTAAGAGCGTTACGTTATATCTAATGCGGTTTAAATATTTCCAAGATATATTTTTGACTAGAAATCTTCTCTTCACTTGTCGTACTTTTTAGTATTGCCAAAGCTCCAACCTTTAAATTTATTGCAAGACCATATCCTATTAATATTCCAAACGAGATATTTTAATTCAGGTTTTAATACACAAAAAAGGAATTCAAAAAACAATTCAAAACAGAAACTTACTTAACTTAAGAAAATATATCCCTTAAATCCATTTCTAAGTGTATTTTAGTTTCGCTGCGCTATTCTTTATTTGTACTATTATTTTTTTTTTAATGTCAAAATTTTGCAGTCAAAGATAAGTTAAGAGCTAACAGATTTATTTATGTTTGAGGCAAGTGGGCAATGAGAGTGGCATGCCACAATGACTGTGCATCAACAACAGCAAGAAGAAGAACAGCAACAACATATTTTGGGGTCAGAGTCAGATAATTGTTGGCTAGTGTCGTGGCATATCTTTGCGGCTTTTGTTGTTGGCCAACAAAACTTCGAGCGAGCAGCGAGCTGAAGTTAAATGTGATTTTAATGAGTGGCTGCTGTCAGCTGGTGAAGACAATTTGCGGCTGGTTTTACTGTATTTTTTCGTCTATGTGTTTTGTTGAACATTGCACATTTTGCTGTGGCAGTTGATTGTTGATAAAGAATTGTTGCATACTTTTTGGGCTACAAATAAGAAGAGCTGAAAAATTCAGCAGATAAGTTAAGTTTTTTTGTAAGATGGATGAGCTGATGTGGATTTCGCAGTAAAGGTGTAGGAAGTTAATGATTATAAGTAACAGGAACCTTAAATAAATAAGTAAAGACAAGAAATATAAGTTTTCAGTCCTTGAAATTAAGTTAAATTTACAAAAAGTATAAAAACAACATACTTGTTTCCAACTTATTCGTTCCGGAATAAAATTCTTCATTCTGAGTAAAATAGAGTCGAACTTGCATACAACAAACTTCCGTTTAACGAAGTTATCTATATAACAAAATCGTTTTCCGAACTTGTTTCAATCGAAAATCCATTCGATATTACGAATTTTCTATACAACAAAATTTTTTCTTGTCCTCTAGAGATTCATTCAATAGAAGTTCGACTTGAATGTTCGCAGTCTGCTCATGCTTAAATCGTGAATAGTTTTTTGATTCTTACTTTGTTTGTTTTTGTTTTTTTTATCGTCTTCTTTTGGTGCAATTTGTTAGGCTGCCTGCTTTGCATAGAGCCAGCGTAACGCATAATCAAACATAACCAAAAAATAGCAAGACCGAACCTATTGGTAGCTTAGGATCCCTTTCATCTCTCCCCCAAGCCACACTCTGCCCGCCACCCCACCACCTTGCTAACCAACCATCAGTTGCTTCCTGGTCAAACAGGCAAATATCGTTTCGAATTTTGCTTTGGATCTCAAACACAATTTTTGGTTTGTTGCTTTGGCCAATGTTGTTTGTTGTCTTTAGGGGCCTGAGAACTGGGCCTGGCCCTATGCCTGTTCTTGCTTCTGGTCTGTTCTGTGCCTTGGAAATTGCGTTTCCGGTCCAGGAACACAAGGCTCAAAAAAAAAAAAAAAAAGCCCAGTTGAAGCAGAGCAAGAACGGCGACAGCGCATTTCCTTTTCAGTCGAAGCAGCGGTCCTGGCCATCCTTTGGCATCCTGCAGCGCCTTTGTGGCCACACTCACACACACACACATGAGAGAGTGTGTGTGTGTGTGCGTGTGTTAGTTTTGTTTGTTTGGTTTTTGGCGGAAATTTTGCGCTTGCAAATCGCATGGAAAATTTGAGGAGGCCCACAAAGAGAGAGGGAGAACGAGAAAGATTCTGTTGGTTTTTGGGCTTGGGCCTTACCTCAGCTGTACCTCTCTCTCAGGATGCAAGGATTTCCATTTGGCAGCTTAGCAACGATGCGGGCTGCTGGACAAACACACGCACACACGCATGTACGCATATACGCACGCATACACATGGAGCAAAAATCGGCGCGCAGGACGCCAAACGATTTCAACAGCGGCTGAAGCAACAAAAACCTCCTTTTCAATCCCACCAAAAACCTTTCCACAAAACTTCTATGCAATGCAGCTGACGCATATGCATGCAGGAGTAAAGAAAGGAGACGAAGAGAGAGAGAAAGACACAGAGAGAGAGAGAGATGGAGAGTGGGGTAGCTTAACAAAGACAACGACGGCCAACGGCGACTTGGGGCTCCAAAGCATCGATTGAATTTATTTGCATTGTTCGGGCAAGCGAAGAAGAGCAAGAGCAAGGTGGATGAAGGAAGGAGTTGGGAATTAGTAGTTAGGCCTGCATGTGGAGGCTGGTTAACAATTCTTTCGATTTTCATTTCCGTCTGTAACAACAACAGCAACAGCAACAACAATTGCATAAGGCGTGGGTGGGTGGAGAAAGAGCGGGAGGAAACACCGCACAAACATGGCGCAAAAATCATTAGAAACTCTTTTGTTGGGAAGCGCACGTTCGTTCGTTCTATCGTTCGTTTGGGTGAAATAAAACTGGAGAAAACTGCAACGACGATGGACGATGGACGATGGCCGATGGAAAGAAGCAGCAGCAGCAACAGCAGCTTTAGCCCTTTTTTTTTTAATATACCCTTTCATAAAGAGGATGCTTTAATTATATAGCTAAATGTGTAGGTAATTAAATGCTAGTTAATATGTTTTTCGGAACAAAAAATCACTTTTGGTAAGAAACTTTTATTTTGTGCAGTTTGTGAAATGTTTTAGGCCAAGATTTGTTGGTTTTTGATTAAGATATGATTGCTTTTTCATGGCAACAATCGATTTACAATCAAAATCATTGCTATCAACGGTAAATTTCATAGACATTTTAAATTGATTCCGATATGTCATTAAAAGTATTCATTTAGAAATTTATTTAGAAAATGTTCAAGCAAACTAGAAATACGAAAGATTTCTTAATAATTTTCATTAAAGCTTTCAAGATCTGATTGATATTTGATAAATATGCTAAAAAACAATCGATTCACAGTCAAATTTCAAAAATCAATGAAGCTTATAACATTTTTTTCAACTGTTTCTGAATTGTCAATCATTTCTTTTAAAAGAATTTTAGAAAGAAACTAGAAGGATTTCTTCAAATATTTTAAACAAGCTTAAAAACCTTTAGTTACTCTTAAAAGAGTATGTTTCACATTCGTTATACTTTCTTTACGTTCTGTTTTTTTTTTTTTTGTTATCCTGCCAGGCTTGACGATGACGACGAGGATGACGGCGCGTATGCGCAATTTTCTAACGGCAACAGCAGCAGCTACCCAATTGACCAAGGACTCTAGGCCTAAAGCAAACTGCCCACCAGACGGACCCCCTTTAGACAACTACCCCCCCCCCCCCTTGCCAACCACCCCTTCGAAGTTTACGTTGCCGTCGGCTGCTGCTGCCCATGTGGCGACTTCTATTGTTGAGCCTGCTCCATAAACCAACCCACTTTAACTCTAACCACCCCCCGCACATTGCTCTTAGAATGTTGTTTTCGAACGTTTGTTGTTGTTTTGCTGGTATTCTTTTTCATTTTTTTTTCCTTTCAGTTTTGTTGTTTGTTGTTGTTTTTTTTTTTCAGGCAGCTTTCGTTGATTTTGCGTGATCTACACTTTAAGCAGGACCTCTATGAAGAGAGAGGAAATGCAATAGCAACAACAACAACAACAAAAAAAATGCAATGCTTTTGACCAAAGTATTCGCTGTTACGCCACGGACAAGCAGCAACAATGCTGAAATGCAAATGCAAATGCATAACAAAAAAAAAAAAAAACAAAAACTGGTTGAACCAAAAGGATTCGTTTGCACCCAAGGATTATGTGAGTTGTCTTTCGCAATGTTCGCACACTCGATTGTATTCAAGCAGGATGGAGAGAGAGAGAGAGAAAGAGACAGAGAATGGGAAAGTGAGACAGAGGTAGGCAAATATCATAAGATTATTTCTTGTTACTTATTTGTGTAATAATTTTTATTTTTTTTTCTAGAACTTAACTATAAATGTTACTTTCTTGACTTATTGTAAGATTAAAGTTGTGTGAGTTTATAATTTCTATAAATGTATCTTACCTTTAGGTTCATATGGAGTTTGCGATGAGATTTGGTTGGGAGAAAAACCGAAGTGAAGTTGAACTGAAAATAAACTAATTTTATTATTTATGGAAATCATATAAAACAGGGTAGGATTTTATAGAAAAGTTATTCAACTTTAAAGGTTTAGAATTTTCTACCAAGAACTGATTGAAAAACATTACGCAGCTGTACAAAGTCAAAGTCCAAAGCAGAAAGAAGTTGAAAAATATTTTTTTATTAGGTTATGTTTTTTACTTTCAGCTTTTTTTTTATAAGTTTGTTAGATTAGCTTCAAAGAATTATGCATGAAATTTAAGCAAAGAGCTAAGTTGAGTTAGTCAAATTTCCCAAAGAATAAGAATATTAAAGGAGCTAAAAGAGCTCCTGACAAAACAACTTAAGCCTTATTTTATCTATCAGATATGATGTTAAAGATCTAGTATCTATACAAACTTGTGGGTTAAATGTGATAGCTTTTGTCCGAACAGACCGATCGGATCTAGCTAAATAATTATCTTTGAACACTGAAGTTTACAGTTTATTAAGATTATGTCAAAAATTCAATTCATTCAAAAGTTTGTCAAAAGTTTATTAGAATAACAGCTTAAATTGATTAAATATAATCAATAAGGTTAAAAAAATTTACAAATCGGGTATTTTCGCTGACAAATATATAATGTCGTTCTAAGCTTTCTTCTTAATTGGAAAAAGGCGAAATATTTTTTTTTAAAATAAATGCGTTTTTACACGCTTTAGGTCCAATTTCCGGGTAAAGTCGCAGTTAGTTGAACTCGGTTTGAAATTAATGCTCTAGCTAAACCAATTTGGTTTTCTCAATGAAAAGTAAACTAAAACTGAACAAAAGAGGATTCTCTTTTTCAATATTGCATTCGTTTTTAGGCTAAGTTCTCTTTCAAACCTCTTTTTTTTTTCAAAAACTTAAAACTAACTGAATGTCAATTCTAAAATCCTTAAGTCTCAGCTGAGTTATTTTTTTTAATCTTCTGCTTATTTCTCTTCTTTGCTTTGCTCCTTACACTTTGCTGTTATTCTTTTAACCGTTGGCTAGGATCAAAGTTATTAGAAACTTTGGCATTTTTGAACGCTTCAAGAGCACTTCAAAGAAAGAGAGCGAGAGGTAGAGAGTGAATGACAAAGTGAGAAAGAGTGAGTGCGAAGCTGCCAAAAACTTTGAGTGGTTTGTTGTCCACTTCGATTTGTAGGTTAGAATTTTTTTTTTTTTGCCACTTTTTGCCACTTTTTGCCAATTTGCCTATTTGAAGCTTGGTTTTCAACTCTCTAAGGACATTGGCTTGGACTACCGTTATTTCTCGTTGTTGTTGTTGTTTTTTTTTTTTTTGTAGTTGTAGTGGCAATGTCCATTTCCTGTCGCCATTTCTTTGACTCTGTCGCTGTCGCTGCTGCTGTTGCTGCCAATATAAACTCTTTCACTTTGCTAGCGGATGTCCTTTAACGTGGTTTCCAGACCGCTGCCCATACACACACACACACACACAAACTTTCACACACTCTGATTCTTGTTTCTTCTCGGCGTGTTTTTTTGTTCACGCTATTTTAATAATTTTCACTTTGAAATTTCCTACTCGCCTCTGCAAAACGGAAGCCAATACTCGCTAGTTTTGCTTTTAGCTTTTATTACTTGGTTTTTTCTTCTGCTTTTTTTATATTTGGTGCTGCCATCTTTGAGCTTGTCAAAGCGGAAAGGGCTTTCATTTCCGGCGCGCAACGCCGCGGACAGTTGAAACTGACTTAAATTATGCAAAGAAAAAAAAAACCATTTTCAACTTATTTTTAAGGGTTTAAGCGTTTTGAAAACAATTAAAAAGTGAGTTCAATTAATTTTAAATTGAATCAAAATATGTTAATAAACCGGTTAAAGTTTTTGAACATTATATGATAGCCCCTAAAACTTGAAAACTATTAGGATAAACCATATGGAATAAAGATTTTGAAAAAATCTAAGCTTTTGATAATTATAGTCAACTAACATCTTACATAATATTGAACAAACTATAACGAACTCTGAACAGATCTTACCAAAATTAGCTACCGAAAAGATCTTTGTCCTTAAAATAAGTTGATAATGTGTATGTATATATAACAAGAATGTAGTTCTTGGGAAAACTAAAAATAACAACAAAACGACGAAATGCTATTTAGAAATTGTTTGTTACTTTTAAATGCAATAAAGTATGTTATAAAAAATGCATTAATTTATTACATTTATAATTAATAAATAAATATATTCGGGCATCACATTTTTGATTCGCTTTTGCATTTTCATTGAGTTTCGTTGCGATTCGTTTGTTTATTTTGCTCTGTTGCCGAAGCTGTTGTTGTTGTTGTTGTTTGTACTATGAAGGCCGAAGTTGCTCAGCCGCTTATAAATATATTTACGATGCTATGCTTTTTTCTATATATACAATAAAGAAATATATATTTGTGTATGTATGTAATTTCATATAGATATACATACATATATTTAAAATGCCAGCCAATGGGCGTTGAATACGAAGCGAGGCCGCCACTCGCCAAATCGCACGAAGCACATAAAAAGGCCAAAAAACGAGAAAGCAAATCAAATAAAATATGCAAAATATACAAAAACAAACTCACACACATACACAGAGATGGGGGATTTAGTTTAGTTGTTGTTATTGGCTGCGCACACATGTCAACTACCAACAGCAATAACAACAACAACAACAACAACAACCACTCGGCTGCCTTTTTTATTCTCAATGCGTAGAGGGAGCCAACAACAACAACAAAAGGCCTACAGGCAACAACAACAACAACAACAACACCAACTAGCAAAAGCTTCTCGCATATTAAAAATGCGTTCTCGTAGCGCCGCCTACTGTGTGACGTCACCAGCAAACAGCAACAACCGCAGCACCTCGCTCGCATTTTGCATTTCCTCACTGCACATCTTCTTGCTTATTGCCTTTTTTTTCGACTTGTTTGTGTTTTTTTGCTCGTTGCGCACAAAGTTTTTGCTCTTTTTGGCGTTCCCAATGAGCGCCGTCAAAGAGAGCGCCACAGCACTACACAAAACGAACGCGCGCGCTCCCTCTCTCTCTCTCTCGCTCGCTCTCACTTACTTGTTCGCCTTGCCCGAGAGGGGGGCAACTCTTACCTTGAGTGCGCTGCTCTTCTTGCTTGCTCGTAGGGAACAGCCGCCAAGCTTGCGCTCTCGCTCACACCCATGCAGATGGCCGCTAGTTGGCTCGTATTTTTGCTGGGCGTGGCCAAGTGTTGTAGTTTTTCTGTGCTCTTTTCACCGTAGTAGTTGGTGTTGTTGTTGTTTTGACCTAAGCAGCAGAAACAACAGCAACAACAGCAAAGAATGGCTGCAATATAAGCTAAAGATGCCGTTGCCGTCGTCGTCCAGGGGTTGTACTACTAACGAACTATATTCGCAACAAATTTCTTACTGGACGATTGCAGTAGCAGCAGCAGCAGCAGCAGCATTAGCAGCTCTCTTCTTCTTTCCGGTTATCAAGAATGTTTTTGTTGTTGCTTTATTGCACTAGGCCTGCGTTTTGCGTAGGGCTCTTCATCTTCCTTCTTTTTTTTTTTTTTGCTTTTTGGGTAGTGCGTGCGTGTCTTTAACGCTTTTCGCGATTTTAATGTATTTGGCCTTAACGGCAGTTGGCTTAAATTGACTCACAGTCCACCCCTTCATCCCTTCTTTATGCACTTTTGATGCGTAAGGCGCTGAAGAATGTGCAAAGAAGCTGAAGAAGAATAAAACAAAATGAATGATTTATTTCGTTATGGGCAGCAGCTGAGTGCTATGAAACATGCACTAAGCTGAACGGCGAAAAGTTTAAGCGACAAACTTAAAAACAACTACATATTTCGTACTTCATTTATTAATTGCATTTTAACTTCACAAGATCACATAAAGTTGGCATACACCACAACAAAAAAGTCCCAGCAAAAGAGCACAAATAGTTTGCGCTCTCTTAGAACTCTCTTTCGTTTGGTGCGCTCGCAGTGTTTGAATTCGCCGCAATAACCGGAATAATAAATTGCTTGCGCTCGCTCTCTCGCTGCTAGCGCTCTCGCAGCGACTGCGACGTTGGCAGCAACGTATGCTGGTCGCAGCTGAGTTTCGAGTTTCATTCATTGTATCTGATAGATACTTTTGCCGAGCAATCAGTTCGTATTTAACTTTCGTCGTGAATGCAACGCAACGTTTGTCAGCAGCGTGTACATGTATATCAAACCGCCCAGCAACAACAACAACAACAAACTGTAAACATCGCCGTCGTCGTCGTGCATACGTGTATGTGTGAGTGAGTGTGCGTACCGTATATATGTATCTATGTATGTGTGTGCGTGCGTGTGAATGAAACAACAAACAAAACATAATAACATAAATATCGCGGCATCATCATGTGTTGCACAAAAAAAAACTAAAAACCAAAAGCCAAAAACCGAAAAACCGAAAAACACAACAGCAACAACAAAAATTATAAACAAATAAACCTTGGAAAAACTCAACGTGGAAAACTCACTTAATTTGTGTATGTGTTCAAAATAGTAATTATATAGAAATAAATATGTAATAATAAATAATTATGATTATTATGATAATTGCAGTGTTGATTACGTTTGTAAGCTTGTAGAAATGACAATTTTCTCTGTGTGTGCAAGTGTGTGTGTGTGTGTGTGTGTGTGTGTGTGTTTTAATAACAGTACTTGGCTTGCATTTAATTGCCGCATTAAAATCGATTCAATATAATTTAACAAAAATTACTTTTTGCACAAGAATTTCATAAAACTTCTTCTGCTTCTGCTTCTTGCGCAGCAAAATTGTAATTTATAAATTTATAACGTATCCACACACACACACACACACACAGAGAATCCCCACCCACTGTACCTTTGCCCCGTCTAGCTCGTAAAAAGTTGTTCTTGTTGTTTGCCGTTATTTTTTGGGCGCCCAGCAAAACTTACGCGACGACGTCTTGTGCGCTGCTCTCACCCCTCGCCACACCCTCTGGCTTCCTTGGCACCTTCTCGCCTTGCGTCTTCGTCCTGGCGCGCCAAAAACACACACACACACACACACAGAGAGAGAACCATAAAATGCCAGACAACAACAACAACAACAACAGCGAACTGCGAACAACTTGTGTAATTTATTGCTGGCAGCATAAATAATAAATAAGCGTAAATAAATAAATACACAAATATATATTTATATATGTATGCGCATACAAATATACACACCCACACATTCACAAATACTGTGCAAACTTCGAAGGACTCGTAAATTAAATAAATAAATATAATAAATATTAAAATTATAACAGTAACAACAACAACAACAACAACAATAACGAAAGCAAGTAAGCGCGCTTTCAACTTTTGCCAGCCCAAGCGTGTTTTATGTATATGTATGTGTGTGTGTGCATGTGTGTGTGTGAGTGTTGTGTTCTTGTTATTATTGTTGCCGCAGCAGGCCTTTATATATATATTGTATATATGTATATATTTTTAATGTGTTTTATTTTCATTTATTTTTTGTTGCTTTCAATTTTAATATTTATTTTTAATGCCTTGCGCAACAGCTGCGCGCATTATAAATAATTAATCAAAAACAACAACAACAACAGCGATAAGGAAGCAAAAATATGGCCCTCTCTTTTCATCTCTCTGTCTCTGTCACAGTCTTTTTCTGCTCCCAGTTTTCAAACCGAATCTCAAAAAGGTTTCAGCTAAAAACTTGAAACAGAAACACAAAAAAAAAAAAAAAAATGCAAACAGGAAATCGGCAAAGAAAACAAAATATATACAACAACAAAAAACAAATTTCATATAAATATTTTTGCACGATTATTTATTTATTTTATAGCGCGCAAAGCTTTCGAGTTTAATTTTTGTTTGTTTTTTTAAACTTCCAAAGAAGCATAAAATCTAATGCGTTCCCCCAGCTAAACAACAACATCAACAACAATAAGTAATAACTGAGAAAATAAACAAAAAGTTGGGAATAGCAGGGATGAAAAAAATAAAAAAAAAACTTACTAAGGGATAATGGTGAAGTTTAGATACCCTTTAATTGAAGTGCAAAATGGCAGCATATATTTTTTTTGTTGCTGATTTAAAAAATCTAAAAGTTAGTTAAAAATTTCATAAAGAAACTCATTCATTTGTATATAGAAAGCAGATCAAGAATGTATATTTATATTTTAATAAATTTATTTCTTTTTTATAATATTAATTTTAACATTTTCAATCAGAAACATCGCATTTTACAATAAAATATTAGAAATACCCTTAAAAAAATGGATGAAAAAAAAAACAAACATTTTTGCTGAGTAGAATAAAAATCTTTATTGTTGTTAACTTCTCGAGCAAAACAGCAATAATAAAATTAATAATAATAAAGCAGAGCTTTATTCAGTCACAAGATTTAATTGGAATGAAACAATAAACATAAAAAAAAAAAAAAACGTTTCGCAATAGCAAAACGAAGCACAAGAAATATAAAAACAATAATAATAAAAATAAATTAATTTAATGGCTGAATGTGCTTGTATTGTTCCCATTTCCGCCCCGACTCACCCCTGAGCACAAACACACACACACACAGATACAAAAGTGAAACATTTCTGCAGGCCACTCAGATAAAATGCCGTTAGACGACACAAGCAACAATCCAAACAAATATTTATATATAAACATATATGTATATGATATAGAGACACACACACACATTTATATATATTTAAATAAATATAATTACGCAAATGTTGCTGAAACGCCAAGCGTCAGCCATAAATAATAATGTTTAATTAAATATAAATGTATTTCCCACTTATTTATAACGATTTCGCCAACAAAATGAACTCAAATGCAAAGATAATATATTTATATAGAAATACATATAGATATATGAACAATATACATATATTCAAATTATATATTGTATGACCGACCGCAGAGCAATAATAATTGTTTCAGCTAAAATCGCGCATAATAAATTAGGCCAAAATGAAATATAAATAAGAAAATCGTGCGTTTAGCCAATAAAATTCAAATAATAAAATTCGATGAGCGAAGTTTGGCGCTAAACCAAATGAAATGCGAGTTCAAAGCAAACAAAGATTAATAGCTAAAGGGGGGACAAGAAAAAATATACGAGAAACAAAATAATATACTAGAAATTTGTTATTCGAAATGATTAATAAATTATCAAATATAATTCATATATTTTCGCGATGTATAGTGAATATTAGTTGTGGAATATATATATAGCAAATATTTTATTAAAAAAAGTTCGAAATAATATTTTATGATTTTTTTTAAATCTAAAATAAATCTTTAAAAGACATCTCTGAACAAACAATTTTCAATTTATTTTATTTTTATCCCTATTTTTTTGTTTTTGTTTATTGTTAATAATTTCCCTATATTTTTATCTTCATTTCCAGCTTGAAGTCGGAAATAAGAAACAAAAACCAGCTCGAAAATGTGTTAAGAAATCAAACATTTATTCAAAACCAATCAAAAGCAACTCTGTTCTTGTCAGTCAAAGTGTAAAGTGAGCCAAAAAATAATGGATATGACCAAGGATATAATCGATTTTGATGGCAAATTGGACAGCGAGCAATTCGAGCCCAACGATTATACAATGATGAATGTTGAGATGCCAATAAAACCGAATCCCGAAACACAAACAGATATGGCGGCAGGGGCCTATGAAATGGCCAAAACAGAGGCGGTAACTAACGAAGAACCAATGCCAATTGAAGAACCGGCAACGGAATTGGAACAAAAACATTCAGTTAAGCTGGAGCAGGAACTTTTGGAGCAAGTTGAAAAAATCAAGAAACCAAATGTTCGAGTTGTATTAAATGAGCATCCTTTGACGCCGCCACCACGCCCACTGACCTCCAGTGAAGTAGTTGGTCACACCGAACCCGATGAACCCGAGCTGAGGGTACAGCTAACAGCTAAAAAGTCACGCTCGCTGCCGGTTTCGCCGCAACCTTTGGTTGCACACAATTTGACAGCGATTGGACTCTTTGAGTTTGGCCAAACAGGCCAAAAACAAACGATGCCAGACCAAAAGCCAAAGCTAGCACAGAAGGTGGGAGTCGGAATGTCTACATCATCAGCTTCGGCAGGACAACGCAAGCCACAATTCTCGCATGGAACGGGAACGGGAAGCGGAACCGGAACCGGTACCACTGGCGATAATCAACAGTTTTGCCTGCGTTGGAATAATTATCAATCGAATTTGACAAATGTCTTTGATGAACTGCTGCAAAGTGAATCGTTTGTCGATGTGACTTTAGCCTGCGAAGGACACTCGATAAAGGCACACAAAATGGTGCTCTCCGCCTGCTCACCCTACTTTCAAGCCCTCTTCTATGACAATCCCTGCCAGCATCCGATAATCATAATGCGCGATGTCAACTATGGCGATCTGAAGGCTTTGGTCGAGTTTATGTATAAGGGTGAGATAAATGTGTGCCAGGATCAAATCAATCCGCTGCTCAAAGTGGCTGAAACGTTGAAGATACGCGGCTTGGCCGAGGTAAGTGCAGGCTCGAGTTCCAGCTCGGGTGGCATTGGTGGTGCCTCCCTGCTGCCAGAGCAACGCATGACCGTCTACGATGACGACGATGACGAGGAGCTGGCCATATTGCGCGACAACGATGAGGACGAGCAATCGGCGCTGTTGAAACCCAAACGTGCTCGTCTTTTGGAGAAGCTACAAGCTGAATCTGCTCTCGATTTGAATCAGCGACAAAGGAAACGTTCTCGTGATGGCAGCTATGCCACGTCAAGTCCTCTGCCGCTGCCGCTGCCACTGTCCCTGCCACTCCGTTCGGAGTCACCACACCGCGGAGGCGTTGCAACGCCCAACTCTTCCATGAGTGGGGGACAACAGCCGCTGGCAATGACCACCTCAACCATAGTGCGTAATCCCTTCGCCTCACCCAATCCACAAACACTACAGTCCACCGGCTCCTCGGCATCTAGCAGCAGTTCAGGTGGCTCCACAGCCGGCAACAGCAGCTGCTCCTCCAGCTCTTTGTCCTCAGCAGCGGCGCCAACTGCCGCCTATCGTTCCAATGCACGCAGCTGCTCTCCTCCAGCACCTCAGCTGCCAACACCATCGAGCCATCAACAACAATCCCACAATGGTGCAGCCCTCAATTCGCCCACGGGCAAGAGTTCAGGATCAGCTCAACAATCTCAGCTGCCTCCACATATGGCAGCTGCTGTTGCCGCCGCTGCCCATCACTCGGGCTCTGCCTCGGTGGTGCCACAATCCAGCCAAAGCGCCAACTCGTTGCATCATCATGCGGCAGCGGCTGCAGCTCAACAGCTGGCTGCCCAACATCAATTGGCTCATTCCCATGCAGCCATGGCCAGCGCTTTGGGCGCTTCTCTAGCTGCCGCAGCAGCCGGTGGAGCTTCGGCGCCCGGTAACGGTGGGGCTGGTGTTGGTGGCAACTCTGGTTCATCCTCGGGCGTTGGACATCACGATGACATGGAAATCAAACCCGAAATTGCCGAAATGATACGCGAAGAGGAGAGGGTAAGTCCGAAATTCTAAATCTTTTTTCCCATGAACGAAGTTTTGGGGAAAAAAACCAAGTCCATTCTAAACAGTATTTTAAGTTAAGGAACAACGAATTTACTACAGTCGAACTTCGTTATAGAGGGTTCTTCACTAAGTTTTTCATTGAACCGAACTACAGGGTTCTGGATATTAATTTGTTATAGTTATAAAAAATTTTCTTATACTTAGGAAGTTCGACTGTAAAAAACATTTGAGTTCATCAAAAAATACAAAGAGGTCTTAGTATTCAATGAATTCTTTTATGGCTTGTTTTTTGAGAAATCTTACAACTTTAAATTGATAAGAATTTGGTGGCAACTATTTCATTTTTATTACCATCTGATAATTTATTTAATTTGTACAAAGTTCAAATGGGACTGGTTTTTTTTTTACAACTATTGATTAGCGATCGGAAAGAACAAAACACAAAAATAATAATTGATTAAATTAAACATAATCTAGATGCTATAATTTATATTGTTATTGCTACTTGAACAGCACTTCATATCAGTTGTTTGATTAATATATAAAATTCCTACAAGAATCAAGTACAATAATTGTTAAAAGTATGTACTTTGTTTTTGCCTTACTATTTAAATGCTTTGCATATTGGACATTTGTTCAGTTTTGTGGCCTCAAAAGGCCGTTCGGATCAAGTTGAATTATTTTTACATAATGTGTGCTTTTTGCTGCGTGTGACCAAAAAAAAAAAAATAAACAAACAAATCTAACCAACAACAAGTAGGAAAAGTGCATAAATGCAAGCCCATTACATCTAAATTAACACAACAACAATAGCAACAACAATTGTTAAGTGTTGTATTTAGCTTAATGGATTTGTTTGTTTTTGTTTTGTTATGCATTTGATTGTTATTTCTATTAAAGTCGATTTTCTCTATTTGTTTAAGAAAAGGCCAAAAGGCTGTGGGGAGCCTACGACATTAACTGCGTCAGCGACTTGAAAATAATTCAACATCTTTTTTTTTTAATGCTAATGATGCCAAATTGCGCAATGCACGCATACAACAGCAACAACAACAACAACAACAGCAAAAAATTAAGTTAAACAAATGACACAAAAATTGATGGCAATACAAACAACAAAAGTGCGCAAATATTTGTCTCGTGTCTCCGTTTTATTATTTTTCATTTAACTCAAGTGTAGTTTGGATTGCGTTTTGTTTTTCTTTTCAATAATTTCAAAACTAATGCGGCTTTGATTCAACTTTGATTGCATTATTCAAGTGTGCACTGATGCACTGAGCGAAAAATATTAAGGCGATTGTACTGATGATCAAGTCTTGATATTTTGTAGACATTTTCTTCAAGTGTATGAAAACACAACTATCATTATAATTAATAATATTTGAGTTAGTTACAAACTGAAGATTAATTTGTTTTGATGTAAAACTCTTGACATTGAGTTTCGAATGTTTTGTTTGTACAGATATATATTTTTCTCATATTATTTTTGCACTTAAGAAATATTTGTATGCATTTCTGTTTTTGTTGTTAGTGTCTATTTGTTTGCTGTATTATTTTGTGGCATAAATAATGCATAAATGCGTCGTCGCTGCTCGATGAGTGCTGTTGTATCTTGTAAGTTAATGTGTGTGTGTGTGTGTGTTTGGCTCATAAATATGAATGCTTGTGGAGATATTCATAGATAGAAACAAAGTATTCAATATGTAGCAGCAGCAGCTGCAACATAAACGAAACCTCTGCAGAAAGGAAGCAGAGAAAAACGATGGCGGCAACCATTTTCTTCATTTTTGCGCTTAATTATCTTTCTGACTTTTTGTGTGTTTTTTTTCTTCCTCAGTTTGATTTTGCTTAGCGCAATTTACTGTTGCTTTGTTAATTTATTGAAATGAAATCATGAGAAAATTGTAATAAAAACACACACACACACAGATACAGATAAAATGCGAAGAAGCATCTAAAGTTTTTGTTGCAAGAAAAAGCAGCCAAAAAAACACACGAATCGTCATCATCATCAACATTATCAACAGCAGCAGCGTCGTCATTGGGGAAAGCCCCCAGCAGCCCACACCCAAAATGTATATAAAGGCAGACAAAGAGACAGACAGACAGACGGTGCGTGAGTCGTATATGTAGTAGGCGGTAGGTGGGGAGAGTTTTGTTATTTGGCCAAAATACTGAGCGCCTATTACTTAATAGAGTCGCAACTTTGCCACTTCGAGCATTAAAATGCCGGCACCAAGTGCTGCTCTCACTCTCTTGCTCACTCTCTCTCTGTTGAACTCTCTTGGGGAGCGCGTGTTTTTTCATTCATAGAAACACACACAATTTCGCACACTCACACACACACACTGAGTGCTGAGAGCGCTTGAATACCAAGCAGTCAGCAAAAGTCACTAAAGTCGACAACAGCAGGGCGGCTGCTGCTTTAGCTGCTGCCAGTGCAAAATAAGTAGATGCTTGTCGGTCAAGGGGAAATGTGTTTAAGAGTGATTGGGTGAGTGGTGGAAAGAGACGAGAGGGGGGGGGCCCTTAGTATAGTGGGTGCATCTGCCAGTTCTTGAGACTTTCTCTCACACTCGCTCAGTTTGCTCTCTTTTCGTGTTTACACATCATTTTATGTGCGACGCTCACACTTTGAGTTCCTTGACTTTGTCTTTCTTTTTGGTAGATTTTTCAAGCAAAGAAAATTTTGTGTAGATAATTATTAAAGGGTATATTTATATAAGATGTTGTGGGATAACAAGTTCTCAGTCTATAAAGGAAAAGACTTTATTAATGTTAGAACGCCCGAAAAGAAATCCTTCTAAATTACGTAGAAAACTTTGAAATAGTTGAATGATACATTTTATTACTTTTAATCATATTATTTAATTCGCTTGAGAGAAAAATTCAATTTTAAAGTCAGTTTTTCTCAACTATTAATCATTTCTTGCAGGATTAGCTCTTTAATCCTGTTAAAAGAATAAAAAATTAATAAGATTTAGAGGCTAAATTTTAGTCTGTCATTTAAGTTGCCTGCAGCATTTTAGGGATTTGTGTTTATGTCAAACAATTTTAATAGCAAGGAAATCAACTAAAAAACTCCCAAGTACTGCTACAGTCCGAAAGAGTGAGAGCGAGATAGAGCACCAAAGCTTAAGCGATAGAAAGAGCAAACATTCTTGTGTCTTTGTCTTAGGATTAGTCATAATTGTAATGTGCACAGAGAGTCTGCAAAGTTGTGTTAAAGACGTCGCGTCGTCGATTTATGCTAAGAAGGTTGCTTGAACTCAAAAAGAGTCCAGAGGAAAGAAACAGAAACAAGAAACAAAAAGAGACAAGCAATAAGAGCTGAGAGCGGAGGTCATTAGCTAAATACAACGGTGCATGTTATCTCTAAAGACCCCGTTTTTGTGGTTTTTTTCATTGTGAGAATCTAACCTAAAGTCTATGGTAAACAATGTCAAGTGTTTCCGGACTTTAGAACTTTGTGTTTGATTCTCATTAGGCTGCTTTTT